>JAMPIT010000230.1:43812500-45023591 GCA_026261815.1 Monarcha castaneiventris obscurior | reverse complement strand
TTGTAAAAGCCATAAAGGGGAGAGAGAACAAAAAAAAAAATCAGTCTAATTTTAGCTCCTGTTTTGGAAATGACTTTGCTTTTGAAAGTTAATATATTCTTTTACCAGAAAACTTGAATCAAGAAAAATTCGTATCTTCTTAAGTCAAATGCTTGCTCTACTTGTAGGGACAAGGAGAAGAGCAGCAGTTCTAAGTAACCCTGTACAAAGCAAGCCATGTGTCAGAGAAATGGGGCTTTTATTACCATTTTTCAGAGGCAATTTTTTTCACTATGGAGAACTCTTTCATTAAACCTTACATGAAGAAATAACATCCTCATGCCAGGAGGCAGGTGGGTACTGACTCTCTCTTGGGTTGCAAAATGACCGTGCAAGATCCTGGTTACTTCATTTGTGAAATCCTCTTGTGTCTTCACGCCCTACCCAGAATTGCATTTTTCTTGCCTAGGGTGATTGTCATCCATGTTTCTCTCCCATCAGTTGTCCCCATTAATGCAGGCATGTCACGCCTATGAGAATGTGAAGGCTTGCATGGAAACCTGCTGGGATCCACTGCCCAGAACAAATCTGTCTTCTCTGGCAGACAGCTGAGCTGCAAGGGAGCCCTGCATCCCCCCAGCAACCCTGTAGGCCACCAGCTGCAGTCCACAGCCTCTGGCCAGCTCTCAAAAGAGGGAGGGATGAAAGAAGAGAAGAAACATGCTCCTGGTCAGGAGAAGATGGAGAGAGGAGCATGGGCATGAAATGCCCCTGAATGCATCCGGTCTTTGGTTGTTTGTCATTACATTGGACTCAGTGAGCAGGGGTGCCTCTGATTTGTCCAGCTCTGTAGTGATTCAAGCTGCTAATCCTGAGCAAGGAAGGAATGTTCCAGCAAGGAAGATGTTGGGAGCAGGAGGACACTTGTACTGCCATATCCCCCCTTCTCTCTTTTTTTGCTGCTTCACTGACAAGTAAATGGCATTAGCTTCACTGTCATGTGAAAGTCATCTAAGGAGCATAATAAGATTAGTGTGAGATTTTACTCCCTTCTTGCTCCATTATTCTTGAGAGTTAAAAAAAAAATAATAAATCTAGCCCTTACTGACCTGGGGATTTCTTAGCTGTCTGGAATACTAAGCATAGGACAGCCCTTCCCCTTAGAGCACCCTCAGGGAGGTAAAGGTAAAATCCCTGCAAACTCTGGAAGACATTCATAGGACAGAGTTTTTGTCACACTGCTGGCTGAGCTGTCATTGCTTTCCCCAGAGCTGGATAAATCAGGATGAGACTTGCTCACTGCTCCCTCCCTCCCTTGATAATAATTACATTTGAATATTAAACATCCACATGGCTTAAACAAGTTCCCTGATTAACAAAGCACTTACCCATGCAGCAAAAGATGCTTGATTTCAGTTTGATAAACAGGCACCTAAATTTAGGTGAGTGCTCATGGACTGAGGTAGATCAGGGCCTGTGTGAGCAGGAAGGCAATTTTACCTGTTACTGAGATTTTGCTATGTGCTCAGAGGCTATGCAAATAATGACTTTTCTGTCTGATGTGTAATTGGATTGTGTACCACTGGTCACTTCAAGTGATGCTGTCTAATTATTCAGCATCACTCCAGCTGCTTCATGCATCTTTGGGACTTAACAGCAGTTAAAGAATTGAAACAAGAACCCTTTCTGGATGAAATCAGGCTGAAACTTGAGGGGAGAGTGGCATTAAAAGCACAAGTTTTTTAGGGCAAGACTAGGCATAAAATGGATGTTGGGAGAGCTGTGAATTTTGATAGCAAGGTGATTTCGAAGTGCTGAGTCAGGAAGTGCTGTCCTGCAGCAGCCTCCTGAGGGCAAGGTTAAAAAGTACTGGATACTGTTTCAAACTCATTTAGTGGCACATATTTACACTTTATTTTCACTTCTTGCTGGGAGACCTTGAACATCACTGAAGAGCAGAGCTGTCTGGTGATGCTTAGCTTGCAGGGACATGCGGAGGGCAAAGGAAACATCTCATAAGCCCTCCCTCTCCAAGTGGAGATGTTGGTGTTGGACATAGAAGAGTTTTCTGATCTGATGTGTTTTTTCAACAGAGAGTTTCTCAGTTTTGCTGTAGCCACCTCGGTGGAGGTGCTGTGTGGAGAACAGCAGCTGTTGTGGTTTTATACCCTCTTGGAAGAGCCAAAAAAGCCTCTTCATGTTGGGAGGTTCGTGCAAACCCTCTCTCATCCTGTTTGCCTCTTGTTTATAGATCATTTGCTGTAAGATGTGACCTATGGGACAGCCACAAAGCTGGGGAACCCAGGGCTGTGTATTCCAAGTAGGCTGCTGCCCTGTTGTTTCAGCCCAGGGAGAGTATGGCCAGCAAAACAGCAGTGCATGTAGAGCAGAGGAGGGAAAAAACATACTTAATAGGATTTTGCCAAAAGATGAAGCCAAGGGCAGGCTTTCTTTCCTGTGACATTTAAGGATCTCTCTTGAATGACTTTATTTCAGTTGTCATTAGAGGATTCTGCAGCCTGATTGAGTGCCACAGTTAAATTTTCCCTTGATGAAACCTCACGAGACTAATTTTAATCTTGTCAGCAACATGGTGTTCAGCCTAAAGTGATTATGTTTTGGGATTCCTCTTGGTTATCGTGAGGGAGAGGGAAGCTGGCTGTCTTTTGTTTAATAAGAGGCAGCATTTTTTTATCAGATATGTCTGTATCTTGGTTTCTCTTGAAATGCCTCAGGTTTAATATCCCCTTCCCACCTACCTTCCCCAAGGGGCAAAGGCACCCTGGAGATCTTTGCTGTCCCACCAGCAGGCTGTGTGCATGTGGGAGGCTGAGCCTGTGGGACTTCATTCCCTGCCAATTAACAGGGAGTTTGTATTGTCAGGGTAGTTTTTGAAGAAGCCAGGAGCAGCCATGTAGGAATCTGCCAGGCTTCAAAAGAAGTTTTCTTTATATGCTTAAAATGAGGACAGTGAGGATGCGGGCGCAGTACATTGTGCAAGGCTGCTGACTGCTTGCATCCTTCCCAGAGGAAAATGGCTCATCCACAGGGTTTTCCCAGGGCAGAGCTTCCTGCTTCCCCCCCACACTGCCAGGCAGCAGAAGCCTGGCGCATTTGAAAAGGCTTGGAGATGCGAGCAGAGAAACGTGTGAAAGGTTTCTTTGCCAGGAGAATGACATTTAAAGAGCACCAGTAGAATTATTCCGGGTGTTTTCCACCTGCACAGGTCCCTCTGCACATATGCCTTCACTCACGATACCCTCTGTCAGTCTCTGACATTTCTCAAAGCCCTGGGTTCCCCCTTTCTGTCCCCAGTCCGGGGCACCTGCAGTGGTACCTTACACATGTCCACCCTTTCATTTATCCCAAATAGCCAAAGTACAATCCAGCCAAGCTGGTTTTCACATAAACCTTCATCTCACACTCCCGGTTCTCTTCATTCCAGCACAGTCTGAGGTCCATTGAAAACTGAATTTGAGGCGTTAAAATGGGCTGGTGTGTGGGTGGCATCTCCAGCATCTGATAAGGTGGTTTTCAGCCCAAGTTTCTCCTTCAGTGAGGACCTTTATCAAGTCCTCTACAGCACTCTTCATAAAACCACCTCTGAGCCTCCAGCTTCTCATGAAATTCAGCAGCTCACACGTGGATGCACACACACAAACACATGCACGCACACACAAAGGGGGCAAGTGCCTCAGTTCCCTTTCCCCAGGAAACCTGTCCAAAATGATCTCATTTACAGCTTGGTAAGTGTGGGATGCTCCAGGAGGCAGCATCGAGGTGAGAGGGGATGGAAAATATCAGAGCTGATGGCAGCTGGTGGGTTAATGGGCAGGATGGGACAGGATGTGAGGAGAGGAGGTTGGGGCAACATGAATAAGCAGCCAGGTCCCCACCAAAATATGGTATACCTGCAGCCATGCTCAGGCACAAGAGGAAGTGAGGATAGCAGCCTTATTTTAGATTTTTATTATTATTTTGAGCCGTGGCTGTAATGCCACGTGGAAGTGCCCTGTTGGCATGGGTGAGCTGCACCACTGTGTTTTCCTCACCTTGAATCCCCCGGAAGAAGCAGCAAGGTGCCAGTGTGGGTGCTCCACCCAACACAAGGGGAAGAGGAGCACTGATGTAATGCTGAGCTGGCCAGGAAAGTGGCAGTGGTTCTGTTGCAAAATGCCACTGAAGGAAGATTTAACACACACAAAAATTCTGTGAATTTAGCTGAATCACTGATTCAGTAAGGAAAACTGAGAAGCTCAAGTGACTGAAATTTGCTGCTCAGCTGACTTTTGGACTGTCCCAGCTGGGTCATGGTTCTTCTGAAAAGAATTAGTGTTTCAGAGCCCTTTTTTAGTTCTAAGATTTAAAGTACTATAAAAAGTTGGAATTGAAACAAAATGTTAATTTTTTTTTTGTTTGGTTGGGTTTTTTTTAGTTTTTCAATTTTTACTAGAAGCTTTTCTTCTTTTTTCCCCCAGAAAAGAAGCTAGACTGCAGCAGTCTTGATACCCTCCTTTGATCAGAAATTCTGGCCTTGTGCAGCTCCAGAACCTCCATCACCAAACCTGAATGGCCTGAGGAAAACCATCCCACCTGGCCATGTAAATGACTCACAGTAGAAAGGTACACGTGACAGCTCCATCAACTCACACAGAATGAATGGAAGTATTATTCACCTAAATACATTTCTAATATGAAAACAGCAGTCCAAGCCCCTGACTATTGTGGCATACACAGGACTAGCTGCAGCCATGAATCAAAGCTGTCTTTGAGGGGAAAAAAACAAGAAAGCAAGTAGCAATTGCCTTCATTGGTTTGGTTCGATTTTAATCAAACCCAAGACATTTTTAAATTCCCAGAATTGAGGAGGCTACTCAGCAATGGGCTTCTGAAGACAGGTTCGTGAATTAAGCTAATTAGTCAAGTGACGGGAAAGTATTCCTTCAGATCACCCTGTCTGGGAGAAAAAATAAAAGGAAATGTTGTGGATTTAATAAATTTGTTCATGCAGAGCAAAGAAATTAAACACAGCCAGCAGCAGCGCTGTGGTCAGCCTGGACCTGGGCACAAACACCCTGCAGGCTGTCCTGTCTTCCCCAGCGTGGGCATCAATAGCCTACACTGCCAGGCGAGCCCTTGGCAGCAGGGAATTGTCCCCTGCAGCTTTCCAGTGCTTTCCACTGTGCAGCTTCCTAGAGGTTTCTACAATGACAGGCAAGCCTGTCAAGCAGGCAGGAGATGTAGGGGGAGCACTGTTCTCTTCTCACGTTTCAATGAGGCTTGATAGACCCTTGATGCTGAGTTTTGCAGGGACTGAACAGGGTAGTGCTACAGCACCTCTGCAGGGCCTTTCAGAACTGCTCCTCCCAGTCAGAGGCACTGGCAGGTATTTTGGCATGATGCCTTGCTGGAGGGGTGCTCCAGAGGGGGCAGTTTCCATGGCTTTGCACCCTCTGCCCAGCACGCAAATTCTTCCATGAGGGCTGAAAATAGTGGCTTTGCCTTGCAGGAGCCATCTCCAGGCACCTGATGGCTCCCCAGTGGTGCTGCTGAGTGGGGCAGCTGTCTAGGAAAGTCATCTTGGAGGAGCAAGAGGTTCCTGATGTGGTGTGTGAGACCTTCATACCCCATGCCAGGTCCAGGAGATAAAAGGTGGTTCCTTTGCAGCCCATCATTGCCGGATGGGGCTGAAGCTGCACTTCCACACTGTGAAGAGAAGGAAAGCATGTCTGTAATTGCCTGGTTGGCCAAGTTCCTGATGGCAATTAGTGCCTTAGTGGTACTGAGAGCACCTTGTCTTACTAGCAGCATATCAGGGCACCCAAGATGATGAGGGAGCACAATTTTATGCTATGTGCTGAAAAAGAAAAAAATTATGGTCTGGTGAGGTGAGAACTTTTAGGTGTTCCCCATTCATAGATTCATAATTCTCTTGCTGACAGATTAGTGCACTAAAAAGGCATTTTGCAGCATCTTGAACGTGCTAATGAAGGCCCATTTCCATTGGCCTTCTTTGCAGTTTTCCAGCTTCTGACGCCTGACACAGACTCCTGTGGGCAGCCGTCCCTGTCTCCCAGACAGTTTGGTAATGCTCTGTGTCTTTTCCCAGCACACACTATCTCTTTTTGGGAGATAGGTATGCTTATCTTCAAGAACGGAACTGCATTAATAAGGTAAGAGGGGATTTGATTCTACCATTGCAATGAAGATAATTAACATTCATCTCTGAAAGACAGAGGTGGATGTGAGGATGATAAAACTGGTGTGCAAGACTGGAGCAACTGGTGCTGAATAACTCATGAAGAGGATCCTGGGATTTAGTAACGACATTGGGAAATTTAATTTCTTGCATGAACCGTTCCCTGCAAACAGAGAATAAGGTCCCATCAATTCCCCCTGGTATGAGCACAAAGAATAGCTCCCAGCAGTCTGTCACACTTGGGACAAATGCAGGATTAATATATTGTGGCTTGTGTTGGCCTGTGCCATGCCTTCCTCATTGTCATCTGAACCTCCAGGGGATGGGAATGTCCTATTAAATAATTCTCTTAATTCAAGCACCTGTGACTGATTTATACTCAGTCTAGGGTCTGATCCTGCAGGGCAAGGGCTGACTTTGGTGAGGTGCACTGCTTTCCAAATCCCCAGCAGAGGGAAATTAGTGGATTTTATGCTGCAACATAAGCAGCGAGAGTATTTGGAAAACCTCTGCTGGCTTTTCCCCAGTGTAGCTAAGACATGGCATTTGTTGCTCATTGGTGCTACAGACTCACAACTCAGCCAAAATTCACTTTCTAGGGATGTATGTATGCTTGGTTTCATCCATGGGTGACAGCATGATCTGGGAGAAGAGGGGAGAAAATGATGTCGGGGGAGCAGGGGATTTTGCTGCTCAAGGAGGCAGGGGATGAATCATCCTTCTCACAGAGATGTGGGCTTTTGCCAAGGGCTTCAGCTGGTCCCCACCAGCTCTTTCAGCTTGGTGTGCTCTCTCCTCAGCTCCGCTGCAGTGGCCAGCCTGCTTCTAATGCAGGAAACAGTTTGTCCTGGGAACAGCCCTAGCAAGTGCATGCATGCTCACTTCAAGGGCAGACTGACATTGTGGGCTCGTTCCTCTCTTTCAGGCGGTACCACAGCACGGGGTTATACCTGGGAAACTGAGAGGCCAAGCAGTGGACACACAAATGGAGCCAGCAGCCAAGGTTTGGTGGTCCCAGCCCTCCTGGACAGAGAGGTCAGTAGGTGTGACGGATAGGCCATTCAGTGGGTCACAGCACCTTTCCCACTCGCAGCTGAATCACCAAAGAAATAAAAGGACTCAAACAATCGAGCAATATTTTAAAATGAACAGTTACAACAAGCCCTTGTCTTGCTGAGATATTTTTCTTTAGTCAAAGGGAAAAAGAATTTGCTTCCTTTTTTTTTCCCTTTCCCCATAAATGTGATAGAAGAAATGTCTTTCCAGATATGAGTCTTTTCTGCCAGGATGCATCTGGTGTGTGTGCACATATGCATACATGTGGAATTTCCTTCGGAAAAAAAAGCCAGACTAATTCTGCCTGTCTCACTGCCCATCCCTAAAAATGCTGAAAGCAACTATTTATATTATGGCAGTACTGCTCTGTGGTATGTCCCAAGTGCTCCAAGCAGAAGTCAGCAGCTTCAAGGAATGATGGAAGTCTTAGCTACCTGTGCACTAGGAAAATGAAGCATTTGGGTAAATATAGTACATGGCTTCCATTGGAGAGGTTATTTGCTCTCAGAAATGCCTTAGGAGAGAGCTACAATGTGAGGGGAAGCTCTAAACGTGTGTGCCTCTGGATGGCTGGAGTGGAAAAGCACAAAGCACCACTGAAAATGCTGAGGACCCACCACTCATGCCCTGAAGGGCCAATGTTACCATCTGAGTGACCACACTATGCCAAGAAGAGCAAAGTGCTGAGTTAAGGCAAGAATGCAGAGATTCCATGACATATTGATTTTATAAGCAGTGTCAATTAGCAGGTCAAATTTTAGTAAATTAAGTCTTGGGTAGCGGTATCCCAGCTATTCAGTATTTTAAAATTTGCCAGATCTTTTTGGGGCCATACAGCTGGAAATCACACTGGCTATTCTTCCTATAAGCAAATCCAAAATAGCACCTCAGACAGCCCATATTCCCCTGTGTTCTTCTTCATCTTGGTGAGAGGAAGGGACTGATTCATTTTCACCTGGGCACTGTAATCTCACACCATCAGATAAGCTTTTCTCACACCATCGGCCTGCTTTCCTATGGCCTGTTTGCTCACCCTCTGCTCTGGGGGGAGTGAAAACCACCTTGAGACAGCCTGAATGGCAGACAGCTCAACAGCAGTGTGTAGGAGGCACCCACACAGCCCACATCTCCAGGGCAAGGGAATGCACCTCTGACTTTGTCTCCTGATGCTCTCCTGAGAGCTACAGCTAAGCATGGAGGAGCTGTTGTGGTACAAAGCATCCTCCCTCTTGCATCCTGGGTAGAATTGTTTGGCATCCTTTGAGGGAAACAGGCCCACAGTCCTAAGGGAGCCCTTTAGTGAGGTGGATATTCCTCAGGGATGCTGGAGAGCACCAAGGATGCCATCCCAGGGTTGTGTACTGGCAGGGTTGTGGTTTGGGAGCCCATGGAGCAGTTGGCACTCTTGGTGGGAGCAGGGTCGAGTCCCTTTTCAAAAAAAACAAGCAGACGCCTGATAAACACAGGCAGAGAGTTTTAAAGTTACAACTTACCTTCTTCCTCTGCAGTGACTAGTTATTTTTGCTAATCATAAAAAGAAACTGGATGTAGGATTAAAGCAAAGGAATGGTCTAGACACATGAATTATGAATTTTGCATCATGAATTAATGCTTAAAATAGTGTGATGAACCAAATACATCTAGTGCAAGCTCTCTTTAGATTTGAAGGACTGGAAAGGACACAACCTTCAGGGAAAAGAAATCGTTTCTTTGTACATCCTAAAAAAAATTGGGGCAACTTTCCTCTACCTATTTGGCATCTAATAGTTTCTAAACTCTTTATACTAATTTTACCACAGTGATGTTTTTGGATCTTAGCTGCTCATCTTGAAAGGCTTCACCGGGATTTGATTTTCAGAAGGTCAGTGCTAAGCATTTACCAAAACCCATCTGTCATCAGGGAAATGGTGGACCAAACACTGAGACACCAAGACCCAGATGGGTGCTTTTGGGCAGGGACATGACTGCAGCTTTTCTGCCTCTTCGCACTTCCTCATTGCTAAATGCCCAGAAACTTGCAATGTGGTATCATTAAAATTTCTTAACCAGCTTTCATGGTTTCCACATCAGAGCTTTGGGGCAGGGGACTTCCTTTCTGGAGGGCATTCAAGGAATTTGGCTACAGAGGGTGAAAAAAGGAAAGGCTTGAGTAGAAGAAAAATCGGTGAGAGCTAGATACCCAGATCACTGGATAGCTGCAAAAATAACTTTATTAGCCTGGCTTGAGGTCTGAGGCTTACCCCGCTTGGTGTTAACCACTGACACACTGATGGAACATCTAGTTATAAGCTGTGACCCACTTCTGCCCCAGCCCAAAAGAAACTTTGGTCTACTGCCATTCCAGCTCCTAATACAAAATGAAATTCCCTGTCTTTATCTTTTATCTGGACATTTCCCAACACCACTATCTCTGTATCGCTCGGAGGCGAGATTATTCAGGCTCCCCGCTGGGGATCTGCAGCATCTCTGCTGCACAGAGCGAAGCACACACAGAGACTGCAAAAAGAGCTGTTTCCAGTATGCATGGAATAGGTTTGGGCATACCCAGATATGCAATTATTATCATTTATGCTTCCTGAAAATCATTTCTTGGCATCTGATCATTGCTAAAAGTGGCTGCTTGCTTGTGTTAAATTCAGAGCCTGGAGATCTCTAGAACATACCTGTTCTCTTCCTTTGCTTTATGTGATGGGGATCTAGTGAAGAAGGACAGACTTGCTGCTGGAGTGCCTGTCTGCCACCTTTTTGTGAGATTGAGAGAGCTGCATTTGTTATTTGGGCCCCAAAATGCATTTCCACTTACTCATCCTTCCAGAAGTGATGAAGAGGCGCCCTTTTCCTTCAGGAAGTATAGTTCAGAGGGTGAAAGTCACTCAGTCCCCACTTTGTTGTCTTCTGGGCATAGTGTGAGAACAAGATGTTTACTCAGGTATTTTCATTTTGAGAAAATACTCCAGTCAGGGGAAGGAGTTTTATTGGAGGTTATTTAACACCCTCAAGCTTTGTTGCTAATTTATGTTGGTAGCTTTAAATATACGCAAATGCTGAGGCTAAATGATGAATGGTGGCAAAAAAGTTACAGGGAGAAAAAATACACAAATACTCCAGTGTTAATTTGTTTTCTAAGCCAGGAAGATGAGGCAGATACTAATTCTGTGTTACACTTCAGCAAAACCCTGAGCAACATTCCTGAATCCTCTTCTTTCTTTTTCTCATGCAGTTGTACAACATTCACTCTACATTATTTAGGTAAAGAAAAGAGAATCCCTGGTGTGGTGTCCAGCAGCTTAATTTAAATACAAATTAAAAAAAAAAAAATTTAAAAAGGAAAAAGGAACAGGAAAGCCTGAACCGTACTTTCTCATGGCTGTGGACATTCCAGTGCAGAAAAAAGGAGGTTGGTCCAGCATCAGCAATCTTGGGAGTCCTTCATTGTGGAAGACAGACAGATTTGCAAGGCAGAAGATTGCCTGCTCATTTTGTCTGATCAATTTAGCTGGGTAGATTTTGCTGATGCCCATGCCTATACCCCTCATATTTAAATAACCTTGTACTGAGCTTATATCAGGCTTCGAAAAGGATTCAATAACTCATTGAAATATATTATAGCTCTTTTTTATGCATCCAGAGCAAGAGCAGAAAGACGTCAGAAAGGTATTATAAGAGAGTGAACATTTATCTGAAATGCTATTTATATTTCATTGAATTGGCTGAAAAGGACTGTGGAAGGCCAATAATGAGTGAGGGAGGCAGGCAGCCATCCCACTGTGCATGAAGGATGGTGTCTTGATGGATGATTTAATGACTCCAACGTGTGTGGAGAGGACAGAGACCAGGCAGCTGACCAGGCAGAAATATTCTGTGTTCAAGGCACAGTTTGAGTGGGGAAAGAAGAGTGATGCAGTGCCTGCTTTCCCCCTCACTTACAGTCTGATGGTCCTTGTGCTGCTGGTTTTGATTCTCATGGGTCCATTCCTCATTGTGAAGGCAGGAGTCATGCCTGCCTTCTCCAGGTTCAAGTCTCTTCTGGGATGAATTAACATGTCAGATTTGCATCAAGCCCCAGCTGCTCACCTTTCCATATCCCTCAAGAAGGGGCCTGAACAAACGCTGCTGTGTTTAACTGAGCATTTTCTCTAATACCCTAATTTCTGGAATGGGACAGAAGAGAAATGAAAATACAGCTCTGAGTCTGAAGCTAGAAAGAGAAAAATCTGTGTGATGCCCAGACAGGGTAAGGAAGCAGAAAGGATGAAAGGTGTTCTAAATAGAGAGCCATTTTGGAGAGGCACGTGTCTGCTTCATGGTGAGGTGGCTGTGAACAGTGGGAGATAAAAACAGCTGCCCTTGTCATCTTCTTTATCTATGCAAGGCTAAACCATCGATGTCGGACATCAGCATAAAATCTGACACAAGTGAAAAGACAGACAAGTGCAAACAAGCCCTCCATGAATTTTCAGTGATAGAGCTAGGCAAATTGTGACAGAGGAAGTTTAAACTGAATAGTAGGAAAAATGTCTTAATGGAAAAGGTTGTCAAGCATTGGAACAGGTTGCCCAGGGAAGCAGCTGAGTCACCATCCCTGGAGGTATTTAAAAGATGTGTAGATATGGTGCTTAGGGACATGGTTTAGTGGTGGATTTGGCAGCACTGGGCTAACAATTGGACTTCATTATCTTAAAGGTCTTTTCCAGTCTCAGTGATTCTATGATTCTATGATTCTATGATCTGAAAGGTGAAATGTTAAGGGATGACCTCATGCCTGAGTTTGGCTTGTCTGTATAAGACTAGGTTATCAGTGCAATCTTTACTGACTCTACATCACCCTCATCTTCTTGGATCAGTGGATATATATTCCTCCAAGTGCTCTGAGTTCTTTCAAGCAGCCTAACTTCTCTATAGAGCATGAAGACCCTGTATATGGCTGGCTGGCCAGTGGCTTGCCTAATCAATATTTGAAAAATCAGCCTGCACTGCCTTTTCATATTCACCCATGGATGATGGATACTATTCCTACAGGGCTATTTTGCTGATGGAAATTGCCCAGCTCAGCTGCAGGTCTTTTATTATCAAAGCACATCAGTGAAAGATCTCTTTAAAAAGACCAAAAAAACACAACATCCCCCACCCTGTTATTGAATGGCAAAGTGCCACCACAGTACATATGTTGTAGAGATCCCATTTCGGAGCACAGAAGTCCCAGTACAAGCCTCAATCAATATGTTTAAATAATCCTGTGAACTTTGGTATGTGCTAAAAATGCCTCCAGTGACATTCAGCACTGTTTCCTAGCCCAAACACTGGGAATAATTATCTCTTATTGGCACCTGTTCTGTGTTGAGATCAAGAGGCTGTTGAGATGAAACTCTTTTATTTGCGTTACTGGAGGAAAGATCAAATGGAACGAATATAATCAGACATTTATTTTTCTTCTTCTTTGATGTTGTGATGCTCCCCTTGTAAGCACTTACAACCTGGCAGCATCTGGGGCAAGCTTTAGCCCCACCACCCTCCAGCACAGCTTCATCAGCACTAAACTGGGAGCCTGATAGGGGGCTGCATTTCTGACAGAACCCAACGCCACAGCGATAGCGCTGCAGGGATCGATGCAGTGGATGGGATTTTGGCTGGCCTAGCAGGCTACTAGCTATTTATGGCAAGGCAATAATCACACTGAGTTGGTAATGCTTGGATCTCACTTCTCTGGGATTTAAATGAGTACCCAAACTGCAGGGCAGCACAGAGTCTGTCCCAGGCTTCCTGACTTGTATTTACAGCTGGCTCTGAGTGACTCTCTTATCTAAGGCCTCTAACAAGTCTTTCAGTAATATTGCCACACTCTCTTGCTCCTTAATTGCCAGAGTTGAGGGTTTGGGGTATTTTTGTCTAGATAATTGCAAGAATTAGGTCTTCTTTAGACTAGAAAAGGCCCACAGCTGTGCCCACAGAACTCAAACTGCAAAATCTATGTTAGTAAGATTACTTCTGGATTTGTAGGGTCATCTGCACACAGTAAGAACACAATAGCCAGGTTTGTTTTTCTGCATTAATATCAAATGACTGAGGAAAGGTACTACATCACCAATAATCAGAGTCACAGAATCATTTAGTATGGAAAAAGACTTTAGGATCATCAAGTTCAAACATTAACCCAGCATTGTCAAGTCCACCACTAAACCATGTAAATCACTGTAGGGCTCCTTACAGGCAGTAGTGAGAAATACACTTTGAGGATGCAGTTAATCTGATCCCTGCTTCGCAGAAAGCCATCTTTAGTAGAAAATCCAAAGTCACCCCCTTGTTTCAACCCTAACAGCCAGACCTCCCCAGAAGTGCACAACCTGCTGTGCAAGGTGATGTAGCTGTATTTTTCATGTGTTCCCTGTTTGAAAGCCTTAAGAGGCTTGTTCCCACATTTTGATGTATCCAAACTGAAGTAAGTCACGTCAGTGATTTGAATTTCTAAGAGCACACATATCAACAGCCCTTGCAAGCTGGGACAGGTAATTTCATTAAAGGTGGCATAATAAAAATCATCTCAGCTACAGCATGGCAATAACTTGGAACAAATTTTTGGATATGAGTGTAAGAAAATACTGGTTTAAATGCTTTCCTTGCAGCTTTGAATGACAATGAGATGGAGAGACTCTGAAACAGACACATAGCTTGAACTGCAAGCAGCAATTGATAAGGAAACTGGGGCAGAGGGAATGACTCAGTTGGCTGTGGTGCAGTCGCAAATCCACATGGGGCTCTGGAAATGTTCATCCGTGCCAGTGATAATGCACCAACCACAGAGATGCTTATGACAGTCAGAGAAATTTGGAGAGCAGTAATGAAAAATAACCAACGCAATAAACCACTGGGGACTTCAGAGTCAAAGGGCACAAAGGATAGCATTTTGAAAATAAAAGGAAGAAAAGGGACTGAGAAGATCTTTGATCTAAAGGCTTCTTCCTGCAGGTTTTATCTCTCCAGACACAAAAATACAAGGCTTATGTCTATTCCCTTAAGAACTGAACAGCACGTCAAAGAGGAAAGAAAGGGAGAGAAAGACTTCCAAGATAACATTTAATCATCTTAAAAATGCATACATGAATGTGGCAAAGAGAAAAAAAAAATGCATATATCTTAAAAATCAATATGTAAAAGAAGTCTAACCAAACAGAAGAAAAAGAAAAGTGCATTAGTGTGTGCAGTGACTTGGACAGAATAGGATAGATAAATATACACTGCCAGCTGATCTCCTTTTGTAAGATAACTATTTCATATTTCTTTTTTCATCTAAGTGGCTCCTAATCCTGACAGATGACAAATCAATTCTTGCTTGTCCTGTTTTGGGGCTTCATGGAAGTATTTTCTATTCTCTTTTCTTTTCTTTTCGATGGCTTTTTTCAATGCATTTTCTGTATACATAAACAGGTCTTTAGGGGCCCGTTATAGAAAGCAGCATTGAAACGAACTTCATTCTCGCATCTCATTTCACAGTTCTAGTGGCAATCACGTATTGCTCCCTACAGGGAAGGGGTGACTCTTAAATCGTTTTTAAGACCTTACTCAGAAAATCAGAAACCCCAACTCGGTTTCATTGCATCTCTGTCAGGGGCAGCAAAGGTAGAGGCTAAAACCTCACCTGTCCCCTAGCTGATCTGGCACCTCCACCCAAACCAACGTACATTAGGTGTCAGGAATTCATATGGAAGCACAAGAAATGGAGAAATGTTGTGGGTCCAGAAACCACACTCCTGCTCTTGGGATCAGCCTAGAAGATTGTATTTCTTCACTAGCTACACATGCGCCCTAACACTGTCTGCTCTGCCATCATGGAAACTCAAGCTTGTCTTTGCATGCTTTGCCTCAGGTTTTTGGCAGCCACACACTTGCAAGTTTCTCTCAGCTCTGCTTAAACTAAGAGAGGCTTGAGGGTGTGGCTGGAGAGCCTAGGCTGGGAGTTACCGAGAGGGGCACTCCATGCGCCATTAGCCCCTGCAGCTAACTGAGGGCTAATGGGGTCTGGTGACCCCCAGCCAAAGCCCTCCCCTACATGGCATGTCCCCCACACATCACACATGCTACTCGCCTGTACGTGAGGATAAGGTAACTGAGATTAGCTCTGCAGAGTCTCACCTGTGCTAAAACTCCCAAAAAACATAGACTGGATCAAGCTGGGTGAGCTGAGCGAGCTCTTCAGTGTGTCCTGGCATCCTGAGAGCAAATACACAGACTTTCCTTTGGAGCAGAATTAAACCAAAACCCTGCAGAGGATGCAATGTACATCCCTCCTCATCAGTGTGCCGAATGGAGGGAGATCTGGGCTCTCCCATTTCCTTAGCAGGAAGCAGCAGCAGGTTGGCCAGTGTATATAATGGATTTTTATTTATGTATATATTATCACTAGTACCACTAGTTCAAATTCAACCTTGAAAAAATTCAACTGACCCTATGTCTTCTGCCTAATAGCAAGTGAATGACTGTGGAGCTAGGTCATTCCAGGGCACTGAGGGTTTCCCATCTGCAAGAGGTGGTGATCTCACTGCACCTCTGGCTCTGCACTGTCCTTGCCTCCTCTTCAAAAGCAACACACGGAGGTTCAGAGACACAAAGTGTTGACGGCATTCTCAGCACTATTTAGGTGAGTAATGCTGCAGGCAGGTACTTAGTGGGGTGTCCAGGAGCATTTCTGCAGAGTTCATTCCTCCACCCACTTGGCTCTCATCATCCCCAAAGGCACGTTTCAGGGCTCTGAGGCACTCACGGGCTATAACAACTCCGAGCAGCCCCACCAGCCCTGGGCACCCACCTGAACTACACTCCTCTGCCACCTGGCTGGACCTGCTGCAAGCCCAGGTTGCAAGCACATTAAAAAATTAAAAAGAGCTGAGGAGACAAAGATGCTCAAAAACTGTAGGGTGACCCTGCCAGACCCTTTTGGGCAGGGGACACCTCAGACATCACCTCTCTGCAGCTGGTGCTTTGCAGAGGGCAGAGTTCCCATTGCTCCAGCTTTCATACTCTATTTCTAGGCAGGCAGCATCTCTTGAGTCATCCTTGACCTAGGTCTGCTTCCCTGACTTACGTGCTGTGCACAACCTAATGGAAGCATTTATGATCAAATCCCTTCCTTTGGGACAGGTCTAATTTGTTTTTTACCTTCCATTAACATCATTTATGCACTTACTAAGATTAAAAGGCAACATCAAGTTCTCTTTCACTCCTGTACCAAGACAGCTTTAGGTCTTACTGTGTCAGGGACTTGGAAGTAATATAAAATCTGCTTGGCAAAAGGCAAGAATTTGCTATCTGATTTGAGTGAGAAGAAGAAAGATTTCACACCGGTCTGGGGAGGGGCCAGCAGGGGGAGGGGTGTCACCTTCCCAGGTGGCCTCTAATTCTAAGTATGCAAATCTCTAATTTCTTTGACCAGACTGCATATTTTAAAAGCTTTGGGGTTTTTTTGTCTTCAATTGGTTTAAGAGCTTGACTAATGTATAAGGTACAGTGCAAAGCAGCTCTGTGTTACACACGGAGTTATCTCACTGCTCTTTCCACAGGCTAAAATGAAAGAAAATAGCACAGCTGATTACAGGCTTCAGCTACATGCTTTGCAGGTTTACATGCCTGGGAGCAGCTTGGGATCTATCTCCGTACTTTATACGTGCCGTTGTTTAGCTCTGTGTTTTGCATTAGATATAAAGGAGAAGCCATTCCCAAGACCTCTCTGCTAGGAAGGTTTTTCTTGCCTATTATTAGCACTCTGCTTTTGCAGAAAACGCTCATGAGCCAATATGCAGAGTTCTAAAGGACTTCAAAGTGTCATTGGGAACCAAGTGATATGTGTGTTAAAAAGGGTTTAATGGAGCTGCAGTCGCTGTAGCACAGTGTCTTTTTATAGCAAGTTTTTACAGCGTTAAGAAAAACATCCTGCAGATTTCAGTAGGATTGGCATATGGATAAGGTACTTTGCACTATGATTTTTGTTTATCTGCTACTAAAAAAAAAGAAAAAAGAAAACCAGCATTGCTAGCTATAGGGAGAATGATAAGCAGAAACAGTTCTGCAAAATTCAGGCAACAGCTATTACCTTCATTTTGGGTTTAATTATTTTTTATATTTTTCAAAGAAAAGCATACATTTGAAAACAAATGGCTTGGCTTAAAGAATGGAGATACAGAGTGATTTGTATTCACACTGAAGATTTTATAGTCTTATTTTTTTTTCCCCAGAGCCACTGGATTATATTATCATTAGCACAAGGCAAATCTTCCTTATAAAAGTTGAGGCAAACTTTCTGGGACTATCTGTAGAAGGTCATAGGGGAGGCTCCCAAGGAAGGAAGTGGTTTGCAAAAAAACACATTAAATACTGAAGCAGATCTGATCCGTGTGTGATCATGTTGGTGTGCAGGAATTGGCTGGGAATCACTGATTTTAATATATCCTCTAGTTTTCTTTTTACAACACTATTTATAAGCATCTTTTAATTATTCCTGGGAAGCATGTGGGGAATACTTGATGAGACAGGCTCCTCATTGTCCTTTAGCAGCCCATGTCAATGGCCTGCCCACTTCTGAAAGAGACAGACAAGTAATGGAAAGGAAAGATGAATATCCATTGCCCACTGTGAGGGGAAGAGACTTGTGCAGGTTTATACAAAAAGGCAGAGGTGGAGGTGGGACACAGCTTTGTCCCTCCAGTGTCTCAGTCCTAAATCGCCTCCTTACAGCCATCCTTGCATCCGCAGTGTTTGGGATGTAGCTGTTTGGACTTGTTCCACCTCTGAAGTCATGTCGTTTAAACATGTTTTACTCGCTGCTTTTGCTTCAGGCTGGGGAACGACTGGTTTATGCCTTGTCTGAGGGATTAAAAAAAAATAGAGCCAGGGAAACCTTTAGTTGTTGTGACTGCCAAAGCAGGAACAGCTCAGGATTGCTCAAGGCTCGCAGGCAGCTGGGGGCTGCAAGCGAATGTGCTCAAAGCTGATGGGAACGGGGGTTCAGCTCCCAACGCTGCCTTCACACTGGCAGCAGTCTCCCATCCCCGTGGCTCGGTCCCAGCAGAACTAAAGCCCTGGCAAAACCCCAGCACGGCAGCCCCGTCCCTCCTGCCCCTGCGGCTCCGTCTTGAGCAGCTTCTTTCATTTTTCACACTCAGTCCTCCTGAACGGAAACCCTGGTCAGAAATTTTACAGAAGCAGCTGAATAGATTTTTTTTTTCTTTTCCGCGGAGGAGGGCAGAGGAGCAACGGCGCAGGGGGGAAGGGTTTGTGGAGTTGTTTTTTTTTTTCTCTCTCTTTTTGCAACACTAGTTTTCAGGGGAGTGTCTTGTGTTATTAATGCTGAGTGGCTCCGGCAGCTACTGTGGTTCAAGGTCGTTCAGTCATCCGCTGCTACTGCAGGAGACACGGGAGCGCTGAGCCAGAGCTCTTCATCCAACCCTCTTGGTCCTCCCCGGCCAGCAGGTTGGGAAGAGCTGCCCATGGGGCAGCGGGGTCGCGTGGGGGTGTGGAGAGCAGCCTGGGGCCACAGGGGCATCCTCCCAGTCTGGTCACAGTGTGCCCAGCTCTGTGGGACCTGCTGGGTTTAATGGGTGGCAGGGCCTGAGAGGGGCTGAGGGGTTGCGAGAGCACCTGCGATGTGCGAGTGTGGGATCCTCCATGCACCCCGTGAGAGGGCAGAAATCTCTGTCCCCGCCTGGGAATCTGTCCCTGCATTACTTACAGCTGCACAGGCACGCCAGTCTCCTTTCTCCTCAAGCTGCACGGATGCAGGATACTCCCTGAGAGTTAAGGGAATATAGGTCCACATGCACCCTTCCCGCCTTATTTCTTCTTTTTTTTCTTCCTTAGGATGAAGGGGTCTAGGCAAACATTCCTTAATTTATTCTGCATCCTCTGGCTCTTGCTTCTGCTGAAGGCTGCCTCTTCCTCCCCTCTACCCCGTGGAAAAGACCCACGACCCCCTCCGCTCCCCTTTGGGCTGTACAAAGGACACACCTGTGTTGGTATGTATCCAGGTTTTGTTTGCCTGCTGGACTAGTTCATTCCTTACTCCACTGGTGAGCTGAGAGTTGCTATTCACATCATAAATTGCTCCTTTATCTATTTCAACAGCTGTACTGCAAAATACTTGTAGTCTTTGGTGAAACAGTCACTGAAGATTTTGCAAGGCCATCATGGGATCTGGAATTATTTTATGATTTTGTTTTTGACTGGCTGCTTCCCAAAGTTCATGTTTTTGCTCTGCGGGGAACGGCATCTGAAAAGTTGGCTTTAATGTCTGTAGGTCTGGGATCGGGAAATCGGATGTTATGAGGTCCTAGTGTTTCTTAGGGTTCACAATGCATTTTGCTTAACTGGCAGGAAGGTTCCCATCAGGCTTGCCCAGGGTCTCCTCATAGATTTCAGTGCCTGGAAAACTATTCTTAAGGATGGTCAGTCCATACTTGGGCCAGAGAAACTTTGTGGTCTGGATGGTCGTCTCTGGGTAGCCAGGTTGCAAAGGTTGCTTCCTCACATTTCCTTTCCTTTTTGTGAGTACACACATCTGCATGACCCGTACAGAAGTGGGGCAAGTTGGCAACCCCCTTCTCACGTGACTTCAGTGACTGTGGTGATTTCCACAGTACCTGTAGCCAGGGGTAGGTATCCTACAGTCTCAGCTGGCTAAGTGATTCGCAGAGCAAGACTGGTAACACTGGAATCAGTGTAGACTGTGGATATCTTTGCGCCAGAAATGCCCTTGGCATAACACTCCAGGTATCTAGGGAGATGTGGTAGGTTATATTTTTATGTGTGCAAATGGATATGTCTTATGCATTACAGTCAAATGCTTTATTTTGTCATCAGTGGGACTTGTTGATCTTACAGGCCTTTTCAGCCTTAAAATTCTACCATTCTTTTAGCTTCCCAAGGCACCTTTGTGCTGGAAACATAAACCCTGTCACCACTCACCATCCTCCAGAAGGAAATAATTCTTTCCACTGTGGCTCAGGGAATACAGTTAGAAGAAATAATCCTAAACTTGATAAAAGCAGTTTCTTGCTCCACTTCTGAGCCACCCACAGTGCCCCTGACAGTTTTGGTGGGTCAGGGTGAATAGAAAGCAGAGTAGAGTCAGGGTGGTGAGGGGCTTCAGCCACCAGCCAGAGCGTGAGCACAAGAGGTGGAAAGCAGAAATGGCTGTGAGGGGCTGTCATTGTTTGGGCTGGGAGCCATGCCAGTGGTGACCGAGCAGCTGCCAGAGCCAGAGGGAAGTGGTGTTGTTTAGTGGTGAGCTCTTAAGGCAGTAACAGTTTAGATGGCACAGGAAAGGCAGAGACCATGCTCATCTGTGGGATTTTCACACTGGTGGTTTTTAGTTGTGAGTTTGTGAACTTTGTCTGCCCTATCCATCCTGTTGACCCAGAAAACTTCTAAATTCCACACGTTGCATTGAAGTTGCCTTGTGCAAGATAACTGGTCCTTTTTTTCCCACCTAAAGGGAGGAGAGCTGGGACCACTGAGCTGGGACCTTTGCTGGGACCACTGAGCATCTTTTTGTTCAGGGAGGAGACATGAAAACCACTGCCTCCCACACCAGTTTCTCTTTTTGAGGTGTCCCTTCAGCTAAAAACATCCTTATGAGCTTGACTCAGGACCAAAACAGACTGTGCCCATCTCTGTAAACCACAAGATAAAAATGAGGTGTGGATGTGCTAAAAGGGCATGAGCCAGGCCTGGCAGGGAGGGCTGGTGGCTGCTAGCCCAGATGGCCACCTCTGGGCTTTCACTGATTAGCTGCTCTTTTGACTAACTCTTGAACATACTGTGTCCCTTCCTTTTCTCAAGCAGAAAGCACAGAGGAATTGATGGGTGCACTTGCCATGGCTTGGAGCAGGGGTAATGTCAGCCCTTGCATCTGATTTGGTGACCAGCCCTCTTAGGAGCACATCCTTCCAAAACTTGACCCCAGACTCTCTTAGTTGGCTTAGTTTGCTATCTGAGAAGGTAATAAGAAAGAGATATGAGTACTTCTGGGTCTTCTTGGCCTTACAGATCAAGGCCAAGATGATTTTGTAGAATCAGAGAGAATGATCTAATAATTTGGGTTGGAGGGCACCTTAAAATTCCTGTAGTTCCATCCCGCCCTGACATGGGCAGGGAAGCTCCCGCTGCATCAGCTTGCTCAGAGTTCCATCCAGCCTGGCCTTGAACAGTGGCTGGGATGGGGCATCCACAGCTTTTCTGGGTAACCTGTTCCAGTGCCTTCTCACTGTCACAGTGAAGAATTTCTTCCTTAAATCTTACCCAATTTTTAATGTGAGAAATTCCCATTGCTAAATGCATAGGAGATTTTCTTGAAGAAACGGGGTTTTTTCATGCAAGTTTGAATGTGTGGTCAGGTGTCTAATCTTTCAAAGTTATCTGCCTCACTTTTCTGAGGGAAATGAGGTGGCTGCACACTGAATTTCTGATCACTCCTGTGTACCACCTGCTTGACTGAGATTGCTATGTTAGTAGCCAAATCCAGTCAGAGAGTGAATGCTCTTTCAGTAACAAAACCAAGAAAATACTTCCCATTAAGCCTTTCCACTGAAAGTATCACACTTCTTGAAGAAATATGTGGAAATAATATGACAGGAGAGCAAAGTGCAGCTCTGGTACCTCTGTTAAATGTGCTACAACTTGGTTGCTTCCTCCTTCTGTTCCCCTTGCTTGCAGCACTCCCTGGGTAGGCACCACCATCTGCCCCAGTATATTCCAGTCATACTGGCAAAGCAGTTGGGTAATTCAAAGGGCTTCCCTGCCCTTAGCAGATCCTGGGAAATGTATTTTGGGTAGGCACCTATATGCCAATATGGCATAGGGTTGGAGTAGAGGAGGGTGTGCCTCCAGTGAGATTTAGACAAAAGTTTTAATCACCCTCCCTAGCTGTAGAAAAAATCACATAATTTTTTCTGCATTTTCCTGAAAAATGTGGTTGCTTCATTCAGAAAAAGTCTTTTGATAATTGACTTGGTGTACAAACGAAACAACTGGAGTGTTGCAACCTAAAATGGGGTTTAATACTGCTTAATTTTACAGTTATGGCAAAGAGGGGGAAAACACCCAATAATAACCCTCCCAACCACAGGATCAGATGTATAAGCAATTCCTAACCATCTAAAATAACTGGTCTGTAGCAGTACCTAATCACAGCCAGATAAATGGTATTTCTTTGGCCTTGTCACGAGAAAAACTTTCCCAACATATGACCTTTCCATCATGTTTTTCCATCCTCTTTTTTCTCCATCAGTATTTCTTGTCTCCCCAGGCTAGTAAAATGCCACCCTTTTTGCATTCTGTGAAATCAGCTCAGGCCCTTCCTCTGGGCCTTCTGCACGCTTTGCATGTGACATATTTTTCTGGTTTTTCCTTATGATAAATAAAAGGGCTTTTGTAAGTTTTCCTACATGCAAAAGCCCACGAAGCTGTTTTCCTCCTGCAAAGGCAGTGAGGTTTTGCTCTGTGCGCTGGTTTGGGAGCTGGGTGCTGGGTCTGGCTTTTCTTTCTGGATTTGTTACTGCTGGGCGGTATGGCTTAAGGGATTTATTCAGGATGAGGCCTAGAAATCCCTTTGCTGAGTGCAGCCTGACTGTTTCAGTGTGACATTCTGAAAAAGAGATGCGGTGTACTTTTCTCTCAATAATTAAGCGTGAATGAACCTTTCATATACTCAGGTCTTTACTTTCCCAGCTGTTAAATGAGGAAGATGCTGCCTGTTTCACAGGGCAAGCAAAGTTTTACTTAAGTTAATGTTAAGGTACCCAAAGACAGTACAGTAAAATTGGTAAACTGTTGACACTGGTGTTAATTTTCATCATTTTCCTACTGACTTTAAAAGCTTTTATTCAATTCCACCCTGAATTACAACAGAGCCCTTTAAAGGTTTTTGCAAATTGCTCTGTTCTCTAGCAAAGGTGACTTAATCCAGAGGTACATGAAGCAACCTCAGGAAAGGCAGAAGCTGCTCTGGAGGATGCAGAAAGTGGGAGAGACACTGAAAGGTGGAAGGGAACTTCTGTATTCATCTCCCTTCAATATAGTAAGAAAGGGAATTTGGGGAATGGTAGATTAGTCAGTTAAACATCAAATCCTAGAAAAATCCTGCGACAGTTAATAAAACTTTTTAAAAACAACTTTCAAAAGTAGTGTCAGATCAATCTAATTTTCTTTACCAATGGGATAATGCCATGTAGACATGGAATAAGAAGTAGATATTATAGCTGGGCTTTAGTAAAGCTTTTAGCCCCACCTCAGCACTAATCTTATGCTTGAGAGATAAGTGACATTGATTAAGCTTCTACAGGGCAGAACAAACCAGATGGGCAGTCTTGTTCAGAGAGTAATTACAAGTGGCTCACTCTCTAAGCAAATGGATGTACAAAATCAGGTCTTTCTTGGACTTTTCTTTTGAACATACTATCATTCAATATTTTCCCTAGCCAGGATAATGAAATTTGTACTATTAAATTAGCTGTTTTTGTAAAGCTGAAATTGTTTGCAAGTGAAATGGAGGGCAGAATTAAATTCAAAACAATCTTGACAACTTGGAGTACTTGCATCTGAAAAGGTAATTTCAATATGGGAATATTGAAGGCACTTCAGCAGAAATAGTCAGTGACACACGCACACAGAGCAGATGAGGAACAACTGGCTGGGTAGCATCCCTAGGGAAGATCATCCGGGCTTGTAGAGGCACAGGGATGGCACGCCGTCATGAGGCACGCACCGAGACGTGCGAACAGAAGTTAGCTTGCAAGACATGTGAAGTAACCTGTTACCTTTCTCAGCATTGACAAAGCCTCAGAGGAATTTCTGACTTCCCTTTTGGGGCTGTGCATCAAGAATGATGCGGAGTGACAGGAGGTTTCAGAGAAAAACAAGCATGAGCTATAAAGAAAGAGTGAATAAATTAGAGTTAATTAGTCTAGAGAAGAAAAACTTGAGAAAAGACTTATCTGTCCTTGAAAGCATTAAAGGCGTGATCCGTTCTCCAGGTTCATAAGAGCTATGGCAAGAAGTAACAGAAATGGGTACCAGTGGGGACATTCAGGTTAGGAGGAGGATTTTCCTATGACAGTGATAAGTGAGCACAGTAATCAGTTTCTGAGAAATCTGTAGAAGACCTCATCAGAGATCTTTACAAACTGTGTCTGCCCTGTCCCTTCAGAACAGCTGAGATGGTATAGATCATCTGCTAGGGCAGAGGTTGTGTAAGAGGACTTATTCCAGGCCAGCATTTCGGGAGTTCAGTGCTGTGGCTGCAAGAAGCATTTGCAAAGAGCAGCATTTATTTATTTTCCCCCTCGCAGCAGACTGCCGTGCTCTATTGGCGATTAACTTTGGTTGCCCTTTATGGAGCAAGGTGATTAGTCAGGGAGCCCTCAATAGGGCCGGACAGCAGCACTCTCTATCTTCTCTGCTGGCAAGCCGAGATCCTGTGGGTCAGCAGCCAGGGAAGCAAATTTCCCCATCTTTATGCTCGATATAATGCCATTCTCAGCAACATTTGCAGGTCACCACCTCCATTCAGCATACAATTCCTAGTGTATGAAGAATCATGTTTTCGGAACATATTTTCAGCTCTGATTGCATTAAAGAACGGGTGTTTTGGAGCTACCAGCAGCGTAAAATGCCGACCTCTACCTGTGTTGATTTGTGTGATAGTCATTGTCCCCAACAGTTTGCCTCTGCCTAGCTGTGCATGAGTGCAGGGATGAAATATGCCCCGTGGAGTGGCAGCAGGACCGGTGGCGTTCGGAGTTCCCGATAGCTTCACACAATGGAACATGCCAAATGGAGTTGGAGGCTTTTAACAACTGCGCTCAGACAAAGTGGCTGTGCACATATTGTCTGGGGGGGCACCGTGACAGAACGTATAATTCACAGCTCAGTGAGTTCTGTAAAAAAGCCATGCCCAATATCAGTGTAGCACCACAATGTATTTTACTCTAAAAGGTTGGGAATTGACTTTGATTACAGAAAAGTCAATTCCAAGCCACAGCAGCTCTGCTCACTTCACCAACATTGCTCCATTTAATCAGCGGCAAAGTTTGACCTGATGATCTGCAATAAATACTAAATTTGACCATAACATTTTTCCCTCTGATTATACTTTTGCTAGAATAAACGCAGGCATGGGAATAGTATAGTAGAGATACTAAAGCAACTGTTCAGCAGCTTTTCAGTAAGTGATGGTAAAAAATTCTTTTCCAAAATTGCCCCAAGTCTTACTGAAAGCTTATGACTGTAAAAGGTATATGTCTATTATATATATATCTATCTATATATATCTATTGATCACAATAAAAAGATGTGCTCAGCATGCAAAGACATCCACATCTATGTGTGTGTAAATACACCGTCACATCCATGTGCATTTGTAGACATGGTAGTCTTGTACATTTTACATCACTGATGCTTCCCTTGAGTATACTAATCTTATTTTATTGATTGTCTATTTGAATGCTGACAGCCACGTGTGAGCCTCTCACTCTTGTTCAGGTGTTAACCCTATAGAGAACTTCTGCTTATGTTTAAGGCAATCACTTTCACTGCTTTTAGAAACTGTATATATGAAAAAAAGTTTCTCACATTCAGAATCCTAAAGTGGTGAAGATTTTGCAGGAAGGATGAAATTAGGCACTTACATTAACTCCCCCTGACAGCATTTGGGCTTCAGTAAATTTTCAATACCCTTTCCTGATTTTGAAAAGAGAAATGTGTTAATGTCATACATACATACACAGGGTTTTTTTCCTCTTAATTAATACAGAAAACATTTCTATTGGAAATGCCTGGGGTTGTAGATTTTGTTAAATAGGGCTCTTTAAAGTGTAATGTAGGACACACTAGGGATACATTTGGCTGGCAGGTATGGATACCAGAGTCTTCCACTAGATGGAAACTGAATTTTTTGTACTGTCATAGCTGTATCAGAGTCCTTGTTGGATGTCTTAATGAAATGAAAATGAATGATTGGAGCTCTGAATTAGAGGGCCTAAGGTGGCCCACTTCTTTTGCATGAGCAACAGAAATCATAACTGGTATTCTAGGTTTTGCTGGAATTTGTTACAAATGCACTCAAAATGCTGCTATATTGATATTAATATTTTTAAAATGTCTTTAGCCACTCTACTATGTGCAATTTAATGCCCAGTGACAGGTTTGTTAATAGTGTACCATTTAGGATTTCCAAGATATTTCATAAGACTTAGCAAATTAAGGCTGAAAGGATCTTGTACATGCCAACGTATTTGAATATGGCTACCTATAATTATATTCATGACTTCAGTATCTCTGTAAAATACATTAATACTGTAAATGAGATAGAAAACAAAGTCTGAGTTAAAAGACTTTATCACTCAGATGCATTTCCAGATTACCTTTCAAAGCAACAAATCCTCGGGCTGTATATGAGAAGATAACTGTCCTTACTTTGCATCTATGGTTATGTCATTTGAGCTGAATATTTCCATGCTGGAATGAAATCTTGAGGTTGTCAAGGGCTGTTCTTTGAAAGTGCCATCTCAGTAATGAGAAGCAGTGCAGGAAGGAAATACGGATATTGGGCACTATTAGGAAAGAAATATATAGTGAGTGAGATGCTGGAACAGGTTGCCCAGAGAAATTGTGGCTGCCCCATCCCTGGCAGCATTCAAGGACAAGTTGGAAGGGGCTTTGAGCAACCTGGTGCAGTGGAAGGTGTCCATGCCCATGACAGGAAGCTTGGAAAGAGATGATCTTTAAGGTCCCTCTCAACCCAAACAATTCTATGATTATATGAAAAAGAAAACATTCTTTGTGTTGTAATTTTGCATAACCAATAGTCTGCCTGCACCTAGAATACCCACGTGGATGTCCCCATCTCAGAGGAGAAAACCTTTTTTCTCATTAGCTCCCCATGTGAATGAGGAACATCTTGTTCCAGGTTGAACTGGAACTGGATTAGATTAATTTGGAAAGAGATGTTTTTATGCCAGAACCACATCTGCATCTGCACAAGGAGTAGCAATGTCCTCTTTTGTAGACAGGTTCTTGGGTCTCCTCACTTGTAGGCTTTAAGAGATGCCTTTGGAGCTTGGGATCATCTATAAGTGGAGGAAGCAAAGACTGTGTTTTGGGAAAGCCTTCATCTTCTGTATAAAGCCAGGAATGTGATAAATGGCTTCTTGTATGCAGAGCCTTGCTGCAGCAGACAGATTTTTGAGGCAGAGGTTTGCCACGTCACCAAGCAAGGCTCCAGTTCCTGCTCCACCAGGAGCAAGCAGAGTGGCCACAGGGTAGCCACAGCCTGGCCAGCTGGGTTTGCAGAGAGCCATTTGTGTCCAAGGCCACCTTTTTGGACTTATGTCTTCCTTGTACTCTGTGGGTACATTTAATTTATGGCTGGATGGGTGAGAAAGAAATCCGGCATCCAGAAGTGTGAGAAAGGATGGCAAAGAAGGATGTGCCAAGTGCCAGAAAACCCATGTAACAGAGTTTTGCTGAGACAAATATACCTACAAATCTGAAACTTAGAGAGGCAGCTTTCACTATCCAGATACTTTTTGACATCCCTAGGTGTAATTCTAATTATAGAGCCTTTCAAACTTGTGTGGCAGAAGTGGATTAAGTTGAATAGTCTGCTCAAACTGCCAGAGGCTTCACAGCTAAGCAGTGAATTCCTCTAGTTCTGATTTTATTAATAGGGTATGATTTTTTTTTCCTGGGCTTATTGGAAATGGCATTTTTTTATTACACACTACTTTCAAATACATGGAGAGAAGTACTTCCTGATGTGTGAGTTTTCACTTTACTGCACTGAGCAAAATGGTTATGGTCTTGTCTTATCTCTTCAGAAATTAATAGCAGATGGGACAAACCATTGCTAAAAGCGACAGACATTTATTAATACCAGAGTCTAGCTTCTAATGCCTAGTAGGTATTATAATGCCAATGAATTTCTTTCAGAGGAAACATCCTTCAGCCTGTCAAGGTATTGAAACCTATTATTGAAGTGAGACAGCAGAATCAACTTACTGAAAGTTGTTTCTAAAGAAAATCATGTGCAACTGTAAAAAAACAAAAAATTGAGCTTTATTTAATGATGAAGCCTATTTACATTGCCTTATATGTGCCCAGCTCATGATGAGAAATAAATCACATCTAAATATCTGGTAAATTAAAAGCAAGCAATAGTTGCTAATGACTGGCCAGATCTGGATGTGGTTTTCTACTGATGCCAGAGTACTAAAAAGTTTATATTCTTGCACATGTCATAAGTAATTAAGGCAGTGAGATTTTTACAGTCAAAGACATCTGATTTCCCCTTGTCCTTTTTAGCTAACTAATTATTTTCCATTTTTAGCCAGTGGAATTAAGGCCTATTAAAAACTAGGATAACTGGTCAGCATTTCTTTTCCTGCCACTCAATCCAGAGTCAAGGAGGAAGATGATAAAAAGAGAGCAGGTTTGTAGTATAAGCAAGGATAGTCTGAGTTAACTTTCATGTATAGACACTCACCTATTGGAGTTTTACCTATAGCTCAAGACCAGAGATGGGTTCTCCTAGAGGATAAATCTGAGTTACTGGGGAGGCATGTTTCCATGAAAGAAGCAGGGAGCCTAGGTAGATCAGGCTCCTTCTACAGCAGTGAGTCCCCTTAGGACATTCCTCATCCCTCCTCGCAGGGTTCAACCTTTTTCCTGAGTATTTTAGAATCTCCAGCCCAAAGGCTGCTCCTGATGACATCAGCCGAAATGAAAGGCTGTGAGGCCAGCAGAATGCACACATAAGCAGGCATCCACCAGGGCACAGCTCATGGCAGCAGACCACAAGGAGTAAGGACAGGTCGACCGAGGGCAACTGATAAAGGCCCAGGTAGATGGGGAAGACAGAGAGCAGATCAGCCAATGGCATGGGTTGGTGGGATGTGTTCTCGGGGAGCACCTTTCCTACCAGAGGGCAGGGAGACTCTCCAAATCCAGATCCAGAGATTTCAGCTGCAGTGCCTAAGGAATGGCAGGTCCTTTTGAAAATCAGCCAAGACTTTGTCTATCAAGTTGTCCCATGGATCATGGCATTTCATGTGGAATAACTGCAGGTGTGGTCTGCAGGTGCCCAAGGTGAGGAGGGTGTAATAGCACGAGCAGAAACATCCTCTCTGTGATAGTGAAGATGAGTTTATGAGAGCAAACATTTTGAAGTTCAGCTCTGTGGGGTTTTCCCAAGTAGTCAGGCTGTTGTTATTGTTATTTATATTCATATAGCGTCTAGTAGCCTGAGGTACTGCATTAAGTACAGCTCAGACTCTGTGTTGGCTCTGTTAATCCTCATGTGAAGTAGATTTGCCTTTGGGCCTGGTTCAATAGACACAAAGGTGTCTATCTGACTTAATCAACATGAAAAATTTCCTTTTAATTGCTGTGAGACTGCTCCTTGAGTGGGGCTACCTGCATGATTGTGTTTGTGATTAAGAATTCTGTTTCTATTTGGCAGAGCTGAACCAAAAATAGTTTTGGGGGTTTTTTTTCTCACTCCCTCTGTGGTACTTTGACAAACATGAGAGCAACTTACATCTTCAGTGGAGACTGTCTTGTTGTATAACACAGAAAATGGAAATATCAATGGTATTTTTATCCTCGCCCAGCTTCTTGGATTTTGAGCTGTTTGCCCATAGTCCCCTTTTTCTGCAGCCCTTGGCTGCAGGTGCAGGAGCACTGAGTTACATAGCACAGGCAAAATGAGCAACACTTCTCTCTGCTGCAGTAGGTGACACTGTCAACTCCAACCTAAACAATTCTATGATTCTGTACATTCCTCAAGCTCATGATGCAAAAGAATGAGAGGTAAAACAACAAAAGCTGTGCATCTTGGAAAATATCAAAGGGCTAGCTTCTCCCTGTCTCTCTGCTTGGACTCCTTTTTGTCTTTCTGACTTCTAGATAGCAAGATTGATAGATAAACATCTGACCCTGGTAAGAGTAGAAAGGAAAGCACAGAAACAGTGTGTGGATTTGTGGTTAAGTCATGATTTAGGTAATTTAATTTTTCTGAGCCTCCATCCTCATGAATAAAACAGACACAGAAGTCAGGGGAAGGGTAGTTCCTGCTGTCTGTAGGTTGTTCATGTGTGTTAATAATGTATCTTGTAAGAACTAAGTCATGTAATGCTTGTAGATGTGTTATGGTGTGTTTTCAGGATGTGCAGTGCCACCTCAGTGCTACAGGATGGAGTCAGTCCAGCAAGGCTATTCCCACGCTACCCTGGCAAAGGAGCCAGGGTCTGTTTTCTGTCCCTGAGGCCAGTGCAGAGCATGACTTGCACTAAAACAGCTGAAGTCTCTTGCACTCTTTAACTTCCACCCCCACCACTGTGGGAGTGCTGGATGTCCTGTCCCTGGAAACATTTGAGATCAGGTTGAACCTCATCTAGGTGAAGATGGCCCTGCTCACTGCAGAGGGCTTGGCCTGTTCTTTGAGACCAAGACCTGAACGTGCTATACCCTTCATCTTGGATGTCCCCTTTACTTTTAGTTTGGGTCTTTATTATTAAACTTTTTTTTTTTTCAGCTATTGTGTTTTTAATTAGCTGTTAATTCCTGGGACTAGTTAGCCTCTGGCTATTTGGGTAGCTGAGGAGGGGGGCAGGAAAGAAGGAATGTCTTGCTTCAGTGTTTTTCTTGGTTGCATCTGTCTCCATTTATTCTTCAATTCTTTTAGGCTGACTGGAGGTAATGGTTCTTAGCATGCTTTGTAAATCATTCTGTGGAGGATCTAGCGTGAGCCTTTTATTTAATAAGTATGGAGAAGTGGGCTTTTATCCCTGCAAAAGAAGTGAAAAATTCACTGTAATTTCCACTGGATTACTGTATTTGGGATAGAAGAAGTAATAGAAAACTCAAAACTATTGGTCTTACAGCAAGTTCCAATTGCTCTACCTTCTCTTTTACTTGCCATAGAAGCATCGAAGTTATTTATGCTAAAGAACAGCACTTTGATTTAGTAGCACATAGGTAAGGGTGCTTGGAAGGAATTTATAAGCTCACTCTGAAGAGTTTTGCCAGTCTGAAAGCCTGAACATTAATGTTCTCAAGCTTTGGAAAAAGATGAGTCTGCAGCCACGTCAAATTACTGCAGTTTACCTCCATTTCTAGACTCTGCTAGAGCAAGTCCGAGAGACGAGATTTATTGCGTAGGAGAGGAAGCACAGTTCATTTACAGGGATTTCAAAGAGAAATTTTAAGTCAGACTGCTGTAAACTGGCATCCTGGCTCCTTGTCTCCCATCTGCCTGGGATACCTGCCTCTCTTGCACAGGCTGAGTCTAGGCAGGGACCTCACTCTGACTGCTCACTCTGACTGCAGTGGGCAGACTTTGCATCACCAAAGCTTCATTCCTCATAAAATGGTGAAGCCACTGCAGAGAAAGCACAATGCTGACCTACAGCAACTTCAAATTGACTTGAAATGCATGCTCATTGTGTGGATTCTGAATAACTGTTCCATGGGGATCACATTGAATCTATTTAATCCCCAAAACAGCAGGAAACATGCTGCACATCTCAAGAAACACTTCACTAGCCATGTTCACACCCAGATTAGTGATGGGAAATAACCATAATCGTAGGTCATAGGAAGTGGTTTCTTTCCGACCGCAGAAGCAGAGCAGAATGAACTGTGAAGACATTTTGGTTTTAACAAATGTGTAGCTGGGCTCAGCGCCCCTGTGTGTGCTGAGCATCACTGGGCTTCAGAGGAAAGTCTGTGAAGAAATGATGCAATGGATGCTCTGTCATGGCCAGCACACATGCCTGTGGTGTGACATCTCTTCTGAAGGCAGTCACAAACATTTGGTTTCTGGTTTTAGTACCTATCTGTGCAGCTTTTGTGGAGAGATGTAAAAGTCCTGTCGAGTACAGACCTGTGCCTTTTTTCCTGTGAGATAAAACGAGAAAGCAGGCGACCAAGCAGGCAGTTGTAACAGTGGCTATCCCCTCGACTCCTCGATTTTCAACCTTGAGAGAATGGAGTCATTTTTCCAGGAGCATCATACAGGGCTGTAAAAGCCAGGCTGTTCTGTGTGCTCCTCTGAAATCAACACCCTCTCTGTAATTACTTACAGGGTTTGAATGAAGACAGAAATTAATTGATATTTTTCCACTTGAACACCTATCTGCCATGCAACACCTCAAAAAATGAAATGCCCAAAGATGCCAGAAGTACTTCTGTGGTGCAGGGCACTTCCTCACATTTCACAAATAATGGTATTCCCTCTTTTTGGTTTTTTGTTTGCTTGAAGGATGCGTGCTTGTGGTGTCTGTCATCGAACAGCTTGCACAGTGGCACAACAGTACAGTAAAAGCAGCCATGGAGAGACTGTGTGACTACATACCTGGTAAGTACTAAATAATAGCCATATGTCGTGTTGGTGCTGATGTATTTCTCTGTTAATCAAAAACTCGCATGTGAAGTCTGAAAAAACTTCATCCACCTCTTGTGCAATATCTCAAAAGCGTGTAGCTGGGATAAAGCAAGTGGCTATTTACAGGAAAGGCAGTGGCATGTCTTCACTTTGATCCAGAGCTGGGATTTTGTCCCAAACTTAGAGTGAATGGGGCTGTATTAAGCCCTATGCACGTGGGCACCAACACATGCAGACCAGTTCCCTTCCTTTTTCTCCCCTTTGTCTCTTTGTTAGCAGCTTGAGAATAGATTCACTGCAAGCCCCACTACTCCTCCTCCTTGTTGATATGGGTCTTTATAGCAACAGTGAAGATGAAAATGTTTTCAGTGGGTATGGGAACTGCTATTGTAAAATTTTAAAAACGAGATGGGGCTGACAGGTGTAAGATGTGAGCATTTGGTGTGCACAGAAAAGCTATTGAAATGTAACTGGTGATATAAATTTCAAAAGCAACAGCTATTCCATACAAATATAGGTAATACTCCCCTTTTTCTGCCCCTTATTTTATCTACCCAAAGGAGCTTGGAGCTCCATGTGCACGCCCCTAAATAGAGAACAGTTTCAATGCCAGAATAGCTTTGTGCCTCACAGACCAATCCTACAACTATTTAAGTTACTAGATCTCATATTCATGATATCTTTTTGATGTTATTAATGTAAAAAGATGGCTTAGGATTCTTCATTAAAATGTCATTTTTATATGATTTCACAAATTGTATCTCTGAGAAACCATCTCGCTCTGTAGATCCTGGTTTCACAGAAGATATGTGTAGAATATTAATTCCTTCCTTTCCAAGGGAGGATTTCCCAATGCAGAATGGGGCAGGGAGCTAATTGCTAGGATTCATTCATTGACAGAATGATGCTTAGCTGATTTCTATTCCGTAAGTCATATCCTCAATGTTTTAAATTACAGACGCATAACCATGAAGTTGCAATTAGAAGCACTGATCCTACTATTAAAATACAATTTTCTTCTTTAAATTATGACATGCTAGCTCTGTCTTCATGATTCACTCAGTGGACCTTGTTCTTCTGACATGTCAAGATATTTCTTTTCAGCTGCCATTCTTTACACACATAAAATCCTATTATCCCTTTAGTGGAATCTGTATAATCCAGTTACCTTCTGAGATGCATGGATATACCCAATAGAAAAAAACCTGACCCTGAACTTGAAAGGAGTGAAAAATCCTATGGATTGTGTGGGAGCTACAGTGTAACCCGATTTATCCTCTCCTGGGAGGTGAACACTGCAGCCCAGCAGGAATCAACAGCTTCCTCTTGCTGCTTGAAACAGTAGAAAAGCTTTGGATGCTCGTGAGGAGCAAACCTACTAAAGCAGGTCATGCATTTCACCTGGAGAAACAATTTCATTATTGTGCACATGCCTACAACCTACAGGAATAACAGCAACAAATTAAAGGCAGCGGGGCTTTTCCTAAGGCATAAAAAGGAGTAGGACTCCAAAAACCCCAGAAAGTGGGATTTTTTTTTGAGGGCCTCCTATAATTCTGATTACAATCAAGTCAGATTTGGATCAAGCCTTCTGTAAAGTTATGTGATGCTCAAGAACAAAAAATGCTTACAGAAAAAGAGAGAAAATTTCGGTACCTGTCAGTCCCACTCACTCTCACAGGCTGTGTAGAAAACAGAACTGCATTCTCATTTATATGGAAATACTTGCAATGTGTGTGATCCAAGAGACATGGCAAATAAACCTATGAGAATAAGAACAGTAATGCCATGAGTGCAGAAGGCTCTTGAGCAGATAGAAAGGCCATGTCTGGGGGAAGGGGTGATATTTACAGTGTAAGAGATGTTGTTAGCAAGAATGTTTGTTTACCTGGATACTGACTGTCTGCTTGATGACACAGAGATGTCTGACACCCGAAATGTGCTTTGGGAACCTCTGCCTCTGGCTTTGCCTCTGAGTCATGCTCTGCTTCTGTGTTGACCACTGCTGTGTAAACACCTTAGAGCTCAAGTGCAAATGGCAACATGATAATAGCACCTTTTTTGCAAATATTTGTCCTCTGGGATTCAGCCAGAGTTTGTGTTTCCCGGACTGTGAAGCTGTAGAGAAAAGCCTTCTGGACTGTTCTTTTGAAAGAACAGGGCACCTTAGGGGATCTGTTTTACCTGAAGCAAGTATACTCTATGTTTTCTCTAAATTTTCCATTTAGTTTTGTTTAAGCTCTTTTCTTGCCCCTGAACACTCATCGTTATTTCTGTTTCTCTTCCCCCGTTTTCTGATGTACACTGCTTCTTCCTAACAGAGATTTCTCTCTGCAATATCCTCTCTTTGTGTGTGTCAGCAGAGCTGGAGAGTTGTGAACACATGAATGCAGGCTGGCTCCAATGGCAAGTCCTGTAAACGCTTCCTGTGGCTTTGGTCTTGGTGTTTTGTTGAAAGCCAAAGTCTGAACGGCATCTGAATCTTCCAAGAGGACTTCATGTGCTCAGTGATAATTTAATATTATTACTATTCCCTCCCATCATTTTTTACACTGTGTGTTAATTATATATTAAGCTTCCTATATGCATAAGGAAATCAGTGTGACCAGCAAAACACCAGAGCTGATGGGCAGCCACACTCTCCTCTCTTCTCAGACAGCAGGAGAGGTTGCAGCAGCCAACTGGCTCCTCCAGAGGCTGAAATGTTGTAGAAACCAGCTGGTTTGGGAAACTCATAAGGAGATCATCACCTGTGATGCACTGGGGAGATGTTGGGGAAGCCAGCCACCTTTGCCTGCAGGCTACTATAGGGAGCCAGGTACCCCACTGGCAAGCCTCATCAGAGGGTGTTCTAATCAGCAGTGATGCCAAACACAGGGTTATTGATGTCTGCGACATCTTTCATTTTAGGTGAACAAGAATAAAATCTAATTCTAGTCAGGAGACCAATTTTTACTTGCAGACTGCTTCTAAAGAGCCAATAGTGAGGGAGTTATGTGGCGAAGGAGGCAAAAAAATGAAGCTAATAACTTGATTGAAATAAAACACTTCTCATGGGATAAGAAAAAGCAGCTACTGTAGTTACAGAAGCTGCCTGCAACACCATGAGTAGGAGGGTGTTGGGAAAATTATCTCTTCATTCCCTGATATGCCTTCCTGGTGCCAGTCCTCCTTTCTCAGGTGCAGGTTGCCAGCCAGGATGCCTGCAGTCCTGGCAGGAGAGCAGCTGTGGGAGCAGGAGCACACCCATACCCCCCAATGGAGTCACTGCCACGAGGGTTTGTACCTTCCACACAGCAGAACTACCCACCCTGTAGGCAGCAGCCCCCTGGCCCTGGGCATGTCCAGCCTGGCACTGGTTAAAATGGAATAGTCAGCCCGAAGTTGGAGGGAAGCAACTGCTTTGGGTGTTTCCGTGGCTGTTCTCTGGGAAAGATGAAAGATGAGAATACTCTGTGCTTTCTTCCCCAAGTGTAGATAGTTATCTGTCTGGGTAATGGAGGTGCAAGAGAAAATGACAACTCTAAGGAGTTTGAGGAGCTGCAAGTTTGTTGTCACGGTACTTGTGTGAGCCTGTCTCTTATGACATTTCACAGCACCACCCCTGCTGGAGCAAGGCCTGAAGCCTCCTTTGCAGGATATGTGCATGGTTAACCAGCTCTAGTCTGTTCAGGCCAAGAAACAGGCAGTTTTCCTTCATGGGAACTGTCAGATCAGTGCCCTGCTTGTATTCAACCCCCAGTCTCTCCTGCAGTGTCTTTGCTCAGGTGCATGGATCCCCTGGTTTTTTACAACAGTACCATAAAGAAATCACTGATAAACTGTCGTATCGAGGACATGCTGCACACATATTAAGGAAACCACCTGAGCCAGCACCCCAAAAAGGCACATGGCTGTAGACTGTGAAAGGAAGCCAAATGAAAAGTGTCAAGTATTTCTTCGAATGCAATTACTCCTGCACAACTCCTGCTCTGCACAAAACATATTCTCTTAACTCCACAAGGCCCCAGAAACTCTGAGGCTGTTCTAGGAGTAGCATCAAGCCCAACATCACTTTCTGTTCTTTGATTTATGTGTTTGTTTTCTTTCTTCTTTCAAATCTACTGAGATGTTTGTTTAAACTGCTTAGAAGATGCTGTGGCATTCACAATTTCTTTTGACTTTTCCATTATGCCATACTCAGAAAAATTAACAAAAGCTAGTTATCCTTTTTAGTCTTTATCATGTGACTTACCTAAGGCCAGAAGGGTTTTAAGCAAGATTAGAAATTCAGGTTTACCCGTTCTCTGGTACTACACTGAGGTCAGAGATTCACATGCCCTCCCCTAAGGTAAATGAGCCTTCATCTTAATGAACTGAATGCTGCTGTATTTTGACTGCTATAAAACCAGTTTCACCATGCTCAATTACTTGAAAAACAACAAAATTATGTTTTCTAGAAAAACTGCAAGGTTTCTGTTACTTGCTTGCTGAACTTTATGGACCACACATAGCCGAACTGTAAGTATTGCCGTGTCCTCTCAGATTTTTGTTTGTTCTTGATATGTACAAATGTGCTATCAGGTTGAAGTGAAGGGATTTCACTCCTAAAATCACATTATTTTTAAAGCAGAGATGCTTGAAAGTGATTATAGTTTGGCATTTGGCATAGCTATTCCTGAGTGAATAAACACAGGCTGCCACTGGTAACCATCTTGATATTCCATTTAAATCTCAGATCAGGCCCACCTGATGTAATTACCTTTTGAAATTCAGCTCGTTTGGCTGAGGGAGGAATTTGAATAACCCGTGTGTGAGAGGTTCTATAAAATCATGCTGTTGTTGCTTGGCTCTTGCTTTCCATTCTACCTTTAATCAGGCTTCCTAATTGTCAGCCCCTACAAGCTCTCAGCCCCGACCTTGATATGCACTCTTGGGGAAGCCTACTATTTAATCTAAGTGATTAAAAAAATAAAATGTAGGTCATTTTATTCCTCTTTGAAAGTTCTTAGTTTAATTAACAGAGCTTTTACTAGACCTTCTTCTTCCCCAGGGCTTTTATTTTTGTTTTTAAAACTAGCCAAGGGACTGCAAAGTGCTTACAGGACTAAGAAGTGCTATAATCAAACATTTTAATTTAATTCCTGATTAGCCCAGAGGTATGTCCCAAAAAGAAAGAAACAATCCTAGCACTCATGCTTGGTGATTAAAGGTTAAGAATCTTTGAAGGATTTCTGGTTATTTTGTTGAGTTAATGATTGAACATTCATATGTGCCAAATTGCATATGCATTAACTTTAACCTTTAAATCTTTGTCAGGCTTATGATTGATTAAAAAACTAGAATAGTTATAATGCGTTTGATTCAGGTGCAGCATGTAAAGCACAGTCCTTTTTCATCATCCTGGGTTCCAATTTTAAATGCTGAGTAGGATGTCATGGCAGAAAATCGTTACAACCCAAGGCAGAACTGAGCAGCGGTTATGGGCCACGGTGAAGTGAGCTGAGATTATTGTGTGGTGTTGGGAAGATTTAGCTTCCCATGGAAATAGCTTCTACTTTCAAGAGCCCAGAAAAACATAATAGTCTTTGTTTATGCATCATTTCATTCAGCATAGACAGGGAAATGAATGCCGATGTGGTTTGCCATTCCTTGAGGCTGTGTAAACAGGATCCAGGACAACCGCTTTGTCATCTCTACTCTCCTCCAAAGGTGAGTTGGTTTCCCACTTTTCTTAAAACTACTGATTCCTTTAAGCTGGAACTGAGCAGTTTGGAGGCTTCCACTGCACGTGCATTGTCTAGGAAATAATTAGATTTATTTCTATATATATGTAGATATATAATGTAAATTCAACACTTAGAGCATGGACACTCCTAGAAAATATCTGTTTGAACAAAAGGTGCATAAACACACATCAGCTGTGTGGACCATAATCAACTGGGTTGAGGAAGCGTGAGAGTCATGGGGCCAAATTCTCAAGTACCAATCTGGGTCAGAGAAGAAGAGTAGGGGAAAAAAAAATACTCCTTTCTCCAGACTTTGTTGTTCAGCAGTACGACAACCCCAAAGCAGATACTCAGCTGAGGTTCATCTATGCCACCGCGTTGCCGCAGCACGACAAGTGATCCCCACATTGCCTGATCTGCTGTGACAGCCTGTGTGGGCACAAGTTACCTGCTGCAAATGCAGGGCTATTTGACTTGGATTAGCCTGCAGTGCAAGAGGTTTAAGCTAATGTGCATTATCTTTTGCCACAGGCTGAAAACATATTTAATTACCACTGTTTCTTTGATGTGCAGTTACGTGCTACAATAGTTGCATGTCCTTGATTGCACATCCTAGACCTTTGCTGTACTCATACATATACATATCTGCATAAGTGTCTAAACGTTCTGTTTGTTTTGGGATTCCTTTGGTTGTGAGTAATTTTTTCCTTCCCAGCCATCACGTATTTCCAGTCACACTAAAACCCGTGAGTGATGGGGGTTGTTTGGCAGTGTTGAAAAGCAAGCCATTCACTTCAGCACCTATTTTTGGAAATCTTTTTCCCTGCATCTGGATGGAGAAAGGCATGTTTGATTTCTAAAGGTCTGCATGACATATTTCACACAAGGTCTAGTCTGGCAATCATTGAAATTGGGCAATCTTTTTATGGGCTTCAATGGGCTGTGGTCCACATCCAAGATGGATTTAGTTCTGCCAATATTAAGGCCTGGAGAAACACTTGCCTTCCAAGAATTACAGTAACACTTGGTTTATAGCAGGTGTGAGTCTGTGCTCCAGGATATGTTAACATGTGCAACCACACAGAGGTGGAAGAAGACAAGTGCAAGAAGCAGAGAGGGTCCACACTAACTCAACTCAACCAGAATATTGCCTAAACTTCATCAAACAGGTGTTCAGTCTTCATCAAACAGGTCCCATCAAAATCCCCCATCTTGAACTGGGTGTCAGAAGTACAAGGCGCCTCTTGAAGTCAAAGAGGATGCAGGCAATGAACTGCACTTAAAGAGAGGGATGGACTCTCCATGGCTGCACAGGGAGTTAGGCTTAGGTGTCTGGAGAGAGGGGCTGTTTAAATCAAGGTGGCTCCAGTGAAGAAATTAGAACACCTGTGTTGAAATGCTCAGTTGATCAGACAGAGGGGAAAGGATGGGGTTGCTGTCATATCTTTGTGAGCTCTTACCTATCTCCCAGATCAGGTGTAGGACGGAGGTGTTGACTCCTTCCACCTCCAGCAACCACTTCAGTGAGTGCACTGTCCACAAGGAAAACAGCTGAACGTGCTGGAGTTTTGGGTTGGGTTTTTTAACAAAAATTTGGACTCTTTTTGCAAGGCCTGGAGACTGTCTCTCTGATTGAGTGGCTCAAGCAAATCCTCTTCCCTTCCAAGTGGTAGTTAAATCCCTTTCTGCCAAGGTATTTGTTTCTCATCAAGAATAAGGAAACTCTACCAACAGAACAATTTTTTTATACTGACTGTGCCCTTCTTTTTGGCTCTCCTCGTGCCCTGGGAGAGCATGAGGAGATGGGAGGAGAAGAGCAGTGCTTAGAATTCATGCTCAAGTGGCTGATAAATTGCCCACAGTAACTCTGTGACAAGCCGGACTGAGTAAAGATGAATTATGGGAGAAAAAAATTAATATACAATCAGAGACACAGGTGCATAAAATGCAGTTTACCTCACATTTGCTTCTTTAGTTTGTAATTTGATTGATCACTTTGGTTTTATGAGTCTGCAAATGTTGGCGCAGTCCCCTGCCGAGTGTTTGAGCAAGACTTTAATACTAATGACTGTTCTGTTCAACTCTATTGATTTTCAGGTACTTCACTTATTCATTTAGGCTTTTGGTTGCCCATTTTCCCAGAATTAGTATCATATTTGTACTGGCAAAGGGAATGAAAGAAATAGCATTACCTGTCCTTGGAAGGCAGTACAATGCTCAGGTTTTAATTGCCTTTCAGGTGGAATATGTCAACGTGTATCTGCTTTTTTCATCATTAGTTTATTTTTTTCTGTTTGCCCAGTGTTGCTTTAGTGAGGTTGTTGTGTTTTGAGGAAGGAAGAGCCCCTGCTTCAGAGGCCTTTCAAACTATCTACTTAATGGAGACACTGCAATCCATTTAAATAATATGTGCATCATTTTACATACTTCCCTGGTTTCTGACAAATTAGCCCAAACTATTTTTTTTTTTTTTTTTTGCCAAGCTGCCTGGAGCTATTAGCACTCCATGATTATTCTGGAAGACTTTGCTCTAATTATGAATAAAAAATATTACTCCGTTCGCACGGAGCTCAGTGCTCTCAGCACAGAGCTGGAGGACATCCAGCCTGGGCAAGGGCAGCCCCTGTTGCTGGGGCTTGGGCAAGGTGGGCTGCTCTGCTGGGAGGCAGTTTCAGGAGCAGACCTCTGATGTTGCTGGAGAAGATTGGAAGGGGCCTCTGCAGCTCCTGGGTCACCAGCATGACCGTGTGAAAAGATGTCACTTGCAATGGGTCCTGTGAGCCCCTTCTTGCCACCAGTGGCTTGTAGAGCAGAGCAGAAGTTCTCCTCTGCCCTTTAGTATGAGGGTGGCAACACTGGGGACTCCTTCAAGTAATGAGACAAACTAATAGGGCACATCAGAAGTGAAGGCTTACTAAAGCTAGCTGAAAACTGGACGGTATCTGGAGCTGCTGTAATATGCTTTGTGGTTTAAGCCACATCAACAGCAGATATTCTAATGTGGGCTGCAGCATCACTCCAAAACACTGACAGGGGTACAAGCATCCAAGATAGCTGCTTTAGGATGACTGGATGATGTGTAGCCAAAAATGTTTATCAGCTCATATGTTGGAGGACTTTCTGCACTAGGTCGTGTAATACAAGGATGTTCCTCTAGTGAGTGAAAAGGGCTGAAATAGGGTGAAGGGTTTTAGGCACTGCCTACCAAGTTTCCTTTCTGGCCCTGGGAACAAATAGGCTTGAAGGAGATTAATCTCATTTTGTCTCTAGATTGTTTTAAGCCAGCTGGCCTGTTTGGTTAAATGGCAACACTTTAATTGGTGTTGTTGGGGCTTGAATAGTGGCTTGACTTCAGCACTGTGGTGATGCTCTAGCAATCACTAAAACAGTCTGTGTTGGAAGCAGTTTGTACTCCTTCTTTCTGCCCTTCAGAGTGCCTCTTCTGCTTCTCATCACTTTTCAGCTCCAGATTATCTGAGACCTTTTGGCTGCATATTTTGGCTTAATCTCCATCAATAGGATTTTGGTGGAAGCCATTTTACATCAGCAAAAATATTCATATTTATGCTCTTATCATTTTATCTTGCGAAAATAAGCATCACTGCCACAAGCATTCTTGCTCATTCATGTACCCTCTATCAGGTCTTTCACTGACTTTGTAGAAAGCAGAAGCCACATCCTTCATGGATATTACTGTGGCCAGCATGCTGTTTGACAAAGTAGGAGCCAACCAATTCTGTGTAGAAAAAAGAAATATTTTGGGGTTTAGTAAAACGAAAACACTCCTGCTGTTTTCTCTCGTTTGTCTTTCTTAGTCAAAATGTGAACTTCACAGGGGGAGGTGAGACAGAACCAAACTCCAGGGTGGGAGTGCTTCTGCATTCCTGATTAAGAGCAGGCTGCCAGTCAAGGGTAGACCTTGTGACTGGGACCTGTTTTCTTTTGAGACCACAAGCAGTGAAACAAGCATCTGGGAGGCAGACTAGGTCCTGTGGAGCAAGATGCCCTCCTTTTAGCCTTTGTTTTTGGAAACAGGTAAAATCTACTGAAATGTGAGTTGTTTCTGCTGCAGCCAGAACTAAGCCCTGAATAAACTGCCTATAGATGGGTAATAGCAAAAGGCACAGTTTGAGCACTAGTTCCTCCTCTTTTACTTGTTTCTCTGCATTTACTCTGCTCCTCTTCACTGGCAGAAAATAAAATAAAATAAACTCTACCTGAATCAAAAACCCAAACCCCAAAAAGCCAAATCACACAACCCCAAAATTCCGCCACATAAATCCAAGGGAAATAGGGTGCCATGGGGTTTGTAGGGTGGTGTGTGCAGCTGTGCCATGCCAGCGTAGAAGCTGTCTCAGGCAGAAGGAACCTTGAAAACAAGTCTTGGGTGACCCACGGGCCCAGAGATATTTGGTGTGAGAGAGTGGCAGACACAACTGTGAGGACAAGAAGTGTTGCTTGTGAACAAATCCCACTTTTATCTGTACTGTTAGACAAGCTTTGCAGAATTTTGCTATGTTGGTACTCTTGGTTAAAGGATGATGACAATGAGTTAGAAGGGAAAATTGGAATGTTTTGTAAATTATCTGGTCTCCTGGGAAAAAGCTGGCTAACAAGGATGATAAATGAGAGAGAATTAGAGTTGGTTCACGCATTTGTTTACGATGAGAAATACATCTGTTTGCCAAAAAAGAAATAATTACTGGGAACACATGGTCTCTGTGGAGAACACTGAAAGAAAGCAGTGAATGAAAAACCAGTGATGCCCTGCCCTCAGCCCCATCCATGGTTGGATATCTTGTGCACACAGGGCAGGAGGGCTGCTCCAGTTGGGGTGGATGGTGCTGGCTGCTCCCCAGGACTCATCCATCAGATGCTGAACCCTCCTTGGTGGTGTTCTCATGCCATGGGAAAGAGAGGAGGCTCCTTGCTAGCCAAGATGCAGCAGGAGAGGTTGTATGAGCAGTATGGCCTTCGGTGGCAGGCTTGACACGCTGGTGTCAGCCAGGGATTACAGGTGACCCATGAAACCAGGAGTGTTTTCTTCCCCGTGGATGTTTCAGCTGCCAGTCTTCCGCAGCCCAGCCTGGAGTCTTGGCTGAAGTAAATTGTGAAGTGAGAGAAGGTGTCAACTGTAGTGCTTCAGAGAGAGGATTTTCTACATGCAAGGTCAATCCAGCCTTTCCTCCCTCTTTTTCTGCTTTCCGAGTGCAATATTCCTGTAGCAGTTTCTCATGTGCTGTTGCATTTCTCGTGTGCTGCTGCTGTGAGCAAGAAAAGTCTCTCCTACCCTGCCCAGCAGAAAAGGATTGATAAATCCTACCTCTCTGGGAATTTTCCTTCTATTATACTCAATTTCAAGCCATTTTTCACATCTGCCTCTCAAGTAATTTTATTGCAGAAATGACAGCAGCTGGTATTGTACAACACAACTATGGCAAACATAGGATGCATGATTGGTTTTGGGGACAGCAGATGCCCAGGGGGAAGAAACTAGAAAACAATGTCTTGGCTCATAGCTAGCTTCTCTCATCTATTTGTCACATACCCTGATTTTTAGAAGACTATAGACACCATGAATTAAACATATATTAACTACATATATTAATGTGACACATATATTAAATCCCAGCAACTTAGAAGTCTGTGTTCCTTGCTGCTCATGCTTATTCGTCCGTATCCCTTTGTGTTGTTCACCATAAATTTTTGACCCTTGAATATCACGGTTAATTAATTTGCTTTGATCACTTCCTAAATCAATTATAATGACATGCTAAATTTTATCCCCAGCACAAAAACGTTGGCAATGATTACTTTAAATAAAAATTAAATCTGCTTTAATATTCAAAGCTGGCATGCCGCTGTTCAGTAAGGTGCCATCACACAAGGGACATTTTCTTTTTTTTCCAAATGCTGTAATAATAGCACTTGCTGAAGCATACCTATTTTCCCCCTTGCTGAGTTCCTGTAGCTCTATCCAGATAAATATATATAAATTTGTGCTGACTTTACCTCAGAGCCCTCACAGCCAGTTGATGTTAGGCTGGCAGTAATGTCCTTAGGCTGGGCTGGAGGAGGGACTGATAGCAGGTCATTTTCAGACAGAACAGTTTGTCCCCACTAACCATTTTGAGCAGAAACCAGATGCTAACAAGTTTGCAATACTCTGGATTTTTTTTTTCCATTTGAACCATTTTCAAAAATAATTTATTCTTATCTCCTTTTTTATTTTAAGATTGGGGGTTTTTTGCCAGTTCTCAAAGCCTACAGAACATAAGTAGTTATTCCTGCTGAAGGAGAGCAAACAGGCAGTGCTGTCAGCCTTCCTCATGCTGAAGGGAAGGACAGAGGCCATCACATAGCTACTCCTTCAAAGATATGGCTGTTTTCAAAGGCGGCCTAATAAATGCAGCACAACATATGGGAATTGTCATCACTGAGATACAAGAATATTGTCCTAAATTGAAAATGGAGCAGCAGGGAGGAACACATTGGTGTTACTCTGACCCTCCCAGACTCCTCTGACTGTCTCTTCTTTTTTTATTTTTTCCCTAAATTGAAGTTGTGAGAAGTTCCTTTCTTTTGGAAAAATGTGGCTGAATTTAGAAAGTGCTGTTCATCAGCGTTGTTAAACAGTTGTTAAATACTTCGGACTGCATGAGCATATCCGGGGCATCTCCTCATCTCCACGACTGGGAAGAGTCCTTGTGGCAGGAGAAGCAGTGTGATCTTCCTGTGCTGTGATACAAGACAAATTTCTTAAGGCCGGGGTCAACACTTAGCAGCACGGTGCAGAAACATCCCCTGCCTGTTGCCTATGCCTCAACATTTAGCCAGGCGGCACCCAGGGCTGTGGATCTTGTGGGCTGCAAAAATGTATTTGTTGAGGTTTTTGCAATGGCAGAGCCTCGAGGAAGGCTTGGAGAGCAGGGCCATGGCAGTGTTTGGCAGTTCCTGGCCATGGCAGAGCAGCCCTCGGGGTGCATTTGACCACGGCCTTGCTGCACCACACATGGCACATCTGCCCTCCTGCTGCCAGCAGAGCTGGTCCTTGGCTGTCACTCACATTCATGGATGGTGCCCCTTGCACAAAATTTTCCCTCCTCCTTTAAAGAGCTTGTGTGCAAAGGGATTTCAGGAATTATTTCTGTATCACTAGTAGCTGACTTCTATGTGACCTGTGGCCTTATGATGGCCAACCTGATGATGCCTCTCCAAGATCTTTTCTTGGAATAGTTCTCCTACTCTTTCTTTCTATGTAGGTATAAGTATCCACGTTGTGGAGGTATCCCAAAATGCCTCTTCAGCACAAGTTGGTGTGCACCCAACAGAAAAACTATCTTGACACTGTCAGCAAGAGCTTGGCCTCCAGGGCAGGTATTTCCAGAATAAAAAGCTAACCTTCCTAGATCCTAAGCAGGAGATTTTCCTTCCAAACTCTTCCCTGCTTTGTACCTCCCAGCATGCCAGGTTCCCCTGCTGGGATGAACTTCAGCTGAGTACAATCCTTATCCATGCAAGAGCAAATATTTCCTCTGTACCCTTGCACAGCAAGTCAGGCTGACATTACATGAGTTACCCTCTTTTAGCCTTCTAATGGATGAGTTTTCCTTCAGGAGGAGTCACTAGAGAAGTATGTCCTTTGCAGCTCACGCCGTGCAGTCAGGATATGAATTTCAGCTCTTCAGCTGATCTGGACTTTTTCTTGGGAAATAAATGATGCCCTGGAGCAAAATAAATGAACTCTTGCAACTGGAATTTCATAGAAGGTGACTGGATAATTGATTGTTAGTCCAATAAAAAGTAACTGATGAGGAGTTTGTGGACTCATACATCATGTCTGTGCTGTGACTGATATTAAAATAGGAAAAAAATGGTAGGAAATGGGGAGAAAAGTCGGTAGGATACTGTAAGGCTGATCTGGTTGTTTTTCATTTTGTTCTTGCTCTCCTAGGTGGGACTGAGTATTGCAATAAGAAAAGCAAAAAGAATTATGAAGACTTCCAAGGACCTGGTAAGAAATCAATGGCATTAGGGTGTTTTATGCTGTACTGGCATTTTATCAGGAGTGAGTCCTTGTTTGTTTTGTCTGACTGTGAATCCTCCTGATCAGCATTGAATTGAATGCTGACTCACTCCTACTTGGTACAGGATCTGCTCTATCAGGTGACACTGGAAGAAGGAGAGGGAGAAATAGGGAAAAAATATGGAAGTATGGGGAGAGCATTAAAAAAAATAATGAAAAATGCAGCTACCTTGTAGCTGTATGTAAGTGGGTGCCTCATGAACTGACCCAGAGCCTCAGAGCAGAGCGACTGTGCTTTGGGGCTGTCTGAAACTCAAGCAATGGCCTGAGTGCAAATTCTGTGTACTTTTCCTGTATTTGTGAGATGCTGCCTTTGCCTCTAAAATTTGAAAACTTGGATTTGAAATCTTTCTGCCTCCAACAGTTTTCAGATTTGTAGAGGATCTCTGAAGAGTAGCAGAGAAGGGAAGGGCAGCTTTTATTCTGCTAGGTTCACTTAGGTGAGTCAGTTCAGCCCTAGGGTTTGCTCCCAGTTGTCTTCAGGCACTTAATGCAGAGGAAATGCTTTAACTGTTTGTGAAGAAATTGTTGGTATTGCTTCTTCCTGAATCCTTACTATGATGCTGCTCACAAAAGTGAAAATTGAGGTGCCTAATTAGGCTTTGGGCAATTGCCAAATCGCCAAGCCAGGGAAATAGACAAAGCGCTGGAGAGATGGGCCTCAGCTCCCACAGAACTGCAACCAGCAGGATCTCTTACTCATTTTCCTTCCCATTCGGTGCTGTGCTACTGAAATTTCTGCTCAAATTACATGAAATTTTTATTCCTCTTTCCCTGGAGCAAGTCCCCATGTTAACACCTGTAACAAGGCGCTCTGAGTCAAGCAGGTCCTCTCCGTGAGCCAGAGATTGGGTGCAGGCACGGGGCTGAAGAGGGACCAGCATGGGGAGGCTGCCCCTTGGGACACAATTCCTTTGCTTCCTTGCACATGCTGTACCCTTGGCATGCTGGGCTGAGTTCCCCACACGGCCAGCTACATCCCATTTTCTTGGGCTGTGCGTGCCACATCCTTGCAGGCTCTGGCATGGTTGGCATCATTCGCTGGGTGCAATAGGCTCTCCTGTTTTGCCTCTGCTCTCCCATGTCCTCAAAGCTGCTCAATACCCCAACACCTCTCTCAATCTCCATTGGCCCTTGGCCCCTTCCTGCTCTTAGCTGCCCATTTACCAGCAGGAAGGACAAGCATACTGGAAGCAGAAAGGTCACAGCTGGGTTTCAGTGTATTTCCAAATCTCCTGCACAACACGAGGTCGGCTCAAGTTAAAACACGTATCATATGCTTGCTTGGGCCTCTCCTGCAGTAATTCCTAGTGTGCTTCCTGTAATGACCCTGGCTGAAACTTATTTTCAACCTGGAAAGCTGAAAATAACAACATTTCTAGAGGTATTACTTCAGCTTGCAATTTCCCATTCACCCAGACTGAAGTTATTTTCAGATCCAGAAAAACAACACAGTAAGAAACACAAAGGAGAATCTCTAGGAGGGAGCACAGTGTGAATCATACTTGCATAAGCCATGTATCCCAGAGAGCAGCATGTGATGAAATAGTAAGGAAATCACCTGCCCAGTCTCAAGGCTGCCAAACCATGGTGTGTTACCTGCACAGGCAGATACATGTCAATGAGAGTGGAGGTGCTCTAACTGCTTGGGGAGAAGATTACCTGGCTGAATGTGTGGGTGAGGATCCAGAAACACCCCATCTGTGGTAGGACATCCCTGCATCCATGTCAGCGAAGAAAGAAAAACATTCATCTGGCCTCTTTCAAGCTCTGGCTCATGCTAGACCAAAACGTTAAATTAGATCTGTTCTTTCTTCCCATATCTGCTCTTTTTGTTGCTTTTGCTCCATTGCATGTTTCGGGAAAGCCTTCTGAAGTTCTTGCAAGTTAACTGTCCCCATCTTGGCTTGGCAGCTGCGTGTGACTGTGCATAAAAAAAGAAATGCGTTTATGGCTGTTGTAATGAGAATGGGAGATCCATCTGGATCCCAGGATTTCGCATTTACTTGGAATTTCTTAGGATCATTCTGAGTTTGGGAAAAAGAAAAGGTATTCACCAGATAACAGAGATGCGGTGAAAGTGACTACAACTCCAAAAAATTCTAATAAATGTCTCCATTCAGTAAAAGGAGTGAGCCATATGTAAGGCACTGGCTTAAACCAAACACCAACAAGCATTAGGGGCTCATTGTTATTCTTTTTAGCAACACCAATTAAAATAATTACAGAAATGTCATTAGGGAATGTTAACAGGCAATGAATAGGATATTAGTGTTATCAATCTCTGTGAGCACCTCTAGCATTAACTTTTCATGTGGGTGGAGAAGATACTGAGGGGCAATAGCAATGAAAGAATGGTGATTAGAGTTCTGGCTGTAACATGTAATGAGAGCAGGCATCATTTGGACGATCCTGTCATGTCTGTGAGGTCCCTGCAAGTCACAGCCTGGCAGTGGGACAAGTGGGAAGCCATGGAGCGAGCCCTAAGGGAATTGACTGGCAGAGGAGGATATAAGCTGATCTCCTGCCCACCCACTCATGTTACACAGGGGCAAGTAGTCCATCTTCTCACGACAACTCCTGCTGCAATCATAGCCTATCTCTGCTGGGAAGGACACAAAAGTGCCTGCTCACACAAAGATTCCCTCTTTTTCCACACCTGTATTCCTTGCCTTTTGAGAGTAGCCCAAGACACCCTCAAAGAGCAGGTGAGCCGCTCTCCTGCACAACCCCAAGCAGAGCTAAAGCAGCACCTCCAGATCCCACTGTCCCACCTGCTGCAGGAATACCTAGGCTGGGGAGCCAGAGGCTGCTGGGCTTTGGAATGCTGCTGCAGCTGGTCTTCAGCAACATCCACACCACTGCCAGGTCATTATCCTGCAACCATTCCCAGCAAAGTTAGGAAGTCTTTGGGACTGCAGAATAATCCTCCTTTGAAACCAACAGAGATCCAGTCAGCAAAAGTTTTCAAATGACTGGCTGAGAAAAAGACAGGAAAGATTTTATTCTGCTTACAGCAAAGGGTAAACTTTTAGTGCAGTCTGTGAGCAGAATAAAAGGAGGTTTTATTTATGTATTTATTTTTTGCAAGCCCTGTAGTTTGTCTTTCTGATGTGGTTTTGGCTCCAGGTGCCTGAACTTCAGAGGCTTTGCATACTGTGACTTAGGCTGAAGTGAAAAGCTGGCAGCTCAGATGAAGAAGCTGCATATCTTAGCCTGATGGAAGGCTTAAAGAGCCTCTGGTGCTTCTGTTGGCAGGATTAGTCCTACAGGAAGGTGGGGGGCGGGGGGGGGATGAAGTGATTTCTTTCTTCTTTCCAGGAAGTGTACATAGGTTTGCAAATCTCTTTGAGAAAAACTGGCATCCTGTCTGTGCACCTCTCACACTCTCTTCCCACCTGACCAGACAAACAGAGCGAAAAGGAGGCCTGTGTCCCAGCCACGCTGCAGGACACAGCCGCAAGGCAGCCAACAGCTTGAATACAGAGGTGCAGAGGGGTGGGGAAGAGCACAGGGCAGCTGGAGGTCCAGCAGTGGGACCAAGTTGGCCTTTCAGCCTCAAAGAAAGGCCCCACTCCCTGGCTGCTTTTGGCTATTTCTTTCCACTTCTTCTGTGGTTGTGTTCTGGTTTCTCCATTCATTCCACCAGTACCTCTTCTCCCTCCAAGCGAGCATGGCTAAAGCTTTGTCATTTGAGTGTGTTGGACGGAGCTGAAGGAAGTTAATTGGTGGCTTTTTGTCAGGTTTCTTGTCTCCCTGATGTTCATTTTTCTTTTCTCCTTGATTTCACTTTTACGTCCTTCAGAAAGTGCACTGTTACAACTCCACCTCCACTGCAGATCTCTCCTCCTCTGTTTCAGTGATGCCTGAAAAAGGTACCACTCTTTTTCATCTTCACCTTGCTGCTTGGTCACTTCAGCCACCAGCACAAATGTTGGCTACAATCTATGGGCTCTGTCCCCTCTCCACTACCCCAGTCCTCCTCTCCACACTGAGATCCTGGCTGTGGCATATTGCTGTGCCTGACCTCTTGCTCTGGGCAGCGTGAGACCCTTATTTCCATCGCCCCTTGATACCTGTCCGAGCAAACACCTTCCCTGGAGCTGCAAGGCAATGCCCTATGCTCCTTGGCCTCACTGCCTTGCTGTGCTGCCTCAGAGATCTCCTTTGTCACTCAGAGCTTTATACACTGGGGTTATGAACCCACATGGTGTGTAATAATCTTCCATTGGCCTCTCCTGAGCTGTACCCAACCTTTACCTTCTGTTTCACGTTGGGCATGGGTTGTAATATCGTTAGGTTGAGGACTACCTTACTCTTTTTTTTCTGTGTATATAAAGTATGTAACACAAGGCAGTTGGTCCAAGGACAGAGCTCTTAAGTGCTGTGTCTGTATAAACAATTACCTTTCTTTGCATAAAGTTATGAGTATGCCCATCTGCTCCTCTGCTCCATATTTACATGGTAAGTGCAGCCTCAGTGAATGCAGCCAGTGAGGCTGTGCACCAATTAGCCCTCTGCAGTCAGAGACCACTTGAGCACCCTCAACTGAACTTACAGTGAAGCCACATGAGCAGTGTGTTTGTGGGATTAATTGCCAGTGCAACACAATTCATTAGGAAGGCCGCTCTCAGCTGCTGAAGCTTCCTGGCTACCTGGAACATCAACTGGGTTGGCCCATGACTGTGGGCTACTAACATTGAAAGAGTTTTTCTAGCAGCAGCTGTCTTTTACATCTTACAGGTTTGGCCAAGATAAAATCTAGATTTCCAGGTAAAAATCTCATTTAATAAAATCAAGGGTATTCTATGCAGTCTGGATCCTCCCATTTCTTTTCTTCTTGGAGCTGTTCCTGACCTTTGGCGTGTAGAAACCAGACTCATGGCTCACAGTGTGTGGCTTTCACTAGTTTTGCACTGTGTCAGATGCCACCATGTCTGTCAAACATGAGAACAGTAATTTTTACAAACAATGAAAAAAAAATTGTTTGCATGAGAGAAGACAGCTTCACAGGAACCTTTTCCTTCCTTTTTGAGTTTTACAGGTCTTTGAAAACAAGAAAAATTGGTTTAGAAAATGCTCAGCCTTAATCCTTGACTGCTGTGTCAGGTCTAAATCCTGTGGCATGTAGCATCCTTATTGTCATCACTGCAGTTTTCTGATGTTTCTAGGCAGAAAATACATAGTTTAGCTCTTTAATTCACTGACACTGAATATCCCAAGCTACACCACCTCTGTGAACTAATGCATCCATCTACTTTTATTTTTCTTCCTCTCCAGAAAAGCTTCATGGGGTTCTCAAGTGTATGTGCATTTCCTCTTCTGGCTAACCTGTGTGAGAAGATTAAATAGTATGTATAAATTTTCTGTCCTTAACCAGAAACAGAACATGATACATTTGCTTCTTTCAAAAGTCATCCTTAGCCAGCAGAGCTTCCCATACTTTACTTAGGTTGGTTTCCTTTATAAAACCACTGTCTAGGTAGTACAGAGGGAGCTTGCACAGAGTTCAGGTAAGTAAGATTCCTCACAGGGATCCTTGTGGTTTCTTTAGTGCTTAAAACATTTGCTTAATTTTAGCGTGTCCCAGAGGTCAAGTATGTGACACACTCACAAGTGTGACATCCCCAAGAGAAAGTCACCTTTCTCCTGAGATTTTCTGAGCCCAAGAAGCTTCTCCATTTCATTTGTTCACCAAGTTGCAGTGCCCATGGCTCAGCACAGGAAGGCCAGCAGCACTTGCATAACTCTGTGAGGAACCTGAATTTAATATCAGTTGTGAAGCAGAGAACAATCCCAAGATGTTTAAGAAAGTCAGGTGGATGGCATCCAGGAAAAACCTCTCATGACAGTGCTGACTTTGAGTCAGTTCCTGAGAAAGGCCAAGGACATGAGCTGGGCTATTACTCGTAATGCATATTTGTCAATGTACTCCAATGACTTGGAGGAATACTCAAGCAAGTCTAAGAATAAATCAGGGTTATCAGCTGTATATTTGATTCAACTGCCAAGACTGACTTGCTCACCTATTTCTGCTCATTTAATTGAAACTGCAAATATCAGGAGTTTATTGGGAATGGGTTGATCGATGAAAAACCTTGCAAAGTATCTTTTGAAATGTTAGTCAGGACACATAAGCTGAGTTTGAGCCCTGCAAATTCAGACAGTGGAAGTGGGAATGAAATTGTATATCATGTTGGATTTCATGTGTTCAACTCAGCCCTTCTGATCTCTCCTTCATGCACTCTCTCACTGTCTTTGGTGTTTTACATTCCTCTTTCTGTAGCTACCAAAAAAAAGAATCTACAAAAATAACTTTTTACCACAGATTTGATGTGTAGTTTGTTTTAGAGACTGCAGGTTTGACATTGAAGCCATACAGGAGTCCATGAGCCTCACCTCCAGAGCTCAATCAGCAGCTATTGAAATACAGGATTTGCTCTTTTGGGCAGGATCACTTTGCTGAAGTAAAAGCACAGACCCGCAACTGAATATGGAGCAGTGAATATCATGCCAGTTATGATCTATTCTGTACACTTCAGTGTGTTTTTTACTTTCTGAATAGATTCTCTTCCATATCTTAACACTATGGTTTTTGTTCTTGTTTTTTACAGCGTTCTAAGAAATAAACTGCCTTTTGAAGATTTTGATGGAGATAAATTTAGTACTTTCCCAGTAAGCAAAGCCTTTCCTTTGGTACAGCAATCCCTTGATAATGAGGATGTCTCTGGGATTCCTCCTACTTTCTGCAAAGCCTTAACCATTCATGTGAAAATAGGTATAGGAATAAAGTGAATGGAGGGTTTTTTTGTCATAAAATGTCAGGTTTCTTCCTGGATGAAAAAGCAATCATTCATGTTTGCCACCTGGGGAGATGCACACATAAAGCTGTGCTCCCTGCAGAAGCAGATTGCTCTGCTGCTGAGTGGTTTGTTTACTGAACTAATAACAGCTGAAGTAAAGTCATATAAAAAAAAAAAAAAATTACCAACTTGTCTTATTTCTGCACCAAAGCTTGCTAGGTGTCACTTACTAAAGCCTAGCAAAGGGACTCCAGAATACAACCTGTTTACTGGGTTTTATTCCTACACCTTGAGTTAGATTCTCATTTTAGATATTTTAAATTAAAAGTGCAAGAGTAATAATGACTGTTCTACCTGCGTGTTTCTCCTGGCCTGTAGACACTGAGGGGTTATCACTGGCGAGGCAGAGACTGCGATGACAAAAACACCACCGTGTACCCTGGCAGGCGGTAAGGATTTTAATTCTTTCAAAGGCTTCCTAATAATTGTGGCTTTGAGAAGAACGAGCTCCAGATTTTGTTTTGACCATACTCTTAGACAGCACATCACTGTTTGTTGCTTGATTTCATTGTGAGACAGACCAGAGGGGATGATCAAGACCAGGGATGGGGCTCATTTGCAGGGATGGTGCACACATTTCTTTCCTTTCCCTGAAGCACCTGCAGCTAAATATGGTCAGACAGACCAGAGGTGGAGAGGGAAACCATGCCACTGACTAAAAGGATGAGTTTCAGTCAACAACTTCCAGTATTAACTTTAAACTAATATTGCATTTTGCATTTGCATTTTGCTAGGAAAAATTGCCTCTCCTAGATCCAAAGGGGGAAAAAACCCACCCTTCCATGCAGAAAGGAATTTATAATTCCTTTTTATTCTTTGTGGAAAATGGCACTAGGGCTCTGATTTCCTGACTTTTTTGGTGACATTTTTTATCGTTTTGTGTCTCTGTTTTAGTCCTGATAATTGGGATGCAAAAAGTGACTCTAACTGCAATGGCATATGGGTAAGTAAATGAAGTTGCACCTTCCTGATTTCTGCTTCTCTTGATTTAGTCTACAAACGTTTCTTTTTTTTTATTCTGGTTTTATTAGCTGATATTAACAGTTTGTTTATTGATGCTTATGATTGTTTAAATTATAGCTTATATGATTAATTTAAATGTACATATGCTTATTAAAATAATGTAATGGAAAACATCATTATTATGATTTAGTGCCTCCTGCAGGCAAGCCTTCAAGAATAACTAAATTCTCAGCCTCTGTTTTGCTCTGCCATTCTTCAGGTGCTAGATAGATATTCTTATCTGCCCCTTCTCTTCTTCGACAGGGTGTGGATCCGAAAGATGGAATTGCCTACGAGGAGAAATTCTGCAAAGGTAAATCATTTGAGTCAATACAAGAAACCATGTGTCTTATGTATTCATTTTACAAATATTTCAATATTTGCACAGTCATTCACAAGGCAAGGGAAAGACAACAGGCTTTACAACATAATGAGAAAGGCAAAATTGTTGGGTTTTTTTAATCTTCAGGATGGGCAAGGATGAAACTTGAAAAACACAGGCTGCTGGTAACTTCCTGTTAAAGGTCAGCTCAGTAATGAAGTCGAATACATAGATCAGGGACAGCAGCAAACAGAGATGTCACCTCTGCATCTTCTCTGGTGCTTGAAGGCTAACCCAGAGTAATGGCCCTGGGATTTAGGGAAGCAGTTTAACATCTGCATTTGTCCAGTTTTACCTCTCGCCATAAAAACATACTTTTTTTCCAGAGAAGGCCTTAAAGGGGTGAAGTGATGGCATCAGCTGATCTCCCTGACCATGATGTGGGTGGGTTCCTGTGTGTCCACATTGCACAAATAAAAACCTCACAAACCAGCCATGACTGCAGCTGCCACTCACCTCACCTCACACTGAAATCAGTATCCTGGGGATGAACCATTGCCTGGCAAGGCTCCTCAACATTTTTAGATGAAAGGCAATCTACAAATGTTAAGCGACATTAATTATAAACCAGACAGATTTTTCTAGCAGAAATACTCATATGAGTAGCACATCAACCACCCAGTTCTGTTATAAGAAGCTTTGTGCAATTTTCTGAGTAATCCGATTTCCCTAAATGTTTAAGTACTTTTTAATGCATAATCTATGGATAGTAAAAATAAACACTGTCTGCACAGCAGAACCTCTGCTGAAATAACACACCATTGGAATACAACCAGGATTCTTTTCTGATTAGCAAGACCTCCCCCTGTTTTTCAAGCCCAGTCCCCAGTTGTTTCTCTAGGGTTGTTGGCAAATGCCTGATAGATGGTTTTTACTGCAGAAAATCCTATTGCAGTGCCTGAACATTTAAGCCACATGAAGAGTGGTGTAGTCAGTCACCCTGTGACTCCATCAGCTGCCACTGCTGTTCCTCTTTTAGCGCCCTCCAAGCTCCGTTTCAGGTTGCTCTTTCTGCCCATGTGACTAACAAAATGCATCCATCAGGTGCAGACTCGAAAGGGGTTGTGCTCCTGGGAGACTCGGCCGGCGCTCACTTCCACATCCCTCCCGAGTGGATGACCGTCACGCAGATGTCAGCGGTGAGGAATCACCTTCAGGTTGCCAAAACTGCTGATTGCCATTTGCTTTCTCCGCTGTGCTGCAGGCTGCCAAGGGGAAACAAGTGCAAAATGCTTCATTGCCCTGGAATTTGTAGTTATGGTCTCACGTGTATCAGTCCCCTCCCTCATCTGCTCCTATGAAGATGAAAAAGCACAGCCCTGTGCCACTGCCGCTCCTCCGACATCTGTGCAATTGGGTCAGGGAAGAGTTTGGCTGCAGTGTCCCAGTGCTGTGCCAGAGACACAAACCAGGACATCTGGCTTTCCACGCACGTGCCTGGGGCTCAAGGAGACCCGTGCTGTCTGTGGGATCAGACCTGCCATTAGCAGACTGGTTGGGATGGCTCCTTGGTGTGAGAGTGTTTGCAGAACTGACCCTGCTGACAGTCAGGGAACTTCTGCTTTAGGAATCTGGCTTTGAAATGACATGCCCTGGATTGTTTTCCCTCATCCTGTGGCATATGTGAAATAGGTCTCATAACTCCAGTGTTCAGGATTTGAGGCTTGTTGAACAAATGCATCCGCAGGTGTTTGAGGGTCATCCAAGTATTTACAATAGACTTGTCCTTAAGGGAAGAGCTCCTGTGACCGTAAAATATCACTGCCACACTGATGTCTATCCTTGGGTGGTATCCCAGCACTTCTGTTTTCAAACAACAAAATGCACCTGACTGTGAGTTATACTGAGCCTGGTGCAGGTCACTGGAATGTAATGAAATAATTGAGAGGAAAAGATCATTCCAGCAAACTGCAATTGTGGGGGTGGAGATAAATGCACAGGTATGCTCCTGACCTTCACTGTTGTGTCCTATCCTGAAACATTGTCACTCCCTAGCCAGGGAGGACCGTACCTTGACCTTCTCTGCACAAGGGTCTGTTGCACAGGGGTGAGCAGATAGATCATCGTGGCCCACCTTTCCTGGTGAAAACCTGCTATTCCTCCACTGGTGTCTGTAGAATAAGGTTATGGACATTTTCTGGAGAGCAATTCTTTTTCCAGAATGTTAGTAGTTGCAGTGCGGTGGGAGGTCTGAGAGTTTCATGGGGTTTTTTCCACTTTTGCTCCCTAAGCTGATATAAATGTTGCAGATTAGCTGTTGTTTTTCTTTGTTAAATGCTTATGAGCAACAATTAGAAGGATGACACTGATGACAGAACTGATGAAGAACATAATAAATTAGCACTAATGATAATTGAGATTATCTCATCTAATAAAGATGATCATAACACTGATGGAGATGATGATTCTGGCAGTAACACTAGTAGTAAAGCCATGTAAGCAAGACCAGTTTCAGACTGTGTCAGCGTTTTATTATCACTATAATGAAGATTTAGAAAGGATTTCTCTTGCTTGAAGCTTGCTGGTCCACCAGCTGGATGGGTCAAAGTCTGGTAGTAGCATGCCAAGGCACAAGCCTCAAGGGTGGGAGCTGGAGTGCAGATTACAAAAGTGAGTTTTGGAGGCTCTCTGTTACTGTCTGATGAGTGTAGAGCAGCTTGCATGGGAAGGGAACTGGTGCTCTCTGTGTAAGGCCCAAAAAATATATGTGAGTTTTGGGATAGGAAAGAACATGTTTTTTCCTAGGACTATTTGCAAGCTTTCATACCAACCTGGCAAAAATACATCAGTTAAATATTAATGCAGACATATAGAGAGCTCCGTTGTATAAAAGCTATTACCTGTGATTAGCAAAAATAAAAAGTTATTTAATTTGGAGCTCACCATGAGTAAGAAAGTTGTCACCTGAGCACAGAAGTCACAGCAAAACCATTTCTGAACTAATTCGGACTTTATCACTGGCTCCGCCTCTTGCTTGTGCTCTACGTCTTGCTTTCTCTGTGGAGAATGTCAATAGCAGCAATTTAACTCCCTTGGGGTTGGGAAGGTGCAGCACTCTTGTCTCTTGTGTTGTATTAAATGCCACTGGCAAATATCCTTCATCTCTAGGCTTAATTAACAAATTAACTGGCTTCAACGATTCTTCAGTACAAGGCTTCCCTCGAGGAGAATTTTTAAGCACATCCAGGGATAGTTTTGTGACCAGAGAGAGAGAGAGTGCAGAGAGTCTATGTCCTAATCTTACAGAAAACATCTTTAATCTGGGAACACAGCAGGAATTTGAAGTTAGGCCTTGGAGAGGAGAGAGGATAATTTTGTGGTGGCCAGTGAACACACATTATGTTAGGGTGACCAAAATGGCTTCTCCCAGGATGCACGGTTCGGTTATGTTAATCTATCCCAGTTTGAATTTCCTGGTTGGCTGCTAGCCTCTACCCCTTGTCACTCCCCCAGAGCTTCCCCATTGGTCCTCATTCCCTAGTCCGGCCTTCTCCCCACCTCTGGATAAAACTGTGGGTTTGGGGACTATGTTCGTATCTGCCTCTGCACTTTTGGACAGTGTGGAAGCAATAAATGCTCCTGCCAGAACACATGCAATACTCCTCTCAACCCTTTGCTACCGCCCTTATTACTGACCCCACCCATGTGTCTGTGGGGACACGCGGGACCCCACGGAGCCGGGCGGGGACACTGTTAAATGGTGCCCCACATTGGGCGCCACTTATTGCTGAGTGCCCTCCGGCTCCGTGGCTCACACGCATGAACACACAGACACAGGGATGGCTTCAGTAATATTAAGCCGATGACAAGGAGCTGAGAAGGGTCCTTGCTTAGAGCTCCACAGAGAGCAGTTTATTGCTACAGCTCGTGAAGGTTTCCAGAGGCAGATGACCCCGAGCATGTGACAGCTCGAGCTTAAGTGCAGGGGTGTAGCTAACACCAAGAGCCAACCAGGGAATCAGAACTGGGGTACATCACCACCCCCAAACAGGCATCCTGGGAGAGGCGTCTTTCCCTCGCCATAACCGATAGATCTTTGGCACCAGAGACTGTCTTACCAAGAGCCCTCTCTGTCTCTTGTACCACAAGTCAATTGGCCACCACATAAGGCATCAGTTTTGTGTTTCTGCTATTCCTTTGTGCTGTCTAACTCAGGACACTTTGCTTTGATTCTGTCAAAATTTCTTTGATAAGACATGTAAAAATATTAGTTTGTCAAATGGTTTTATCCACAGTCAATACTAGAGTAAGTTCAAAGCTTTAATTTCCATTTCAATAGAGTCTCAAACCTCTACATAGAATTCCAAATAGCACTTCCTTGCCCCGTCCAGAATTTTTTATCATGTGTATAGGAAAAAAAGTTTTGTGCCTGTTAATTCAGGTTTATTCAGTGTATTATTTTATTACATTAATGTTTTTCTATATTTTTACATATCCACTTTATATGCTTTCTATATTTCACATATTTCTAATTTATATTTATCCTTTTATATGTTTACATATACAAGTGTAAAGTAAAATTTACACTTGGTAACAATGCTGTGGGCCCATCTGCTAATCAGCACCACATCAGTGGCAGCTGTTAATTTGAAGCTAATTAGGTGCAGAAATAATTTTTCAGGAGAGATGCTGAGTATTTCCTGAAGAGGCTCTGCAGAATGGTTGTTTTCCCTGATTTTGCTGCACGTAGTCTACCATGCAAAGTAGAAGTTATGATGAGTAAGGGAAGAAAGAGAACATGAATGAGAAATTCACTTCAGGATGTCGTTTGGGTAGCTGAGTATTCAACACTGGGGTGACAAGATGGGTATTTGGGCTGAGCAGCTTTGGAAGTTGTATGTGCATGCCATTGACTTAAAGAGAATTGTTGGGAAGATGTTATACATTAGATTTTGGATTTTCTGGTCTAATTAGGAACTTGCTGCCCTCTGAGCTTTGCCCTGTAAGGGTCATCACCCTGAGTGTAATTCAGTGCAGGGGGACATGCTTCTGTTATACATCTCATGTCATATGGGATGCATCAAGTTGCATCACTCACTTTTCCCAAATCAGGTTCTCTAGGCATGCTCTATATCAGAGGGGACACTCTTGTTTTCTAGTGCTGTTTCCAAAGCCTTTGCCTAGGAGCCACTCACATATGCAGTTACCATCCTTCTCAGAGTATGTTCTTCCCACAAAGAGTATATGGAGACGTTACTAGGTGTGGAAAATACCCATAGTGAGGTGGACACATCTTTGAAAACTGCAGCTCAGGTATGTTATTTCTCCAGTTGAAACAAACAATCAAAGAAAGAAAGCAACAAAAAAACCCACCACTCTTTCCTATGTAGGGGAAGTCACAGATACCTTACACAAAGAGAATTATACATCTGTGAGAAGGGGTCAAGTCAACTTTATTTTGGCTTTCTGGTTATCCATAGCATTTGAGTTTGCCAGACTTGTCTTTTCAAAGTTTCAGCTTCCAAGAATCGAGCTGAATGTTCTTCCCTTTAACCTGGAAATTTGGACACTAAAAATGAAGTGTCACGCAGTAGACACGCACTTTATAAGGTTTAGCAAAGCAGAAGAAATACTGGGGGGTTTTTTTGAGGTAGGTGGTTTTTGCAGCAAGCTAATGTTGAAAGCACTGGTATGTCTAGCAATGGATATTGTGCTCCTGCTGCTCTGTCCATCTGCTTACAATTGACTTCCAAATAGCTACTAATTACAGCATTTTTCTGTTGTATGTCTGGAATAGAAGCAACTTTTATATCTCATTTTAGAGACATTTTTATTTTGAGGTAAAAGCACTATATTTATAAATGTGATGGAAATAATACCCTTCCTAGAAAGACATATTTTAAAACTGTTGGATCTCTATTTTGTTGCTGATTGAAGAGAAAAATAAATCCTACATTCATCCATAGTCCAGTAAATACCTAATTGCCTGAAAACTCAAGGGATTCTCAGGTATCAATAAAGTAACTGTTTCGTATTATTTATTTCCTATTAGCAGAATTCATCGTTTCTTTAAATATGGATTCAGGATATCCTGAATACTTATCCCACTGACTTCTTTTTTTTTGCACTAGAAAAAAACAGGAGTTTGATGTGTGAAATTCTTGTTAAAAACATCATCTAGCATTTCTCTAAATCCAGTGAAATGCAGGCAGGTTTCTCCAAGCTAGTATTGTGATGACTAAGGTACTGCATTTTGTGGGAAATAAGGTAATAGTTTTGCTAATTTCAAACCTCTGTCCCTCACAGCTTTACAGAGCAGAAATGCAGTTTGTGCTTTTTAAAATGATAGCCTGTGGTTTTCTCAAGAGCTGTAAGGTTTGCTTATTTGTATACTTCCAGAATAAGAAAGTTGTCTGTGGTACTTAATACTCTCACCAGGATTTGAACAGCACTAAAGTCGTTATAAAAAGAAATACCCAATTTTCCTTCAAATTAAGGTATACATCGATGATTTCAGGATTTCCAGGACTGACATTTCTAAAGACTTGTATGAGTGTTAGGTTTCCAGTGTGCTTTTGTGTTCTGATTTTGAAAATCTCTTGCCATAGCAACCCTGAACCTTCTTCCATTTAAGCACAGCTTGGCATGTGTACATTTAGCATCAGCCACGGCTTTGGCTGCTCCCTGCTTCAAGGTAGGACACATCTATGAGGGGAGGACATTCATTGAAATGAGCCCCATCTAAAGCATTTGAGACTAAAATATGGCATTTGAAGCTAAGCTGGAATAATTTTCTACTGATTCTCTGCTAAAATCTGGCACGTGGGCTGAAGTAGGTTTCTCAGCCAGAATAGTCTAGAGAATGGTATTTAAACAAGGCTGTGCTCAAGAGAGTTTTATGCTAAAAGTCAACACAGTTTCACCTCTAGTGTGGGACACATTTGCATCTGAGACTAAGCAACACAGTCATCTGAGACTAAGCAACACAGTCTGTTAGGCTGTACTGTCTAAACTACATCAATGCGGAGTTTAAGGTTCAGCATTCTTCTGAATTTTCCATTAACTATTCATCTTCACCCTTTGGACCTGAAATATCTTCAAAAGCCTGGCCCTTGAGTGCTTTCTTGGAACAGTGTCAATTCTAAATGTATATACAGTTTTGAAATGCAACTATAATTTTGGGCTCAAATGTTCCTCTTCAAATCAATTTGCAACTCAGTTAGGTCCTGGCAAATTCATATTTAAGCCAAGTTTGCAGGGGGAAAAAAACCCAAAGGGTTAAAAATTATTGGGACTTGTCCAAGGAAGATATTGTTTTGGAGTGCCAGTGGGAAACGATGAGAGAACTGGTCATAAAACGATTTGTTTTAAAAGTGATAAATAATTTTTATCTCTTTTTGTACACTTATATATGTGTGACTCATAAGGGATCATATCTACAGGGGTTTTTTCTATGCTAAGTGACTGTTTCTGTCTCCTTTAATGCAAACCTACAAGGAGAGGCAAATGGCCAAGCCATGCTGTAACCCTACATTTCTGCTCATAGCTGTGCCCTTGGATTAAGTGCTTGTTTACACACAAAACTAACACATTTGAAAAAGGCATATTTGAAGGTTCCTTCCAGCCCTAAAAAATGAATATTTTTTTATGTGTATATGTATGTACACATACACACAAGGACACATATATGTACGTGAGAGAGAGAGAGAGAGAACAGACTGGAAGATAATTAAGACAGGCCCATTTTCACTGTGGTGACTAATGCAGATCTACTGTAAGTGGGTCAAATGTGCTGTTACATGCTTTAAACTGGCATCTGCTGTGCATTAGACTGCTCAGAGCGTGGCTTCAGGATTTCTTCCCCCTGCAACCCCCCCTTTACTTGCCTTTCCTCCCTTTTCTCTGCATCTCCCTCCATCCTCTTACAGCCAAAATCCTTAGACATATACTCAACCCTTATACTCAAGTGTAGCTCCCATTCACCGAAACAATCATTTTCTGGGAATTAGAACTTGGTGGGGAGCACAAGATTTAACTCTACTGTAGCTCCTCAGTTACTCTGACCCTCCTGGATAAAGAATTACCCACCTGCTTGTTGTTTATAGCAGTGAGGTCTTAAGGAAACCCCACAATTGCTTGAAGAGAAAATGAAGCTAATAAATTATATGGATTAAACCAGCCTGTAAGTTCTCTGATTTTATGTTTTGACCTTCTTTTGGTTATTACCTTTTTCATCAGCAGTTTTTCCTCTTTATGAGCACACTGGATTTATACATTTGTCTTTGCAAGCATACCCCAGACTAGGAGAAGCTGGAAATTTACTCCATGTTCTTGTCCTTCTGAGGTGGCACAATTTATCAAGGCTATTTTCCTAACCTTCCATGATTTTTGGGACATTCAGAAAACAAAGTGGAACAGGACAGGGCACTGTGTTTTGAATGTGCAACATGGCCTGCATCTGTGGAGAGGTTTTCACAGGGGCAATCACTTTAAAAAAGCATTGGGGACTAATATCAGCAAAAGAGAGAAGGGTAAAGGATGCATGTGTTTGCATCACAGGAAGGTTATGTCAGATGATGTGTTTTCTCCCTCATCACTGCCATGCTCAGAGGCCTTTCTGACACTGTTGCTGTAGTCCCCAAAATTTCCAGTGAGGAGCGGGCAGAGGTTTTCAGGGGATCGGATATTCCCAGCTCATCCTGCTGTAGAGGGCAGGGGAGCTTTGAGAGAATTTGACATTATGCATTTGCCATATTATCTGGGGACATCAGGCTGTCATCTGTGCCCAAGGCTGACTCACCTTTGGGCAGGACGGATGCTGGAGCAATCAGCTGCTGCCTGGGTGGTCTGCACCTGCAGTACATGCTCACATCAGGAGGAGTTTTGGACTCTTTCAGGAAAAAAGGGTGCCAGGAGCTGCAATTCAGATATCTCCTTTGCTTTTCCTTCCTCCATCTCTTCATTTGCCTGTCTTACAAGAGTCAACTTTTTAAGTATATGCATACATAATTACCAATACTATCTGTAGTTACAACTGCTGCTGTCTGGCTAATGCTCTGGCTAAGAAGTGTTCAAATTTGCTAAGAGGATTTTATGTCTGTGAGGGTGAAACCGTATTGATTTAAAAATTTCTCTTTCAGAAATCATTTGCTAATCTCCCTGTGGCTTTCAGTGATGAGCTTGACTGGCCCCAGTTCTCAGAGATCACTGGATTTCTGAATTCCACCATCGGGTAAGCCAACAGACAGGGTGGCCAAGTCATAGCAAGTCTCTAGGTCTCTCAGAGCACAGCAAGAAAAAAAAACAAAACAGCTCTGCATCTGCTCTTTCTAAAACCAAGATCAACACTGGATCTAGGGTTTTTAAAATACATTGTAAATATATAAGCAAGTCTTCCTGAAATTCAGGGTAGGTTTTAGAACCAGTCAAACTGTAATTTAGAAGGAGAAAAACCCCAAAGAAATAAAAAATAAGCTAGCTTTTTACAAAATTCAGGGGAAGGAGAGCATTGCTGAAACTAACAAAAATCAGCCTTTCTCATTTCTTTTGGTTTTTTTTTTTTTTTAATCTTCCTCTCTTCCTCATGTTTCTTTTATGCTGCTGAAACAGTGGAATAAAGGGTATCCCCATGGTTATTTCATAGTGTTCCCTACTGGGGGGAAATCTTTCTTCTCCCCCTCCCACATCTTTTTTTTTATTTAACACATTTAGAGGGAAATAGCAAAAGGAGAATTTGAAAGAGTCTGTGACCTAATTTGCTGTGTTAGTTTGGCTCATGTGGATGGGGAAGGATGCAGGGAGAGATGGGAAAAAAGTAAGTCTCTGCCAGAAGGGAAGGAGAATAAAGTCCAAACACAAAACATCTTGAAATGCCTGCAATTTTAACTGTGAAGTTAAAAAAAAAAAATCTTTTTAATAATCATCTCTCTGGCCAGCATTAACAGCCCTTTGAATCCTGCAAGAGCCGTAGGATACAATCATCAACCTGTGCCTGGTCTGACCTAAGTTTCAGATAATTTTTATTTTTTATGTCTAAGATAGGTCAGGAATACAGCTGAAGGCCAAACCAAGCATGGGTCAAGCCTGAAGAGGCTTTATACCAGCAGAATTTGAATGTTGCCAGAATACATTTTTTTCCAGGAAAAATACCTGTTGCACCATACACTTGGACATTTTGTTTCCTTTCTTTCTCCCTGTGCAAAATCCAGGCTCTCAGCCTCAGCTACATTCACACAGTATCTGCTTTAAAGGAGTTTACTACTTGACAAGCCAACAGGAAAGATCTATGCAGCCTTCTCTATCAGAGCCATAGCAAAACTGACCTTTAAAAGTCTGTTACAATGCCCAGCCACAGAGCATTTGTCTGGGCTCCAAAGAAACTGGAGCTTACAAGTGATCAGAGCTTAGAACTGCCCCTGAAGTTGTCAGTGATAAGCCTTGGTCCAGTGTTCAGGTTTAATCTCTTCCACTCCTGGAAGAAAAGAAAAAACAAACAAACAACTGCAGCCCGGATAGAAATGACCACGTACTTGTGGCTGGGAGTTTGGTCTTCTCATCACCCTTTGGGCTGTTATCCTTTTCATTTTTTTTCTTTTCATTTTTCTCAGCAGTGAAAAATAAAGGAGAGAACTAATAACAGCCAAGCATAACCTGTTTTCAGATTAATCTGTCCAAGATTTATGATGTTGGGAAACGATTGCCCTGCCAATGTTTCTTCTCTTTTACTCACCGTTCCATAACAACCGATGGAAAAGTCAATTTGTGAACAATCAACAGAACTGTTTTGATAAACGATGTATAACAAAAAGGCTTTTAAACACCTTATCTGAAAGACCAGGATAAAGGGATTGTTCCTGGATGGAACAATGTCAAAGAAACTCTTCATCGATTTATAGTTTCTGAGAAGATATCTTTGCTTTTATTTTAGGCCACCCTGTTCAAGATTAAAAAGATTTATGACCACAAAAAAAAAAAAAGATGGTGAAATACTAGCATATACATAACTGAGGTACTGAGTTTTTCAGAGACAAGAACATACTTAATTTTTAATATCAGCTGTGTTTTCATCATTATCATATGAGTATAGTAGTTTGTATTTTCTCAATTTATTTCAGAGGCTGGACAGACTCTCTGTATCTACGTTTACGCAAGAGAAATCGCTGTAATCACAGAGACTTGCAGAACATTTCCCAAAATGGTATGTTACATTTTTTTAAACTTTTTTATTATTATTTTTAACATTGCTAGTGCTGACAATTGATGCTGCATTAATGAACGTCTGTCAGAAACAAAGAGAAACCCCTTCTTAGTTGCATGCATTTCTTATGGACAAATAGGGAACAGCATTTACTTAACTCAGCACCTTCTGTTCTGGCTCTTAGCAGGGAGGTGTGTGGCGTCATCCCTTTTATCTGTGTGCTAAGAAATTCCACTGGATTAAAACCACTGTACTCCAGTGTAACTCTGTGGAGATTTTCTTGACCATGGCCAAAAGGGAAGATTTAGAGAGATGTCACTGGTGGTGACGGAGATAAAAGGGCTGCCCTTCATCTCCTCCAGAGGCTGTGGCATGATCCCTGCTTGCTTGCACTGCCCTGCTCTGTACTCCTGCAGGGAATCCTGGGAGAGCCCTACACTGCACCCCACGGTAGCACAGGGCACTCACTGAGCTGCCACCCCAGCTGCCAGAGTGGGCACAAAGCAGCCATCAGTCTCACAGCAAGGGTGCCCATGACATCCTGAGACATCCTGTGGGGACCGGCAAGCAGAGATCCTCCTGAGAAACTGGGGAGGTCAGTGGTGCTGGCATCTCAATGTGCTCTGAGAACCGATTTTTAATAAGTAATCAAAAACATAAACAAAACTTAACACTGTTGGGTTTAGATTAATTAATTATGTGGGGCTGGCACACATCGTCTTTTATGCAAAAACATTATATATATATATTTATAGAGTATATATAAAGGATGCATATAAATATGTAGCAGATCTGATCTACCTAGAATTAAGGAAAGTGTCTTGCGTGGTATCCCAGTGTGCAGTGAAGAAGAGGAAGATTAATACAAGAAATAAGAAGTGGGTAGAGGAACAACTAAGCAGGGAAGAGCAGTGAGTCTGAGAGCAAAGCCGTGTCCCTCCTGCATCTCTCCTGAGGCTAATGCTGCTTAACATTTGGAATAGTGACCTTAGAGCAAAGACCAAGGCACATTCTTGATGGCTTCTGTGAATGATGCAAAATTGCAAAGTATTTACCATCCTGGAGCAGGATACATACTTACACAGGAATAATTTAGATGAACTTGGGAACAGCAGTGGCAGGAATTGCAGCAAATGCCATTGTACAAAACATGCATGGCAGAAGTAATGATGAGACTTCTCTGTAAACTAGTGGCCCATCAGCCACACATGGTGGAGGGACAGAGGCTTTGGGGTGCCAAGAGAAATTCCAATAAACTATCAGGAGTGCAGGGTAGAAGTGGAAAGAGAGCAAGGAGGTTGCAAGATGCATCACGCATGACATTTTCTCTAGAGACAGGGAGACACTCCTTCCTCATACAAGTCCTGATAAGACCTCAGATTTTGGTCCCATTAATCTAGAGAGGATTGACCTTGATGGGGATACAGGGAAAGGTTTTGGGGATGATTAGGGCAATGGAGGCTTCTGAAGGGATGACAAGACATGTTGACATTTGAGCAAAGCAAAAATTAGAAAGTATTACCATTTTGAATTATTTTGAGGCATAAACATCACAGAGGTGGAAGGATAGTTCTGGTACAAAAACATGGGTTTTCATTAATCTTACTTCTGCTTGGAGGGAATTTTTTTTTTTAATGTTGCTATCAAGGAGTGAAAACCTAGAATAATCCTTAAACCAGAGGAAGGCAAACAAGAAATTCTGAGTTGTCAGAGGGGTTGTGTGAAGAGGTGACAGTAGTCTCCCTTATAAATTTAAGTTTACGATGTTAGCTTTTGTGTCTGGGATTAGTTCATGTCCCCGACAGCAGGTTTAAAAGACACTTGATTATGCTGTGATTATCCCTTTTTGTTTCTATTGTATTTAATTAATTTTCATGCTTCAGAAAATTGGCTGCAGAAGCTTGGGAAAATTTATTTTCCTCGGGTAGAAAATTTGGCTGTATGGAATGCTCTTCCTTTCCAGCAGATGATTCATGTTGGCTACAAGTGAGGAGCACTGCTGCCTATAGAGCTACTTAGAAACTTATTAAATGTCTGGAATTTCCTGAAAAATTTAGGATCAGAATGGATCTGCTCTGGCCCTCCACCTCCAACCAACAGATACATATAAACATCTCTAAGGCAGGTGCCAAGAGGACAGTGCTGGAGTCTTTTTGGTGGTGCCCAGTGACAGGATAAGGAGTCATGGCCATAAGATAAAATTCAAGAAGTTTCACCTCAACCTGAGGAAGAACTTCTTTACACTGAGGGTGGCATAGCACTGGACAGGCTGCCCAGGGAGGTGGTTGAGTGTCCCTCTCTGGAGGCATTCCAAACCCACCTGGACACGTTCCTGTGCTCAAAGTGACCCTGCCCTGGCAGGGGGATTGGACCAAATGATCTCCAGAAGTCCCTTCCAACCCTAACAATTCTGTGATTCTGTGATCCTACCAGGCAGAAGAGGCTGCACACACAGGTAGCATGATGCTCACTTCCAGGCTCAGGTGGGCATTTTCACCTTAAAAATTGCATTCTGGTGCCAGCACCAACGCAACTGGAAATGCCTCTCATATGCCTTCCTCCTTTCTGTGGCACACGTGGTGTTCCTGAGGCTTTGAGACTTCTGTGAAAACATTTCACAACCTCTTTGGTGTCATCAGTCAGGTGCTTCCAACTTTCCTGCCTGTAACTTGCAGGGCACTAGAGTTGGTGGCTCCCATCATTGCAGTCCCCCCAGCTGGGCTTTCTGGTGAGAGAGAATTTAAAAAGGGCCAAACTAGATGGTCAAAGATGACTAGGTGTCAATGGTTCTTCTCATTTATATCCAAATTGTCTCAGTACCTGATACCTTAATTATCTTGTTCTGCTCTTTTTACATTAATGGGAGTGGTACTTCATGTTCTTCCTTTTCCCAGTTCCCTCATAGATTTTTTTATCATCTCTCACTGTGTGCATCATTCGTTTTTCTCTCCACGTATCTCCTTTCCACTTACACTACAGAGACCTGTAGGATATAAAAAGAGGTGAGCCTGTGTCAGGGCAAAAGACTGCAGAAAATTAAGAAGTGAATTTAAAAAGAGAAAAATTACCAGTGAGAGAAGAATCTCAGGATTTCTTCTCTAAATCATCACACTGACACTGCATTTTAAAGGTTCACTTTTATTGCCTCATTTGGTGTAATAGTTTCCCAGAATGGGAGGATTTAAAAAGCCACCCTCTGTGTCAATAAAGCACACAGCTGGCCAGCCTGACCTAACCCCACCTGGGACAACTGAACCTTCCTCTGAAAATGATGCTTCACAGCCCCACATGTGTGCAAGGAAAGGATGCTGACCTGGTGGAGGAGGTGTAGCCAAGAGCTAGAGCCCAGGGATGGCAAGCCAGGCCAGACACCGAGAAAAATGTTCCTGTCCAGCTCCCCTACAAAAGCACCAGCACTGTGTCAGATACAGCACAAAGGAACATTCCCCCACTGCCCCTCTCAGGACATGCATCTTCAGCGTGGAGAAACGCTTCCCCCTCCTCCATGCTTATGGGATTTCTGCCTTCCCTTTCTTAAGAAATCCCATTGTCCTCTGGAGGTGGTGGACCCTTCCCTCACAACTGGAAGCAAACCCAACCTTGATTTCTCAACCAAAACTAAAAAATCCCCACTGGTCTGAGAATGGTTGGAAAGCAACAGAGACAGGCAGGAAAGATCCAGAGATAGATTCCAGGACATTCAACAGTGTAAGGGTAACTGTTCTGCTTCATCTCTTTTTCTCCCTTGAATGTTTTCACCACAGGTTGCATCTTGTATCACAAAAGCTTCCTTGAAGACTCAATTTACCCGTGAAAACTGTTTCCTAGAAAACCCCTTCATTTTCTTGATGTTTTGTTTTGTAACTGTGCTAATGCTTTCCACAGAGCTGCTTATAACTACCTATGCTTGTGGAGGTAATACATACCCAAGAACAGCTTATTGCTTTTTTCGTAAATACTTTTTAATTTCTAGAGGTCCCACTAGTTTATTTATGCTGAAACTGCAGCCACAGTCCAGGGGGCCTTGTGGCAGAATGGCTTAAACAGAGGGTGTTCAGCTCTAGCTGAAGAAAGGGCTATTAAACAGAAAAAACCCAAACTATTGGTAGCTATGTTCCAACTCATATTTTCTAAGGTTTTTGTGGGGCTCTTATCCTGCTGAAAAGAGCTTCTCAGTAGAAGGGCTGGATTTTTGAATGGATCAGCAACCCCCAGGAGAGAAGCAGCAGATAGATGCATTCATTTTTAGCTTGGAAGAACTGGATTATTTAAAGCATAAAGGATTCCTTGATATATGCAGTTGGCATCACTGTGAGTGATAATAACAAAGGCATCACTATTAAAATGCAAAGTGCATTATTGCTACCTTAGGGGCTTATCTCTTAGATCTCTTCCCCCATACCAATCCAGCAGGGATTTAATGATGTTCTGTCCATAAGTTTCCCCCCAAGAACTGCAGGGAGGACAGGATTTACTCCTCAAAGCAAGCTTCAGAAGCACAATGCAGAAAAGAGAACAGAGAGACCAGGGAAGAGTTGAGCTGAGAATAGAAGGAGGATAAAACAAGAGGAGAAAGAATGGAAAAAGAGAGAGAGCACATACTGCAAAGTAAGAGCAAGTACTACCTGTAGGATCTGCTTCTCTGAAGTTTATGTTTCTGTACATTGCTATGAGGTGAGCTTCTTTCAACCACAGCCCTAGTCTCACCTTGAACAAAGCATAAAGTCTTTTTTGGCTCCTTGTTTGCTATGCCTCTTGTACTGCAGGTGATGGAGTTTGATTTGTGCACTGGGGATGGTTGGGATGAATATGCATAGCCTTTAAAAACCTGGCAATAACTTCAATGCATAAAAACTTTACTAAATGAGAATGCTCTTCTGATTCAAAGCATAAATGAAATATTACAGATGTTCACAGATGTTTAGATGTAGCCAGCTCCTCAAGGAGGAAAGATTTTCATCCAATTCAACCTTTTGGGTGAATCGCTATTGAAATGCAGAGCTTCTTGGGAGAAGTGCAGCTGGCCTAATACTACTTTTTCTAAGTCTGACACTTGTGGGGAGAGCAATGAAGGAACCCAAACACTGGTGTCTACAGCTATTTAAGGTGCTTTATGATATCTATCCCACGTCCAGCTGCCTCTCCAGAAGTGCACAATCTCTCACGCATCTTGTGATGTATCTGCCAGCCCTGCTGCAGCTGTCTTGGATACTCTGGGATGTCAAAAATGGCACTTGTGCCTATGTTTAGGACCTGAATCCGTCCCAATGTGGTATAGCTGTGAGACACTTAACTCTCTCAGAAGAGTGAGAACAGTTCCCTTTGCAATTTATAGGGAAAGTTAAAATAGACCGACTGTTGACAAGTCAGGTTGGCTGGTTTACAGGAGACTACTATGTTCAACAGATGGGAAGAAGCTGCCAGATCTGGATTAAAAGCCAGATCCAAACAACCCTGCACTTAAAAGTATTTGATTTTCTACAGTCTGAAGTGTGGGACTCAGATAAGAAAGCAGCAGGTCCCTGGATATAGCTTTACTTCTTAGTGCCAACACCTAAAAAGGTTACAGAGATGAATTGTTGCTCCTTTTTTACTTTCAGTGCTTCTACATTCTTGGAAATACGCAATGAAGTTTGGGTTTGCATTCAGGGTTTTTTTGTCACTATAACAATGTTGTACTATTTCTCTTGTTCCCCCTACATGTGATCAGGTGGTTCTTCAGGAAACCTCCTCTCATTAATAAAAAGGTGAGTGTTTAATGGGATTCAAGACCTAACTTGAAGTACAGAAGCACTGATGGAGTTCTACTTCTTTGACAGAAACAAGCAAAGCACTGTGAGGAATATATTCACATGAGCGTTCTAAAAATGCTCTTGCCTTGACCAGCGAGCTCTGAAGTGCTGGCTGTGTCTTCTCTGGTAAAAACATTATTAAATGGAAGAAAAACTTGTTTTAAGTGTGGATATTACCATCTCCAGGGCCTTGAACTTGGCTCAGTTAAGCCAGGGGACCATTTCCAGTGATTTTAGGGGCAAGACTAAGCCTTTCTGTAAATCTGTGCATTGGGTCTCCTTAACTGTGTGTAGCAATGTAGATAGACATGGGCAGGTCCACTCTTATTTCCATGTGGCTATAACTAAGTAGCTACTGGGTAGTGAGAGCAGCAGGTCTCCTTTTCAGATGAATTTGGGTGGGTTGTGGTCATCTGGATTTGATTTAGTTTTTTTGACACTGATGTAGCTCACGTCCTAAAGGATTTATTTGTCTCTCCTCCAGAAAAAGTAGTAATGAATCCTTGCCCTCTAGCACAGAGGTTCAAACCACATCCTGATTTGATCTTGAGTTCAATTCTACACATAGACTTAGCTGTCAGACAAACCTGGTCTTCCTCTCCCATCTCTGATTAAAAAATTCCCATCTTGATTCATGTCTTTGCCCCAAAGTGAAACTATTTGATTTGGCTTATGAATAGCACAAAGGAAATAGAAAGGCAGCAGGAAAAAGTGAAAAAGACAAGTTCATGAGCAGCAAAAGGGAAAAGGGAAAAAACTTCATTTAAGACACTTTACTAAAGTATAAAACTAGAGTGAAAAAGAGCCCAACCACCCAACAAAAAAAAAAAAAAACCAAAACAACCTCTCCCAAATATAAGAGCCATATCCAACCAGAATACTTCCAAATGTGACCTCACACAAGCACAGTGTGTGATTCGGACACTGAGAGTGTATTTCCCCATTAATACGGCTCCATGTTTATCTTTTAGTTTGGCCAGAAACCAGCTGTTGGACAATCCAGCCATAGTTATCTATGCTACAATTGGGAATGATGTCTGCAATGGGTAAGGTGCAAACTAAATGAATGTTTATAGTAGCATAAATTTGACTTCTTTAGAATACTGCTGACTGCGGGGACATTTGTGTCCCACTGCTTTGTGCTTTTCCATGGTGGCATTTTTCTTTGCTATTGCTCTTTATTTCTTAATTTTCTGCTGAAAATACTTGTTTCCTTGCCTGTATTTGTCATAGGCACCTACCAGTCCTCATTTGGAGCTTGCCTTTCTTTCTTTTATAAGCCATTCATAAAATGACCAACGGTATGCCTGAAGTAATTATTTCTAACTTAGCAAAGGAAATGAATAATAACAACAGGAGGGGGAAAAAAAGTGTTTAAAAGCATGTATATCTGTCTTACCCAGTGTGCCACCTCCTGTCAGGAGGGTGAGCGTGACTGGTTTATCATTTCTGAGGAACGACAAAATAATCCCCTGTCGAGGTCTGTTTTCACCCTGCCTCTGCTGCCTGCAGTCTTTGCTGTGCTCTCCTGACGAGGTGTTTTGTCTTTCTGGCTTTACTCACGTCATAAGCTCTGCAGGAGAATGAACCGAAGCTTTCAAATCTAATAGTTCCAGTATTACCCATTAGCAATGCTCACAGGGACACCAAGAGTTCACTGGTTGGATGCTTCCCTTCCTCCTGGTAGTGGGAAGGCAGAAAATACCTTGCAACCAGGCCAATGCACAGCACATCCATACTGCAGTTTTGGTTTTGCAGGAGGTCTGAGTGCTGCTGCTAGTGCAACATTATTTTCACCATGATCAATCTTCAGCTTTTCTTGGATGTGGAAGAAATCAATCTGACTTACACAGAGACTTTCAAAATACTCACTTTGATAAATTCTGCACGAAGTTTTCTTCCAAAGGTTTTGAAAATTCTCACCTGCAGGTTGTATAATGGAATTGGAGCTATTATGCAGGCTGTCAGATGTAGCCATGAAAATGGCCAAGGTTTGGTATCCTAAAACTGCTTAACAGGCAGTTAATGGGTTGGAACTCTGCTTGACAGGTGTTGTGCTCCAGATGAGGATGTCCAAAGGCCAGGCAGGGCTTTTCTTGGCACTGCAGCACCTGGGAGCCTACAGCTGGGGCAGAAGTGGGACCACAGGAGCACCTTTTCAATCCTTCCCTGGCATCACCATTGCCCTGGCCACGGGCAGGCAGCATGCAGAAATCACCTCCCATGAAACCTGCACCCTCTGGTGCTTATGCACTCTCTGATCCCCTGCCCAGAACTGCCAAATCTGCCCTCAGCACCCTGCTCCTGTTAGGGGAAGGATGCACAAATCCTCAAAAGCAATGCTACCATGCTCTGACTGAGTGGGAAAAGCAGTCACAGCCTCCTGGTACTTGCTGACAAGACTGTTCCGGGGATCTGTTTACTGGGAAGCTGATGGAGATATTGTTGCATCCATTGCCAGGATGATAAAGCCCCTACTTCCCCCTCCACAAAAAATAAAAAATCCACCTTTGCTGAAGTCAATGGCTCCTGCCATGGAGACTTTCAAGGTGTCTTCTCAAGGGTTTGGCCCAGGCTCTGTTGTGCACATATTTCAATTCTGCTGTGTCATTATCTTTGCTTAAAGCACCTCTTTTTCCCTTGTTTTATTCCTCATTCTGCAGGCTATTCCTTTTGCTTACCTTGTATCTAACACTGCTTTCTACTCTTGTCTGAAGTAAGAAATCTTCCAGAAATTTAAACGATTTTGACCTTGCTTCACCCATTTGTTTATTCCAAAACCTGCCAGAGCAGTATTTAATACTTGTTCAAAACTCTGATGTCTTTTTATCCCAGCATCCACTATCAAGCAGAGACACTTTTGTCTGCTCAAATTCTCACTGCTGTTTTCGGTCTGTTTTCTTCCAAAACATTCACAGCATCAAAAGAGGCTATCAGGCTGTAGTGATCCCTGTGACTCCTGCAAGGAAAGATGCTGCAGCTTCTGTAGCACCGTGCTGTTTCCATTGAGGGGGATGGACAGCAGAGAGAGATTTTTTCCAGTGTCCAGTCACTGTGTAGCTGCCCTGGCTCTGATGTACCTACAGAAGTTACAGAGGAAGCAGAGCATCAGATGGGCTTGACTTCAAACCTAGAGCTTGCCAAATAAAAACCTCTTCAAGGACAGCTTTAAACTGCAGTAATACAGCCTTCCTGGCCTTATCCTGTATTTTGGCTTCAAATGAGGGCATAGTGCTGACCAGACTGTAGACACAGCTCTTCCCAAAGCATTGTTAAAATGCAGGTATTTCATCCCATGTGAAGGGTGGGGCAATGAGTAATGTGGATGTTTGTAGAGGGAAAAGATAATGAAATTGGCAGCCTGTGTTACCAATTCCTGGTAGTCTTCACCGTGGTGTCCAAACAGGGGGTTGGAAAAATAAAGACAGATGGCAATGGTATCTCTCAGCCCACCAAGGTGTAAATGTGGGATACAGAAGCCTAGAACAAAAAAAAAAAAAAAATCAGACAAGAAAATAATGAGCACCAGAAGTCTCAAATGCTGTACAATTACTGCAAATACTAGTTGCATTTGGGGTATGGCACCGTTTCTCCAGCCTCTCCTTCGCAGATCTGCACTTACAGCATCTGCAACAAACAGCAAGGTGACAGCAGCCAAGCAGGGTGAGCAGGAACCCACCATGAAAGGACCTTGTACAAAGTGGCCCCAGTGCCAGTAAGAAGAGCATAATGCTCCTTTACTGTAAGACTATCAGTACCAAAGAGCTGCTGCACCCTCTAGCCCTGAAAATAGTATGTGTGCAGGCAACACCTCTAGCCCTCATGCCCTGGGCATCCCAGCCTTATGCAGCAAGCCCAGAGGAATGAGGTGAGGGTACCACAATGGGCCCTGGTGCTCACCCAGACACCTTGGAGTCTTTATGGCAGAGCCAAAATAGAATGTGCCTACAAGGTTGCTTTCTTCTCATTTGGTTTTAATTTCACAGCCTGGCACGGAAAGGAAATTTGAAGAAACACACTAACATATCTGCATGACTTCAACACCATATGACAAGAGAAAGTGGAATTAAATGTCACATTAATTTTGGCTTATACTGACATGTTTACTCCTAGTAGAGGCCTTACATCAGACCAGTATTTTGAAATCAAGTGCTGCAACACCTGTAGGCGAAATGAAGTAATTTCAGAGCAAATCCACAGTCTTATCTCAAAAGTAGCTCGATTGGGTGACTGTCACAAGGATAAACTGTAATCTTAATGCTGTTTTTCAGTTCTCGCTACTAGAAAGTCTCAAATGCTTCAGCAGCACATACTGCATTAAGATAAATTTCTGGGCCAGGAAACTCACCCAATTATTATTTTGTGTGCAAAATGCAGCTCACTGAAAAATCCCAAATCCTTCTACAGGAGCGTGCTTCTTCCATACGGGACTCAGCACCCACTCCCCCCCTTCTGAATCCAAACATTTCTAATGCCTTGAGACAGAACAACAATGCCTTGGAAAGCTCCTGCTTCTATGGTGTGCACTGACAAGGAATCTGACCCAATCCACCAGCAGCTTGCTCAGCACTGCAAGCATCAAGTTTGCCCTTCTCTTACCCCTGGGAAGCCAAGAAAGAGATGAAAGGACTTTCCTAAGGAAAGGGCCTGGATGGAGCCTTCTGCTCCTGCTAAACTGATTGCTTTTCTACAAGTAAAGAGCACAAGTAAGAGGACAAAATGTGGGAACCTTTAAAACAATGAGGGTGGTCATTAGTGCAACCTTCCTGCTTGGAAGGACATCCCCTGTTGTACTTCTTGATCTTTCTCTCTGAACGCCTTGGTCAGCTGAGCCACACCACCAAGGTGGAATGAAAACTGTCGCAAGACCTTGCTTCCCAAGGTGGATGGATCCTCTCTTGCTGGGATGGGACTGCCCTCTGAGGGCTGCATTCCCTGCCCTGCTGTCAGCCCCTCATGGACACGGGCACCATGAGAGCACGGCAATAGCTCTCAGGCGGGAGAGCGCGTGAACGCTTTTTCTGTAATAAAGTGGTTGCTATAATAACATAACTAGAGCAGTGTTCTCCAGGCAGCCTGGGGTGGTTTTGCTTGTTTGTTTTCCTTATATAAATTGAAATGTATTTCAACTTTAGGATTTAATTTCCCCCCACACTCCTGCGGCATTTACAGCTAAATAAAAGAGGGGAAAGATAAACCTGAGCTGGGGAATCTGGCTTGAAGAGGTTTGCGCCTGACAGTGAGTCACAAAATGTGGGCATTTAGTCCATGTGGAACACTGACACAGCTCCTGTACCCCAAGGGACTATTTTAATCTCAGATATCACCTCTCTCAAAGCTCACATGTTTGTCTGGACCCCTCTCCTGCCCTCCTGCAGAGCTCTAGTAAGAGGTGTAGGACATGTGAGAGACAAAGCTACCTTAGATAGTCCTACCTTGCATAATCAAAGAGCATGTTGAATGTAAGCTATGCATAGGAACCCATGGGGAAAGAAGTCCTACTTTGACCCAGCTGTGATGAGGGATTTGCTTTGCATCACTTTGCTTGCCTTCTCTCTTCTTCTACTTCTTCGTCACTTATTGGACAATAACTGGTTTGTTTTGGTTTTCCACCTTGACCTCCAGGTTTTCTTGCTTTTACTCTTTCTTCTTCCCCTGTCTCACTGGGGAGGGTGGGAAGGAAGGGAAGCAGGTGAGCAGCTGTGTGATGCTTAGCTGCTCACTGGAGTTAACCCACAATAGGAGTCCACTGTATAAAAAAGGGATGCCTCTGTCTGTTTTAGCAGAGAGATGGGGCACACTGAGGGAGGGAGGTTTTTATATCATGTCTGATTTTGGCAATGGCAAGTGAGAGACATCACAACATTTTTCTAAGGTTTTATTCAGTTGACTTAATGTGGAAGAGCAGCAAGCAGAGAAAGTGAACCCTGTTTCAGGTACCTTTTTGGGGATTCAGTATTCCTGACACAATGTCCTATTGGCGTCTTCTTTAGGGAACGTGACACGCTGGCCCACATGACCACACCCAAAGAAATGCTCTCCAATGTGGTGCAAGCTCTGAGATACCTGGACTCTCATCTTCCAAATGGCAGCCATGTGATTTTAACAGGCTTGGTAGATGGTCGCTTCCTCTGGGATAACCTGCATGACAGATACCATCCTCTAGGTAAATACGAGGTGTTGTGGGGTTCCTCCTGGTTATCTGCCCGTTTATGTTGCCTGTTCTCCCTATAAAGTCTATGAATCTATTAATGATTTCAACCGAGCCTGACAGAGTGGAGAAGATCTGAGAAATACGAGCCAGATATTGGCTGTGCTGCAGAAGTAGGAATGACAGCTCTTACCATTCCCAGTGCAGGACAGGTCAGACCCCTGTTCTGCCCGGTTTCCCCACCAGCCATACCCACCCAGCTCCAAACCAAGCTCAACAAGTAGTGGTGGTGTAAACAAGCTGGTCTATCTCAGTTTTGGCCCAAAATTGTGGCCAGCCTGCCTGCACTTCATCCTGATTGCTGTTACAGGTGGAGATGGACATTTAGTTGACACTCACTAATGGATGTTGACACTCACTTGTGGATGTTGACACACACTAGTGGATATTGTGGTAAAACATGTGGATGGGGACCAAGGCAGAAGATTAAGTCAGGGGCTTGCAAAAGACTGTTTTTATATTAGAGAAATAAGTTTTCTAACAGTTCTGGTGCCTGGCACCTCCTACACTACCTGTATGTGATGATTGAAACCTCACACCATGTGCAGGCATGTTTTGGGGAATTCCCTCAGAATGTAGTTACTGTAAAGCACTTTGGGGCATTTTTTTCAAAGATTTGGAGGCTGTCTTTGGGTGCCTGTCATCTCAGGGTGTAAATTACCTCTGTAAAATACCTCTGACCATTGACAGATCACTCACTCCTTGGTTTTCTAGACCAAAAGCATGCACTTATTTGTATTTTAGTAAAGGAATCTCTTTTGCATCTGACAAGCAGGAAGTTTTTGTCATAATAGTTCGCACCAGCAAAGCGAGAGAGAAGCTAAATCTCATCATTAAAATGGTAGATTACAACTTCAGATGGTTTTGGCAACCACTGGGTAACACAGCTTACAGCCCACCCTGTGCTGTAGTTTCCCAAGATTCCCTAGTGATTACCAATGGGCCCACATCTTCCCCATTTCTACTCCTATATTTTTCCCTCATAACCACTATACTAGTGCCAATGAAAAAAAAAAAAAAGGAGAAAAATCTTGCCCCTTTCAGGGCAGGGGGAACCTGCAATAATTAATTTTTAGTCACATAAACCCATTTCTTCCCTTGAGTGCATGTTCATCACAGTGACAGTTCCTCTAACTGGGTATCTAATTATCAGAAACAACACGTAGCCGAATCAGAAGTGATTAACTATAGGATCAGTTGGAAAATTTTCAGAGGGGCTGATTTGCCTTGGAGGGACCCAATTAATCCTAAGTAACACGTTTTGCAGCAAGGGATCCCTTCTGGCACATCCTCCGACAGGCTGTGAGTAGGATTCCCCATTTGGCTGCCAGTCAGCTGTGACCAGACACCAGTCCAGCTTTCTGCCAGATCCCTGGTCCCCACAACAGCCCATCCCAGGGCCTGATGCTTCAGGCTACACGAATCTGGAACATCCAGATATCCAGAAGTGACACTAGATCTTTGAACCCCCCACCTTTTTCTTCCTGGGCAGCTGGAACTGATGCTGGGAGATGGGCAGCTGTGTGAAAGGCAGGAAACACATCTGTATCAGGGAGCCACTGCAAGGCAACCTGAGAAGCCCATTTCACTTGGGAGAGTTCCTAAAAATAACAATAAGAAATTCCTGTTTCAGAACTGCAAAAATATCAAAGCCTGATGGGATGATCAGTGTACTACAAACAATAAAACAACTGATACAAAAAAATGTGGCCATTTAATTCCCATCTTAGTTGTAGTTACCAAAGAAGCAAAAAGATTGAGAAAAATGGATAATTTTCTCAGCAAGGCAGGCTATTGCATAGCACAGTGAATTTTAGGGAATGTTAGCTGGGTGTTTGACTTGGTGTGTGAATTTCCTCACCCACACAATCATATCCACTTCCCTCCACGACAGCAAAATTGTTTCTCCCTTTTAAGGCCAACCTCTGCGAGGTAAATGTGAAATTCAGACTGTATACAGGCACCCTTCAACTTTGCAATCCCTGCATTTCTCTGGCGGGTGAGAGACATGTTAATGTGAAAATATCAGTCACACACTTTGGAAGTTGGCATAGGCTGTGCTGACTATTTCCACACGTGAGACAAATCACCTATGGAAGGCAGGAGAGGGATGCTGGTGAAGCAGGTGTGGGGCTGTGCACACTGTGGGGACATGGGCACCTTAGCAGGAAGGATGCCTTGGTGCTGCCACCTCTGTTGCGCCCCAGCTCTGGTGGTGGGAGGGTACCCTGGGGTTAGGGGGTGTTCTGGGCTCCTGGGGTGCCTTCTCCCACCCAGGGGTGTAAGGCAGGGGAATGCACAGACGTGCAGAATGAAGTCACATTTGGCCACGGGGCACATGAAATTCCGCTCTCTGTGCTTTGCAGGACAACTGAACAAGGATGTCACCTACAGTCAACTCTACTCGTTCCTCGACTGCCTCCAGGTAAGGTCTGCAGCTGTAGCTTAGGAGCTCCCTGTTCATCCTGGCCCACTGCTAAAGCCCCTCTCCTCGTGCCTGCCCAGGTGAGCCCCTGCAGCGGCTGGCTGACCCCCAATGAGACCCTCAGGAATCTGACCTCAGAGGTAAGTCTCAATGGATTGCCCCAGTGCACGGGCGCTCTGCCCTGTGTCTCAGGAGAGGAGCCCAACTGCCTCAAAGGCAAAATGCCAGCACAGGGTTTTTTTTTCTTCCAAAGGCAAGGAGAAAATGTGGAAATATCCACAACAATCCTTTCAAATGCTTCTCAGGCTCTGGGAGGCAGCAGGCTCAAGTTAAGGGATTTGTAAAGGTATTCCTGTTACAACTTCTCAGCTACACAAATTTATGCTCAAGGGATGTGATCTCCCCAAGACAAAACTGTTCAGGTTCTTGCTTTTTAAGAAGAAAATGTACCTGATAAGAAAGGAAAGGCTTTTGAATCAAGTGAGCTGTTGGTATGACAAGCCAGCTGCATAGATTTTTCTGGCGGCGGGAGCAGGTCCTGAGAGCAAGAGCCTTACCCTGTTTTCATTTGGGATTTGTGCTAATCTTCCTCTGACACATTTCTGTGGACTTAATCACCAGATGGTGTGACCAGGGAGTATCCAGGCTCAGTGCAGGAATGGGAACAGACAGAAAAGAGATGTCTTAAGACTGACCCTAAAAATCTGGCTGCAGAAGTAAATGACACATAATACCAGCCACTTATTTTCTTACGGTACAAGCTGATTTTTAATCCCAGCAATCCCTTGCAGCCATGTAAAAGAGCCAGTAAGCAACTATTTTCAAAGGTGTCATCTCTGTGTATGGTTGTGTTAATGTTTGCATTCACTAAACAACAAAATATGGCTTTAATTTCACCAAAGCTTACATTTTATGGGCTGTCCCTCTTGACTTCGGAGAAGGCCATTAAGCACATTCCTAAACCTTTGCAGGATTGCAGCTTATATATTCATACCAACAATACAGAACATAGAGTACATGTAACTTCTGTCCATGAACAATGCATATGTCTTCAGGGTATGAATTAATCATTCTGAGTCCCTGTCTGAAACTAATTGTCTATGTTATTATCCAAACTGCACAATTTAAATATTTAGGAGATCCTGATCTCTGTTATGGCTGCAGAAATTACACTGGATGTATCAGGCAGACGCTCAATGATGGTAATTTACTCTTCTTGAAAGTAGGGGTGGAATTTGGTCTGCACAGATAAGCATTATCACCCACAACTTAGTAGTGGGAAGGATAATAGGAAAAAAGGACATTTCTCTTGTAGAAAGTTTTGCATTTCTTTAAGAGGAATGAAAATTACTGGGCTGCAAAAGCAAGAAACTTAGAATATTTATATAAGTGTAGGGACACTACTAAAAGAGGTCTTCAGTGAAATAAGCATATGCTGTATTAAACTTTTGAAATCAGCTGAGGCCTCCTCGCAACCTGCGAGGATGAGCTGGGTAGTCCAAAGGCTGGTGGTGCTCATGCAAGTCCACGTTCTGATGAAGAGCCCCATTTCACCACCTGTCCCCCAGCTGACAGAGCATTAACTTTCAAATTCCTGCCTCCACATCAGTGATAAAAGCTGGATCCGTGCAAAGCAACATGAATAGCAATGAATAGTCATTAAATCGCTTGATTTTTGCAGAGAGCGTTACAACTTTCCGGTGTCCTGAAAGAAATAGCAAGATCTGAGAAATTTGTCAACTTTGATATTTTCTACATGGATTTCCCACTGAGACAAAGTAAGTTGTTTTTCACCCTGTCTTTCTCACAAAGCATTTACTCAAGTGCTGGGCTGCTGCTATGCTCCTTGCATTTTGGCTCTGTAGCAGGAGAAGGGCAGTATAGACAGCCAGCCTAGGTGACCCTGCAGACAGGGCTGTGGCCAAGGAGGGATCCTTAATGCCAGTTTCCCCTGGCTTCTGTGGTTGGGGTAACCAGGGACCTTTCCTGAGACAAGATCCCACCACCCCCTTGGGAACCACAACCTCCCCGCGGGTCCCAGTTGCTGGCACCCCCAAGCCCAACAATGCACAGCACAGTGGCCACTTTCTCTTGGGTAGCAGGGTGACAGGGACAGCAGACGTGCCACTGCTAAGAAGGCCTTGTCCCCTGCAGGAGGCCTTCTTAGCAAGCCTTCTTTCAGGCCGATGAAGAAAAAAAAGAAATCACAAACATACATTGGTCCGTAAGATTTGGTTTTGTTTTTGAACATTGCTTTTGAACATCTAGGCTGGAGATGCATACCTTCAGTGGTCAAAGTGGTCTTCATGAGATGTAGTTTCCTTTGTCACTGACTGGGCTTTGTGCTGCCTCCTCTGGGCTGAGCCTTGGGATGAGATCTTTCATCAGCCATTTTCCTGCCTCAATAACACAGCCACTCTCTCACTGTTCCCAAAAGTAGAAGCACCTCTCCCAGGAATAGCTGGCTTCTTTCCTATGTTTCTTTAAACACTTACATACTACTGTAACTTTTGACTTGAAGAGCTTACAAAACCTGTCCTTCTGTGATCTTTAGTGACATTAGGGAAGCGCATTACCTAAATCACTTTCTTCTGCAACTGACATTTTAAAATAAATTAAAACATCCAGGAAACTTTCGTCATTACCCATGAGAGTGAGCAGACAGTGTCCCTGTTGGGCTGGGGACAGACACCTGTCCCTGAATATGTCTCAGCTCTGTTTGCCTTGCAAGATGCACAGGGGTCCAGCTTGAGGCAACACCCAGCATCAGCTCGGATTCATCACAAGGAGAACCACACTCTTTCTTTTTAAAAGCAGGCATCAGCATGAGATGAGGGATTGATTTTGGCAATGTATTTCAAGTAGTTAGATAGTGATGGGAAAGTAGCTTTTTATTTCTATATCCAGCCTGAATCTCCAGTGTTACAACTTGTCTCTCTCTCTCCCATTGTGCACTAATGTGAAGAGACTGGCCCCATCCCCATCATCTTCCCGCAGGCTCTCCCCTGGAATGGACCATCCCTATCCCTCAGCCTCCCTTTATGGGGCAGGAGCTCCAGCCCTGGCCACATTGGAGTCTCTCCCAAATAGCCTGAATGTTTACATTCAAAAAATAGTATATAATAATTAAGGAAAAAGCTTGATCTGCATTTCCTTGTTTTTATATTCACATAGAGAGGTAGTTCCATGTTGGTCCTTACTGAAAAATTTTATCTAGGGACTGTATTTTAAATCCCAGCATGCAGACATCTAAATCCAAAGCCACGAAGGGAAGAAGTGCCTTGTCAGTACTTTAAAGTGTATTCTCTAACACTTCTCCTCATTAGTGCTTGGCTGTCCTTGAAACCACAAAGCTGCCATGGCACCTAAGATTATTAAAAAAAAAAAAAAAAAGCTCATTTTGCAGCCAAATCCTGTCAAAATTCACAAACTCATTTTATCCTACATGACCCAATTCTGGAAGCTGGTTCTGGGTCTCATGAAGGCGATACGGAGGAGGAGGAGGTAAAGAAGGGAGGATGGGAGAGGCAGCCTTTCTGTCCAAAACTTTCTGTCAGAGAGGTGGGCTCCACTGTCAAGTTCATTCTCATAGCACAGAGTTTCAGGGTGTCCAAGTCTCCTGGCAACTTCCGCCTCAGCTACTTAATATTTAACAAGTCATTAGGACTTGGAATGAACTACCTGCTGGGTAGGCAAATTACTTTAATAAGTTAAATTACTAACTTTAGTTAATTTATTTGCTTTCACAAAAGGAAACATCTTAATATAATTTGCTGTTCTTGATTACACCGCGTTAAATAAATGAAGTAAACAAAATCACACATGCATATACAAACATCAGCTTTGAAAGACACTTCGCAAAATTTCCTGCAGCCCTGGAGCCAAGGATTCGAGCTTGCCGTCAGGAAAGCTGTCAGATCATGAGTGTGCTCAAAAGCCAGCTAAGGCTGCTGACCTACTTTTCTGGTCTCTTTCTGCAGCAAGCGGCAAATCCTCCCCGAAACTCTCCAGACATCAAATATTTAGCAGTGGTTAAACACTGCGATGAGTACACTGATTTCAGGCTGGCCTGGGCATATTTATGTACATAGCAGCTCCCAGCTTTTTCTGAGTAAAATTTGAATATATTGGCATTTATTCTAGATTTAGATGGACGCTCAAGCTCATGTTGACCTTGACCGAAGAAATTAGCGGTTCCTTTATGAAGCAGTGCAATAAAGAGGGGGATAGGGGTTGCTTGTTATGCCTTTTCCTTGGTGTGGATGGAAGCAAGCTCTAGTGTAGTCCAGCCAAGGCAACAGGCATTTCTAAGACAGACTCTGGACATACACGGTGGGTATTTGCTCCACTGCTCTAGGATTTTTGGAGGTCAGGTATAATAGTGTAAATTAACCTATCCTGATACAAATTTTACTTATCTTACTTACCCCTCTGCTATTTCTGGCACTGGAACAGTAGCCTCTCCACAAAGTAAAGCACAGTACACAAGCCTTGTACTCCATGTAGAATATAATATATAAGGAGTTAGGTAAGTTCACTGTGCATCTATATGGGCACTGCATGGTGTAATCTAAGGTAAATATGTGTTGTGCCTAACATACCGTAAATTTGAAACAACCCTACAAGCCCCGTGTCTGGAAACAGGTAACTTTGGGCACTGTCTGAAGCATCACAAGTGGGTTTCTGTAGTCGAAGCAGGAATATCAACTCTTTGTGAATGAGAGCTAGCATGGGGACCCAGGCATCACTTTTTGACACAATAGCCAGGGTCCAAAAACAGCAGTGAGCCCAGATCAAACTGTGGTGCTTGAATGGAGAACATTTTCCTCCTGACAGGATGCTTGCATAATGCTATTAAGAATTCTTAATCTGTCATTATAAAAGGAATTATTGAATTTACAGTCTGTTAATGCCATATCCACTAGTCCCATGTTTGATCACTCTGCAGCCCTTTTGAAGAGAGAGAGCTTTTTACTTCTCTAATGGCTCCAGGGCTTACAGCACAGCATCATTTGCATTGAATGTCACGCTTCTGTAATTCAAAAGGTTATTTTGTTGGAGTTGAAAAAGACCACTCAGAAGATAAGTAACCGAAAATGACAGTCTGTTCATGCAGACTTCAGCCCATGCGGATATTCTGTTACCATCTCTTTCTCTAAAAAAGCGCTGTTTTCTTTATCTCTATTTTTCCTTTTGCACTGCTGAAGATGCAACTAACATGGGAAATTCAAAAGTATTAAATCAGTATTAAATAATTTACAGCTTTACTTGCTGCAGCATCCATCTTAGTTGGGAGGGAGAGTGAATTGTTTTACGATCATTTATGTTCAAAGCGCTTCCTTGCATAAATACAGCAGAGGAAAAAAATAACAATAAAGGCTTAAATACTGCCCCAAGGAGAGGGAATTGTACACACTATTGGCTCTGACAACTTTATGTGAATTATCATAATCTTCACGCAGAGCTGTCGTGTGCTTGAAAATAGCAGCGGTGCTTTGAGGAGGAGGGGGGTGCATCTCTGGGTGGGCATCTCCGTGTCACTGGTGATAACCCCTCTGCTTGTGCTCCTTGCAGCAGCCGAGGAGTGGCGCAAGATGGGAGGGGAGCCCTGGCAGCTGATCGAACCAGTTGATGGCTTCCACCCCAGCCAGGTAAAATCCAGCCCCAGGAGATGGGTGGGAGCATGTGGGATGTGGGAGCATGTGGGATGTGGGAGCATGTGGGATGCTGGTGCCCATTATTGCCCCAGGCACCCAGGTGGCATGCCACAGGCATGCAGGTTTGGGGAAGCTGTCTTTTTTAAAAGAGAGAGAGTCATAGAATCATTTAGGTTGGAAAGATCTCTAAGATCATAGAGGCCAACCATTAACCTAACACTGCCTAGTCCATCAGTAAACCCTGTCCCTAAACAGCACGTGTACAAGCCTGTTAAATACCAGGGACAGTGATGCACCCACTTCCACTGGCAGCCTCTTCCAATGCTTGGCAACCCTTCCCCTGAAATATTTTTTCCTAATATCCAATCTAACCCCTCTCTGGCACTGTTTGAGGCCATTTCCTTGTGTCCTATTAATTGTTTAATGGGAGAAGAAACCTATCCCCACCTCATCACAACCTCTTTTTAGGTTGCAGAGAGCACTAAGATCTCCCCTCAGCCTCCTTTTGTCCAGGCTAAAGAACTTCTGTTCCCTCAGCTGCTACTCAATAAGTCTTGTGCTCCAGACCCTTCTCCAGCTCTACTGCTCTTCTCTGGACAAGGTCCAGGACCTCAATGTCCTTTTTGTAGAGAGGGGCCCAAAACTGAACACAGGATTCGAGGTGCAGCCTCACAATTGCTGAGTACAGGATGACAGTCATGTCCTGGCCTTGCTGGCCACACCATTGCTGATAGAAGCCAGGGTGCCTTCTTAGGCCAATCTAAATCACAGCTGTAGCCCCAGAGCTGATATCTCCATTTCTGATCTGATCTCCATCTCTGTTCTGACTCCTGCAAGGTCTTCTGCCTTTTTCCCTTACTGACCAGTATTGTGGCCAAACAGGTCTTCATGCACAAAAACTGATCCTTACCACTTAGGCTGGCCCTCTGCCTGCCCAAACACCCATGGGAGTTTTGCAGGATCAGGACAGTAAGGCAGCACTGCAGAAACCAGACAGGTCTCCTCCAGCCCTGCCCCTGTCCTGCAGCCTCTGAGACTGCGGGTTTCCCTAGCACAGTCTGGAACAAAGATTCCTTTTTGAAGTTATACATTTAAATTGCTTATGCTCAGCAGCCACATATTACTACATTTTCACTTTCTTGCTTGGCCTCCTAGAACAGGTGGCAGGAGAAGGTTTACAGTCTGTTTATTACAGAAATAAACAAAAGGGAAGGAGAAGCAGCTGCTCCACTGTAAGTCCTTGCTTGGGGTCGATAATCTAGCGTGAGGTTGCCTCGTTCCCACCATGCTCACTTCAAATTAGTTTTTATCTGACCCTATAAAAAATGTGGAGAGAGCATGTTCTGCAGTCAGCTGCAAACAAAACCAGTTGGTTTTCTGTACACCACCTGCAGGTTTCAGACACATGTGCAGAGCAAAGCAGCAGTCAGGTCCCCTTTGCAAGCAAACCCCACCACACTGCCCAGCACTGGCAGTGCCACTTGGTAGCGACCCCTGCTCAAGACTGTGGGGGCATTTTATGGCCAGTTTGATGTTGTGAGCTCACGCCCTGCACGTGGTGACTCCCACACCCCCATCTCCATATAACCCAAGGTGATGCTGCTTTCCACACTGGGAAAGAGCAGTCAGTGGAGTAGCACTTCAATGGCAGCGAGTTGCAAGCACTGATGGATGCCAGCATTGCAGCAGCTTCTCTGTTGACTGTGCTGTCAGTTCAGACAGGGGAGACCTGCAGGGAGAACTCCAAAGGCAAAACAGATGCTTTAGGTGCTATCTTTTACACCCACGTTAGTCACTAGGGGCAATACAGTGCCTTGCTTAGCCTTGCCAGATTAAAAGATCCTCCTGTTTGAAGAGGGACTCCTTCATAGCAGAAATTCCTGCCTGTCTACCACACAAGCACCAGGAGACAGCTGCGTGAAAGTATGAACTCACAGCCTGGGGATGTGGAGAAAGTGTGCCTTGATTTTTGGCTGCAGGCCTTTTGCAGGGAAGCAATTAGAGAAAACTCAGCAAATGAAATGAGAGTGAAAACAGTGATGAAACAAACCCCATTCCCACCCCTGCCATCCGAGGAAACTGTGCAATATGAAGTCTGGAGTGCAATGGAAACTTCTGCATTATTTTCTTGGCATTATTCTCCTGTCTTTCCCTGAGGCTGGCCTGGGGTTTCTTATAACCCCCATGACCAGGCCACAGAGGGAGCCAGGCTTGCCATATCACAGCTTTTCATCCAGCCTCCCTGCCCACATCCTGTATCCCACCAGCAGCTGCATGGTAGCACAGAGTTGAAGGTAGCAAATATTTGCCTTAACAGGATCTTTCCTAAGCCAAAAAAAAATTACAAAAGGACATTGAAGGACAGCTGCAAACCTACTTGCAGCTCCCGGAGTGCTGAGCTCCAGGATCCAGTCAAGCACTGCCATATTTCACTCCCTCTGGACCTGGCATCCTGCAGTGGTTATGATCTCTCCCTCCTGCTGTTAGGATGACGTTAATGCTTTTATAGGTACATTTTGCCTTACAGTCAAGGTGCCAGCTGTAGATATGCCTCACTTCGAGTGAGTTATTGTCCTCCTAGGATTTATTAATTAGCCTTATCCAAACATCCACCATTTTAAATCCATTTTTCTTTTCCTGTTAGAGCAGAGAAGTCCGTTATCAACATCCCACAATTTGGAGTGAGACGCAGCACTCTGCCCCAAAAGAGTGACTCCTTTAGTAAACAGAAGGGGAAGTGTGAGCAGAGACTGCTATTTTACAGTATGCTTAAGGAAGATGATAAACAATTCACTCACTCCTCATACAAGTTTTATTTAAAGTTTTACTTTCTCCTGACATGAATGCCTCTGGCCAGGTATGGTTTTTGTAGCATACAGAGCTGCCTAGCGGGAGAGCATTGATTCCATGCAGCTTGTCAAGTGAACAGAGGCTCTTACTTCCATCCCTGCAGCTATTCCCCCCACCTCACAGGCAGCTTCATAAATACAATAATATTAGATAAGATACCTAGCCAGGGCATTTCTGCTGAATTTTCCCTTAGTAGATCTCAAAGCACCTGACAAATATTCCCAAATTTTTGAATTGACCAGCACTCCAAGGAAAGCATAAACACCTTAGCTCTTGCCTTCAATGCAGAGAAATTTTGAAGTTTGGGATGAAGGAACCAGTCTCTGTGCCTCTTTCACCCCAAGGGTGAGCTGGCAAGTGTGATCATTTGGTGATCCCTTATCACTGTGGTACAGCAATGGGCAGGATAAGCTGGTGTCTGTTCTAAGTCCCTGAATTTCACCTGCTGTTTATCCACTGTCTCTTTAATTGAAAAAAAAAAAAAGGTTGTCTGCTGGTATAAACATGGCAGAAGCAGGTGTCAGTGTGTATATCCAGGAGTCCAGAGGTCCAGACATTCTGGAGGGGCGTGGGAGGTAATTGAACCTTTCTAACTGAAGCTTGCATGCCTTGCAAGGAGAAGGAAAAGAAAAAAGAAAAAAGGCCACACTTGCCCTGTCCCATCAGAGCTAGTGCAGCTTTTTATGCATTGGAGAAAGGTTAGGCAGGCAGGAAAAACTAGCCCCAACAGTCCCTACTCCAGGCAATATTTTATATTTAAAAATCTTGAAAGACGGGATAAACACCAAGTCCTGATTTGTTTCACTGTGCCCAGAACCACATTGCCTTCCTGTAAATTTCTTGTGAGAAAAGGGGTTTCCTGCATGTTTTTTAAGTTGCGAAACAGGAGGGTGGCAAATAAAACACTCATAATTGTCATAACTGCATTCCACTAAAATTTCAAAGATAAAATTTGCCTCCATAAAGTTTTTTCCAAAACACGCAGCTCAGGACAGAGGTGGAAGAAATTCACACCATTTACTTTTGACACTTAAAATCAAAGTGATTCACTCAGTCCTCCCAAGTTCCCTCTAGAGCTGTTTTTGAGACACCATTCCCCAAAGTCCAGCTTGGTTGTCCTTGGAAAAAAACTGGCTTTCTCTTCCCAGTGACTATAGAGGGAGCCCAGGGATTTTCTTCAGCATTGCCTCCTTACTACAAAATTTCACTGCAAATCTTTATGAATGCCAGATGGCTTCAAGGACACCACTCCCCTCTAGAAGAGTCAATTGCTTTGTTTGGATGACAGGGCCATGCATTTCAACAGGATCCTGCATAAACGGCTTCCTTTCTTGCTTTTATGAAGGTACCAGGGAGAATGCAAAAGCCCCGAGCATCACAAACTGGAACCTGAGACGCTTGGAAAATTCTTAATGCTTATGTACAGGCAGGAAAGCACAGCTTGAGTGTGATTAGCTTCTCCCTTTTTCTTCCTTAAGTCATAGCAAAGCACATTCCAGGCAGAAATAAAGAGGAAAAGCTGAAGTGACGCATACCAGATGAGTTGGGTATTTACACTTTGCTGAGAATCATGCCTGTCACCTGTTTGGTGAAGAAGGGGAAAACAGCCAGAAGCTGCTGAAATAACACAGCCACCTCCCAGCTGCAGTCACCCCAAGCTCTATGAGGAATGGGTAATATTTCCTTTTAAAAACTTGCTTAGAGGTTGTCATCTTCACAACAAAAAAGAAATAATTGCAAAGCTTATAAAAATTATAGCGCGTCTCAAAGCGCAAGAACTTTGGAATTTAAAAAAGACCTGCAAGAAAGCAATTTCCAGAATCACAAACCCTTCTCTGTGCTAAACTACTCATCCAGAATAAATTATTGAAATCATTGGGACATCAAGAAACCATGTGTGCAGAGAATCTAATTCAGGGAAGAATTTAGGGCAGTCTAAGTACATATACTTTAAATTACAGTCAGCATTAGTCTGAACACCGTAGAACACATGTCCAGTGATACCTTTGCAATGGGTGCACCAAGCAAGGCAGTAGGGTTTTTAAACCAACAACCCAAGTAATCAACACCACCCATTCTGCTAAAAAACCCATGGAAGGCTTAGGGAGGTTTGCAAAGGAGGTTTGGAGACTAGCATACCAAAACGGACCACTGTGACACGGATGGGTCTCAGCCTCCTGGCTGCCATAGGATGTCCCAGAATAATGTTTGGCCACAATAGAAACTGCAACCAGGAGAAGACCCTCTATTGCACAGATCTCCACTATCCCTCTCTCCTGCCCCAATTCCTCCATTAGTTTAACAGGACTTCGAGTGACCAGAGTCTAAGAGCTCCCACCCCAGAAATGCTTTTCTTTGTACATGAGCCCTTAAATAAAAGAAAGATTTTTGTCTTCCAGGCCATCACTACAGCTTCTTTTAAAGCACATAAAAATTCCCCGAAGGCTCCAGTATCTTCCCAAACTCTGAAACAACAATATTCAAGTAGTTTGATTTCATAAACCCCCCTTGGCCCTTAAAAAAAAAAAAAAGCTTTTGTTAGCCTTATTTAATCCTCATAATTGCAGTCAATATCAGTGTGTTGAAAAGTTTGAGTTGAAAATAAAGTTCCCATATAGACCAAATATAACTGCAGATCAGAAGTATAACAAAAATGCCTTAGCAGGGTGTAAAAACTTGGATAAGGGAGAGTCAGGCTTTTCTCTCTGTCCCTTTCTGCTACCACTGATGTTTTTCGCCCTGCCAATACAGCAGATACGATTTCTCTTTGGCACATAACTTCTAGGGTAAAAACCTTTGTGAAAGCTGGAGTGAGACTGCTATTGAGGAGAAAAGCTATTCTACCATTTCTGCAGGTCTCATGGGAAAAAAACTCTGAAGACAACCCAGTAGCAGGTGCAAACTTAGAGCATCAGACACAGTTAGTTACGAAACTAGAAATAATTGGGCCTCTTTTACCTCAACACCTGTGGTTTCCTCCCAGGAGAGCACAGAGAACATTTATTAGAAGTACTAAAAGCATTTGGGAGCATGAATTCCTTTGGACTTGCAAGAGTTTTATGCATTATACCCAAGCGGTGCTTTTGACATACTTTCAAAATGTTTCATGGGAGAAAAAAAATAAAACTCAGACTTCAGGGCCTTTGCATAGCAGTTTATGCACTAGACACCATAGGCATCTGGAAGTGGTTGTACACAGACTATCATTATTAGACAAATGATGGGAGGTGCAGATATATGGCCCTCACCCTATTTTTACTGTCAGAAGGATTTTGCCCTGGTCAAGCAGCTGGAATGGGTTATTTCCTTTGGTTAGAGGTTACAGCCCATCACATGGTTAAACTGGGCAGTCCTTAGGGTGGGGTCTTCTAAACTCTGGCATGAAATGACTGTATAATAGAGGAATTGATAGCATTTGTGGTTTGCAGATTGCTGCAGCCCTTGGAACAGGCATTACCTGGCAGAAGGCGCTACAGGAGTGGCCTCAGGTGCTTGGCAAGGAGAATCCATTCAACGACCGGATTGAAGCCATATTCAAAGACCAAGGTGGACACTGACTTCCAAACTGCCGCAGCCCTCACGCGATTTATGGCGGCGCTTCCACGAGTCAGGATGATTAAAGACACACAAAAAAAGGGGGGGAGGGGAAGTTATCAGAGCCAGTAGCAGTGGACATAACACAAGAGCATTCTTTTCAGTTTGTATCTCACCTGCACAAGTAGGCTATGCTTTTTCTGTGGAGCTACAAAAATAAAAATCAAAGGATAGCTGCCAACTGTTACATCCATTTGAAAATCCGTATTTCTTTTTTCCATATATAGCAAACTCCTACCTCAGCTAATTGTTTTTCCTTCTGCAGAACATTTCTAGGCTTTTTATTTGTACTGTTTCAACAGTTAATCTGATCCCAAAAGGAGAGGAGGGGACCCCAAACTCATTATGTTGCTATAAATTGTGTGTATGTAATTGCCTTGACTGTCAATACATTATTTAGCTGCTATTTGCTTATTAAAGTGTGCCAGGAATAACAAGGCACTACAATTTTGATGTGCCTGGCAGCATCAGCACAGGCTGACTGAGCACAGGTTCTCTTCCCCCATTAATAAGATATTAAGTTGACAACACTTCAACACTTTAAAGCAGGTTGCTTTTTCAATCTATAATGTATCTTCCCTTTTTTGCTTCCTAAGAAATACAATATGCCCAGTCCTATGTCTTTTACAGGCATGGCTGAGGGAATCACTGAAAATATTGGGCAGCCTTTACTTCATAGGCAGACTCGAAGATGGAGAATTACTGTGCTTTTTCACCAGCTTATCCCGTGCGCTTAGCAAAATAAAGAAATTTTTAAAAATTAGACACAGCTCTACCCTACTCACAACCTTACTGGTGATGGAGGGATCAGAGAGCATAAAAAGGCATTAATTACCGGCAGAAAAGATCTGGTAAATAGCAGGCATTAACATGACATGACTAAAACCCACCCCAACAGCCCAAGGCTCAAGCAGAGTTGCTCTGCCCCTTGTTCTGAGCCCAGCCCTTGCACAAGGCTGTCCCCGACATGAGGCAGCTCTTGGGCTGTGGTCCAAACCCTAGGAGAGGGCCTGGCTGTAGGACATGCACCCACTCAGCATTTTTAACAGGCAGGGGATGACTTGGCTAATACTATTTTGATTGAAGCATGTATCATTGCTTTCCTAGATCCTGTTCCTTTTTTTAGAGCACAGCCAATGCTGCGTCTTTTATTAAGATATTAAGATAGAAATTAAGATAGAAATTCCTTTGGGATGACTGCTAACACTTAAGTAAATATTAAGTCACCTACTTTAGGAAACCAAAAGGGAATACATTCCTTAATTGAATGATACTTGTTAATAAGGCCCCAATTCATTCAAGGCATTTAGATGTTACCAAAATATCCAGTCTCCCAAGAAATAGTTTCAACTCCAGAGAGGCATGCCTGGGGAAGACTATTTAGCATTAGAAGGAAAAAGAAATCTCTCTGCTTCCTGTAGAAATTCTCTTCAAACAAAATAATATTCCATATACCCTGGCCAGGTAAAACACCTCCTATTTTTTTATTACCTATTCATGACTCTTATCTTTCATTAAATACAACACAAGGACAGAAATAAGTACATGCACATGTTTTTACTACAGACCAAGTACAGCACAGGCAATAATTACAGAATATCAGATTATTTCCTCTACATCAACATACAGAAGTGTAGCAATTAAAAGGGGGAAGGGAGTCATGTTTAGAAGCCTAATTTTCAAGGCAATTTCATTGCAAATTATTGGATTTCATTTGAGGTTGGGATTTAATAACACCAATTAGGAGTTTTACAAAGTAGTAAAACTGAAAATTTCCTCAGCTAAAATAAGCTTCATTGCCTAGAGGAAGGCATTTTTCTCTTACAGACTTTCTTACTGGTGAACTTCTTGAATTTCTGAACAATGGGAAAAAATGGTTTCTTATAAGAGTAGAACATCTTTTCAAAGACAACCTGAAACCTCCATAGCTGAATCCCAAAGCAAAGCTCCCAAGTGTGCTCAGTAGAATTCCTGCGTGCTAGATACAGGGTCTCTGAGGGGCACCAAGGAATGGGCTTGCCCCTGGCTTGAAGGCACACTACCCAAAGCACAAGCCCTCGTGCCTCAGGGTGAGCTCTGCAACTCCAAACCAGGCTGCATGCAGAAACCTGACTTGTAACCAATGCAGTAACTAGCTACCTGCAAAGAAAGATGAATTTCGGGACTATTACGCCACCAACTTTACAACCACTGTGTCTCTCTATTATTTCAAATGCAAAAAACAGCTGAAGATCTGCACCCCCACCATCAATCACTTACCCATACCACTCTAAAAATACATGTCCTATATTTAAAAAACGCTGCAGAAAAAGCTTACTTATGCTAAAGCAGTGACAAACTATGAATTCTAGTTGATTCCATTAGGTTAACTATCTCCTGGTGCTTAGATTGGTTAAAGGTGACAAATGCATGGGGAAAAGAGAAACGAAAAGTTTCTCCTGGACAGCTAATTATAATTCCATCCAATTCAAACTTCATAGCAGTATGTATTTCTAGAAGGAATGGTTTGTCCAGGTCTTTTTTGGGGAGAGTCAGAGCATGTGAATATAGGAGAAATAATGTCACTAGCTGGGCCCAGCACTCTGCACATGGGAAGGTTCTTTTGATGTTATGTTACTCTGCCAACAGCTTTTACAAAACTTAAAGCTTTGCATGAAATCAAGACAGTAGGAATTCTTTTTGAGGTATAGAACATCTAAAGCGACCTGAAACTATTTGAATTCACACAGTCTGGCCTCTTCACAAAAGGAGCTGCTCCAAACATGGAAAAACTACATCACCATTGTTGCAAACTCTTTCACTGCAAAACCTTAAAAGAGCTGAGGAACATGGGAGGGGAGGAGGTGGCACCCAGCAGTGCCAGCCAGGAAAGCCTTACATGCAGGCTTCCTGCTAAGCTTGTATCCCATGCTTCTGCTGGCTGCAGGAGCCCATGTCCTCACCACTCATAGCTTGTGCCCAGAACTCAGCACACAGGTCAGCTTTTCTAACTTAACACCACCTGGTATACCTTTCCTTTATGAGGAGAACTTCGTCTGGGCAATGAAAAACAGAGATTGGTTTCTACAAGGGATAACAGCCCAATTAGCCTAAATAAAAATGTTCACTTGAATATCATCCAGTTCTGTTTGTAACATCTTTCTATGGACTTATTTCATAATTCAAAATTTGATGATTTTTAACATCCACTTGCAGCACTTATGTTAATATCCTAACATATATCCACTGATGAAATTTGCTCTTGCACTGTCCATGTTGCATTATTCTGCTGCTATGTCACTGTCAGAAAAAAAAAAAAACATCTCTTCATATTTGATGAGCTGCTGCACACGAACAATCTGGCCTCCCACGACAAAATTCAGTGCTAGCTACATGCAAGGCTTCACACTATCAAGTGGAATTTTGGGATACCTGTACAGAATAGAATCCTTCCTCAAATACTGTGGGGAGTCCAGCTTTTCTTCAGCCTACAAACTAGTATCTCAAATGCATAGATAACATTATGAAAAAAACAGGAAGGGTTTTATTCTTTATTTTAAATGAATAGATTAAATCTCAATACATAGTTTGGAAATAATTGAAGACATCAGAAAAGAAAACAAGACTTAAAAGCAAGTAGAATAGGGGCGGGATGACAACAGTATAAACTGACAGAATTTAGTGTTTGGAGTGTGAATATATAAGAGCAATAGCAATCTTAATTATTCCACTACTGCATTCCTAGTGAAGTAACGAGCTGGTATTTCAAAATGCTCAGTGAAAAGCTGTGAAATCTGCAAGTTTTAACTGACTAATGTTGCCATTTTCATTATGGGTCTGAAGTACTGTTTTTATATGCATTTGTGGACATGTCTATCAAGGGGAGGAAGACCCATTCTTTCAGCCAGAGGAGTATTAGTTGGTACATAGCAGCTTTGTAAAGTCTTATTATTAAACAAACAAACAAACAAACAAGGCACTTTTACAACCTATTAACCTATTCCTGGTTCTCAAATGGAGAATTCCAGCTTGCAAAAACCACAAGTTCCAGGAAATACTGATGTATACAACCCTAAACCTAAATTTTTCCTGTTTGATTATTTTTTAGATAACAGTTCTAACAAAAATATTCAAGACTTTCCCTTTCTATCAAAGTGCAATATACTGTATATGTAATTCCCCACCTGCAAATCACATAGTGTATATGCCATCCATTTATCCATACTTGTTTGTATGAGAAATTGCAAAAGTAGTATGAGTATGCTGTGCATTTTGTTCTGACCACAAGGATGCTGTACAAGCAGAAATACCTATACTGAATGTTGTAGAATACAATTGACTAGTTACTTCTATGCCTGATCATTACAAAAGAACCCCAACAAATGCTACAACACTAAATCTTGTGCTTCAGCAGCATCCTTGTTAGAGTATTTTGAGTTATTGTTTCTTTCAGGGAGCTGAGTTTTCTAAAAAGCTTGTCTTTCACTAGCTAGTGCCTCCCTTCCTGCCCTGAAGTGTGATTTCCTGCAATAATTTAGTTGTTTAAAGGAGAGAATGTACCTAGCTAGAAGACTTCCAAAAAAGGAGTTACATAAATACTTAGCACATTTAGAAACAGCTAACTGCTTCCTACCATACTCAAAACTAGGAAGTAAAAAGGTTTAAAAGTTTTTTAAGTGAAATAAAAATACTGCATAACATAGTCCTGTATAATGTTAAATACTCTCTCAAATTTAAAGCATAAGTGACCCAGAGGACTTCCCACATTTTCATTTAAATTCTTTCCTTGAGCAGTTCCCTTCCAGAGTTTAAAGCTTTCCAGTAGGTTTGTAGCAGGCATCAGGCTGCCACATGCGAAGGTCAACAAGGACTTGGTTGAGCTTTTGCATCCAAAGGTTACGCTCCTCCTTAGTATCAGCAGACAGCCAGTTCCTAGAAGGCAAGGAACCCCATGGATTATTCTCCACCTCCAATTAGGTATTGGGACAAATCCCAAGATGATCAACCATAGAAGCCCAAATAGCAGGGTTAAAAATTAAGTCAAACATTCCAGAGTCCTGCTACCAAGCCACGTGGCATTTCCACTTCTAGAAAGCAGTTAGGACTAAAAGTGAACAAAACAGCTCAAGTGCCACCCCAAAACCTTAGCATTTAAACAACCTTTGCATCGTTATGACAAAGTTGTAAAGCTCCTGTGTTACTAAAACTATCACGTGGGGTAAAAATACCCTGTCCCCACATGTCCCATAGCCTCCCACAACCTCCATGATTGTATGCACTCACTTTGTAACACAGAGTGTGTCTCTACATTGGCTGACAAGAGTCTCTCGGTCATCTTCTCTCTGAGGTCTGACAGTTATTAGCTCAAAAGTGTTGGGCCGAGCACAGAATTCCCTGTTGGCAGGTTCAATCTGATGATTAGTGCAGTTAGCCAAGTTTATCCGGCCCAAAGGATGCTGAAAGTGAAATCAGTTCATCAGTCAAGAGCCCTGCAATCAGGAGTAATTCTGAACAACATATGCTTGGACAACTTTGACAATATTAAGTGAACACACCTTCCCTCAGCCAGTTACTCCATTCAAAAGGGCAACGTGCAGCTGTAAGAAATTTATTTAAACAAACATTCCACAATTTAAAGTAATCATGGCCCAATACTGATATCTATGAGCTACATCTACCTCTGCATGATGGAACAGATATAGTAGGGGTGAGGGGATGCATTTACTAAGTTTAATATTTCTGTAGATCACCAAAATACAGCTGACCCTTTCTAAGAACAATAGTGAAACAAGTGTAGAAGATTTTCAAGAACAGAATCTGGAAAACAACCCAAAGCTTCTTCCTTGCAGACAAAAGCAGAATAGGAACCTTCTTCTTGCTTAACTTAATTTTTTTTTACTATCTTCTCTTACAGTAGGCAGAGATTTTTCCCTCTCTCCTGGCAGGGAGAGAAAATACATTGATATATTTTGGCAATGTCAACTATCAGCATATGGTCTTCCTCTGTTAGCAGGGAAGAAACTAAACTCAGGCATCTGGACTGGCATAGAAGACCCAAAAGGACCAGAGTTTGCCACAGAGTTTGGGAAAGAAAATGTTCTGCCAATAAACAAGTGTTTAATGGTAAATAACTTCAGTGAATGAGAAAAACCCTCTTGAAAGCAGTCTTCAAAAGAACCTGGAAACATTTTAGTACTGCCAGAACACACTAAGGAGACAAGAAAGTTCACCTCAGTGACAGATGAACCTCTGATTTGTCTCATTAGCCCAACAAGAACCTGGGTTTCTGTGAGAACCATTTAAGAAGCACCAGTTCCAGCTACAATGTGGAGCTCCAAGAAGAAAATTACTTCAGATAAGATAGTCCATAATTACAGCTATGCTGCTGCAATATACAAGGATTGCCCACTCTAATTCTTTACCATATTAAGTGTTAGTCATCATTTTGTCTCAAACTTAAGGCAACTAGATAATCTGCTTATTAAGCTGGACAAGCCCAATCAATTTTAATTAAATAATCAGTGATTTGATGAGAACAATGGAAAGCCTTAAGACTTAAAGGGGAAATTAAATATGGATCTTCCATCACTTTTCCCCCTTTCACACTAGACAGGGCAGTCAGTTTCTAAATTTGCCCCAATTTAGGTCAGATTTATGAAGACAAGTCACCTCCATTCCCTAAGGAAGCTTTATGAGCTTGAATCCCATGCTTTACCAGTTTTAAGCCTAAACATTACAGTCCTTAAAAATGAACAGCTATTTGTGTGGGCATGACAGAACTTTAGGCTTAAGCTTTATAAAACAGCATTACCTTTCGTTTTTCATCATCTGGGTATGTCCAATAGGAGATACAATTTCCAGACAGCACACACCAGCGCCTATGCCATGCTCCAAATCCACTGACATCTTCAAACATAGTCTTAAAAAAAAAAAAAAATAAATGGGTTAACATTGGACCTTGAGCTTGGTCTGTACTTGACTATTTTTCTACCAGAATGGTTCTGTAAGTGCAATCCTTCATAGGGCTAAATGAAAGAGAAGGAAAAGAAGTTGTACTGGAAGAGGCTTCTAAGGACAGTGTATTTATTTTCCAGATGGCATAGAAGATGAGCTCACACTATCATTCTCAGGTTTGCACCCTTTTGCTAAAAGGCACCTATCATTGTTTAAAATTACCAGATTTTCATGTTGACGGTGGCAAGCATTCCCATTATTTAAAGATAAAGAAGGGTTATTTATACAGTATGAATGGTTCACAAAACATGTTCAAGTAACAATTTATTATTATTAGATACTTGAGTAATTTTTGACTTACAAATCAGGATTAAAAAACCTGCAGCTATCCAAGAGGCCACACTCAGGCGAGTCCAGTCAGTTCGAAGGAAATTAGAAATTGATTTTCAAATGTTTGTGTTGGCAGTTCTTTTATTGGATGCTGGATTTTGTCAATTTCAAGCCCCATTTCCTTAGTACTGGAATGGAGAGTTTAGTATCTGACTTCTATTCCTGATACCTCTTGAACTTGTACAGAACCTTCTTTCCAATTAATGTGTGTATTGTGATTCTCACTCTTCACAATTCAGATTATAATTTTTAATAGTGCAGAGAGTTTCCAAACCCTTACTCTGAACAAATTCAGTATGCATGCACACCATTCTTCAGGTTTTGCATATTGTATAGTAGAAACAAATATGGACTTTCTCAAATTAGTACAGAGAAACATGGGACAGCAAATACCATAAGCATGTGAAATGTTTGCATCTAATGAAATCTGTTCAACTTCAATTAAGTAAAGGGAAAGGAGACAGAAAGCAGTGTTTGAAAAGAGTCTAAAGAAATCGTGATTTCTGGAAACACCAAAATAACAGCAAATGTTAAGGCTTCATTTTCGTAGCACATTTACTGCCATCTTGTGGACATTTCAACAGTTCCAGCTCTTAGGCCCAAGTATAAGCTGCTTTTTCTAGGTCCAGTTTTAGAGAGAACTGCACAAGACGTTTCTCAAAACAAAAAAAAAATACTGTTGGCTTCTTTGTCATTTCGAAAGGCTGTGAACACAGTGGAAAAAACCCAATCTTTCGTTTTTGTTAGAAACACAAAAAAGAGTTCTGTAACATTTTCTTCCATAGAAATTAAAAAATCTCATCTAACACCACAGATTTCAGCAAGAGAAGGTTAACTGAAGTTCAAAATAACAAATAAATAGGTGTTTAAAAGAGAGATACACAAATTCTTAAAGGTAGCTTAAATGTAGATATGTTTAGAATATAGACTAAGAGACATTTGTGGTCTGGTTCAGAGATGATTAAAAAAAAAAAATCATCAAGCCAGTTTTAAGCTTCGAACACAGGTGTGACAGTAAAAAATTACATTTAATAGGACCTGTAATTTCCAAGGCAGGAGTTTGAAGAGAATACAGTGAATACCTTACCAAGAACCCTTTTTCCTCCACCGAAGAGTCCACTTGGCATTTCAACTTCAGATATATATGGCCTTCCAAAGGAGACAAAAAGGGAACCTGCAAAAAGTAAAACAATAATTTAATTTTGACACCTCTCAGCTAAGTCTTACCAGTTCAAGCAAGCCACCTGCACCAAGATGTTAGCACAGTCTTGTTCTTAGGATCTCCAGCCGGAAAGAAGCAGTCAGTCAGACTCAAGCGAGACAGTAATAATCACTTTTTGTTTCAAGTTCATTTAGAAGCTTTCCAAGAATTATTTATTAGTTTGCTCAGGACATATGCATAAACATGCACTCTAGCTATAAAAACAGGCACTCCAAGCATGGTTAGAAACAACAGAAGGCACCCGTCCACACCCTTCAAGCTTCTGCCTCAGTTTGATACCAAGTTGTTTTGGTAAATATCAAAGTGAGCTTAAACAGGAATGGTACTTGGATACCATAAGCATTTTTGGCAGATACTGATGTAGTAGTGCCTACTCAGATAAATCTTTGCATAAAAGAAAACCTAGAAAGGGGAAAAGTAATGAAAACAGTTCTTAACTGGCACTCAAGGTGTTAAAGACATGGGTTAAGTAGTTTCTAACAGAAAAGGTTCCAAGTCCTATCTTCTGCCACTGGAAAAAGAAAATAGTAGCTAAACTACTGTACCAGAGGTCAGTTAAACAGTTATTTGATAGTCAAGAGTTTTGAGGAAGAGCACATAACAAGGTCTACCTTTGAGCTTTCCCCAATCCCTCCACACATAATGCCTCATTACCTTGACTACTCCCATGAAGTCACAAACCCTTTTTTGCCCCCTCACAAGGAAACTGAGGCAAACTGCTAATTCAAAAAGCAAATGATCTGCAGGGCATTCTACACACAATATTTTTTTTCTAATTTGAATAACCAACACTGTTAAGAATCTTGAAAGGAAATAGACAAAAAAAAAAAATCAGAAACATTGGTCTTTTGTATTACTAGAAAAACCAGGAAGGTCAGTGCTGCTACTCAAATACAAATAAAGAACTGTTTGCCAGGGAATAGATAAAGGTATGTGTACACAGTAACAAAATAGCTTTCAGAACCATGGAACCAATGCCAATCAAATGGAACTAAATTTTGCTAGTAGTTAAGATGAAGTAACCCTCAGTAATTAAAAGTTCTCCTTCCTGTGGGCCTCAGTGAAATCCTGCAGAACACTGAAATAGGTCTTGTGATTAGAAATCTATCACCTTTGAATTGCAGACTTCCTGCAGCTTCCTCCCAGACATAAATACACATGCACAGGCAGATGATCAAATCATTTTTACATGTTAGATGTACTCAACTAACAGAGCATGCATGGCTTGCTCCTGTACTCAACAGGAATTGTAGAGCACTGAAAAATTCTAAGCATCAAGTAGGAGTCTGCACGACCACTTGAGAAGCAAAAAATAGTAAAACACTTCCACATAACAAAAATAAAAAAATCCAGGACTGATTCAACTTACAAGCAAAGACAACTATAACCCTGCATGCTACACCAGGAAACAATGGCATATAATCCTAGCAAAGCACAGTAAAACCCATTTCTGAATGGGGGCCTCAAGGACATCTGGCCATTCCCCACTTCAAGTTCATGGGTTTTGCATCCCCTTAAAGTTTTAAGTCAGAAAAGGAAGAACCCAGCTTATGAATTATCAAGTTTACCAGTGAAGAACTGTGTGACAGGCAAAGCCAAGAGGTTGTATAACAAACACAACACAGTTTTGCAGAGCCTACAACACCATTACTAATTACTAAAGGTATGTACTATGAGTAGGTACTAAAGCTAGGTACTATGTGTACCCTCAAAACACCCTCCTGTATACATAATGACAAAATACTGAGTTTTAGTTAACAATGTATCTCTTCCCAAGGGTTAAAGGCGATGGAAAGAAAGCAATTTGACAAATATCCAGCTAGATGAAGAAAAAACTAAAGCCCATGACTGGGCTATCTTGCATTGTGGTGTGGTCATAGAAAGACAGCTAACTATCATAGAATATTATTTGTAAAGGTACTCAATGCAAGAATTTGAAAAACTGGTTTCTTAGGAGACTTTTGATTAAAAATAGGAGATGATAGGTACTAAAATTATCACTTGCCTAATTTTGAGAGAAAACATGAAAATTCATCTAAAACACTTTCTTCTGCAGGACTTAAACTATCAACTAGATAAAACTATTTTCAGAGTTTAAATACAAATTACTTCTGTTAAGAATATAAAGTCACAATTTCTAAAGCAAAAAACATACACACCAATCGAAATATTTCAAGTGAACATCTGTGTACAAATAAGGACCTCACGTTTTGACATGTTTAGTATTTTCAAAACTTTTTGCTCAAAAAAAACAAATGTCTTGATATACCTTGTCAGAACAAGGTTTCAGTAGAATAAGAAGCAAGATTATTTAGGTCCTTTCACTCAACTTTAAATTGAGTTAAACCAACATTTAGGCTGCCAGACATTTTTCTCTGGTTCTCTATCAGCACAGCAGCTGATTCTATGTTCTGTGCAGTTCATCAAGAAGCTGGGTCAAATTTCCTAGCTAGAGATCTTTAAGAGACACAACAATTTGTTTTGAAGCAATAAACACCCTCCCCTAATGATCTGGGAAGACAAGAGACACATGCTAGTTAAGGAAAAACCCTAAGCAACCTAAAGAACTGAGTTCTAGCAGCATGCTTATTATTGTGAAAGACAAGGGGTAGAATTCTGCAAGTCTGAAAGGCTCCTAACTTCTTGTGTTTTGTTAGTAAATTATTGTAGGCATTTTCTTAGAAGAATAAAAACTGCAAAAAGGCCAGACAGACAGACATGAGCAACATGCACTAGGAAGCAGGTTCCTATTTTAAGTTATGAACTAAACAATCATAGCAACCTTGTCCTGGAACATATAGCCCAACAGTTCTTTTTCCTCCCCTTCAAAATTTATCTAGGGAAAAAAGAAACATGCTCAATGCAATTAGTGTAAGTTATGGTCTAGAAGAAAAAAGGACACAGTTATACATGAGTATATTTTGGTCCTTTATACCCTGAATTTTAACAGTACATATAAAAGAGAGGAAAGAAACTAAAAAAAAACCATTGTGGCATGAGTTTGTTCCATATTAGAAATGCATGAAGCGACTTAAAAAGCAGCTGTTTGGCACAGCCATAGGCCAAGTCAAAACTGAAATTTTACTGAGGTAGCAATTTAACAAACCCAAAAAGTCATGAATAAGAATTCCCCTTTTTTTCCTGATAACTGTAAGACTGCACCTGCAAAAAATTAACCAAGTAATAGTTTCCCTGGAATTCTTTTTGAACATTGTTCTTTTGCTACGTTGCACTAGTCCAGTCCAGTCTCCTGTCATACAGCGAAAACAACGAAGTCCAAACCTAAAATGCTGAATATAATGCAAATGCTGATTCCATTAACTCCAAGAACAAGGGTTTCCAATAAGGAAGCTATACACAGATTTCTACATATCATTCTGGTTAAGAGGAACATTTCTGCCAAAGAACTGAAGCTGCTACTTCTGAAATTCACATTGTCAGTAAGAACAGTGCAATTTAACTGTTAAGTTCTGCCAGCTGTTTTAGTAAAGGAATCTGCTTCTATCTACAAAAAGTAAAACTTCTAAAAAGCAAGTTGGGATTATTGGGATATTTTGTTTTAAGGCTTATACACAAACACAACTAGTTCTTGTTTTCTCATCTCTCATCAGAAGCTGTAATTGCAATAACATTATCATCACAGTAAGACTTGATTAGCCAAAAAAGGAAAGTTATACTTACGCTGCTGTTTGGGTAGCTAAAGCTGTGATTTAGTACTACCATAAACTGTAGTAACATTTGAATCAATTTAAGTTAGCTTAGGATAGCTGCTGGCATAAACACCTATTAAAATAGATTCTAGGTATTAGATATTACAAGGTTAGAGATTACAGCAAATGTAAGAATGTATTTTTTAAACTTCTCACAGCAAAAGCCAATAAACACTCTGTTTAGACAAGGAACAAATTGTATAAAACTCAATAATAGCTCTCTCAAAAAAAATTAAGATAATTTGTTTCTACAAATATAATTGGGATATGAAAGGAAAATCTCATATTCCTAAATATATTCAAATGGCAATTTTTAGGTCAATTAAGTGCAGAAAACTTCAAATACTTCATTACCATTAAAACACACTTAATGCCTTATTTAGTGATAACTCCAAGACTAGGAGCAACAATATGAAGACCACATACAGAGATGCCAACTGCATACATCAATTTTTTGTCAGTGAAAGCAAATCAGTAATCAAATTCCTTCATTACCTTTGCAAACCAGACCTTATTATTGAGCAAAGAAACAAAAGAGCATCTGGCATAATAATGTACATCTGTTGTCTCTCAAAATTACATTTAATTCACATGAAATTATATATAAGGAACAATTATGCAAAAAGTTTAAATGTCTATATAAATACCTATAAACCTATACATGTTTCTTTTCTAGGATGGTACTTTCACCTGAAAAGTAAACCTGGACCCATTCATTTTTCTAGTAGTATACAGTTACATTTGGATTAGTAACCAATAATTTCTATTACCTTGTCCAGTGCAAATTTGGTATTTCCTACAGAAGACAGCGATAACTTGTGGGACCCAACAAGGATGAAATTAGTACTGCGTATGGCATTTGGGCCACCTGGACTGGCCATGGCTGTGGAGAAAAGTTGAAGTGAAGTTGTAACAAAACACACAATCAGGATGCTGCAAGGCTTCAAAAAAGTACTTTATTTGCACTACTGTGTGCATGCCCTACTCAGTGCTCCAGAAGCACTCTTTGCACTGCAGCCCAGCAGCACATTCAGAGAGAATCTTGCTACACATCATTCCTCCTCAGCAGAGCTTTTCTTTCAGAAACAAGCTTTGAAAATACCCACAAAGGAGAAAACAAAGCATTTTACATCTCAGGGGGGTGGAGAGCATGCTGGGGCACACTACAAAGCACTCGTGCCCTGCAGTAGGAACGTGACTTTTCAATCTCTTAACGTCTTTTCAAGTGACACACTGCAATCTTCCTGAATTTGTATGCCTTTTCTCTGCACTTTCAGCAACAGAAACACACACTAACCCAGGTTCAGGAATCTTACTAGTTGCAGCAGCATGGTAGACACTCCAGATATAGTCCATGAGCTCCTCATTGCTGCAATTTCTGCTAAAGCTAGCTCAAGTACACATGCTTTAGTCAGAGAAATGTGTAACTTTTTAATATACTTAGAAAAACACTCAGAGATGCTGTCCTTCCCTGTCAAGAGTCAAATATATAAACAAGTTTATCCATGTTTTTTATATATAAATGTATACACAAAACACTGCACACAAGCAATACTTCAGGATCTGTTCACATTTTCAAATTATTCTATATTACTTTGTTGACAGCAGACTCTAGTTCTCTAATCTAAAAATCATTAAATTAGTTTGAATTAATACTTTCAGGAAAAAAAAATGTAAGCCATGGGTATCTGATGCCAGATTTTAGTTTTGATTTTGTAAAGATATCTTTCATTAAACATAATAGTAACTCAGAAAAAAGCACAGGGCCAGTTTCTGGGCTGGAAAATTTAGTGCTTATTACTCACAAGTTGTCATCTGTAACAAGTATTATTTACTGAGATACTAGTTTTGACAGCAAGTGTAGATTATTCATCCTGACATAAGATGTTTAGACTTTACTTACCTGGAGTAAGAAGGTTGCTTTTCTAGAAAGAGAGAGAAATAAAAGCTTAGTGAAAAAGTACTTCTGACAGTTTCTACAGAAGACAAAGCTAAGGTAGAAAAACTAGATTTGAAGTACTTTTAAAAATCCAATCAAATAAAAAAAAAATCAAAAAGAAAGTCCAAATAAATGTACAGTAACTGCATACTTCTGATATTACATGTGTAACAGAGCTGTTTCTTGAGCTGATGACTGAAAATTTTGGCAGAAAACTGGACAATTTATGGAGTCTTACATAAGGAATAATAAGAACCTATTATGGGCATAGCCTTAATCTGTGTGAGAACATGGCCTTTGGAAGGGGTCATAGTCAGATCTTGTTGCAATATTACATTCATACTTACTGAGGTAATAGATGTTAATAATCTCTTTGGAGTAATAACCTACAAAAGAGTACAAGAGGATAAATGCATTTTTTACTGAACTTGTCCACCATATTAGCATGAAAACTAGACAGTGAAACTACTGAAGGCTTATCTAAAATTTTGAATGGGTACTCATGGTATTGAGTAAGTCTTGGGTTTTGACTGGATGTAATATATCTCAGTGGAAGAAATGCTGCATATCACAGAAATAATTACTGCAGGAAAGTTAAAGCACGCATTACCTTGGGATGAGCAGCATATTTTAAAAAACCAACCTTAGTAGGCCTTTTTACCTATGTAATGGGATTTCAAAGTTACATTTGCTTACTAAAGGTAAGAGTTAACAATAGAAGTATGGCTATACTGCTGTTATATGTTATTATTTTCAAATTAAAATCTCAAAGTTTAAGTGAGATTAATATTAAACACGAATTAGAATTATGTACTCATCTCTTCTTGAGGCTGAAAGTCAAGTCTAAGCAGCTTGCCAAAACGCAGACATAGGAGGCCATTGGCAAACCTAAAACCTCGTATCAGCAACTTACCTACAGTAGCACAAAACCATTCAGTTTCAAGTAAAAGTTCCTTTAAACTACAGCACAGAAGAGAAGTAAACCCTGGACTTGAAACTTTTATTAGAGAATAGGTGGAAGCTTTCACTGTGGGAGGCTTTCACTGTGCCAAATCAAAGAATAAATAAATTTCCTATTTCTGCTTGCAGACACGGGATTTAAGTGCTCATTCCAACTGTTTTGAAAGACACTCAAGTTTCTTGTTTTTACTAAGTGACAGATATCTCGTCAAGGAGGAAATCAGACCTGAAGCCATTAATTCACTGTGTGCTCTAGCTATTAGGATGAAGAGAAGAAAAATACACACACCCTCCCCCCACAAAAAAACCCCAAAACAAACAAACCACCACAAAAAAACCAAACCACCTCCAGAAAGGCTTGTTTAGGGTTACAAATCCTTAATAAAGCACAAACACTCAATATGCACACTCTTGTTAAAACAATGTTTGCTTTAAAAAGTAAGCATCTAGTGCTTTTACTTAGTACTGGGGAGAAAGAGGAGTTTTCAGTCAATCAATAATACCTTTAAGAAAAATCAAACTCCAGGCAGGGCATATTGACTGGTGTAGTTTAACTGAAGTAGAGAAAATGGGCAATAAATCACTATTGGAGGCCCCACACCTGATAAATAAAGGCCTGCAAAGCACAGCATGTTGCAGAACTAGTAAGACTTCTCCTTCCTCTCCAATATATTTCAGACTCAACCAAGTGCTGCAGGTCCAATCTACTAATTCCTGTAGGTCTCCATAATCCATCTGTCATTGCAGATGTTCCAAGAAGGGAGTAAAAGGAAGCAACAGATTGTCTGAGACTATTAGTCAGTTTTCCTAGTGCACCTTCTGTTGAAACATAACACACTGATTTTCAGGTTTCATTTACCTTAGATTTATTTGTCTTTTTCCTTTTATCCGTGCTTGCAACTTCTTTTCTCTGCACCTGTAAGGCAGGAAGGTATTAAGAAAGTACAGCACATCATTCTCCCTTACACCTCCTCTTGACAGGAACTGATACATACCCAACTGTAAACTTCTATATTTATTTCAAAGTCATTTGACACATCATGCCTAAAAGGGAAGAAAAAAAACCAAGTTAAACAAACTGAAGCAAAAAGGCTTTTGTTTTGGTTTGTGGCATGGTTTTAGGGGTTTTGTTTATTCGTTTGTTTTGGTTGGTTTTGCTGGGTTTTAAGTTACTCTTTACTTCTTCCCTCCTTTTGCTCCTTATAATTGTCCAAGGAGCAAGAAGATTTCAGCATATTACTATTTAAAAATACTTTCCAGAACTCAGAGAAGAAAAGGGGAGGGGAGGACAAGGGGCAGATGAAGTGCATCTACCGTTTCTCAGATTGCACCCTTCAGCACACTGCTGGCACGTGCTTCTAGAAACAGATTGGGCTTTTTGAGTAAATAGCTTTAAGTGAAAATTCCAGTTCAACTGAACTTTAAAAAGGGAATTTGTTTATTTATTTCGAAGACTTACTAACAAACAGCCATTTGAACTTACAATACCTTTTTAGCTGACATATGAGAGTTGAAGTTATAGTTGTAAGAGCACTATTTTTCCAGATATCAAAACCAAATAGCTATATAAAATGTTAGTTGCTGCAAAAGAGAAAAACACATCTCAGGCACAGCAATCCATCTGTCATTGCAGGTGTTCCAGAAAAGAACAAAAGGTAGAAAAAAACAAGAGATCAAATAGCTGATGGATGGTGGAATAAATTTAAGGTGCTCTTCTGAGACAGAAGTGCCTTCTGGCTATTTTTTGAAGGAATTATCTATACCACAAAATCTCTCCAAACTTTTTTGCAGAATACGACATTCTTATAACTAAGACTTTAAACATTTTTATGCATACTCCACCATCAGAGTTAAAACTGGTTCAAAAAAGTGTTTCTTTACACTTACATAGTAAACGTCGTAGTAAAAGTAAGAGCATCTCCATTCAGGGAACTGGCAGTACTTGCTAATGGAGTTGCAACCATGTTTTCTGCTCCAGATCTCAGTATTATTACATAGTAGTAATTTCCTGCTTCTGTAAGTAGACATCAGATGGTTTGGTTAGCCAGAGGACTCCAAGTATCCAAAAAAATCACCAAGTACTGCATTGCTATTAAGCACATCTCTGTTTCACCCCACTTAAAACATTTAGTTGCAGTCAAGACTTGCTTATAAACTTACTCTTAAAACATTTCAATTTTCTTTATGCTGTGTCTACTACCAAAATTGTCTCCACAAGATTCACAGCAACTGCTTTACTGCCTGGGGCATCTCAGGCCAGACCTACACTAACCAGTGCATGAAAGGGGAGAGGAAGGACTTGCAGTCAGATTCTGCAGACAATCTTAGTTCTTTATACTCCTTAGGTCTGCCAGCTTAACCACACATCAGCTTTCACTGAAACATTGAAAAATTACTCGGAAGCAGATGAACTGAATGTAATAGCTAAATTTTCATTACCCCTACATCTCTGAGAACATCAATGCAGAAGACAAATAGAACAAAACCCAAGGAGAATGAACCAGAAATATATGTTGGGAGAATGACGAAGGAGAAGAGAAATAAAGCTTTTGTTTGATAGTTTTACCTGGCTTTTGAACTGTACCACACACAAAGTCTGCTTTTAGAGGTAGACGCATTTCTGAAATGGAAACAGATCCCCTGGAGGGAGCAAATTCTGCAGATGGAGAAGCAGCTTTATTTCTTTTATTATGTGGTCCCTCACTCTTCAGTTTATTCAATTCTTCCAATAAAGCAGTTCTCTTCTCAGCTGCATTAAGAAATTAATTATAGTTCAACAGAAGAAAAAGTACCGAACCATTTTTTTTCTGCTGTACGTATGTAAAATGCAACTTAAATGTTAATCATTTTACAGTATAGTAGGAATATTAGGGTCAAGAAAGATACTAAAACTGTCCTCTTGCCTATAAAAAGGGCTGAGACAAAATAGATGCTATCCTGTTCTTTCTTCCAGGTAAAGAACTATTAAAAAATGGCCACAATGTAACACAATAAATGCATGGGGAAGAAATTATGAACCCTGTTAAGTGTTCATTACAAAGAATTGAACTTGAGTATAAAAACCTACTTGCAAAGAGAAGAAGTCTCTCTGCTTCTGCTTCTTCTTGCGACCCTTTTCCATGCTCCTCATCAACACAGCAGTTCAGAGCTTGGCTGGCTTGATAAATCACTGTCTGTTGCATGTTGATCTCGTTGTTCAGTTCCTAGAGTAAACCAGTAGTAAAAACACTTAACAAGAAGAGAGATTTAGTGTTGCATTCAAACAAGGAAATGTCTCAAGATGAGCATTTTTGGGGTCAATGCTTCAGGAGAAAGTCAGATTCTTTAGATAGCAAACTACAAAAACCTTGCAATTTACTGTTACTTCAGGAAAAGAACATTGCAGCACAAATTTTTTGATCTCAGAGGTACGGTGAGGAGTGAAAGACTCCAATATCGTATGTTCCATATCCAGTCTAGTCTTCCCTTCACCAGGGGAAGCAGCAGCTAACCATGAATTCAACAATATAGATGAACAAAGCACTAGCAAAGATCAGAATATTGCCTACTGAAAGTATGTCATTACAAATTCTGCCTAATTCAAAGGCAGTGGTTAGAGACAGATTCTCTATCTCCTTCTTAAAATAATGGCTTGTTCTCTCCATATTTAATCTATAACATGATTCTTTTAAGAGAAGCATTAGCTGTTCAAATTATGCATTGTCATTCCTTACCATTAGATATTTATGCTAAACAACGTAATTTTGCAGTTCTAAGCAGTATGTTAATGTCCTGGACATTCACAGGGGCAATTAAATTTGGAAACAGTAGATTAGGAAAAGGATTTTAAGAGGCATATTAGATACCTGCATTTTCTTTTTGATATTGACTTGATCAGATGGACCATTTCTTCTCATTTCTAGTTTGGCAGCAACATCTTCTTTGCGAACAATGATTTGCTTTATTGAAGGACGCTCAGTTTCCTTAAATCTTTGGGATCTGTACGCATCGACACTTTTAAAAAAAGGAGACCCCACAAAATGTTTCACAGGTGTGCCAAGCTTTTTTTTTAATATATTCATGGATATGTATTATATATTGATGTTTTCCAACTTGCCTAAATGGCTTTAAAGAAAGCATTCTATCAGCTGATTTTAAGTTTAAGCCACATAAGAGACTACCCAATTTTTGATAAAGACCGAGATCTTGCAAAAAAAGCTTAATTTGTAGCCTGACCTTCATTTGTAATTTGAGCAGTATGCATCATTATTAGAGTTAAAAAAGCCAGTGTCTTAACTTGTACACAGAATCAGGGGTTGGGGGTTGTGTTTATTACCTGTAAGGAAGGTGGCGATCTTCTGACATAGAGCCAATACTGTCCCCAGATTCTGCCCTGGGAACTCTAGTCCTTTGGAACTTCTCAGACTTCAGACTTACATCACTGATACTGCTACCTTCCCCAGTTGACTTAGAAGGAGAACCAAAGGCCTGAGGAAAAGAAAAGATTATATTACAGAGATCTATTCACATAATAATTACCTGTTTTCTCACTCCTTTACTTGTTCTGCATATAAACAGTAAATTCGCTTAATACTGTTTAACAGATGATATTTTACAAATATGGATATAGAGCAAGTTAATTTATTTATCTTAAGGACACCAAGAGATTATTGAACTCGATGAGATACCACCTTTAGTTTCTACATCAGTAGTTACATAAGGACTTCTCTTCAGATTTTTCATCAGCAGTCACTCCACTGAATGCATGGATACCACTGCAAGTCCAGTACTAGTAACAGGTTTGATTTAGCAGAAGACCACTTGTTTAGCAGAGCATCCAATATGCTACACTGTTTTCAGAGAAAAATAATTTTGCCTCATTATGCTTTCATTAGCAAAATATGATTTGTAACTTCTTTATTTGCCCAGATAGCCTAACACTACAAAATATCACTGCTTACAAGCAAATTGTACACCTCTGTGTGATAAACAAGCCCTTTCCCACCCTCCTAGTAATTCTCACCTCTGAACCAACAGATTCCACTAGAGGGGTTAACAGAGACATCGATGAAATATTCAGTGACTCTTCCTGCTCATCCTCATCACTTTCACCTTCCAGGCTCATGCTCATTTCTTTCTTCAGCTTTTCTATGTCCGGACCATCCTCTTGAAGAATTTCAAAAATCTCATTTATCACTTTTGAGCTATTCATCTCGTCATCCACACGCATTTTGCCTTCGTATACTTCATCTGAAGGGTGACATTTTTAAATATATTAATAGCATCAAGACTCTCATTAAACAAACAGAGAAGCAAACTCGTTTTGCTTTTCAAGCAAGCTTGATTAAAAAGCACTTCTTATAGTCAGGCATATAGAACATCAAAGTACACTTCTATGGCTATTTTAATATACTATTTTTACATATACTGCATAATCAATGTAGAAAGGGAATGAAAAGATGCACCTTTTAGACAAATTTAAACCTTTTAGTTCAAATACATCTGAAGCTGAACTTCAAGTCCAACAGAGGAGCAGTCATTTCTGTCCTTTCCCAATGAACTTCTAATATCAACTTTTTAATATTCTTTGAAGACTTGAATGTCAAGAGAGAAAGGTTATGTATGATAAAAGAAGTTTCCTGATTTGTTTTATATAAACCTCATTACAAAACACATGGAGGTCAGCATATGGGTGGTGAATTCATTGTTCAGACTTGAAGGATATTAACACTGCCCTAGACAAGTGGCAACAGAGAGCAAAGTCATTAATATATGTCTATTCAATACAAACCTTTTGGTTTCTCATCAAGTTGTTCAAGTTTTGAGACAGACATCGCTTTTATAGGGCTCTTCGCCTCAGCCATCTTCAGAGGACTGGCTTTATCAGCCTCTTCACATTTAGAAGTATCTAAGGGGTTCATAAAGAAAAGAAGTATTATGTCTAGCCTTTAAATTTTATTTTAATTATTGAATTTTAGAAGTTTTACTAACAAAAAGACCACTAGATTAAATATTCCAGTTAGCTACACATTAAAAAAAACATTGGAATACCCTCCACAGCTGGTACATCTAGACTTCTATCTCATAATCAGAAACCGATACCACAAGAAACGATGCTGAGACCATAGCAGAGTGCAGCCACTCAAAAGCAAAAAGGGAAAATTTTAAAAAGACAAACAAAAAAAAATCCACTATACAGAAACCACTGCACGCAAACCAAATTTTTCTAGAAGGACGTTTGATAGACCTTACAAATAAACAGGCTACCAAGAGTGTTAACTAAGTTCACACTTTTTTCACAGAGAGTTGAAGATTACTCCACTCAGTAAACACGAGAAAGGATGTCAGGAGCATCTCAAAATTCTTTTCATGTGTCCTACCATAATAATCAATATCATAAAGGGATACTGACAAGGGAAATGTTCCCTCCACTAGATTCTTGTGGAAATTTGGATACTCAGGTACAGAATAGACTAAATCCGTAACTGACAATTATCATTCACTTCCCTACACTTAACCTCCATTAAAGTTTGAAACATAGGTATACCCATTAAAAACCAAAAAAACAGTCTTGCCTTGCCATCCTTCCAAGTGGTACAGGAGTGCAGAGTACTACTGCCATAAGAGAAGATTTAGATAAGATAATCAGTAACCAAAGGAGGGTCCAGTTCCACACGTCAGTGTTACTGGCCTCTTTCTCTGCTCATGAATCTCTAGTGCAGTGCTCCTGTCCAGCACTGGTCCCAGGCAAACTGTGACTCACCCGAAGACTCCACGCTGGGAGACTTTGCTGGCCTGTCATCTGCTGGTGTGTCTTCTGATGATGCAAGAGCAGAGGCATCTGAGCTAGGAGGATGTTTTGGACTAGTCTGAGACTGGCTTTCCTGGCAAGAACAGAAACAGAATGCATCCATGAGGTAATGTTCAAAGTGACTAAAAAAAAAAAAACTACCAGAAAAAAACACATTTTAACACCTGCTAGGAAAAAGATTGCCTATCCAGTACCCTATTTATTTATCTAAGATACTTAGCTGAAGTAGTAAATATTAAATGTTTGTATGAGGATCTCTTTTGCTTTTGCCTTTATAGAACGTAAACCCCCCCCCGTACACTTAACATCATCAAAAAGTAAATAAATCAATTGGCTCAAAGCAGTATCACTTGTCTTAGCGGATTCTACAGGAGGTAAAAAAATCCAGTAGTTTTTTAATAATCATACAAATCACTTGACAAGTCGTCTTGCACAGCCCAGGCATTCCCAAAGCATAGGTTTTTACCTCTTATACACATTTCCACATCTAACCCTGTGTTCAGAACATGCTAAGGCAATCCCGACTATTGTATTTTGATGGATAAGGTAACACATTACCATTTTAGCTTCTGGAAGCTTCCTCCTTGAACTGTCACTTTTCTCTGCACTCCACAGATTGCCCCTATCAAATCGGCCACGAAGGCATGCAAGCTCTCGTTCACGTTCCTAAACAAATGAAGGGAAACGGGAGAAAAGCTGACAGCTTTAAGATGTCACAACATTTCAGATTCTTCAGGTAGGTGCAGAACAGTAATAACCTTCCCCAAGCTTATAAGCTAGCTAGGAATGTAACAACTCCTACCTGTTTAAGTTGAAGCGCTAAACTGGCAGTAGAGGAATTTTCATTTTGTTTGAGAAGCCTCTCCTGGATTGTCCTTGTATTTGGAGTAACAGTGGGTGTTCTGCACCCTGGAGTATTCGTAGCAGGGCTGCGCGCACTACGCTCTTGACAGCGCTCCCCAAAGCGTTCCAGGAAGGGCTTAATTCCTGATCCCCCTACAAGAACAGTTGTTTTGCCTTGAAAGAAACTCTCAAATATAAAGAAATCTCTGCAACTTTGTATCCTGACAAAGGTTCCCAGGGAAGCAATTAAGCTGCCTCCTTTACAGCTCTTATTCCATTATACTTAATACAAACTGAACCTGAAGCGCAAATCATAACAGTGATGTTAATAAAACAGTAAATCAGAGCAAGTAGATGTCTGTCTCTTACTACAGCCCACATGTAACACACCAGTTATTTAAACTGGTTTGCCTTTTCCAAATTTCCTCTACAAACAGCCTCACTTGTACCTGTCATGAAAATAAGCAATCTCGTACACGAGGCAGATATATTGTTTGGCATCCACCCTACTTGATTAAGCTTGTCTTTTATTGTCAGCATATCTAGAGATGAACATTTGCTTTTCTGGCCATCATTTCAAAGAGTTCAAGCTGTTAGTCCAGGTTTCTGACATAATAAGCAGTTGAATTTAAAACTGGGGATGTTCACTTGTTTTGACATCAGTGCAATCACTGAAAATAAAGACACCACAAAGTTAGAGAGCACCTATGTGGCACCAAGCTTTGATTTCTTCTATGTATGCAGGCTCTTAACATTATATTGAATGGATACATATATCCAACAATCTGAAATAAACTTTGAATAATCTCAATTTACGTTAGGCTGCTTTTGGTCTTAAGAGCTACTAAAACCATGTCCAAGAAAACATTCCCTGCAAAATACAGAAGCTGTGCAACTTACAATAAGTATCACAGAACTCATCAGCATTTTATTCAAGTTACAGCTGGAAATAGGTATTATCTGGTATGGTACCTTAAATTCTTAACTTATATGTAGTTTTCAACACAGAACACATAGGCCTAATTTGAATGAATATTTACTGAAGCTGAAAAACAGCCTACCTGGTGTTGTGGGTTTACCCTTAGGTTCAAGTTGTACATGTGTTCCTTTGACTGGCTCTGCTTTGGACTGAACTGGTTGAGGCAAAGCTGACTTTGCTGTTTGCTGTTTATCTTCAGTTTTCCGAGGACTGCAGGGATTCTCTGTTGGCAGTTGTACTTCAGATTCTTTAGAACAGGGAACAGTGACTCTTGAGGATTGCGGTAAAAATTTGTTTGGATCCTTAACAAGGGAAAAAGGAAAAAAAAAAAAGATGAGACTTACATTCTTATTCTCTCAAGAGGAAAAAGAACAAAAGCACTCTGCATATCATACTATCACCTAATATACCTATTCCATCAACAAAAGAAAAAGCCAGGTGTCAAGCTTTTAATAACTTTTTTTTATCCCGTATTTCAAATTGTTTCAGCATTTGATTCCAGGTGCTCTTGCCAGCTATTTCAGGTATTTTTCCACATTTCTCTAAACAAGAATGCACATGGCAGATATTGTCATTGCAGAAATGGCATAAATTCAACAATAGGTGTCTGGCACTAGTAATTTCATCATTCTGATTGAGTCTTTCTACAGCAATAATATTTACAATTTCAGTCAATCAAGTACATGAAGTTACAGAGTGAAACCCAGTACGTCTGTAACAAGCCCCCCTTCAATGGTCAAGAGCAGCAACCAAGTACACTGACATCGACTTTGAAAAAACACATAAGTACTCTCATCTTTAAGTCTCAATGAAAAGAATTCTAAGCTGTTTCAGATCTGCTATTAAAAAAGGGCATGTGGGATTGCAGTAAAGCAGAAGTTGTAAATAGACTAAGATGGCTCACACCAAATCTTTAAATCCAGATTAAACAGTTACGTGCTAAAATTTGTCCGCCCCAATACAATACTCAAATCAATTTTTAATCAGCAACTAAATCAGACACTCACCGCTCTCTTTGAGTTTGCTGGTTTATTAATAGAAGCCTCAACAAGCCTTTGAGAACAGGATGCAGCTTCCTGCTTTACACTGCTACTATTGATTCTAGCAGATGCTCCACTTGTAGTGGACAATTTGGATAAACAAGTAGTGCCAGGCTGTTCTTGTGCATTGTTTTGCTTTGCAGATGGATGACTTAGGTCATCTTCCCAGGAACCAATAGTAGCAGCAAGGTTAGCTAAACGGCCTCTTCTCCCAATAGGGGTTTCACTTGCCAGGGCATTAGATGTCTGCTTAGGTGGAGAAACAGATAGATCTTTTGACTGGAGAGGGGACAGAGGAACACATTCAGAGGGATCTGAAAAAAAAGAAAACACTTTTATTTTGCTAATAAAATACATTGAGATATATTTGCATCTTTTATGTTGTACTATATATTGAGTTTATCAACAATTAGATGTTCCTGCCATCAACAGAATCAAACTACTAGCCCTGGAGGCATTGAGACTACGCAAATTAAACATTTTTAATCAAGCAGTTTACTAGTTTTATGTTACTGTTGTGAGGAGCAAGGCATCAGACTAGTAGAGGAAAAAAGTTTAAAATTAAGCCGCAGACAACAGCTTCAATATTTTAGGCTGGCCCAAGTGTTGTCTTAGAATTCTGTATGAAAACATTAACCTTCACACACACGAAGTTATCTTATTGCAGCCAACACAATCATCAATACAAACATTGAGAGACACCAGTGGTGCTTAGCAAGGGAAACATACCCTCACTATCCCAGCAGCGCCGCTGTTCTGCCAACTTCTGCATACGTGTTTTGACTGAAAGGGCTGCAGGAGTTTCTGACTTGGTGGTTGGTTTTACTTTCTCAAGAGGCTGAACCAATGAAGCTCTGTTAGAAGCAGTTTCCTGTGATTCTGAAGTCATCTGAGGAGAATTGTGGCTTGTGGAACTTGAAGGAACTGGCTGTACGTTCTCCAAACTAGAAGCCTGAGTCTCTATATCATTCGGGCAGAGCCTCTTTGATGGTGATGGCTTTGTATCTGGCTTTACTGGATAGGTCAGAGTATTCAAGCAAATTAGTATTCAAACAATATAAAATATTTACTGACAATACAAAATTGTCGTGCAAATAAAGTTATGCTTTATGAATACCCTAATATGCTTCCCAAAAAAATGCCCTTCCCAAATCTACCAAGCACAAGGCACTCTCTTTAGCATTACACAATTATTTCTAAATAGCTTACTAATGACTTGCCACATCTGCTCTCAGGTCCAGCTAAACACGAGCTAGTCCTAGTGGCCAGGTAACTGCATCCATCACTGTTTAGTTTAAGATAAATGATCAGTGTTTTCACTTCCCCTTTGGAAAAAAAAATGGGACTTGTATCAAGACAATCTTTATTAAACATGTTGCAAAATACCTTCATCAGCAGGAAGAGGTTCCTGGTTACCAGTCTCTGCCAAAGGCTCTCTGGCTCTCTTGGTCTGCATTGTGGGCCTCGCCCCCATCTTGGGCCGCTCCGCCATTTTCCTCTGCAGGTTCTCTCGCCTGGCACGGGTTCTTTCAAGGAGTTTCTGAGTGGTCAATAAGTCATGTGTTATCATAGACTGCAGTGTGTTAACTAGTAACAGCTCAGAGTAAAAGATGGTGGAATCCTGTTTAGCACATATAGCTGGTAGGTTCCAAATTTCAGTCATTCAATCAACTATTGTCTCCAACTAGCTTGGCTCTGAAAGAAAATCAGGCTAAAGAGACACAAGTAATGGCAAAATTTAAAAATAGAGGTTCCTATAAACTCCAAAGTCATGAGAAATGTTTGAAAGCAATTTTTTTTTATCCTGAATCACCATATGACAGTCTTGATCTGTCAAGTCTTGCTAGTAGGGTTTTCTGACACATTGATAAAGCACCTGGTCAAATCACCTGACTGGCACTAGCCCTGTAACAAAATAAACAACATTGAAGCGATTGTCAAGAGGTCGTAAAAAAGTTCAACAAATAAAAGCGTGGCAGTCAATACTTTAAAAAAAATTGCTATTATACCTCCTCAATCAAAAGGTGAATTTCTTTGCCTCAAGCCTAAATTTTAAGAAGAGACTGATGATATAACTAGCTTAATTAGGATAAATAGCCTGTTTATTAAGCTATCTCTATACAGAAAAACATATAAGGAGATACTAATAAAGCTATGAAAAAACATTCTTTTTCCTTTGCTACCCATTGGAAATTTGAGTACTCTGATTATATTCAATACAAAATAGATGTTTTAGTAAATGTTCCACACTAGCACAAAGTGATTCCTTACAGTATTCAAGTTTAAAATAGGTTGTGGTTTGTTTTAAATATAGCATTTTTAAGTCATTATCACTCAGTTTGATCATATCTAAAGGATACTTAATTACTCTTTTGATCTAGGTTTAAGGTTCTTTGAGACAAGAAATTGTGAGATTGAACTAATGGCCTTTAAAGGGAAGCATATAAACTGCACTTGTTTGGTGGCACATAAATTATTGTGAGAACTGTGCCAGCTATTATCTGTCCTGTTGCACAGCAATTAAATACACATTTCACATTTTTAACTGTCTAAGGCTGAAGTCTTAAACAATGTTCCATTGTAGGGCAACACAGGACAAATAGAATGTCGATCTCAACAGTTTTTTTGTCAAAGCAAATCTCAGCTTTGCTAACTTTCACAGAAGAGGAATTGGGGGAAAAAAAATCCCAAAACAAAATGCATGAAATGCCATGAGTGCCTTCAATGCAGGTTCCATGTTAGTTGTGTTCACAAGTCAGCTTTCCTTATTTCGAAAATGCGGAGCTACAAAGTGCACATAATACCCACATTAAAAAAATCCTAAAGGCGATTTAAATTAACAGTTCTTCTTGCAAAAAGTTGACTATATCTTACAACAGTGTTCCTGCAGCTCTATTCAAAGAGACACATTCCTTTCTGTATTGTTAGTTGAGCGAAATAGAGTTTCAGTTGTTACAAATGAGATGTCACTTCCCAAGAATGCACGCCTCTGTTGTTCAGCTCTAGCTCCTATTGGCTTCTTGCATCTCAAATTTTCCATGCAACTGCCATTATTCCAACGGTGCTGTTAACACACGATGAGTAAGCCACGCTCCACAACCTGAGGCTTACTTTCCAAGTTCATCAACAGGGTATTCTCTCCAATTACATTCTCCAACTGTTCCAATGACAAAGTTTCAGAGTATCATCGCAGTCTAAAATCCTAGAATATCCTGAGTTGGAAGGGACCCACAAGAAGTCCAGCTCCTGACCCTGCACAGAACAGCCTCAAGAATCACACAATGTGCCTGAGAGCATTACCCATTTTGTTACATCAAGGAATCTGAGGACTATAAAGTCAAAATCAGAGGATCACTGTGCTGCAAAAGCACTTTCCAAAAATCAGAAAGAAACCTTCCCACTTCAAACATTAATGGACAACCTCAGTTTTTCAAAGTATGTTTTAAAGTATATATTAGAGAAGATACTTAGGCCCATATACAATTACAAGAATTTGTTCTAATTACCCTGCTTTACTAACAGGATAGAGCAAAGGGAGCAATTGAAGGAACAGTTAACTTCAAACCTCACATTTGCAAATTTTCCCCAAACAACTGCATTGCTTATTTTTCTTTGCTCATCCTCCATGCTAGGAAACCATACTTGCCTGTAGGAATGGTAAAAACTACTTCAAAGTACAAAATAACCCAGACTATTTCTAACAAACCCTTCTGTGCAAGAGAGGTGAGTTACAAAATTAGCTCTAAAGTCACAAAGAGCACGTTCCTTGTGATCCTGAAAAAGTACCCACTGCACCATCTCCTCTGTGCAATCTGTATTAATAATTTGGTTGAAATTCAGGTTATTAGCTTTTTCTTGTAAGATTAACCAAAAGAAACATCATTTCAAAACTGATTTGAAAGCATTCCACTGAATCTTACAGAAAGATTTATTTAAGCTTAAGTTGACTGAGACACAGACAAAATTTGCTACGCCAAAGAGGTCACCATACACTGAATTAACAGTATGCTTCATCAAATTAAGGCTCAAATTACACTGTTTTACATAATCAACACTTGCAATGCCTCATCAGGTCCCTGCAAGTAACAGAACATGGTAATTTGTAGACAAAGATTATCTGAAAACAGTTAAACTAAGGGAAGATTATATTAAAAGAAAAAAAATAGCAACACAAACCACAGAACATAAATACTTAAAAATAGGTGGTAAAAGGCTTTCTTTTCACAGAACTTTGGGGAAGGTGACTAAACTTCAATACTAGGACACTAATATTGGTCAGAACTTTACACAACACTGGAATGTCCTCCACAGCAGAAGTATTCTTGATAAGGTGACTTTTTATGCACTCCGCAATACTGGTTAACACTTGAATGAAGTTTACTCTGGGGAGTGGCCTCACAGTTGGTCATTTTCAAAGCATTTCAAAGTCAGCTATGTACAAGAAGGGCGTGTAGAGATTGGAATATCTCCCAGTATGCAAAACCATTTTAAACTTGATTCAGTAGTCCGGACTTGAAGTTTATTTAAGACATGCTGGATCATGTCACTCACTACCAACTAAGGAAGAAGGTTTTAGATGTTTACACTTAGCAAGACTTTACACGGGGGTAGGGTAAAACTACCTTGGCATAACACATTTAGTAAATCTATTCTGATCAACACCTTATGTTCATTTTTTTAAAAATCAGATCTGTGCAGTCATCTTTTTTGGGCACTCGAATTATTTAAAGCATGTCAGTTTGATAAACAGATTGTTTAAAAGGGGAGGAGAGAGTAGTTCATCACTGTATCTGATCTGAATTTTTTTTTAAGTGGTTCAGGTTTTACTTATGCAGGCTGTGGACTGAAGGCTCTTTTTACTATGACATTTCTCAAAGCCGTCACAAGACAGCCTTAAAACTTTATACCTCAGACATGAAATCAGAGTACAGCACAGCATCTTTAAGATGAAGGTTAAGAAACCTTCAACTTTCATACAGATTCAAGGTGGTCAATTCCTCATTTTACTACAGTTTTGCCTCTGTATAACTCAAGCACACGCACAGCCAATTCACCCTAACAACTGACGGCTTTTTTTTTTTTTTTTTTTAAAAAGAGGAACTGTGCCTACCAACGAATGTGGCCAATGGCAGGTGGCAGTAGTGCCAAATAGGACATATTTTTTATCAGACGGTCTCCGCTTTGGGCACTCATGATCCGACCTTTAGGTACGGCAGGCACAGAGTGTGCCAACAGCGCTCCCATCTGCTCCCGGGATCCCTCCCGTCCCTGCTGACAACCTTATCTGCCAGACGCGCATTAAAGGCAGACGCCCGGCTTGGGAAAGGGCCTCTCCTCCGCAAACCCTTGTGCGAACCACCCACGCTCCGTCCTCTCCCGGCAGGATCTGACAGAGCCCGGGCGGCCCCGGGAGAGGAGGCACCGGCAGGAGCAGGGCGGGGCAGGGCAGTGCGGGCTCCCCGCTGCAGGGAAAGAGGGTCGCTGCGAGCCCGCAAATCCCCCCGCGAGCGGGGACGAGGGCGGCTGCCAGGGCTCAGCCAGGAGCAGCCATCCCGCCCGGAGGGCGCGGTGCAAGGAGCAGCTCCCTTCCGTTCGGACCCCAACCGGCCCCGTTCCCTGCCCCGTGTCCCCGCGGCCCCCGACACTGACAGCTCGCCGCCTCCCCAGCTGCCGAGCCGGGCTCGGTGCCGTGCCCTCACCTCGGTGAAGGGGTCCATGACTACTGCTCCGCCGCCGCCGCCCCAACAGCTACCGGGATTTGAATTCCAGCGCCCGCCGCGCGCGGGCACCACGGGAACAGGGGGCGGTGCTCGCACGCGGGCGGTGATTGACAGGAGCCCCGCCCCATCCGGCGGCCGCGCGCGCCCGCCCGGCGAGCTGAGGGGGCTGGCGGCGGCCCGGAATGGCGGCTCCGCTTTCCCGGCGCTGGAATCGCGGCACCGCTTTCCCGGCGCTGGAATCGCGGCGGGCTTCGCCAGCGGCACCCCCGCGTTCTGCGCCTGACCGCCTGTGCGGCCCTGCCGCCCGGGGCTTCCTTGTGCTGCGCTCCCGGAGTCCACCCAGCCATGGCGGCCCTGTCACGGAGTTCGTTTGGAAAAGACTTCCGAGATCATAGAGGGCAACCTGTGGCCGAACACCACTCTGCCGACCAGGCCATGGCACTGAGTGACACATCCAGGCTTTCTGTAAGCACTTCCAGGGACGGGGACTCCACCGACTCCCACCACCTCCCCGGGCAGCACATTCCAATATCTAATCATTAATTCTGTGAAAAAATTCCTCCTAATGTGAAAGCTAAACCTCCCTTGGCACAGCTTAAAGACTATGTCCTCTTGTCCTCACTTTCCTTACTTGCAGCCCCTCTTCTATAGAAAAGGCTTTTACCTGTTTTACAGGCAAGTAGAGCAATAGTGTCCGCACATCTTGCTGCAGCTGCTCAGTAGGAGTGTGCCCTGAGCCTGGAAGATTAATTTTTCACCTGGCATTGACACGGAGATGTCAGTGTGAAGTGGGAAAATGTCATTTTTATGTGACACAGTAAATGTCACATTACCCAGTGCAGCTGTGAAACTTGCTGGTCCTTCTCATGGTTCTTGAGTTTCTCCTCATACTACAGCCTGTGGGTCTCATGAAACCTCACCCACCACTTCCTACAGCTGTACCTTGCACCATTTCACTGGCAGACCTTCCTCAGTGGGTGTGGAATTAGGAGAAGCCCACTAGTTGCTGAGGTTCACACCTTGCTATCCGTGCACCATCCCAAACTCCCTTCCCATACGTGTTTTGGGCATAATCACAAATGCAGCTTGTGTTTTTTCATATCTGCCCTTGGGAGGCTGCTACAGGCTTGACTGTCCCAATGAATAAACATTGTCAAATTTCCAGTCTATCCATATGTATTGGCATCCCTTTATACCTTTTTGCTTATATGCAAATAGCGTTCATTACCTTGCATGAATGCCTTTCTTCACCAGTGCTGTGCTTCTTGCCTCTTTGATTGTTTATATGCAGCAGTCTTTTCGTCCAGCCTTTACTTTGCCTTGCTAGCCAAAACATTCTTCTAGTTGTCCCTCATTAAAAAAATCTTTCCAGTGTCTTATTTACAAACAGCATGGCATCAGTGTGCAGCAGAATCTAAAACTACAGTATCAAATAATACTTTTCTGAAGAAATCTTCAAGATTAGACACTCTGGCAAACAAACATCTCTGGACTGTTCTCAGATAAACATGGGTTGGAGCAGTCTGAGGTCCAGCATCAGAATTTGCTCACACACCAGGCAGAAAATTGGGACTTACCAGAGGGGACTTGTCACTCATTCATAATCTATGAACCAGCCTGTTCAGTGGTAGGAAGGAACAGGCTTTATTTCCTTCAGGAAAAACTAGGTTTAGCTATCACTGGTAAACAACAGAAACATTCCTTTAATGGAGCAGTAGAGAATCAGTGCAGGAAAACACCAGAAGACAAAATGGCCAATATGGAGCTCAAAGTCCTTGGCAGAAAATACAGAGCATTACCATTAGGTCCTTTCTTTCTCGTGCCATCCCAGAGGAAGAAAAGTCATGCACAATTTGAGCCCTTTTAATAATACAGAATTACTGCAATCTGAACATGCTTTCTGCTTTACATGTGACATTTATACGGTGCAGCTCCATCTGTCCTTGGTGCATTTCCCAACGTGGCTCCTTCCATTGCTGGTGTCTTTCAAAGGACACAGTGTAGCCCATGATGCTCAGCCTGGGGGCTGACAGAGTGGGGGTGGCTGCACTCTTAGTGTCCATTATGATGTGTACATAATACTGACATGTGCTAATTATTGTTAAAAAAGAGGAAAACAGTGATGTTTATTCTGTGCAATATATTTCTTGTAGAAAATATTTCTCTACAGTTTACTCTGAAAAATGAAATGGAGATTCCTAGGAGTGTGTAACTGCTTAAATCAATGCAGTATATATGTGACAAATGTCCTTCCCTTCTGCTCTCTACAGAGCCAGTAATTTCTTCATCATTTCAATCCAGACTCATCGAGGTCCTGCTAGAAATGAAGCAAATACTTAGTTTCTCAGTTTTTCTTGTCAAGGAGTTATGTCTGTCTTCCAGGAAACCAGTGGACAGTAAATGTATCTTACCCTTGTATCACTCCAAGGAGCCAAACAAAGTCAGTAATTTTCAAGAATTGTGCTATAGAAATGAGGTCTGTTGTCTGCATAGTGGTGGGGGTACAGCCCTTAGCAATGGAATTTTCAGTTGGAGTTACATTTTTCTCAGTTAAATGAGTAAAACTACAGCAGTTTATGGGGAAAAAGAAATCCACTGATCTTTCACAATGTGGAGGCACAAAGAAAAAGAGAGGGGAAGAAAGGAATGCCATGTGAAACCAACAGAACAATGAGCCAGCTCTGCCTGTTTAACAGCTTTATATTTTATGCCAGACTTTTTGCATTCAAAAATTATGAATCACACCCCTCACTGTCTCCTCCCCTCACATGATATGGTTTAAGATATCTTCTTGCCAGGCATAAGCAAATGAAAAGCAATTCTTTCTGTAACAAGAAATAACACAATACAAAGCACTTGGGGAACAGTTTTTGCTGGCTTGCAGTTTTCATGGGAGTTGAGAACTTGTGCACTGGAGCCAGTCATTTTTTTTAAAACATGGCAAGAAGAACATTTTTACATTCCCGAATTTTCCTTCTAAAATTGTAATGCATATTGACTGTTTTCAGGGGTGTGTTTCCATTCCAGAAGGCTATAGATGTTTGCACTAGCACTTTAATAAGAGTGGAGCACTTTTTAACTAGTAGGGAGAACACATGCCAGAGTGTTTTTATCTCTGGCTTCCTTCTAATACCAGTGCAATCAGAAACGTAAAATACTGACATTGAAAATGCTAATCCCGGTGTAGTCTGCTGTGTAGCTCCATTCTGTAATCCTCAGAGAACATTTCCTAAAACTTCCTTTCTGCTGAGAAACTGAATTCACAATTCTGATTCCAAAGGAAAGATGAGCAAGATGCTTCCTTTGATGCACAGAAAAATCTTGTCAATTAGAGAAAATTACTACTTTCCATCTTCTAATTTCCTTTTTTTCACTGTCGTAAGTCGAAATGGAAGTCGATGCTCACCTATCTTGCCCTTGCAAGCAGATTCAGTCTGTAGCATGGTAATACAGTGCATTAGAGTAGAGTAGTGTAGTATTCCTTGTAGAGTAGATTTACTTCCAGGAAGTGTTTTTTACAAGAAAAAATCCACTCTTCCACTAATCATCTGGAGAGTTGTCATGATTCTGATAGCCATTTCCCACCTAGTAGTAGGATTGCATGGGAATCCACAGAGAGGAGAAGGAAATGTATGGCCTAGCACACTGTGCTGTGCATCATCATTTCTTGACTATAGTCCCATTGGAATTGATTCTTCCCTATGACTTCAGACAAAGGGGAAAGAACCTTGGGGAAGAGACAAGGAGACAGCCCTTGCAGAGCTTCTTGAGGACATCTCTTTCCCGTAACCCACCTTCTTTTTTGCCTCCAGTGGATCCTGGAGGATGTGTGGCATAGGTCTGACTCTCTGTGTCTTGGTTATGTCTAAGCTGAAGCCAGGCTGCAAGAAATTCCCTTCTTCACAGGCCCCCCGGAGGACTCCTGTAATAAGGGAATCCTGCACTACAGAAGAGCAATAAGAACATACCATCCATCCTTTCAGTGATTCTGAAATGAAGAGCAAATTGTGCTCTCAAATCCTCTTGAATAACCTAGCATGCCAGAGAGCTGGCCTGGAAAAAGGCAATTTCACCTCCAAACCATTAATAGAAGGGCTGATCCGTAGTCTGGCAAAACACTGCAGTTTGGATTAATCTGTGTTTTCTATTACAAATGTTTCATAATCAAAAACATTTTGATGGGCAACATTTAGGATATGTTCTCTAAGCCAAGCCAAAGGTGATTATACTGCTTTTGTCAGCTCCTATGATAATCACAGAGGCAATTTGGGCTGACATCATCCAGTAAGGAATATATTTATATCAGGAACAAGACAGGTTTCATGAGCGAATAACCCAGTGTGTGACATGGATTTAAATTAGCAATGCTCAGAGCACAAGTCTCTCTCCTAATAGTCCAAATATAGGAAATTCATAACCAGCTCACCCAGACTAAAACAATGCGAGACCCCATAGCCATTACAGTGTAATTTTACCTGGGATTGTGTTTTCCATTACCAAAAGGATTCATTCATTACTCTGCCTTGACAAGTGTATTTGGGGGGGAAATCTTTGATGTGGACACTTGCTGAGGGAAAATATTACAGAACTTCTCATATGAGGAGCAACTGAAGGAAAAATCGCACAAAAATCAAAGCTGGAGGGAAAAGCAAAAACATCAGAGGTTAATGGTTGAACTCAATGATCTTAGAGGACTTTTCCCACCTCAATGATTCTATGATTATGGGGAGAAAGAAGTAAAACAAGATGAGTGAAAAATGGCAAATAACAAGGGAGGATAAGAAAGAAACAGAAGAAAAGAAAGAAGATATATTAAAATTGAGAAGTAGTGAAACAAGGTATGAGACAAAACTCATATTTCTTTAACAACAAAAGACAGTTGTCAAATGGACTCAGTATCAGAAAAAGATCTCTGGGTGTTTGAACTCTGCTTTTTTACAAGGCTGTGGGAGTTAAATATTTGCATGCCATGCTCTCTCAAAAGATTTATTGTCTTCAGTCAGTATAATATTGCATTTGTATTGCTAAATCACAGAAAGTTTCTCAGGACTGTTCATTTAGGTCTCCTAACTGATTTACACAGAAGGAGAATTAGACTTGCTTCTTTTGTGTCTCAAGGTAAAATACCCCCTTTTCTTTCTTTGTCCCTATGGTCCAGATGTACCATTTGCTGACATAAAAATTCTGAAATGAAGCAAAGGGTGTGAGAGTACTTAAGTGCTGCAATGTTAATTTAGACCAGGATGTTACTCTCAGTACCTGAGACTTGCTTGCAACTGCAGCGTAGTGTAAATGGAGTAATCACATGATCACATCAGCAATTTCACCAGCAAAATTGTATCGCATTTTGTGTTCTTGAAATAATTTTCTGAACAGTGGAAAAATTAGAAGGTTCTTGTTAAGAAACCATTTCTCACTAAAAAAAAATAATGTTCTATCAGCTCTATCTTTTTTTTAAAGACTCAGTAGCCTGTAAGCTTAACAGGTGATAATTTTCTGACCTCTTGCCATCTTATTCTCATATTTTAAATAAATAAATTAAACTACAGGACACACATAAAAATAAATTATTTAGAAGGAAGGCCAAGAATGTTACCTACAAAATCACCTGAAAGTTTTTAAAACCAAAATAGGTGTTTCAAATTAAGTGTAGCCTATATGCTTTGCTAAATAGGGAAAGATCTAAGGACACAAAATGGGTTTTACGTGAGTTCGTGGTAGTTTTTTTCACTTTCTGTGTCAGTTCTTTAGAAAAAAACAACCATAAGGTATCACAAAATCCCTTCTGCAAAAGTAGCATGTTTACACTAGAGGGTGCTACTTGGACAGGATTTTAGGCTGCTCAGTGTCTTGCTTTGGAAATCTCTTTTTCAACATTTGGGAAAAAATGTGTATCTGAAATAAGAAACAGATGTTTCTTAGGGGAAAAATTCTACTGAAATTTACATAAACATAACTGAAATGATATTTTACACACATATACTCATGAGGGACCCTGGTCCCTTATGTCAGCTTCAGTACAAACTACATATATAATTACACCGAGGATGTGTTAGAGATGAGTAAATATCCTTAATATTTCAATCTGCTTTTGCTTAACAAACTGCTATGACTCAGAAAATAGAATTACTAATTGAATATAAAAATAAGACCATGGCTCTTCGTTAATGAGAGGGACAGAAGCATCTGATGGAATAAAACCTGAATTAGCAGCCTATAGTACAAACACGGGGTCAGTGAATGCCTGGGTGTGATACAACGAAAGGTTGCCTCACCTTACAATAGAGTATAAAAGAAGGTGAAGGGAATGGAAATGGCTAAGAGGTTATTTTAAATAATTCTTCCTTCATTCTTCCTGTGGTGATGAGAATTGTGAGAACTCTGAACGTCTCTCTACATCTCCAGGGCCTTTGACTGCCTCAAGCCAAAGCCCACATGGGGATGGTGCAGATCTTGGGCCATGAAGAGAGCTTCTGCTCCCTAAAGCTGTTTGCAAGCGGCTTGGTATGGGCAGCTTGTCTTCTTATATGTCTAATCCAAAAACCTCTTTTGAATTTGGTAGATCTGTAAGAAGGTAAGACAGTGTTTGCCCTGCACTGTCCCCATCTCAGAGATGCTGCAGCTCCAGCTCTAGGACTCTACTAACACCATGATGAAGTGCTAGCCAGGGAATCTCCAAAAACAGGGAGGAGGTAGAGGCGAATAAAGTCTGAAAATACCTCTGTTTTGGCTTATGCTTTTCCCCAACACTATTAAACACTATTTCCATTGGCTGAATTTGTCACTGATACCACTTGGAAGGTGTTACTCCTCATGGAGTAAATAAAATAGCCTCAGCTGTTTTATAGTCCCATTTAACCTCACAAACTATGTGGGAATCTGCAAAGTAAAGCTCAGTAGCAGTGCCAGGCATGTACTTGGAGAGTGGAAAAAGAGAGTGAGTTTATACCTTGGGTTCTGCCCCTCACTGAGTCAGTGCTTCTCTTTGAAAACAGAGTTTACCAGAAAACCACCTTCTCCAGGCCAGGAAACGTCCCTTCTGCTCTACAGATCCTGTCCTAAGTGTGACAATCTGGATGTCCCATGAAATGAAATGCTTTGATGAAGAAGTACATCATCACTCTGTCCACAGCTACTGGGTCATTGCCCACTGATGTCAGTGGCTCCCAGCACTGGAGCTCCTGCTGTGGGAGAGTGCTGGGCCCAGCATGCAGGTGAGAGCTGTCTCCAAAACTCCCTGTACTCACACTTACTGCTGCACAAGTTGCTTCTTCTAAAAAGCTGCTAAGGCAGTGTTTTGTGTTTTTTGGATATCCCCTTTTCATTTTATAAGTGTTGCATAGCTTGGACTAGCAAAAAATAGGGGATCAAATAAACAAAGTGGAAGAGGAAAAGATAAGGAAATGAATGGCAATAGAGAGAGGAACACTGTGCTTTTTTTCAGGCTGGTTAAGAAATAAGTGAACTGCTGACCTGCTCAGCCAGAACAGGCAATGCACTACTAGGAAAACTTTGCTTTTCAACTGAAATTATCCCAGCATCACAAAAGAGCTGACCAACTTCAAAAGGCACAAAGTACAAATGTTTAATAGATTGTCATTTTGGTGTCATTTTTGGTTTAACTCCAGCCAGCAACCAAGCCCCATGCAGCTGGTCACCCACTCCCCCACCAGCAGGATCAGGGAGAGAATGGGAAGTGTAAAAGCTAGAAAAACTTGTAGGTTGAGATAAAGGCAGCGTAATAGAAAAAGCAAAAGCTGCACACAACAAGCAAAGCAAAACAAGGGATTAATTCAGTGCTTCCCATGGGCAGGCAGGTGTTCAGCCATCTCCAAGAGGGCAGGGCCCCATCATATCTAAGAGTGACTTGGTAAAACAAATATCCCTCCATTCCTCCTCCTTCCCCCCACTTTATGTACTCAGCAGGATGTCAGGTGGTCTGGAATGTCCCTTTGGTCAGTTTGCGTCACCTGTCCTGGCTGTGTCTCCTCCCAGCCTCCCACGCACCCTGAACTTCCTGGCCAGAGTGGCAGTATGGAAACCAGGAAAGGCCTTGGCTCTGTGTGAGCCCTGCTCAGCAATAACAAAACCTCTCTGTATTATCAACCCTGTGCTCAGCACAAATCCAAAACACAGCCCCACACCGGCCACTGTGAAGAAAATTAACTCTACCCCAGCCAAAACCAGCACAGGGGCAGATTGTCTTGTGCTGCCTGTGCTGCCTGATAACTGGTATTTGTGTTGCCACAGCAAGGGACCTGTGATTCATCTGCTGGTGTTTGCAGTTCGGCAGGCAGCTTTTGCTTGGGCTGACTGCCACTCCTGCCTGCCACTGCCAAAGGCAGCACCCTGCCCTTCTCAGAAGGACCCCTGTAGTGACAAGGCATTGCTGCAGAAGTGGACAGATGGTTAGAGGAGGAAAGGTCAAGAGGGGTGAGTTGGTCCATCAGTCCATGCTGAAGGAGGTGCATGCTTTACTGTGACTATTATATTTTTATAACCCACTTCTCTGCCTTGGGAAAGCAGCCTCTTTTTCATTAGTAGGTATAAGTGCATTTGTGAGTATACAATAGATGCCCCAGATTTCTTTCCTCATATGGTAGCAGACAACAGTCAGCTGCATTTGTAGGTTCACATCACAAGGATCTTACATTGCTTTCACTTCTCTGCGCTTTACTGCAAGGTTTGCCTATGTTTTGTTTGCCCTTGTTGGGTTGAGTGTATGGTTTTGAGCCTCTGTAGCATAAAGTGTGAACAAATTCAGTGGATAAATCAGTCTGAATACTGGAGCTCTATCAAGTTGTGCATCTTAAAAATAGCAGTCCCATTGAATAAGTCTATGAGTAAGCAGCTCCCACAAGCATGTGCTGCATTTGCTGTGTACTAGGAGTGTAGGACCCAGCTGGAATCAGGAGGCAATGTCAGACATTTCTGAAGGAGTTTCTAGAAAGAATACATCTGGAAGGACGGTCAGTTGGAGTCACTTGATCAATGAAATTGTTTGGTCAGGAGATACTCAGCCAGCTAAAAGTCATTGAGCAGGGAAGGAAGGCTGACCTTGCCACTCTGAAGGGCCTGAAGCTGTGCCAAATTATGCAGAGTTAGTTAAGGACTCCCATTCTCAGCTCTCATAGTTCATCAGTGATTCTTTGCTGTCATAGAGAAGTAGCAGAAAGATGGTGTGAATATGAGGGAGGAACCAAATAAAACTGATGTTAAAACAAGTGTGTGTGTATATATATATACACATATTAAAATCCAAATGCACATATACACATAAGTATTTATATATACATCTATATAAATGTATTTATATATGTGTATATGTGTTGGAATTTTGCAGTGTTAGCTTCTGACCGATATAGAGATCAATAAAATGTGTCACTGCCCTTCTAGACTGTACACATTGCAGAGCTTATTGATGCTAATATTCCTATAAAGATAGTCCTTTGCATGCAAGACATTGGAGTATTTTTGGCTGGGTGAACATAAATTATCTTTGAAGGCATGACCAGGTAAATCTGAAATTATCTCTGGAAGTAATGTTACAATAAAGCTAAAATACAAGATGCATGTCACCTTTAATTCCGGCTCCTAACAATAGATATAGATCCATTTGGACTGTGGAACTGTGTCATTTAAGCTGTATTCCACAGTGTGGCTCATCTAAACATCACTATTTGTCCCTATGTTCCCTCATCTTGCTACAATGTGATCAGTGCCAGCTGCACTGATGGCCTCCAGGAATTTTTTCATGACAGAGTAGCTTGTCTTTTTCCCCACTGTCCTTCCAGACAGACTTGCAAGCTAAGATGTCTTTGAGGTCAGAACTGCTAGAGGTACACTGTAGATATAGATAGATATAGAGATAGATAGATAGATAGATAGATAGATAGATAGATAGATAGATAGATAGATAGATAGATAGATAGATAGATAGATAGATATAAAAACAGTTTTATATATATATGTGTGTGTGTAGTATTTTTGTCATGAGATACTCAGTAATGTTTTTCTCAGCTGACCTTTCCATGTCATGCATTTAATCAACAAACATGACAAAGCTTGCTCAGAGACAAAGCACAAACAAAAAAGCGGGGACAGGTGGCCTTTTAGCATCCCTCCTCTGTGCCTGCTGCTGCTATTGCTTCTTGCTACAGCCAGGAGCTAGTATGACCTAAAAAAACCTTCACACCATCCTGCAAAGGAAAAAGGCTAGCAGGGGAAAAAAAAAAAACCACAAAGTGGAGGCAGCAGATTCAGGGATGACTGACTGCCCAAGCACTCAGGGGAAAAGGACTCCTGGACACCAGGGAGAAGCAGTAGGAGATGAGAGAGACGGAGAGAAGGCATCCACTGGATGGAACAAGGAGAGGAGATAGATGTGTAAAATACACAAAAATAGCTGGATAGTTAACTGATTTCATTGCTATGGCTTCCAAGTATGTATAAAATAGCATGTCTAGAAGGAGAACTAGGGTCTATGCAGCAAAACCACAGGGAAGTTATGGTAAAATGGTACATTGACTTTATATTTTAGCAGTTGTCTATCATTTCTTCATCAGCTGTGCTGATTATTTACAGTGCTTGAACCAATTCACTGGTTTTGAGTTGTTTTTTTTTTTTTTTTCTGTAATTGCCATGTATCACAAGCAAACTCTAACCCATTAGGGATAGCTTTGTCTCTCTAAATTTAAAAGTGTTTATTCAGTTCCTGCAATTTGAGATTTGGAGACAAGCCTGCAAGTTCCAGATGCTACATTGTTAGCAAAATAGTTTAGAGGGTATTTTAGGTTAAACTTGGACATGTTGACAGAGTATGTATCTTCTCAGTTCTTCAAAGAATTTAAGTTAAAAGGGACATCAAATTTGTCAGCTAGGTAGAAGTGCATTTCAGCGCTGGCTCCTCATTAGCTGACTGAGAAAAATGACACCTCAGTCTTTTCATAGCTGGTCTGAAGAGTAGCTGGTTTTGACTGTTTGTGAGGCAGTAGAAAATAAAATTAAAATGCTTGCTATAAGGCCCCTTTTTTTTTTTTTTTTCAATTATTGCTTGTAAAGAATGATAGGAAGCTCAGTAAAATTTTTCCAGGTAGGACACAGAAAGGGGTTCCCTAAAGTATCAACAAGCTGTGATCTGTAGAATTTCCTCCACTGCTACCTGATGTTACAGCCAGATCGTACTGGAGAGTGCTATGGAGGGAATCTCTGTGCAGAGCACATTGCAGATATGGATTTATTGATGGGAGGGAAGGTGGCAGATATTTAAGATACTCAACTAAAGCAGCACACAACTTCCCTGCTCTCCACTCCCTGGGAGATCACTACACTCACACAATCTATGTTAAGCACTGTTGTGCTGGTAAGTCACTTTCAATTAAATTGGTCTCTCCAGTAAGTGCTAACCGTTTAAAAAAAGTAAATGCATTGTTAACACAGTAAGATGTATTGATGTGTAATCTGACTTCAGTAATGCCCTTAAGTCCGCACGCAGAATACAGAATCTTCCTACACCGTGCCTACATTAATGGGTTACACAACCGTGATTGCTAAGATAAAATAACTTGTTCCTATTTGGCATTCAATTTTAAAATGCGCAGATTGTATTTCAAGGAGTGAAGTGTTTCACAAGCGAAGCAACAGATTGCACAACAAGTAAGGCGACAGGAGGGTGTAATATAAAGTCTGTCTTCTACTTTAAATTCTATTTACTACTTAGCAATGTATGATAACCATCAGTTATTGCCCTAAACCGTTGCCCTGATGCAATTTCTCCATTCTTTTTACATGGAACACCCCCGAGCATGAGGCCCGTCTCCCAAGGTGGCACATATCCTGCTCAGCACCCTTTGTCCCATGCAGTCTTTCCTCTGCCTGCCACAGATCCAGCGGATAATTACCAATCACGCCAACTATTACCAATTGCAGCGATGATGGTAGCTGGTAATTATCAGAGGACTGCAACGCTGCACTCTGCGTGAGTTATGCTCGCTAGACTCCCGCAAATGGTGACGCTGAAACCTCGCCGATGCTACTGACACCTGGGACCAGACGTGCCGGTGGGATACAGCGGGCTGATGCTCCCTGGGGGCGTCAGCGGGGTGGCGCCCCGGGACACGGGCTGCTGCACTACAGATCCCAGGGTGCAGCGCGCCCGTGCCCCGCCCCCGCCAGCGCTCGGGCCGCGCGGAGGCCGCCGGGACTTGTAGTCTGCGGAGGCGGGCGGGCGGGGGCTCTGGCGGCGCGGCTCCCGCCTGCCGGCCCGGGGCCAGCCGCGCTCCCCGGATCCGCCGAGGCGGGCGCATCCCGCGGCGCCGGGCGCTGCCTCCCTGCCGCCTCCCCTCAGGGCTCCCCGCGCAGGAGCCCGCCGCGCAGGGGGCAGCCGGCGGGGCAGAGCACCATGCTGGAGTCCATCTGTGTCACCGGTGAGTAGCGGGAGCGGCGGAGGCGCGGTCCCGGCCGCCAGCCCTTCCCTGCCGAGCGGGGAAGCATCGCCCGAGCGGCGCCGCGGCTGTCGGTGGCGTGGCCCCTGCTCCCTGGGGACGAGGGTAGGGGCTCCACACCTGCCTGGCTCCGGGAGCGGGAGCCCCCGGTGACTACAGGGAGCGAGCGGGTTCCCTGCTGGCCCAGAGCCTGCCCCGGGACACGGGGGAGTGCGGAGGTGACACCCGCGGAGCGAGGGACAGACCGTGCAAGAAAGAATGCTAATAAAACTATTGCTAATTATAGCTGGTGTCTTAACGCTTTGGCTCTACCCGTTGTTGTGTCCTCAGAGAAGTTAACAAATCCTTATAGTATGCGCTTATAAAAACCTGTATTATGACTGTATATAGACTGGTATTTGGTGCCATACAAAACCGCTCTCCTCCGTGCTGTGCACATGTGGAATGCAGGAAAACCTACAATACAGTTGCTGCTTGAAAAGAGATGTTCTCCTTGTTTAAATTCTACATCCTTTCATGTGTCGTTACTTCAGCTGCTCAAGCCAATGTTACTTAGCCATGGGGAAATCTATCTACAAGCAATCTGCTGGAGGTGTCTTAGTGTGCCCTCATTCAGTACCCTTGCAATCATAACTAAGATCTCTTACAGCTACTCTTTGTCTGCATAATTGATATGCTGTTCCATCTGGGCATGGATATGACTAGAATGTTACTTCTGATAACAGGAACAGAAATACAGTTCATGGGATCGATCCGAGCATCCCTGGAGATGTGCAATAGCTACTGCAATCTTAAAGGATGAGATTTCATGGAAGATAGTTATTTTGAGTCCATATCCCTCCATCAAATATTCCTGACTGCACCTGTGCTGCAGCAGAACAAGCCAGAGATCTGCTTGGATGAGAGTTTCAACCTGTGCAAGTCTGCCTATAAATCAGTGTTCTTGATTATATCCTGAGTTTATTAAATCAGTGGGAGTTTGTTGCTTGATTTCATTAGAGCCAAGTCTTCACTTTTACTGATTATTACTGTGCCCATGTAATTTAATTTGAAGGACCCGAATTTGGAGTCAGTTACATAATACTGTATTTCAATACAGTAGAAGCAAACATGCAGGAAGCTGCTCGCAAGTCAGCCTATACTTTTTTTTTTTTAAGGTAGAAAGAGTCCATCTCAAATAACATTGTCATTTTAAAGAAGAAAATCCAAACTGAATCAGTCCTGTAAGTCCAGAGATACTTACAAATACCGGCAGCTAATGAATCAGATATACAAGTTGGCTGATAGCTGAAACCTGCCCTTGGTTTTGAAGCTCAGAATTAAAAGCTGAATGACAGATAACACCGTTAAAGGAGGAAAGTAAATAGGTGGATATTTTTTGGGGGAAAAAAAAGTCTTATGTTAAATGTAAAAGTTCCCAATATACAGGCTCTAATTAATAACTAAGATGCTTGTGAAAATAGAAAGTAACTCAATGTCAGTAAACTGCAACTCAATGAGTTTACAAAACTCATTGCCTAATTCTGCTGTTAAACCATTTTCAGTCATTATAGATAGAGCTTCCAGTGCATTCTAGTTCAAGTTGCCTGACAGCTTCTGTTCAAAACTGGAGTGTTTTTAAACTTTAAAGGTGTTTCCAGTGGTGAGGAAATAGAGTATAGGATTCTGGTCAGATTCTGTTATGCCACAAATACAAGCCTGTAGTGTTTGAGAGGCAGTGGAACATTACAGGTTTATATACAACACTTTATGTTGCCTGCTTTTTTTCAGAATATTCTTTCTGTAGCCCCCTGCACACACAAACCATACAGTCTAGAGCTCATAAACTACAGGGTGTTGTGAATCTATTCAAATTGTCTGAATATTGGAGATAAATATTTCTTTGTAATGTAATTGTACCTTTGCACAGTGTGTCAAGGGAGGAGCCTTACTTGTCACATCTGTGTAGTTCTTTCTCATCTCTCAGTTTCAGACTTAACTATTGCTTGTAGATAGATCACATACATTATTTGCACTCTTATAAATTTGAAAATTCAAGTCAGCCTTGAAATAATTTCAGATTTTGAGCAAAAAGAAACTCAGCCACATTCTAGCATGCTAATGGTAATCTGAAAAACAAAAGTAGTGGCTCGGACCATTACATTCCAAGATTAGGAGAAAGTCCTCCATGAACATGTTTGCTAAGCCCCTTAGTCACACTTGCAGTTTGGAAAGGATTTGTTCATTGTGCATACATAACCTGAGTGACAGCTGCTTGAAAACTGCAGGCACTCTCTGCTATTTTAGAGCAAGGTTAGCCAGACAGAGATTTGTGCCCACAAATACCTGTCATTAACCTCAATCGACCTATGGAGCAGGTATTTAGGAAGCTGCTTGAATAGCTGCTGCCCTGTAGCCTAGAGGAAGGTATTTATACAACACTCTCCAAAGTCGAGAAAAATGCATACACTGGGACTTTACCACACATATTATTGATTTACTAGCTCAATCCATCAGTTTATAAAGGATGGAGACCAATAATCTGGCTCCTGAATATAACATAGAATCTAACATTTTTTCTAACAGATAATCTCTGACAAGATTAGGCACTGTCTGCAATAGTGCAAAAGATTCAAGGCTAGTGACTGGGATGCAATTTATACATGGAAAGTGTTTCATTAGTGCAGAATCATCATGAGATTTGTGGTTCCCATGTATTCTCTGTTAGCAGTCTTGGACTCCATCCCTTTTCCAGTACTGCTGTGACACTGGAATAGCTACCTGTATATAAATGGAAGTTACAGGCAAAACTCCTCTTTCTGCAAAATCAAGCCTGTGGTATTTTGAATTGTTCTGTGACATGTAGTACACTTGTGTCTGCAGGATGGAGTAAGTCCAGTACTGCCAGCTCCAACTGATATCTTGACAATGATGGGATTTTGGCTAGGGCACAACCTGGTGTCTTGAGAGATTCTTTAGGCTCACAGGGGTAGTTGCCTTTGGCTGGCTGGCTGCCCTGCTAGCCCACCTTATGGGATAGCAGAAGCTGAACACCGTGGCTCTAAAGAGGGGTAGAGCCCCTCTTAGCCCAAGACAGACCAAGCTGCTATTAACAGGAGGGTTTTCTGTTCTTTGGTACCCTAATTGTGACAAAAGGGGGGCAGGCAGCCCTTCTGTCCCCTCCTTGCTTATGTCTGCATCACCTTGCACTCCAGATTGTTTCATGTAATATTTCCCCTGTATCTCTAGGACCACGTTTTTATTAATGTGTTGCTGCAGAAAGGAACAAGATATAAATAAATGGAAGTAAACATGATGGAGAATCTTTTAGGAAGAGACTATATTAGTTTTGTTGTGGTTTTTCAGTTTTTTTTTAATTGCTGAAGGACTTGTGGCTTTGTGACTGTTGAGCGTTTGGAGGCAAGAACAATGAAAAGAATCTTTGTACATAAATTGCAGGAGGGAAGTTCTCAAAGGTAACTGGAGCCCTGGGCATATGTTCTTTGACAGTTTTCTACTGCAAAACCAGAAGTAAGTCAAGTCAGGAAATTCAGATATGTACTTCTCAGAACACATGTAACACACGTGGGTGAGATACAAAAGGTGAAACCTATGGGATCTGTAGCGTGGTATCTGTATCCTGGTATGCAGGACAGCGTTACACCCTAGCATAGTGGTTTTCAATTTGCCTTTTTCATATCTTTTAGAAGTAATCTCCACTCATCTGTCCAATGGTATCCAGAATTTAAAAGCTGGAAATCACTGCTAAGCAATCCAAGCAATTAATCTGGGTTGATAATCCATTCCAACTGGCTACTTCATAGCAGCATGGTATCTCGGTACTTTTTGAAATACTGAAGCAGGTTTTCAGGAGGCAGGCTGTGCAATGAATTTGTTTTATATTCAGAATACTAGACCTCTTTTTCAATCACCAGGCACTGCTAATAATTGGAAACTCTTGAATATAGTAAGTCAAGTTTCCTAGAAGACAGTATATTCCTAGTTTGGTTGATGCGGTCTGATTTACAGATGTGAGTTTAAAACATGTTACAGCTTAAACAAATGTACTAAAGAAAGAACTTTAAATTTGGTGCTTTGCAACATAATTTTGACATAGTCTCAAATATTATTTTCTAATTTATTTTGTAATGATATTCAGAAGACTTTTACAAAATTCTAGAACAGCAGTTATATGGCTTCTGTGAAAATTGCTTTGTTATCTATTATAATATTTCAGATTTGCTGGATTACCTGTTGATTTTAGGTTTCCAGCACAAATAGGCACGGAACAGTATCCTTTAGTCAGAAGAAAATTAAGGACAGCCACACTTAGTTTGGCAGCTGAAAAATCACTTTGCTACAAGATTGTGCTCATAAAGTAACTACAGATTGGGGACAACTATTTTTGATATCAGCCATGTGCATGTGAAACCTGCCAGTGCATGTTCAGCACTCAACCACCATTTGTGACACTTTCAGGAGAATTCTGACTTACGACTTTCAGCAATTGTCTACATATAAATGCATTTATTACTGGCAAACTGCACCTCTTAGCTCTGACAGCTTGCTGCCATGGGTTTTTGGTATTACATTGACACAAGCGTTGGAGGAGGGAGTAGGTGGTTTAAGGTCACTTTGAGTTGTTTCCTTGAATTCAGTTTCTGTTTTTTACTTTTCTGTTTGTCACTTCATAGATACATAATTAGTTCAAATTATTGCATTATAGCAGCAATTTAAGGTTTCTATATTCTTTGTGGCTTTTAAAAGCTGGTTAGTGGAGAAGGTGAAGTGTTAATGCCTCTAGTGTGATGTTATTTCTTTGTCTATATTTTAAAAAGCAGCTGCGTAATTTCCAACTTCGATTTTGTCTACCTAAGCAAAGTCATGTGCTCAGAAATTTAATATGTGTTCTGACATTCTGGAAAACTTAGTTTTCATTTACCCTTCTTAAAAGTAAGGATTCACATACTGTGATAGCTGATACACATCTGAAGTCAATCTCAAATAATACTAGCCAAGAAATATGAGAGTGGTCATCCTATTCTGTTGTCCAAAAAATGTGTCTCTCCTATGTATTTAGTTTGATGTTGTTCTCCTTGTGATGGGGAGCTGTGGTTTCTCACCATGACAGCTCATGGGAAAGCAAGATAAGCCATGTAGGCAGGTTGTCATGTATGTGATGAGAATGATCTGACAGAATTTGAACAGGAATGCCAAGGAGCACGTTCTGTGCCAAGCACAGAAAGGGGATTCACAAACTTACCATGGAAGAAAACTGAGTTTCCATAGGATACACATGCTTTAGTGAAAGAGAATAATCTAATGCTTCTATCTCTCTTCTTTCCAGTGGAGGAAACGCTCAGGCTGCAGATCACCTTTCATGTGTTCATGCAAATAGGACCTCTGTTCTGTTTTTAAGACAGGATGTTCGGGAGAACTGAGGAACACAGGCTGATATGGAACTGACAGAGGTCCAACAGCATGAAATGCGTTGTCATGGTGCTTATGTTGGGAGCAAAACCTGATTTTACTGTGAAAATAAAGCTGGAATTAAGCCACTGTGGATTTTTTTCCCTGACTTGGAGGCATTTAATGATCTCTTGCTAATGTTCCATTCAGAGTATAATTACTGTATGTAAAGTAATTACGGCTCAGCTATCTATAACTGTGGGATGATGCTCAAATGCCTTTTGCAGGCTTTAATCGTGCTCCAGCCATATCTCCTCTTCTGCAAATTCTTTTGTTTTAGGTACAGAAGTAGGAAACATTTCTCTGTGGCACGATTTATTTGTACCTGTAGTCTCAGCTCACCTACTGTTCTAGGAGGAATTGGCTGTCGAAAGGAGGGGATGGTTAGAACCAGTGAAGTGAGGTCACTTCCCTCTAACAAGCCAGCACAAATGTTAAATGCAGTTTTAATCCTCAGTGACTTTTCCGTGCAGCTGCTCTGCACCAGGGACCAGTCTCCCCCGAAGGCTGTGCCAGGGGTCAGAGCAGGAAAGGAGGATTCACTCACTAAAGAAACTTTGTTTGCTTCTTACATTCACTTTAGTTTACAGCGTTTCTTCTAAAGTGTTTTATTTTAAGCCAGCTGTTGTTGTAGAATAACTTTGATTAGATGAAATAACCGGTGTTGTCTTAAGGCTTTTCAGGAGTGTAACTAGCTGATCTCTCTTCTCTCTCCTCTTCAAATATAGCTTACTGTCTGTTTTAAGACTGAACACGTGAAACTGAAGTCTTTTAAACATGTATTACTATCCATACGCTGTTGTAAATTCTTCACTGTGGCTGGCCCTTTCCCATGTTCTCACCCTTTTCTGAGAGTAAATTCTGTGAATCAGATTTTTCAGATGAGATCACACCAGACTGCTTGTATTGCAGCACAGATCCCTGTGGGATTTCACTGTAAACACTGCTCACATGCTCCTGTACACTTTCCTATTTTTTAAGTTATTCTTTATGCATACAGAAAGCCTTCCGTGCATGATAAAGATCAATCAGCTAAAAACTATACCTTTTTTAATGTAGCAGTAAATGTTCATGAAGCCCTCCAGTCTTTTTTTAAACAACTTAGTTCATCAGCTGCCAGCAGTGTAGTTGTGCATGGAGATGTAAGCATAAAATATTTGTTTAGCTGGATCTTACAAGCCCCAGTCTAAGTGTTCAAAAGTGATATACACACTCAGTTCTCCCCTGTGCCTAGAAGTCAAGGTTAATGTGATGTGACTGCAGTTAAGACATTTTGTTTCCTTTATGTTGCAGTTTTGAGTCCTTAAGATTAGTATCGACTGTGTGAAAATCAAGTTTGTCCTCATTTTTTTCTTTTTTTTTCCCCCTACATGCAGAAAAACTTCACTGGCCTAAGACAGAGCTTTCTAGGAAGTCACTCCTGAGTCTGGAAGTTCATAAGCTGAACATCAACAATGAAAACAGCCTCCAGCACCCACCCTCTGGGATCCTTAAGGACATTTTCACCACAGGAACCAGCAGCTACAACGTCCTCCTGCAGAGCAAAGAGGAGAAGAAGCACCACGCACAGAAGCAGGCCTCCTCCCACCACAGGAAGCACCGGAAAACGCCCAAGTGCTCCTCCGGCTGGCGGGGCGGCGAGCACCGCAAGGGGAAGGTGCCGCTGCCCTTGCTGGGCGGGGGCTGGTGCTGCCCTGGCCGGCAGCCGCCCGTGCTGGCCACTGGCCCCGTGGCCACCGGCCTGAGGCTGGGCAGCGGCGCCGCGGGCAGCGCCGGGGGTTTGCCGCCGCGGCCCAGGGCTAGGGCTAGGAAGCATCCCAATCTAACCAAGCCAAAGCAGCCCCAGGCCTCAAAGAGCCGGGCGCAGGAGGGCGATGCCTCTGGCCAAAAACTCTGTCTGCTGACTGCCATCAAGCCCTCCAATGTGGAGAAAGAGAAGGTTAAATTTTTCAGCTCGGATTTCACGTACAATCCTCAGTTTGAGTATGAAAACCCCGCTCTGCCAAATGTGTTAGCTAAGCACAGCCATGCGTCTGACAGATTTCTTAAGCAGGTATTGTTACTTCTTTTTCTCCCTCCTTTTCCACTGATTATTTCTTCCTACACCTACATGATATTTGGCTTTGTTTATAGCAAGTAATTCCTCCTTATCATTCTCCCCTGCCGTTTTAAAAATGCATCAAAGATGAGAATGCACTAGTAGAACTGAAATAAAATCTTTTCCTATTAAAAAAATTAAAGCTTTCCTAAAATTTATGGGATTTCAAAGGATGGAGGCATAGTTCCTTCTAAATGGGTTTACATGAAGCATAATTTAAATCAAGGAAGCTTTTTAGGCAATGAAGCAGAGTCCAGTACAGGAAAAATACAGAGAGAGGAATAAGGCAGCACAGAAATCCTGCCAATCCTCTTGGTGACACAGGGATTGGGAGGGGATAGCAATTATTTGAGGTCATCATTATTGAATAAGCATATATTGATGTTCCTTGTTTTAGTCAACTCTGAAAGGGTATTTGAATATACATTAGACTCAATCAAGCCACAGCCAAATTCCATTCCAGAGAGAGGTAAAATTTAAGAAGACAATTTTGGTTTTTCGCAACATGCAGGCACACTGATAATATAGCTACAGGCATTCCCATTCTGTGTAACTGCCTGGGCTTCCTATCTGAGTTACAAAAAAACCTCAACAGTGACAAAAGCCTTACTTTCAACTTTGACCTAAGTGACAAAACCCAGTGCTTATCTATACAGTAGCAGAAGCAGTATTCTTCCCACTTTTGCTATTTTTAAATGGTTTAGAGAATTTTTTATTTTAGAATGGTTTAGATCTTATTTAAGTTTGACAAGCTTTTCTAAGCAGAGACTCTCATGTTTTCAAGTGATACTTAACTTGGGAAGACATCCTGCCATTACATGAGTTTCACTTCTTTGTGATATGAATATTTCACTTAAAACTAAAATTCCTGGAAGAAAAGATATGTGAATTAAAAGGACTAGGGATTTTAAGAACTGATCCCTGACTTGTGAACAGACTGACTTTTTTTTCTTTTTCTAAATCCAAGAATGCACAGAAGTGTTACTGCCCATTACATCATTGTATTGATACTCTCCATTTTCACGTCGAAAATATCTGTATATTTTAACAACCCCGTTTCTGGGTTTTCATTAAAAATTTATTTTCTTTATGAGAAAAGAGAACAGCTGTTCTGTTCTTAAAATATTCTTCCATACTTCTCAACAACGAACCAAATCATAATGACACCAAATAAAACTGCTCCTTGACTAGAGCTTTTTAATAGGTTTTCCTTTGATTTTTTTAGCAATATTAGCAACATAGATGACAGCAAATCAACATCTACTTATTTGACAAGCCGAATTTAATACAAATTAGCCCTTTCAGTGTGGGCTAGCAGAGGCTTAAAAGTCCTTTAATGCATGATGATTTTCTGGAGCGAGGCTGTCTTTGGTTTACCCTTCTTTTAACAAAAACCCCTAAGCCTAAATACTGAATAGTTTAATAATGAATGATTCCTCAGTATTATTCTGATTTGTAACTCTACCTTTTTCCCTGTCCATAAAAAGTATGGGAAAAATAAAGGCTTTGTAAAAACTTTATAAAAGGCAGTAAAGGATTTAATATTCAGTGAAGTATGGTATTTGTGACAATTAACAAGGAAGATGTAAATTGTTTCACAAGACTTAGTTTGAGTCACTAGAAAAGCATGTATTCAAATTTCAGCTCCTAAAAATACCAGACAAAAATACCTTGCACTTAAAAATGCCCAAACCAGCAGCATTAACATAGCTCCAAGCCCAGCAGGTGTCACTCTCTCTCTTTTATATACAAGTAGCTTTAGACATTTTCATCTCCACGCAAATTTGAATTTAATTTCATGCAAATTTACTATCCAGAAAAAGCAGCATTAATCAAAATTTTAATCAGCAAGTATTGTAGGAGCACTTGCTTTTTCCTAATTTCTTTTTTTTTTTCCACAAAGATTTTACTTGTCAGAAGGAACACGTAGGTATCTTACAGGAAGTTAAGTTCAGAAAGGATGACTTCAGTTGCAAAATAAGTAATCACAGTATCAAGAGCTGGGTCTGCAGTAAAAAAACACAACTGTGCATAGTCATCCTTTTTGCTACCAGAAGAATCAATTCAGTTCTGTTGGCAGTTTTTTTTAAACATTTTTGGCTTCTTTATTGCTCCACTTATTTTAGAAAGCCCTGGTGTCTGTGAATAGAATTATTCCTATTTTTTTTCTACAAAAGGTGCTCATGGCAACTGACACTTGCTCTTTTATGAGTAGAAAGCTGTAAACCCAGCTCTTACTGACTGAACCCACCATTTTTATAGGGGGTTTTTAGGACACCCAAGTGAAATGAGCTCAAAACCTGACATTTCAGAATTTTAGAGAATTTTTCAGTCATGTCAAAAATATTTTTATCCACAGCTGTGCATAGCATGCTAGGACATTAAAACAGATTGTGTTTACTTATTACCCTTTCTGCATTTGTGCATGTCTATGAAATTGGTTATTATAGCATTACTGAAATATGTCTGGAAGACAAATCACACTCTGCCCCATTTATTTATTTTTTTAAAGACAAAGAGCACTGAGGATTTGCAAACCATTAACTCAGCAATGCTGCAGTGGGGAACACACAGGCTTGTGAGCACCCACTTTGCCCCCTGCCTCTACTTCAATCAAAGCTTTTAAACCTTGGGCACAGCCCAACACTTTTATTGATTGACTTTTCACAGACATAGAGAAAACATTTTTGAGTTGTTCATACATTTGAAAAATGCTAATTTTAGTGTCTTTCTTCTTGTACTTTGCTCTGTTTGTTTCTCTCTTTCTACTTTATGATATTTTCTTCATAATAATTTTTTCATGAGTCACACAATAAGTGTTTCCCTTTAGGGAAATAAACTTGAGAATAGAAAATAGCACGCAGATTTGCACTTTTCACATTGATTAACAAATCTGATAGTACAGGAGTTAATTCTCTTATCACTGTGTTTCAAGGTCACTGCAGCAACTGTGTGCTCTAAAAGTTTTCTGACTCAAACTTCTTGTCCTTCACTGTGAAGTTTCTTAACACTCAAAGTGTTATTTTTACTCAGATGCTAGAGGTGGCAATACTTGCTTAGAAGTAATTGTTCCCAGTGTTTGCAGACCAGATCAACTTAGCAGTTGCAATTTGCTGTACCAAAATCAGCAAGCTGCAATTTTAGGTAACCTGTTTCTTTGAATTGTACAAGGCAGCAAGAATTCTATTTCTGTACACGGTTAAGAAAACCAACAAAAAAGCCCCTAACCATTTTGTTGAATGAGTGACCCCCCCGTGAAAGAGTTATACATCCTCTTCCCTTGTACTCATAAGAGTACAGCAGTTTTGACTTAATAAATTAACCAGTTATGCCACATTGCAGGTGTTTGTGTGACACCTTTTAAGGCAATAATACAAGTAGCCTACAATTAGCAAATTTATCAGATGTTGGGAAGAAATTTAGGTGGAGCTGGAAGGCTAAACAACATGGCATTCAACACTGAGTAATCCCTTGCTATGTCCAAGTGATGTCACAGCTTAGGCATGTGGAAGACTCAAGAACATGACACTGTCTGTAAAAAGCACTTAATTGTAAACCATTTCATTCTCCACTGGTAACAAATTCCCTTCTTAACTAAGATTTATAGATAAGGTGTGCTAATACATAACACAAAGCATATCAGGCCATCCAAGTGGTATAAGTTCTCAGGGTCTGACACAAACTTCTCTCTTCCCCTGGAAGAGACTATAGATCACTTCTTGTGATACCACAGTAGGAAGATAGGTTTATTTCAGAACACAGTCTCATACAAAATCCCAGTGAGTATTAACTTCTAATTCTTTACAAAGTAATTTAAAAATTTTTAATTAAAAATATTTTTACCAGCTCTAAATTACTTAAAAGTGATCTTTATACCACTAAGAACAAGCATGCAGAAGAAAACCCCCTACGAATACTGAATAAAACTCAAAATACTATAGACTGAGTGGACTAGCCTCAAAAATCTGCACTTATCTTCCTCCCTTCATTCCTCTTGATCCAAAGAGCCACCATTTTATGGTGTTGATTAAACTAACAAGCTCAGTCTTGTACTTCTTAGTGTTACCTAATGATGCACCTTCCTTGGAAACTTTTTCCCCCCAGCAGGAAGAAGAGCAATGGTGTGCATCTACTTTGTTTGTCTTATAAATCTCAGCAGAGACTGAAACCCTTTTGCAGCCGAGCTGCTTCCCAGTGTATGAGCTGACTGAAACGGGCTGACTCCTAGATCACTGAACCCCTTCTCTTACTTGCTTGCCTCGCCCTCCTCATGAGAAGTCTTACCAGTACATATTTCTACAATAACTCTCAAGAAACTGAGCTGTGCTGCTGAACATGGGTGACTTGGGATTCAGAGACCTGCTTGGCTGTAAATAATTTGTTTTAAAAAGCCAACACCACTATAACCTAAACCAGTCAATTAAACAGGCTTGCCTTGTTCTTGTTAGCGCTTCTGTGTTACTGCTTTCTTGAGCATCAGTAGAGTTTGCTGTGCAAGGGGGCTTGTCTTGGGACTGCTGCTTCTTTTGGCACTCTTTGGTAGTGATCAGAGGGATAGGTAGACCTTTTAGGTAATATTGAAAAGAGCAGGAATTATTACTCCTAACCAGTAACCTAGTACAGCCACATAGTTCTTCTTTTCTTCAATTTTTTTACCTGTTGCTGTATAGTTTAGAGTTTAGCCTTTGGAACTGCAGCAGTACCAGTGTTCTGCTGGCCTGGAGGCTGGAAAACAAGCTCACAGTTGGATGCTGCAGTAGGCAGCAGCTGGCATGCTGGTCTGGATTTTCCCCTTTCCCTTCAAGTTCTTGCAACACCTGACTGAGTCATTTCATCTTGGAGACAGGTACAGAACCCCAAATTAAGGGCTTGGTGTTGTAGTCAGTGCCTGGAAACCAAACATTTCCCAAATCTTCTCCCCCCAGAGACCACTCCCAACTGGGGTGGTTGTGGCAATAAGTGTCAACACCAGGAACATCACTGGGGATGGGGCTCCTCTCAGTGCCAGGGCCATCTGCCACTCCCCAGAGATTTGTGTGTGATGGCTCTCCCTGTTATTTCGGTGCTTCCAGAGCCACACCTGCCCACTTGGAAAGAATTTTTGGGACTTTTTTCTGTTTCACTTGAAACAGAGTCAAGAGAGAAGGTGATAGGGGTGAGCACCCTTCTTAGTAATTTCTAAATATCTGTTCAGCAATGAGGAGGCTTAAGCTTAATGACTTTCTCAGTATGCAGGAGTTCAAACTTGCAACACCTATCTGGATGTGGCTGGAATGCCAGGATATGGGTTACCTAGCATGGCACATAAAGAAGTTTCCCCTTGAAGCTGTGAACTTTATCAGGTTGAGGTAGGAGAGGCCAGAGTAGGTCTGTGCTTCTTCAGGAGGACCTGTGTCTGAAAACCTGCTATTTGTATTGTGCTGTTGATTCAAGTGTCTCACAGCATTTTAGGGGAATCTTGAACAGCCCAAGAAGGTGCCTACAGGCAGGCAGGAAGAGCTAGAACTCGGGTCTCCTGACTCCCAAACTCATGGTGCCTCCCATGGCATGGAGGTCTCCACTCCAGGGAGTTTGCTGTTACAGGCAGCCAAGCAGGAGGTTTGGTGTGTGCTCAGTGCTTGTTTTCTCACTGTTTGTTGTGATGAGGTGGTTTTGGAAAACACCTGCACTCCAGCTAAGATAGGAGAGTCCTCTGGGATTTCATTTCAAATTAACTTAGGCATTCTAGAATTTGAGTGGGTACTTAGTGTTAAGTCTTATAGACTTAATTGAAATTTAATATCAACAAGTTGTGAAGACAAATTTCACGCTAGAAGATTGATGGAGAGATGACTTTTTCCAGAGTGAACAAATAAAGTTAGTTAATTGTTCATAGAAACCCGATACACCAAACAACTAGTAGGTAACATAAATATCTTAAGGATCTGGCACCTGGCAAAGGAAACTGAAGAACTGTTATCATGAATTGTTCAGGCTGCTGGCTGAGGATAAACTTCCTGGGAAATGGGCAGGAATATTTAGGTTGCTTCTTTAACCAACGATTTTGTATAAGACAGGCAAATGCCTAAGCATGTGCAGACACTGAAAAACTTATTAAACAGCCAATGTTTTTAGAAGTTAAAATTCATAGCTAATTAAAAAAAAGGAAAAATTGTTTGGAAAAATATACAAGACAAAGAAATACTGAACATTAGATGCAATATTTCTTTGGTGTTCAGGTAAGTGGTATTTCCCTCATCAAAGAGACTTTAAGAATATGTCTAGCTGTCATTTATAGGTTTCAGTAGCAATTATTTCAGGGTTACTTAGTTTCAACTTGAAAAAAATAGAGAAGGATTGTTAGTAGCTGTGAGAGATAAAAAATTAATCCCATTTTTGTGGAAAATCCGTCAGTCTGACAATGTCAGAATTACATAACTAGAAACAAGTGTGTTACCAGCTTCATGCAGGGATGTAAGTGTATAATGTAAAAAGATGTTAAGTCTGCAAGATTTTCACCTTAATTGTCAGTGGTATTTTCTTAGCAAGAGCATTAATTTTTTAAGGTAGGATCAGGAGTTTCTGTTACCAAGTCTGTGACTAAAAGCTATTCCCTATATCTGGACTGTTCCTGGGAAAGAAGTTATTCCATACCACATTTTCTTTTAGGGGTGTGAAATGACATGCTGGAGAGCAGATTACTTGGGATGAACATTTCACACCCCACCAATAACATCTTCAGTATGCAGAGTTCAGATCATGGTTATGGGCATCATGCTAAGCTTTGCACCTACAAGGGACTTCTTCTAGCAGCAATACATGAGAGAATTGTTCATACCATTCTATTTATTTCATGAAATAGGCCTTCATTTTGGGGGCTTATAAAGAATTACTGTGGTTTAAATGAAAAGTTTAAATGAAAGTTCTGTAAATAAAGTTCCTGCTCTCTCCTTCTTTCTGACACAGACACTCATGGTACAAGGGATATCATGCTAAGGAGACATTTCTGGTAAAAGTATTATTGTTAAAATTATAGTTACACATCTACTTAATGGTGGTCAGTGTTCCTAAATTAGAATGAAGTGAGATGACAGTAATAGTTGATCTTTTTCAAATTCTTTGGAAAACCATAAAAAGAAACATGCTGTCAAGCTGCAAATGTCCTGGAGACCTGTTATGTCTGTTTTACAAGACAGTTGTACAACGTTGCCAAAATTAAAGAGAAAATTGGTACTATTTCAGTAGACTGATAATCATCTAATCATCACACTGATGTATGTGGGTCTAAGATGAGTTGATCAGAATCTTTTTTCAGTACTTTGGCATTAATGTACATCTGAAGATGATGTAAATTCATTGCAGAGTGTGTCACCATGTATTGAATGAGTACAGCCTGATAGTGACTGCCAATGAGTTAAGAAAAGAAGGATTTTAAACTAAAAAAAAAAAGATTGAGAGGAGAGAAAGAATACACATGCCAGTCTGACATGGGGATCTTAGTGCGTTACTTGCTATGCTTTTTCATTTCATAGTCCATTAATATCATGAAGAGGACACTGCAGAAGTATGGAAGCTATGAAAAATTTGAACAGGCCACTGGAGGCAGCTTGCTGACCAAAAGTCGCATCTGGAATCACGTCAGGAAGTACATGGTGAAAGAAGGCTGTCTTGGTGAGGTAAGGCATGCACTGCATCAGGAAATAAACACTTATGTAGGCCTTAGACATTACACGTGGATGGACCCACGAGACCCTCTGGGAGGCCTTTCCTCCATAATTACAAAAATTTTCCTTACGTCATACTTTTCTCATGGCTATGCCCAGTCTAATGTTTGAACAATTGAAACGACACAGATTCATTGTGAACGCTTCAGTCATCTCTCTGAGCCTGTTTCCTGAGTCACATATGCTTGTTCTTAAATTCACTTCTTTTGGGAGTACCCCAGAACGACACCCTTCCTTCCCTCCTTTTTTCAGCTGCTTGGAGACCAGCACATTTCCATTTATTCATCAGTTCTGCCATCCGTTCTCCTGTATCAAATTATTTACACCAAAGGAAAGAGTTAAGAAAAGGCCAAAAAAAATAAGCAGCAACCCAAGAGAGTGATTTATAAGAAGCAACACAAATGAAAATGACATAAGTGAATAGAAATGTCTGAAAGAGGTTGGCTTGTTGAGTTCATTTGAGTGCTGTTTTTTCCTGGCTTTAACCATCTAATTTTTTAGAGCCCTGTGAAAAAAACTTATTTTCTATATTCAGGATTTAAAAAGACCAGTTTGATGAAGTTACATGACATTGCTTGGAAAAGTCAGATGAAATTGAATGCATAAAAAAGGGATTAATCCAAATGAAATCACCAGATGACAGTCAAAGACTTGGATGAGATCACTGGCAGTAAGCAAGAAGAGTCTGGAATCATGAAACAAAAATTAATTTCCCAGAAACTAGGTTTAATTGGTAAACATTATTAGGAGAAACTGCTAAACTCGTCACACATTTTTGTGAGACTATGATTTAACACTTGATAACCAGACTTCACCTGTGTTTCTAAGAGTGGGATTAATAAACTACAGTTTAGAGCAAGCAGAAAAAAATTGTGTGTTTGGTCTTTCCTGTGCTTTTATCTCCCTCTTCATTTTTGGCTGGGTTTGACTTCATGGAAGCTGGATCCTACATCCTCATCCAGCAGCCCATGTCCTTCCTAATGAAATGCTTTATTTTTCTGTGAAAATAGGGTTAATACAGGATAGTCTAAAATAGGAAAATACTCTCTCCAGCTGAAGAGGTCTTAATAAAGCTAAGTGGCACCTGCCCTTTAAATCTAAATGCTTTGGGATTTACCTATTTTTCTTGACTCTTGAAAGTTTTATGTGACTGACCATTTTCTGTTGAACTTGAAGCTGAATGGTGAGTTTTGAATACAGGGAAGTGTTGTATTCATGCCTTTGATCCCTGGGTCCTTTTTTTTTTTGGATATTAAAAAAGTGATCTTTCTTTTAAGTACTCTCCCTTGTACTCTGCTGAGCAGTACTGTTTCCTTAGGCTTTACATGAAGAGGGATAGGTGCTTAGTCTGCAACAAAGAGTTTCACTTTTCCCTCAGTCACTTGTTTAAAAAGGCTTTTTGAAGTCAAATAATAAAATATATCAATATGCATTAGTTTCCTTCTCTCCCAGTTTTTGTTTTTATTACCAATTTTCCAAGAGAGAACAGGAAAGCAAGTACTATATTGTTGTATAGAACAAAACAATACCAGTATTTCAATAATATTATTAAGTCTGCATCATGTAACAGGAAAAAAAGTACACAGTGCTTCCCCCTCTCATTCAAGTGGCTTTAAAATTGCAATTGTAATGCTTTCAGACAGCTAATTACTTAGATGCCTAGTCAATTCATGTGTACTTAACCTAGTATTTTTCTGTTCTCAGTAATACTAAGATAATTCAATACAGTTAAAAAACTGGAATTTTCTCTAATTTATTCTGCATGCAATTGCTCCCTGCCCTCTGAGTGTAGTCAGTGTTACCATATTAAATTTTTCAGTCTCATGTTGGTCAGTCTTCACCCTCACCCAGCCCACTCAAGTCTGAGGTTCTGTCTGTAGCAGAGGTGAGTAGGATAAACTCAGCCAGAAGGGTCCCTCAGGTGATTGCTGATTGCAGGACAGAGTTGTGGAGGGCAGGGGACCAAAGAGAAGTGATACAATGAAAGGGCCAGAGGAAAAAGCAGGAACAGGAGCAGGAAGAGAGCTCCTCCAGCTCTACCTGAACTCTCTCCTCTCCAGATTGTGGTCCATCTCACGGAGGACCTGCTGTCGCGAGCCTCCATGACCGTGGTGAACGGCCGCCCCACCCTCACTATCAATGTCTCCACTGCACGAGAGCACTGGCTGGAGGGGATGCTGAGACACGAAATTGGTATGAGCCTGACATCCCTTCTGCAGGCAAAGGGGAGTACTTGCATGCCTTGTTGCTTATTTCACAGTGATGGGCCAGGCACCGGACAGATACAGAAACAGGGAACATCGCTGTCCAAAGAACCTGTGCTGCAGGTGTGCTAAAGGGAAGGAGAAACCTTTTTATTACTGCAGCATGCAGTAAAAGGATTCCTAGGGTTCATGTACATTAGCATTTTAGGTCAGATCCACAGCGAGCTTTTGAAGTAAGCCTACCACTAGTCCCACCTACTGCACTGAGGTTCCCATGCCAAAGGAATCTTGGAGCAGGCAGAGAGTAATCCTTTCAGATGATGCTAGCCCAGAGGCTCTGCTCCAGGGCACACCTTCTGTACTGTCACTGCTCAGAGACGTTTTGCTCATGAGAGCAATTTTTTTTTAACTACTCTGGAGTTAAAAAAAAAAAGGAAACAAAAATAGTGTGACCGTTCAACTTTGGCTCCAGCCATGTCACTTTACAAACCTGCTCCTGTCACGCTGCACTGCTTGTAAATGTAGGCATGCTTTAGGTATGAAGAATTTACCCAGTGATCCCTAAACTGGTGTAAAATTGCCACGGTTTTTGCATTACACAAGGCTGGCCCAGCCCTGTGGAAAATTTCTACAAATTTTTCAGTGCATCTGTTTTAATGAAGTACATAAAAAATGGATAAAGGTGGCTAGTGCCCGAATATCAACTGAAGAGTAAGCCTTGCAATTGCCTAGAACCACTGTTAACCACATTGTAAGAGACACAGCATCTTCCAAGGCTGCAGTAGGGCTGTTTAATTACCTTCAGGAGGCAACTTTTCTGCCCCTTTACTTTGATTTTCCTTCCTTCTGTTCCCTACTATGCCTATCCTATGCCAGAGACAATTCAGCTTGTAAGACACGTCTGAAAATTCCTTTCCACAGATTTAGAAAGTCAAGTTCTCCTCACAGTTTTATTCCTTAGGCATTTTCAGGAATTTCTTTTGCAGTCAGCAGGTGAATATTTGCACGGTGTATCTATCTCTGACAAAATTCTCTGTTGTAGACAAGGCTAAAGTTGTCACTTTCCCCAGTGCCCAGTCCTGCCAGCTCAGCATTCTGAAATGGGTATCTCCTTATATATTTTATAATTTTTTGTTAATCATGGGATGCTGCTGTTCTAAGTGCCACATCCCTTTTATTTTTTTTTTCAGGAACGCATTATTTTCGGGGTTTTAACAACAACAGCCAGCCTTGGTGCAACCGGAACGGGCGTAGAAAACACGGGTTAAAACCAATCAACCCCACAGAAGAGGGGCTGGCGAGCATTCACAGCGTCCTGTTCCGCAAAGACCCTTTTCTTTGGAGAGCTGCCCTGCTCTACTACACAGTGTACCAGGCCAGCCAAATGTCCTTCAGTCAGCTTTTCCAGGACGTGGGCAAATTTGTCAAGGACCCCAATACTAGGTGGGATTACTGCGTACGGGCCAAGAGGGGGTGGACTGACACTTCACAACCAGGTGAGTTCCCTATTTGCCTTCTCTTTTGTTGTACTTCAGGGAGGTTTTCAGAACAAGCACAGGGCTCCTTAATCGTGTCACACGGTAAAACCTTTGCCAAAGGCAGAAATGGGACTGCACACTTTCTGAAATGGGGTCTCAGGAATTTTGCTATGGAAAACAAGGCTGAAAATGCTCATGAGTGAGACCTTCAAGCTGAATCAGTAAAGGAATTTTTTTTTTGGTGGAAGTGGAATGTAAATGCAAAACTTTGAAAAAATCCATATTCACAGTTTGACCTGCTTTCTACAGATGTAATGTTGCCTGTGGTTATTCACAGGCACTATCTTCTGTTTTTGGTTTCTTTTTCTGGCTGGTAGATTTTGCCTTCTGTCTGGTTTTTGGAAAGGTTTTCAAAGTCAGGGATATAAATATCTAGTTTTTAAAAATAAAATCGTTCTGCTCATAATGGCTTCTGAGAACATGCCTTGACCAAACACTGATAGAGTGCAATGTATCTCCATTCCTTTCAGGCTGTTTCAATAAGGACCAGGTGTACTTGGATGGCATCCTCCGAATCCTGAGATACAGGGAGTCCATTGATTTCCATCTTCTGACAGCTCTTGGAAAGGTGACTGAACTCATTATTCCCAAGGGTACAGTTTTATTATTTCAGCAAGCCTGGCTGTAACAGCCCATGAGTCATTGTGCTTTGTTTTACTTTGATCTAGAATTCTCTGCTCTGTATAGCACCTTCAATTACGTTGTGCAAGTTGCAAGTGTTTTGCAGTCCTAAAAATTTCTACCAGCTTGTCCTCATTCTTCACTTATCAGATTAAGATTTATGGTCATATTTCTCAGACTTTCCTCCCTTTAGATTCCTACCTGACTTGCAGTACAACAGACTGCCTTGGCCAAACAAGACAGGTACTAGGTAAGGTGGTGGTCCTAGCAGAAAACGAACCATTTGACATTAATGCATCCCCCTTCCACCACAAAGAGTATTTCATCTCAAAGTTGTCTCACTGATGGCAGGTGTTTTTCAAAAATGAGGGGTTTTTTCCCCCAGAATAATGGTATTTCTACATTCACAGAACATATTTTCAGTCCATTCTAACTGTCATGGCTTGTTTGCTCTCAAAATCATCCTAAGAAGTGCAGAAATTTTGTAACACTTCCTGAACCAAATCCTTGGGTTTCTAAGCTTTCACAGTTCATAAAGCGGGGTTCATACTCACATTAACAGAGTCAAATTGACAGTGAGCTTGAATTTAGAGCTGGTATACCAACATTTCTGCCTACTTAGCAATCAATGGGTGATAAAGGGAAGGGGCATATTATGATAGAGGGTTTTGGTCCACATTTAAGTTTTCCCTTTACTGTCAGAAACATCCTTACTGATAAGCAAGAGCTATTTAGGTGACTGAACCAAGTCAGGAAGCTTTGAAAATAAAATCACACTGTCAAATAAGTCTGCAGCTTTCTCTCTGAAATTTCCTTTTGCTTTAAGCTTGCTTAACTCCACACACACACTGTTCCTTTGCTGCTTTATGCCTGTCTCTCTTCAAGGAGTCTGCAGGATTGTCAGGCCACTTGAAAAACATATTAAGTCATTCCTCATAAAATTACCAATCCCACTATGATCCACATTGCATGGCACCCACATTAAGGGTCTACAAGCAATTTATTTCTAGCAGTATGATAATTTGTAAGTGCTTGACTTTACAACTTCTAAAATCAAGGGATCTTAAAGTGTATTCTGAATGTTTTCACTTCAGACATCTGCAGTCAGGCTGGAAATTTGTATATCAGAACCATGTCTGCTCTCAGCATCACAGATTAGCTGAGGTCTGCAGAGACCTCTCAACATCATCTAGTCCAACTTCCACGCTTAAGCAGTGTCAGCTAGAGCAGTTTGCCCTGGACCATGTCCAGCTGGGCTTTGAATATCTCCACTGATGGTGACTCCACAATCCCTCTGTGTGGCCTGTGTCAGTGTTTTTCCACCCTCACCCTACAAAAGTGTTTTGTGTTCGGATGGAATTTTGTGCATTTTAACTGGAGCCCATTGCCTCTTGCCCTGTCAGTGTGTGCTGGTGAGAAGAGCCCCATCCCATGCCATTAGGTGTTTATACACACTGACAAGATTCCCATGAGCTTTCTTTTCTCCAGGCTAAACAGTTCCAGCTCTCTCAGCCTTTCCTCATAGGAGAGATGCTCCAGTGCCTTAATCATCTTAGTGACCCTTCACTGGGCCCGCTCCAGTATCTCCATGGAGTCTCATGAAAGAGAGAAGTATAAAACTTGCACTGGGATCCAGCCTAGTGGTTTATCACCACTTTAAATGGGGGGGATTTATTTGGTTTTTTTAGGGTGGAATAGGAGGATCAGGTTGTTCCAAAGGGAGCATTAAGTTTGGCTGGCACATCCTGCAGGTCATGCCTTCCTGTTGCTTCTGACATTACTTAGAGTGTAGAAGAGTGTGGTGTGGATACATGCAAGCTGTTCAACATACCTAGAAGTGACTAAGGAAAACACTTGAAATGTGAGAAAAGATGCTTCTTAAAAGGAGCAGTTTTAAAACTTTGCAGGAAAGAATCAAATGCGGGAAGCACTGCAAAACATTCCTGTGGTGACTGCATGCAAGTAATACTGAAGGGAAACAGAATGCAGATATTGGGTGCACTTCAGTATAGCATATCTGCCAGAGTCTTAAAAAGTAAAAGCAGCACAACACCACCTACTATTGTGCTTCCCAAGAAACATATGAGCACATTACAAAGAGCACAAGTAAGCCTGTTTCAGCCTCAGAATTTTTTATCTAGTGCAATGGCTAATTACATGTGGTAACGAAAACAACCCCTTTCCACAATAGGATGAGATTATGTTTTTGATCTCCTCAGGATGTCAACTTTGGTCATTGTTTACCAATTGTAAGGACTGGGGAAATGCATCCCATTCAAACCATACCTCAGATTGCAGATACATGTTTCTTGTTTGCAGCAGGAACAAACCTCTGAACAGAAATTTGAGGGGGAAGGATCCTTTTTCTTTCTTTAGGGAGGAAAAGAGATAGAATTTAATTGCATGTGGTGCTATGTCTCCGGACTGAAAGGAGATGGTATGGTTTTGTAAAGCTCCTCTGTATCCACTTCTAAGTGAGTTAATTAGGTGTAATGCCACATGATTTCAAACAGCAGCATCTTAGTGACTTGAATAAGCCTGGACATGGGTGTATGTTCATTTTTTAATTGGGTGCATCTTGTCCTTGCAACTAGAAAAGCACACTTGTAACGCAGATGCAAATTGATTTTCTTTGTGGACTTTGCTCCAGTTATCATTGCTGAGATATGCACCTGTCTCTATGGATCAGGTTTAGCAATCTGGATTATGCCATCCTTTCCTTTCCAGAAAGCCCTTCCATGCCCCTTGCACACTGGTGAATCCTTCATGTGCACTTTAATCGCTGCTGAATAGAACCCATCACCTGCCAAGAGGGCAGGCTGCTTCCAGGGAACCCAGACTGTGCAGGGCTCAGCTCCTTGGAGGAAACACGGGTCAAAAAGGTTGGAAGGAGCAGGCTCCACTCAAGCCACCTGGCACAAACCTCCTGGAAGAAATAGGACGTGCCAGTTAGTAAGCACAGCGAGGCTGGTGGGCTTTGCCGGTGCATATGCTGCTGTCTGCAGGGTGCCCAGAACACACAGCTTGGAGACAAAGCGACAACCACACAAATTCCATCACACTGGACAGCTGCCCAAGGAGTCCTGCTCTGTGCTTCCATGGCAGCTTGTGCTGAGCCAAAGCATTCATCCTTTCTGGACTATCATTCACAGCACCCTGAGCTACTGCAGTTAGAAGTCCTAGCTTTTAGAATCGTAAGACTATGAAGATAAAAATATCCATTTTCCTTAGAAAAAAAGCTGTCAGGTCCTGTAATAGCTGAAAAATGGGAATTTGGCACCCATACCCAGAAGGCTCTGGTGCCATGAGGCAAACCCTGCTACTGAGTGGGGAAAGCAAAAACCTAAAATTGGGATGCTTAGGTATTGTTCATGTTCTAGTTACTAGAGGTGCGTTTTCATTTAGCTTTGCATAAGTACATTAACTAGTGAAAATGAAAGAGCAGAGTTCAGGTCAGCTGGCACAATGCATTTCCCAAAGTCTGCTTCCTGTGCCATGCCTATCCTGCACTCCCTTTCTAGTTCCTTAGTCTTTTGCACAGTGTTGTTTCCATTCTCGTGTAAATCTTTCTGCCTTGTTGAGAAGACATTCCAGGACTCACATGTGCTCCATTCTTTCCTTCTCTGTTCCTGCAGCTGCTGTAGATGATTCTCATTCACATTCGTACAAGTCTGTTTACTGATGGAATCAAAAGCATAATCAGGAATTATGAAGGCATTTGCTAAAATTACGCTTTTTTTGCATCTTTCACTGAAGCAGACAGTTGCTCATGTTTTGAAAGGCTTCTCCAAGATTTTAAATTCCCCTGCTCTGAAATATTTTCTCATTTACAGGAGAGAATTTATAGCAGCAGCAGAGAAGCAGCAGGTCTGTACTGCTAAACTGACCCGTGTCCTTCCTTACAGATCTCATATGAGGATGTGGATCGCCTGAAAGGATTAGCTGTGATTGAGAACATGAGGGTGCCACACTTCTTGCAAGACCATGCCCGGTACATGGAACACTTGAAAAAGATCATGGAAGTCAATGAGCTGACTGATGAGGAGCTCCAGGATCTCATAAATTAACAGTATTAGACCACTATTCACTTACTGTGTGACAATGTAGAACTGGACTTCCCAGAGCTTGCAAAAAGGGACTTACGAGAGATGGGAGGGAAGAGTGGCCAGAATATGTGGAATTCAGAACAAGCCCCTTTGTGTCCTTTTGCATTGTGATTGTATACTACTTATTTTTAAAAGGGATTGTGCATTTTTGTAAAATTCGGCTTAGAAATTCCTCTGCAGTGATCTGTCCAATCATCTGCTCTGTTCTGTATGCTTGGTATAGTGCTGAGTGCTGTCTCTTGTAATATATTGCCTTTTCCTACCCAGGTTTAGAGGTGGAGGAAAGGGGACAGAGGAGAAATTCCCCCTTAGTTCACTTTTGTTTGCCTTATCTTTGGTCATAGCTGTCACGGTTCATAGCAATAGAACTGCTGTAGATTATGCTGCATTGCTGTCTGCATAACTTTCCCATTTAGTCATCATTGCAATGAAAACAGAAAGTTTAAAAACAGTGCACAGAAGCAGGTCTTTGTGCCACAGGATCAAAGTCCATAATGTTACAAAAAGTTCCAGGGTTTTTTTTAAGGAGAGAATTATTTAAAATAAGAGAAAAAAAGGTAGGTGTTGGTGTTTTAATGACTGTAAGCAGATAGCAAAGCTTTCCCCTTCATTCCCATGAATTACACCATTCCACATCTTTATGTGTATAATACATGTTTCAGGAAGCTGAATTCTGGGAATGGCCTCCCTCCTTGGAGAACAAGCACAGTCTGTCTAGGAAATTCAGCATGGCGGTGTTTTGGAAGGAGGATCGAACAAAACTGTGATTTCATGACCTATGGTTCAAAATAAATTCAGGAACACAGGGCCATGATCCAGCACAGCAGGCAACACCCACTTCTTCGTTGGGTTGCCTGAGCCTACAGAGGACCAGGTCACATTTTTGAGCAGGACCCCCACACTACAGCAAGCTTGAGCTTGCAGAGCTTGTTTCAGAAACAAGATGTGACTGGGGGAGAGAAGACAAGTCTCAAGTGCCCTATTCCTGTGTTCAACAGAAGTGCTGCACCACTCTGAATCAACTTTACCTCTGTTCTAACTGCTGGTGCTATATCCAAGACAAAGGAGAGAAAGCTCCTTAAAGCAAGGAGCTTTCTGTAGTCACATGATGAATAACTTAGATGATGCAGGAGGATGTACTACATAAACTACATTTTCTGATTCTGGAGTATTACGGAATTGTTGAGGCAAAGTATAGAAGTATTCTGCCAAAGGGTTTTGTTTTAGGAGACAGCATTTTACTAGGGCTCCTCTGAACTCCTGGGAAGCAGCTGTGGTTGGAGAGGCTGGGCAGGAACTAGTGGGAGCCTTGGACAGGGCTTCTGCCCTTTCTCACCCTGCTGCTTTGCCCACTGGTAACAGGCCTGACATGGGATAAGGTGAGTAGATGGAGCCAAGGTTTCCTCCATGCCATGTTTGCATGGACCTGAGCCAGTGTATCCCCCCTCCCCTTATCCTGTTCTTTAATGAAACAAATGGAATGACTCTCCCACCCTGTTTTACACCCAGGACATTACCAGACATTACAGTAAAATCTTGAGAGCACATTTTCTGATCCATAGGAAAATCTGTGAGGAAAGGCTGACAGTTGGCTAAGAGGTCTGAAGGTTTATGAATAATCCCATAAAAGCAGCTGCCTTTCAGATACTATTGCAGGTTGTTTGCAGTGGCTGGCTGACTGCTGTGAAAAAGAAAATGCATTCAACAAGCATATATTTACTAAATTTAGTTATTTTCAAGGCAGGGACTGAGAACTGCTTGCAACAGCCTTAATTTTGTGTTGTCAGTATTGTTCAGGAGCTGAAAGCCTTTCAGCCTCTGTGTGCTGTTTTCTCTCCTTCCCTCCTTCAGGCTGTCTAGTTTGATCACTGGTGACTTTGCCTGCCCAGCTTTGTTTTAGAGCTGTGCAGAGCACACACAGTGTTGCAGCAGCCTGACAGGAACCATTTGCAGTCAGTCACGCACACACGTGCTCCAGGTTTTGGCTCCTTTGCCAGAAACAGCAAGAAAGCCACAAGTGACTGAAGTTGAGCCAAGGATTACAGTCAAAAGCTGTCTGTGGAGTAAACTGGGCAGAGATCATTTGAACTACACCATGGAAAAATCTGGCTCACTTTGCTGACCCTGGGGTATGCAAAAGGGACAGTCCTTTTAGAAAGGAACAATTCTGAATTGATTTTATTCTGACAGGAGACATCCCTGCCTTTCTCCCATGACTTCTGCATAAGCAGAGTGGTTTTCCTCCTCCCACAGTAGTAGCATCTTATAATCTAAATGCACGTCCATAATGTATCCTCAAAACCAGGAGGCTGTGCCAGTCACTCTTTTGCCACAAAATGCCATGCCTACAGGCCTGACTCTTTCACCACTCTTTAGCCCTAAACACTACTACAGGCCTTTTTGCTTTATTTGAAGACCTGCATCACCTTTCTTGCAAGGCAGTAGGTGCCATTAAACTTCCATTCTTCATTATTCTAGAAGCAGATTTGCCTGGTGCAAAGTTTGGAGTCTGGAAGTGGTCAGGATCAATATGTAGCAATAGGCGAAGCTGCCAGCTTCTGTTTTTGGCATCAGATGTGTCATTCCTCCTTTGTAAAAGTGTTTCAAATTTTGAAGTGTAGCTTTTGTAAATTTTCCTGAATTTTTGTTTTTCACTGTGAAGAGGCTGGTTACTGAGTTGTGATACTGAAGTTCTGTGACAGAGTGTGTGGACAGCAGTGGTGAGCAGCGGTGAGCTCATGTCACTGCACAGTTTCATGGTGTCAGTGCTGTGTTGGCAGCCTTTCCTGGCTGGCTGGCTTGGTTGCTTTGCTGTGTATATGTGTCTTGCTATGTTATTCCTATACAGAAACCTGGTCAGCGTTGGAAAAGCCTCCCCGTTTCACCAGACCAATTTTGAAAGGCATTTTATACAACTTTTACAAATAAAGGCAAAATAATGACAGAGATGAGAGTACTGAAGTGTTACATCACGCTGTGTGAGAGGGTTACTCTATCCAATGGCCCGGCTCTACAGCAACTTGGACATCCTATGTTGATATGGAAGAGGAGCCTTTCTGACTCTTTTTCAAAAACATCACTTAGGGTTGGAGTCACGAAGGGTCTGTTGAAGTCTTACACTGGGTATGGCTCTCCCTGCTCAGTCAGAAGGCCTGGCTGCTCACGAGGAAATTATCCTCCTTTTTTCTAGGATATGGTCTGAGGCAGCATTGGAGCCTCTTTGCTGCGATGCAATTCCCAGCACCATCCATGCGGGAAATGGCAACTCCAAATGTTCCACTTTAACACTTTGATCCGCCCCCCAAAGCCCCCTCCCCTGCTGCTTCATTCCAGCACTCCCCTCTCACACTGTAAAATGTGCTTATTTACTTCCAGGGAGTCCTGTCATCTCCTTATGGCTCAGCTCCCTCGTATATAAGTAAGGATAACATTTAAGGGTTGCAGGTTCTTTTTAATGGAAATATTTTAAAAGTCAATTGCTGATTTGCCTTGCAAGACTGCTAAGTATTATCACACCATATTCCCCTTCTCTTGCTACAAAGTCTGGAAAACACAGCCTGAAATCTGTTCCCTTCATAGGCTCCCAGGCCACCACTGTTCTCCCGTGCATCCCAGATACCCCTTCTACAGCACCAGCAGGGTGAAACACAACACTCACCCATCACTGAGCAGGTGTATTTCAGTACTGAATAAATCTCACATTTGTCAGAGGTGATCTGCAGGACCAATGCAGCTCTGAAAGCTTTTTTGCAGCACACAAGTGCCAGGCTTGTGAAGCTGGATGCCCTGCAGGCAGTTCCAAAAGAACCTTAAGCACCAAGGTTCTCTAAAAGGAGGGAAAGATGGAAATCATTATGCTGGAAACCAGGATGGAAATCTGGCAACCTGTGAGTCAGAGTGGAAGTTGAGTGAGACCTTGTCTAAGCCAAGAGAAAGGCAAAAGGAAACAGCTGGAACAATTCTTTTCTTTGGGTTTGTTTCGGGTCTTTTTTGTTCTTTATTTTTTTGGTTTGTTCAGTTTGGTTTTTTTTAAGGGAATAGTAATTTAAAAGTACCTTAATTTTCATAATATATTAACACAAAATTAAGTAGAGGGTTTTTTCAGTATGCAGTTTAAAATGAGTTTGTCTATAAGATACAGAAGGGAGAATCTATTTTGGCTTTGCTGAACAATTATGGATTTCTCACAGTCTATTTTAGATTAAATACAGAAAATCTGGATATTGAATTTTAAACCCATTCCTTTACATTGATTCAATTACAGAAAGATGTCATCAGGATTACCTTTCAAGGCATAGCCCTACCCTTCCCATTAAAGTTGTCTAAATTAATTTTTTATGCTGCTGCTGAATTTTTTTTGTATCTTCCCCAGTCACACAGTATCTCTGAGACACTTTAAACATCTTTTCCTGAGGTGTCTGTGCATGTGCAGGGTGAAGTACAGCATTATTTCAGCTTTAGATAGTGAAGAAACTGAAGTTGGAACTGCAGTGGCCACAGTGTGAAGAAGGAAAGAGCAGAGGGAGAGACCACACAGGTAGGGCTCTCACGAATGAGCAGGGTCGGGTTGTATAGACATGGTTTTGAAAAGAAAAAATTCCTGAAAAATATTCCTAAAAAAATCGGTAGCGAGAGAAATGCAGATGGTGGCACAGGAGGGGCTGGCATGAGGCCACGGTACTCCTGCCATCCCACAGGGACCTTCTCCACTGGATCTGTGATTCCACTGCACAGCTACTCCAATACAGCAGAGCTGGGCTCATGGTCAGGTCTTGTCCCAACAGTGCCCTGAAAATGGCACTTGGAAACTCTCACATTTTTACTTTAGGGCCCAGTTTCCATCCTGTGGCACATTCCAAGCAAGGGAACTGTCAAGCTGTTTTCTCCAGGTTACTGGCTTATTTCTGTCTTGTTTGACTTTTGTCCTGGTCTCTAGCACTCATCCATCAGACTGCTTTTTTAAAAATCCTAGTCCTTCACATTCCTTTTTATCTAAGGAATATGTTCGCTACCATATCATGAATCTCTGAGCCTAGAAAGTAAATTCGCTCCCACCGACCAAAAAAATCCGCAGGTGATCTGTAAGTCAACCTCTTCTTCCTCTCCTCCTGGCAGTATTTTAAAGTTAAGGTCCCCTATATTTTTGGTCTTCTTTTCAGCCAAGAAGCTTTTCCAGATATGGGCAAGATATGTCACCAGACACACAGTACCATGTGGAGAAGCCTCCAACAGTGATTCACTCCTGCATCTGTTGTCTCATCTCCATCCCTCCCCATTTCCCAGCCTCCCTACCCCACACTCCTCCAGCTCCCAGCACCCTTGGTCAGTAAAAGGAACAACAGTCCTACAGTTGAAGGAATCAGGTTAAGGTTCCTCCAAAGGAGGGTGTGCAGCAGTACCAAGGTGCCCAGCCAGGCACATATGTGAGTGACCTTTGTGGGAGCCTGCTGAGAACTTAAGGCAGTAAAAACGGGGGGAGATAAAGTGACCACCCATCTGCAAGCCTACAGAGTGACAAGGGAGTAAGGAGGTCTGAAGGAAGAGCTTCCCTGAAGGCCACTCCCTAAAAACCAGTGGGCAAGTGCTCTGAGAGCTTCGTGCTGGTGCTCCTGGTGTTTTCACACAAAGTTTGAGCAATGTTGCAGTTCAAGGCTGTGCACATTCCCTTTTTTTTTTTTTTTTTCTTTTTAAATGAGGCCTTTCACACAGCTGATAAAGAGACATTCGGACATCCCTCAGGCTGGGAACATCTCATCATGCAGGGTCATGGGATGGCCAGAAGGATGGGTCATCAAAGGGTCATCCAGCAACATATTTCCTAAGTGTACATGTAACCTGTAGGTACTTTAGACTAAATCCTTTTAGCTACTTCGATTTTACAAAGGAGCTTTTTTACTTCCAGATATGGAGGTAAAAATTACTTAAGGCTTAAAAGCCTAAACAACAGGTAAGTATACAAGGGCTCTGTCTACAGTTGTGGTCATGTCCTGCTCTGTGGCATGTGGGATACAACCCAGAACTGCTGAGTGGCGACACTGAGAGCTCTGCAGTCTGCTGGCATTGCCCTCCCATCACCCCGAGAGCAGCCAACTCACAGAAACCTGCTGCTGCACCTCTTCTGGGGATGCAAAAAGCTGCTGCAGGCTGTTTCCCACAAGAGGCCTGATTCACAGCCAGTGTGACTCCTCGCATGGGGGAGAATGTTGCATTTTGCTTAGGAAAAACAAACAACCTAAGCCTCCTATAAAGTTTTTCCCATCTAGAAACTCTGTACAAAAGTGTGAAAGTCAGAGGCCAGGAAATGCCTGCATGCCTTTGCCTTGCTTCCTGCAGCTAAGGAAAAGCTCATAACCTAAACATGGGATATTTCCACCCAGTTTCTGAGTGCTTAAGTTTATGACCTGTTGTGCTCTCAGGGAACAGCAGCTGCTGTCCCAGGAGCTCTGCTTCCCATCACATCTGGCTCCTGCCCATGGCCAGCATGCTCCTTCAAGACACCAGTTTCAAGAACCAAAAATCAACTCAGTCTCAGAAGGCAGCATTTAGAGGTCTAGGAAAACCTTGAACTCCCCCAGCCTGACCCTTTTCTGTCATTTTCTAGGAATGCTGAGCACTGACTCCCATGAGGGCTCACAAGTGCCACAACCAAGGCTGATTAGCTTGTACAAGCCTCCATCCCTGCCTGCTGCATCGGGGTTTATCAGCCTACTGCTGCCACAACCTGGTTCTTAGAAGTTCATCTCCAGGATAGTTATTTACTTCTGTTTGCTCCTCAGAGGTTTTTAGCAACTCTCCAAACTCTCCTATATCATACCTCCTTTTTTTTAGATGGCTTGCAATACTGCAGTGCAACAACACTGCAAAGCCAAGTGACCAAATGGACATTTGCCAAGGAAGTTCTTTTAAAAAGCCCACGGGACACAGCAGAGGCTTTTCCATGAAGCAAATGGGTCAGAGCAAATTGGAAAGGAGAATAATTTGGCTGAGAATAATTTAAAAGCTTTCATTGTGAGAAGCCAAGAGGCCAAATGCTAGACATGGCCCCCTCGGCCTTGGTGAGCTGGGTGCTGCTTTAAGCTTTTTCCAGAGGATGCTAAAAGGTAGAAACTCAAATATGTCCTTCCAGGAGCCACCCCTCCTGCCAGAAGGAGGAGTGAGCTCCCTGCAGAAGCCACCATGGTGAAGTTTGAGTAGTCACAGGCACCGCAGGGACCAGGGGCTGTGCATCAGCTGTCACCACGTCCCCTGGCCAGGCGAGGTCTGAGGCTGGCACGTGCCAGCAGGAGACAAGAGGCAGCACTTTATTGTAAGGAAGTGGCCAAGGCTCCATGTGCAGTGGCCAGGGAAAAGCTCCAACAACCTTCACTTTGCACAGGTGAGATAAATGGCCTTACAAAAAATTAAACCGGGACCAAATCAGTCTGTAGCCATGGGTGAAAGAAGCAGGACGCTGCCTCACAAAATCTGGGCTCCTGAAGGGACCCCAAGATGTGTAAGGTGTATCCAGCCTTCTGTAAGGAAGGCTCACTGCTTCTGTACCTTCTCCTTAGTTGCTGCCTTCCTTGGCACTGCCTGGGCACTGAAGCTCCAGCAAGCTGGGCCAGCAGAGCTTCCACTACGAGCATCTTGAAATAAAATTGCTATTCAGGTTTGCTCCCACGGGGGCAGAACACAGCCACCACTTCAGCTTCTGAACAATGATAACACGACAGATGCTCTTGGGAGCTCCCAAAATCCATCAGAATCACAACCATCCCATCCTCCTACAAGGATGCCACAAAAAGCAAACAAAGCAAGCTTTTTAAAACCAGTGAGACCACAGCGAGGCACTGCTGATTGCCAACATGAAGTAACCAGGCACATACCTCATACAGGTGCTCCGTGCAAGGCAGAATTCCACCTATAGGTATCCACTTCCTCTATCTTCCTCACATCTTATCCCAAGGCATCTTTTTATCCACCAAGTAATCACCTTTCCAGAGCTCTGCACTGGGCTGAGGAACCTCTGGGCTAGAGACAAGCCTCATTAACTTTCCCTGCAGCTCCCACATGGGTAACAAAGGAGGCTCAGCTCATTTCCCACACCAGCAGCCCCTGCTAACACACAGCATCAGCCAAAGTGAGGCCCCTGCTGATGCTGTGAGCACCATCACCTGCACAGGAGGCTGCACGTGCTTCTCTAGGCTTCGGTGCCTCTGCACTTACTTACACCCACAGCAGAATAAATGGAATCTGGCCTTTCCAAGTTTTATTTCTAGAGCTATAAAATAATTTCAGCCTCCAAACATATTTATAGCAGGGAAACACGAGCTGGTAAAAGAGAGTGAGTGTGTTCTTGGGAATTTTACTGCCTCTCACCTCATGTAATATTCATTTGACTAAGGCAACTCTATTGCATCTTCACCTAGATTTTGCAGTCATCCAGTGAGAGTTTCTTGGGGTATCTGGTGCTGTTCAAATTAAAATAGGGCAGCAAAATTGTGCCTGATTGAAGAGGAAAAAGCTGCAGCAAGGATCCAGAATGAAAGCTGGAGCCAAGATCTTCTGCTAGTTTCTTTAATGATCAGAGATAAATACCTGCACCTCCCATTTTCAACAGGGAATGTTGAGCAACTAGAGATACATTTTTGGCCTGATGCTCTGAGTTCTTAGTTATTCACTTAACCTCTTGAAACATCCATGAAATCTCCCTCAGTCTGAGAGTCACACCCCGGCCACACCAGCTTTTTCTGGGTTTAGTTTTGCATACAGACAGAAAAGCTGTTCAACTGTGTTTGCATGGGAATTTTTTAGTTGTTGAGAAATTAATTCTTATTGAGTCGTTAAAAATGAGGTGATATCTCAGAACGTTAAAACAATAAAAATACTGCAAGAATATTATATTGTTTTGCTCTAAAACCCTCAGTTACAACATCTCCTTTGGTGTGGCATTGCTGCCAAGAGTAGTGAGCCATGCCAGAGAACTTTCCTTTCCACTCAGCAGCAGAATGTGTGGTCATCTGCAGCCTGGAGCAGCAGGTGCTGGGTGAGTGGGCAGCTCAGCACCTTTCACACTTGAACTGCTTCTTTTGCAGATGCTGAGGTTCTGATACATTTCCCTTCTAGGTCACTGGTTACTAATTGCTGCATGAAAAACTCATGCAGGTGGCAATTTCAGTGCTCCATTCCCAGCACTGCTGTGGCAGGATGCTGGCTGAAGTGCCCCCACCAAGGACATGCACAGAACCCAAACCCCCTTGGCAGCAGACCCCATCCCTGCCATATGCATGGTGAGCACACACTGTATTTAGACCTCCTGTTGTGGTGAGAGAACCAGGCTTGTGCAGCAGTGAGGCTCAGGAAAGGGATGCACAACTGCCTGGCTTGCCAGAGGGGGAAACTGACACTCCCTAAAACAGTCAAAGAGCAGAGGTGGGTGCATCATGTGGGCCAGACCCTGCAGTGATCACGTGAATATGGGTTCATCTATAGCCCTCCCACTGATGCATGGCCCGTTTCTCCCTGATGCAGAGCCCTGCTCTGAACATCAACTCCTAGACAAAGACCCATGGCTACATCTCACTGATGCCAGCTGCAGGGCCAGAGGACAAGGGCTGTTCCTGCGAAATCCCCAAAGGGGAGCAAGGCAAAGGGCACTGGAGAAGTGGACCTGGCTATGCAGAGGGACAAGTTGGTGGTTTCCCAGCTCCTGAAAACTATTGTGTGGGAAAAAAACCCAAAACTGAACATTGCACCAAACAAAAAGTCAAAGCGAAGCACCAGGCAGCTATTCTGGGACAAAATGACCCTGCCAGGAGCATAAGGAAGGAGGAAGGAAAGAATGAGGGGTGCTTATAAGGGGCTGTGGAGGAACGGTGTCTCTCCAGGCTGGGGCAGAGGGACCACTCAGGTCTCACTAAAGCTCACACAGGGACCAGCTCCAGCAGCTTTTGCCAGTGTTGAATGGCATTTGCTACTTGCCAAGAAGGTCCACCTTGTCTCCCTTTTTGGAGCCTCTCTTATTTCCTCAATTTATGAAGAGGCAAAGGAAAATAACTTACCCCTCCCCCTCACAGCAAAACCCTGCTCAGCTGCATTTCAGCAACGACCCTGTACAGTATTAAAAGTACACTTTATTTTCTGTACAATTCTCATCCAAATCTCCAGGTGTGGAAATGTCCACTCTGTCCCCAGAAAAAGTTGCAGATTGTTCTGCTGCCATGAGACTCCGTCCAGAACTGTCCAGGAGGGGCACAAAGCCAGGACCACCAAAATCAAGTGCTGATGCTTTCTAGGTGCAGGGAGGAGAGCAGGAAGGAGGGAGAGGGGAAGGCAGTCCTGCTCTGCCGTGGAGTCGTGAGCGACCAGAGCCTTCCCTGGGTGGCAGAAGAGGCACCCTCAAGTTCACGTCATCGTTCGTGCTTAGTGTGGGAATCGTTGCGTTCAACCGTCACCCCATTCCCATTCCGCGTCACCTCCTTCCTGTTCCAGTCCTTTTCCAGGTAAAATTCAGCGAGCACGGGGCAGTGCTCTGAAGCCACCCCACCCCAGGACCAGTTATCGGGGATCCATGGGTTTGTAAGCCCTTCTCGCACGACAGCCCAGTGGCCTGCATCGAAGAGAATCACAGGGAAAAGGTTCAGTGATATTGCCCAAGCTGGACACACGACGCTAACCCAACAAAGGTTACACGACCCTGCTCAAGCAACTCTACCTGTGAAAACCTTCTTCAAGCTCCGGCTGATCCAGATGTTATCCAGCGACTTGGATCCTTGTGGGTTCTTTGTGCTGATGTTGGTGAAGGTGCTGGAAGGGACCAGGTGGTGGAACTTCTCCTTCCTCAGGATGTCATGGTCGCTGCTGTCTGGGGCCTGGTTAAAATCTCCAAGGATTATTACATCTTTTTCTCCTAGAAAACAGAAAAATAGAAAAGAATGGGAGGAATGGACATCCATCACTCAAGTACATGAGGATAAATGGAAAGAGGAAAAATACAAACATTGAATAACAAAAGTGATGGTACTCTGAACTCCTGAAAGAAATGCTATTCAAAGCCTTTTTCACTATTTACTCATGGCCATTCTCTTCATGACAATAAAACCATCCAGTACACATTTGATGCTTGTTTTTAAATATCATCTCATTTACTATAGAGTCATAGAATCATAGAAAATGCTGACTTGGAAGGGACTCATAAGGATCATCAAGTCCAACTCCTGGTCCTGCACAGGACACCTCAAGAATCACACCATGTGCCTGAGAGCATTGTTCAAATGCTTCTTGAACTCTGTCAGGCTTTGTGCTGTGACCATTCCCTGGGGAGCCTGTTCCAGTGCCCAGCCACCCTCTGGGTTAGGAACTTCTTCCTAATATCCAGTTTAAACCTCCTCTGACATAGCTTCATGCCATTCCCTCAGGTCCAGTCACGGGTCACAAAAGTGAAAAGATCAGTGCCTGCCCCTCCTCTTCCCCTCTTGAGGATGTTGAAGACCACAATGAGGTTTCCCCTCAGTCTCCTCCAGGCTGAACAGATCAAGTGACCTCATCTGCCTCCTCATATGGCTTCTCTTCCAGACCCTTCACCATCCTCATGGCCCTCCTTTGGATGCTCTCTAACAGCTTAATGGATTTTTTTTATGTTGTGGTGCCCCAAACTGCCCCCAGCACTGGAGGTGAGGCCGCCCCAGTGCAGAGCAGAGCAGGACAATCCCCTCCCTTGCCCGGCTGGCGATGCTGTGCCTGATGCCCCCAGGACAGGCTTGGGCTCCTGGCTGCCAGGGCACTGCTGACTCACATTCAGCTTGCCCTCAACCAGGAGCCCCAGGTCTCCAGCCCCTCATTCCCCATTCTGTGCACACAACCAGGACTACCCCATCCCAAGTGCAGGATTTGGCACTTGCCCTTGTTAAACTTCATATGATTGGTAATTTCCCACATCTCTAATATGTCGAGGTGCCTCTGCAGGACCTGTCTGCCCTCTAGGGAGTTGACAGCTCCCCACAATTTAGTGTTGTCTTCAAACTTAGTATTCCTTCAAGTTCCACATCCAAGACATTACTGAAGATGTTGAAGAGAACTGGGCCAAGGATGGAGCCCTGCAGAGCCCCACTAGTGACTGGATGCCAGCCTGATGTCACCCCATTCGCTGTAATTTTTGTGCCTGATCTGTGAGCTGGTTGCTCACCCATCACGTAATGTGGTTGGCCAGCTGTGTGCTGGGCATTTTGTCCAGAAGGATGAGTGAGAGACAGTATCAAAAGCTTAAAGACAAGCATTTGTAGTCTCAGAGGTGTTTAGAAATCTGTGCCTTTTTAAGATTTTTTTTCTTTTTTTTTCTACAAGAAACACCTATTGGCTTTAACCTATGCTGGTATTTTTTTAAAATAGATTTTCTGTAAGGAATAGGACCGAGGAGCAGTCTGCAAGCCTGATGGCAGAAGATGAGTTGAGAAACCACACGGACACTCCCTGACTACAGCAACTTTGTTTTGTCTGGCTGCCTGAAGGGATACTGCTCAAGTTGGATCGGAAAATGAGTTCAGTTACGATTTGTTTCCAACCTTAATGAATGAGAATAGAAACTCTGGACCCTGATTTCATATCTACAACGTGTGCTCTCCTAGCCCCACAGATGTGGATGCAGACATCCCAGCTGTACCCTGGGATAAGAGGACAAAGCACACGCCTCAGTGCCCATCTCAAACCACTGCCAGAAAGGTCTGAGAAGGCTGCTGAAGAATGCTGACAGCTGACCAGAGATGCTGCCACGTCACTACTTGGCACTGGAGAAGGAGAAGGACAGTGAAAGGAGGCACAAAAAAAATTATCCCAAAGCTGACTTCAGAAAAGCGAACTATTAAGAGCCTGTAAGCTTTTTCTGTCCTGGGATTGAAGTGTGAGAGGGGATGAGGTGGACAGATGGCATCCTCTACCATACTTGGTGCTCTGGATAAGCCTCCTCTTTTTTTGCTGTTGCTGTAGAAGTCGCTATCCAGGAGAGGGAGCACCAGCTCAACAAAAGCCATTCCACTCCCGTCTTGCAGTGCAAGAAAGATGAATTGGGAAAGAGCAAGAGAGCACGTGAGACTGAGGGCATATAACTTCAAATACTTCAAAACACGGTGCTTGCTAAGATGCAGAGGGGCAATGAATAGTTCATTTGTGGTTTCTCTACCCTTTGTAAGTCACAAATCATATTGTAAATAACGTGAAGTTTAAATATTCTTCTATAAAGCATTCATGACAGCAGTCTTCCCACCTCTGAAGGAAAAAAACCACCTGAATCTGAGCCTGAGTTATTTAAAGCTCCATCAGAACCCAAAAGAAAAATCAGTCCTTGTCTAATGGGATGACCCTGCCTGCTGTGAGCTGGTGGTTTTGTATGCATCTCATGACAAAGATCTCTTGCAAGATCTCTTGCTTGGCAGGACCAGGAAGCCTGAAATGTAACTTTGGTCCTCCAGTGCTAACACTGGCTTAATGGCCCAGGCACCACCCGGCTCCTTCCATGCTTTCATCTCCACCCGGTATGGGAAAAGGCCATTACAGAAACCTCTGGAGCACTTCCTTGGTGTTTAAAAATGACAGAGAGCCCGGGATCTTAACAGCAGTATCTTGATTATGCACAAAATCTGTTCTATTCTATCCTGAGCTACTCATGCTTCTCTAGCAAATCCTCAAGCCTATCTCCTTTACATAAAAAGTCTATGAAAAAACCCCACCATACTTACAAATGAAAATTTTAACTGACTGAAAATTTTAACCTTTCCATTCTGGACAAGTTAGAAATAGCAGAGGATAAAAGACCCAGCACTTGGATGTGTGCCTGGAAGGAGGTAAGATGAGTCCCTGCCCAGGGAGGGAATCACTATATTCTTCACCCATTTAAACTTTTGCATGCAGAATAACAAAGCATAAAATCATAACAAAGTGTAAAGTTGACAGACAGAATAGGCTTGAGCATGTTAAAGAAGCTGAAACCCAATTTGCCATTGGGGAGAGAAAGGAGTGCTTTTGGTTCCCCTCTGACGGGAGCTTCTGGGGCTCCTCAGACTGCAAAAGATTGGGGAATACATCAGGCAGCTCTGTGCTAAGCAAGGAAGAGCAAGCAAACAGTTTTCCAGACAACCACCAACTTCATTTCCCCTTGTCCTGGCTCACTCTCAGCCCTGCTCCCACCTCTGTCAGCACTGCAGTTTCGTGTCTTGTCTGCCTCCCAAGACCCTGACAGACATCCAGCCATGAGAGGGAAGGAAGCAAACCCGCCTGGATCCTCCCCAGTGTGTGACTGTCCAACTGGACACCCCTGGGTCTCTCAGCAGAGGCAGGGAGCAGAGCTGCCCACAGCAGCTGCAGCTCTCAGGGGTCTCATGGATGAGCCCCAATGGCTCTCAGACAAACTTAGCAAAAGTTCTGGAAGAAATCATGCTCATAATAAGGGATGATAACTGATAAAAAACTGCAATCATGATGCCCATGGTCACAATCAGATGGAGGGAAAAACAGTAAATGAAGACAATGCTACTGGTGCTGTGATGTGATTTTCCTCTTTTGGAGAAAATGAGTTTAAGGCTGGCAGGGCTTGATTCTCCTTTTCCACAGGAGCCAGAGGCTCCTCAGCCGATGCAATCTGGTCCTCCTCCTCCTCCAACAGAGAGAGCAGCAGGAGCTCTCTTACCAACCAATCTTCTGCTGAAAAGGTCCCTGACACAGACTGTACTGTCCACAAGCACCCAGAGCCTCCATCTGTTGGGACATGGTGGCATAAAGCCCACAGCAGCCAGGCATGTGTCCCGTTCATGACCTCCCAGCAGTGCTCCCACACACATTCACACCCTCTGGGCCCAAAGCAACCGTGCCCTTGTCAATGGAGAACTCCTCAGGTGAAAAAAAAGTCTGGTCTGTTTGCAAATGCGTCTTCAAATTCACTGAAGCACCAGCAAATTCTGGCAGTGCCTGCGGGTGGCTCTTGGCCAGCAAAGCAAAGCAGAGCCTTAACTCAGCCCTGTGCCGCAGTGGCTGAGCTCTGGTGTGCCAAGGCAATCAGCTGAGGGACTGATAGTGCCTGCAGAAAGTCTGCAGTGTTGAAATCTGCCTCTCTGCAGGAACCGGGAAACCCTCCTTTGCTTCATGGCAGGCCATGGGGACATCTGTAGGACACACTCCCTGATTTTCCCATGCCCTGGATGATTTACCTCATGAATTAAACACTCTCAAACACCAAAATCCTTCCTGGACAGAGTGACACACATGATGAGAAGGATGTTATGTTACATTGGCTGCTAAGAGGATCCCTTACCACTTCTCAGAAGTCTTGTAAGCCCAGTGCCTGATGCACGGGTAACTCATGGAATATGGCCAAGCCACGTGGGAGAAGGTATCACAGAATCACAGAATGGTTTGGGTTGGAAGGGACCTTTAAAGATCATCTAGTTTGACTCTCCCTGCCATGGCCAGGGACACCTTACATTAGACCAGGTCACTCAAAGCCCCATCCAACTTGGCATTGAATACTGCAAGGGAGGAGCATCCACAGCTCCTCTGGGAAACCTGTACCACTGCTTCACTACCCTCACAATAAAGAATTTCTTCCTAATATCTAATCTAAACGTAACCTCTTTCAGTTTAAGGCCATTCCCCCTTGTTCCATCACTACACGTCCTTGTAAAAAGTCCCTCTTCAGCTCTCCTGTAGGCCCCCTTCAGGTGCTAGAAGACTGCTGTAAAATATTCCCTACGTCTCTTCTCCAGACTGAACAACCCCAGCTACCTTAGCCTTTCTCCACAGGAGAGGTGCTCCAGCCCTCTGATCATCTTCATGGACCATCTGTGGACTTGCTCCAACAGGTTCATGTCCTTCCCATGTGGGGGATCCCAGAGCTGGATGCAGTTCTCCAGGTGGGGTCACCAGGGAGCACATTAGAGACAGAATCCCCGGCCTCGCCCTGCTGGCCACGCTGCTTTGGATGCAGCCCAGGATGAGGCTGACTTTCTGGGCTGCAAGTGCACGTGGCTGGGTCATGTGCAGCTTTTCATCCACCAGCACTTGGCAAATTCTTTTCCTCAGGACTCTCTCAATCCATCCAGCACCCTGGTCCCTGGGTCCATCCACTAGCAGGACATCCAGAATAACATCTGTGTGCTGCCCATGGTCACCACACTGCAGACAAAGTGGTGGAGTTCTTGAGAGAAGACAGAAGGGCTGCTGCAAAGAGTTGGCTATGAGTAGCCAACAGCCACTGTGTCTCTCCAGTACTAATGAAAGATAAAAAAAAGAGAGGACCACCAATCTAATGGGAGAAATGTGGGGATACTATGCCCTGTGGGTGGTAAACAATGTTCCTCAGATGCTCAGTGCCTCTAGGTAAGAATAAAAGATAATAGAACAGGCATCTATTATCAAAATAGGAACAGAAACTCACATTTACTGCAGTACCCACAGACAAATCAGTCCTTACTGCCCATATTTTGTGGACTGATTTGGAAGAAATTGAAGGATGCCGGTAATTTTAAGCATGAAACTCCTTTTGGCAGGGTAATTCAGTACTTCAAAGTCACATGTGTGCACTACCATTTGCTTAGGAAACCACACCTGCATCCCACAAGTTTGGAGGAATCTGAATTTCTTCTTTTGTGAAAGACTAAGCCAAGAACAAGCATGCTCCAGTAACGTTTTCCTGCCATATGAAAATTAAAACATTAAATAAAAAGAACACCAACAGTCTAAATTTAGATGCAGTGGAAGTACAACTCAGTTGACTTCAGAAGAGCTACACATTTATCCCGTGTTTCAGTTCAGCCTTTGGGGATTAAACAAATGATCCTTTTGTTTATCTTCATCCTTTCCAATTTTAAAGTATGTGGACAAATACTTAAATCAGTAGCTCTTAAAATAGCTCTGACTGGCTTCTGCAGCTCAAAAGGAACAACAACAGAACACGCACAAAAACTGCAAATACCTCTTGAGTTATACAAGAGGGATATTAACGCTTCCAAGTGACCAACCTTGCTGAACTGGGCCAAGTTGAAAATCATCCGGTGTATAACCTTGCAACCCTTCCACATCTTTCTTAAGCTGTAAATGAAGGGCTAGATTTTTCTCTTCCTATAACAAGAGCAGCAACATTTAAGATCTAAAATGCTTTGTTCTGCTTCACAGGAAATTGACCGTAATTTGCAAGCTTCAAAGTAAGAAGCAAATTCATAGAAATGAAGTAAAGAAATCCAGCTGCCTATTACATTGCTCAAGCTCAGGTCTAAATTCTGGTGTCATTTCATCCCAGTGTAAAGCCAGAGCAACTTATTTCAAATCAACAAAATTATTCTGCATATTACGTCCAGGTACTAAGGCAGGATTTGGTCTCTTTTCTTATTAGCAACCATCTGCGGATTTGCATTGGGTTTTCTAAAGAGCTTCCAATTATCCAAAAATTAAATATATAGAACCTATTTCTCTTGGAAGAAAAAAAAAATTAAGCTTTGCTTTGATATCAGGTAGGTGTTATTTCCACAAAGTACTTAAAATAGGGTCTCAACTCTGGTGACTTTTCTTTCCTTTGGCAGAACTTGCTGTTACAGTAGCATAAAATTAGAAGGAACGTGATTTGAAAAAATGGTGTCAAAGCCAGTAGAATCTCCTGTGCTGTTTGTGTTAATTAGGAAAGACTGTAAAACAATGAGCAAGGGAAAAGCACATTTGTCACGCTATGCATCGCACAAATATGGGTAAAGACAATTGTGAGGCTGACAGGGATATTTCTGAAATGCTCACTGAGACAAATTTTACTCTTTTCAAAATTCCTTTGAATTAGGCTGTGTGCACGTGACAGCTGGCAGGAAAACCCCTGCCCTACCTTTCAGAGTCTCCTGCAAGGTCTGTGCACAGGCTGCCAGTTTGTGGCTGTCGTGGTTCTTCCCAGTATTGTCTCCTGCCGAGGGGGGCAAGGCCAGGTGAAGGTTAACCACAGTTAGATCGTTCATTCCAACCTGGGGGAGCAAGGAGGAGAAATCAACGCCCTGCACGCAGGGAATGGAAGGTCACAATGCAAAACCACGTGCCAGTTCCCAGTACTTTCAGCAGTACATCTGGGGCAGTAGGACTCACACTGCTGTCCATGTGGGGTGTCTTGGTGTGTCTCAGCGGGGGGAGGAAGAGGAGAGAGGCATTTTGCAGCTTTGTTTGCAATAAACTGATACCCTCTCAGTTCTGGGGAAACTGGTTTGCATTAGCAAACAGCTTCCTTTCACCACAGCTGCAGAAAGAAGTCAGCTGCTTATGAAAATCAGTTTATGCAAAACCAGTTGTTAATAAGCTACAAATAATGTCATGGTCATTACAGGGGCTAATTACTACTGCCTTGTGATTAGCCCCAGCTCGTTACAGAGACTAACCAGGAAACTTAATGTACCTTGAAAGGAGCTGTTGGATCCCTGCAATCTCCTGTTTACCTTATGGGAATCACTTGGACCTAATTGTATAATCAATTAATTACTAATACTTTATTTATTAACAATAATTTGATTAATGCTTCTCTCAAAGCATTACCAGAGATGTCAAGTTCCCCAAACAGGACCCCTTCATCACAGCCTGTGTGGAGATGGACACTCTCTGCTCATATGTTTGCTCCAGCATATGCTCAGGAACTGGTTCCAGAAGTGATGATGTTCTTTTAGATAGGTTTGGCCCCAGTGAAAAAGCTTCAAAATGGAAATTTTGAAGTGTGACAGCAACATAAGATAGGCCAGCCCAAGTCTCACTGGAGCACTGTGCCTTATACACACACACTCACAGATGTATATCTGTAAAACCCATCTCCATTCTCCCTGCACTAATCCCTCTTTGTGGCACTGACAAGAATCCCAGCCCTGTGGCCTGGCGACTGCTGGGTACACACCTCATCCTTGCTGTGTTAATTTGGTAAAAGCCAAACAAGGTGACTGGTGACTTCTGCCACACTCCCAGCGGCTGTGGATGCTACTGAGGATCCACTGACCCTCAGGTTCTCAAATATTCCCTCTCAGCAGGGTTTGCTCCCACGGGAGCAAGGGAAAAGACTGACTATGGTGAACTACCACATGTATTAAGGTGCATTAAGCACCTATCCATAACCAAGCCATGGGACAATGATGAGATGGGTCAGAGGCTCATGGAAATTTTTATCTCCTAAAAGGCTGTACCTCTTCATCTTAGCCACATTCTTTTTAGTAGAAGTTCTGCAAGGCTGGACTGGCCCAGTGGCAGTTACCTTGAAATGTGCAAGATATGGATGAGGATATGAGTGCCTCCCGTTGCCATTAGTCTGTGCAGTCTCCTGAGATGAGGCATCTTTCAGCTCAATGCCAGCTGTTGTATCCCAGAGGAAACCAGAATATTCAACCCCCTGGAATTAAAAAAGAAAAAGAGAAATGCCAGTCATAAGATTGTAAAAACAAAACATTCTGCCCAAATGTAGGCCCACATCTATATCTATATCTATATCTGTATCTATATCTATATCTATATCTATATCTAGGCATGGTGCCTGCTGAGGGCAGGAAGCCCAATTGGCTGTGCCCAAACAGAAAGGAGAAGCAGCTTCCTGGGCTATCAGTGGAAGATACAGAGGACAAGTGGAAAGGCTTCTTCATCTCACCCCTGCCAAAACTCCCACCAGATGCGGGAGGAGTGCTTCCTGGGAAGCTCCACTGACTTCACTGAAGAGTGAGTGTGCCAAGCTGAAACACACATCACTCTGCTACTCACAGCCCCTCACACCTGCACACTGGCTATTGGACACCCAGTTAATTCCAGCACTGCTTCAGTCAAGCCAAGGATTTAATAATCTGTTTCATCTCCTGCAGGCAGAACATGTACAGCACCACTGCAGGGGTGAAGGATGCTGCCTCTCATGTGCATATTTGGGGTGACGTGGTCCTCATTTCCTCCTGCTCCAGGCACAGCATTGGATACCTCTGAGCATGGTCAGTAATGAGGTAGCTTGTTACCCACACAATTAATTGTCTAACCATGGGCTTGGTGCCTTGAGGTCTCACTGGGTGACTGCTAGGGCTTGCAGTAGATGATGCTGTGCACAGTTGTTCCTTCTCCCCAGGCTTGACACCATCTTACAGCCTTTTTTCACCCACAAGCTAAAAATATGCAGGCCCCTTCAGTCTCTTGGTGTGAAATCTGGTCTAGACCTCTCAGTCCTGTCATTTTGTCTGTCTCTTTTCCAGCTGGAATGTTTCATGCTCAGCTCTCTGCTCCTTTCAGCTCTGCTTCCATGATCCTGAATGGACTATTTTTTGATTACTTCATGATGTGGAATTGGCATTTCCAGAAAGCTGTCTACGCTGAACGCACCAGCAGCAGTATCTAATTCAAAGCCTGTCAGCCTCTTTTCCCATCACCCAGACACCATTTTCCTTGGCATCATTCAAAACCACTTCCCTTAGCAAATCATACTTAAATCCATTGCAAGGAAGAGTTTTCTCCATTTCAGCTGCAATAAAAAAGTGTTAACTGCTCCGCTGTCTTCCCAAGAGGCTTGAAAGGATTAAGATTGGTTAAAATTCTTTGGTAACTCCTTTGATAATTCACCTTTAAAATACTGACAAAATTACTCCACCAGTAAGGAGCCTATGGTCTAAAAACTGCTACAGGAAAAGATGCAGAAGAATAAAACTGCTGTCAACAGCTGTTGGCTATTTCCAGGCTCCAGACTTCACATCAGCATGGTGGTCAAAAGTCATTGCCTGGTTGGAATGCTCGGAATGCAAGGAAGCACGAGCCGGAAGCACCATCCACCATTTTGTGCTATTTAGCCCTACAGAGCATCCCAAAATCAGCTTGTGCCAAAGATGCTGTATTCCTGGGGTTACACTGTGTTACTTCATACATTTGTGTACCTGGTGCTCAAACCTGATGGACTCACTAACCAGCCCCAGGAATAGAAGAGACTTTTTGGCTTAGTGGAGGGTTCTCCAGAACAGCCAGATTCCTGTTAAAGCAGCTAGAAGGATGAGTCAAGTAGATAAAATTTCTATTCTTAGTTTGGCTGCACATTTCTCGCATAATTTTGGGAACCATTCATCCTTATATCCCTATCCATAAAACGAGGTGGATGATAATTTTTATTTACTCAGCCTGTAGTCAAAGCTGCCATTGTTATCTTTGGAAGTACAGCTCATGAAAGAAGTGACTAAAGACTCTGAATTTAACATAGAAACTCTGAGACACTTATTAAAAATCCTTGGTAAAAAAAGAAAAAGTGGAGAGAACAACGTTGACAACTCTGCACAACTATTTATATTCAGTGTTTTAATGATCTGGCCTAACAAGAGATCCCACAGGAAAACTCCAGCCAGGAATAAAAATGTCCTGAAGGGCATTTGCACTCTGCACCGCAATTAAGTGTGAATTGTATTAAACTTTAGACACATTCAGACACTCTGTATCTTTCCAGACCCTTCTTGACCTTCTGTGTCTGTCTAGCTAGACTACAATCTTTGTGCTGCTCAGGCGGTGGGTTTTGGTTTGTTTCGGTTTATTTTTCCCTCATTCTTGAGTTTTTCTCAGAAGGGCAATAAAAGGAGGTGCACCTCCCTAAACATCAGTCCAAAACCAGTTAACAGTGATGCAACATGATTTGGAAAAGCCAAAATAAAGAAATGAGGATTCTAAGCAGCAGGACACAACATATTTAGTAACAACAGTGCTCAGAATAGATCATTCTGGATCAATAGATTGTTGAAGACTGCCCCATGTACTGACAGGCACCACTTGGTACATGACAGGTCTCAGATCCTGCTTCTACCCACAACAACCACAACAACTGCACCATGAGAATGACCCTGTTCAGTAACAACAGGCTCCAGCTAGAGGAGGACACTGCTCTGAAAACTCATTAGCACACTTAAGGGTGAAAAAGAGAGATTTCCCCTGGGAGAAACTGCTTTTGGGCACTGTTAGTGATGTCCAGCCCAGTGCAGCCCTACCTTGAATATTGTCAAGGGTAGCAGGTGCAGCTGTCACCACCTTAATAAATCAGTACCTCCCTGCAGTACATATACATACATACATACATATATATATATTTCCAGAGCAGAAGATGCTGCAGGGAAAAACACAGTGCAGCACGGTGCAGATTTCAAATGGAGTCCACAGCGTTTTAAATACCTGAGCCTGGGACTCTGGGGAACACACAAGGTAAACTCATCCAGGTGAGGATGGCAAGAGCTGCACAGCTCCTCTGCAGGCTCTTCACTTGCAAACTACCAAAATGGGGAGCCCTCCCAAATGCCAGCCAGTGCAGCACCAGGGAGCAAGCTCAGGTGACTAGCACAAAAATTGTCAAAAGCACTGCAGCCTGACAGGGGAAAAACTGACGACTCTTTTCTTGTCAAAATGTGTGGCTTTTTGTCTATATGCCCGTACTACTTTTATCCACCTCCCCCAAATACACACACACCAAACACACACACACATCTTCCCCCTTACAAGTGTGCCACAATTCTTCCAAAACGTAAGTCATATTAAAAGCTACAGGAACAGCCAGCTTAAAAAACAAGAAATGCAAACCTTGCCAAAAAGGATTTGCAAAAAGCGTTGCCTTAAACATTCAAAATATGTCCTTGGTTAGAAGGGGTAAAAAAAAGCAAAGCCAAAGTTCAGACTTGGGGATTAGTGTACCTTGTGTAGCTGGCCTGAGGGTTTTTCGGAAACAACACCCTTCCAACATCCTCTAGGGCCCTTCCACTTGCGGATGTTTGGCAGCGTCGGCTGGTTCAGCTCCATACAAAACTAGAGAGAGAGAGGAAAGGGGAAAAAAATAACATCAGCTTGTGGGGATTTTAAAAAATTGCAAAATAAAGCATGTAGTAAAGCACTGGTAAGAGGCACAGCGGAGCACAGCCTGTGCTCTCCCGCCTTCTCTGAAGGTTCACAAATGAAGTGGTCTGAGCCACATCCCAGACTGACTCACCCCTGACTTGAAGATAAATAAAAACTAAAATAACTCAGTGCAAATGCTGCAAGTAGAACGTTTCTCCCTCAGACCCTGATCTTTTCCTCCAGAGGTACTTGTTTGATTGGAAAGGGGTTTCCTCTGTGCTGCCGCCAAAGATGCTGACTGCACCATATCCCACCCCTGCCGGGGGCTTCACAAACAGCTGCCAAACCCTCCTGGGAGCAGGAGGCCCCCATGGCGTGGCTGGTCCCACTCCAACAACACAGCCATCGGCACGATATGAGAGGAAGGGTGTAGGCCAAGCTCAATGGCTGGAGTTTAGGGGTTAAGGCTCCTCTGACTTTATGCCAGGGACACGTGCTTGATTTCCTCCGTGCATGAAGGAAGCAGCTGCACACTTGCACGCAGGTCTAGCACGTCCTTCTCATGCTTCCCAGAGGTGCTCCTCTTCCTGGTCACCACTGAACAGCCACAGCACTTGGACACCATTATGTGTCCAAGCACACGGTCAGAGTGGCTGCATCCTAACCCTGCAGCTCAGGGATACTAGAACTGTGGACGCTGTGGAGAGCCCCTGAGTCTGCCTATGTAACATCTTGAGATTGAAGTAAAAGTAAATAAATAATAAAAACCACCCTGGAAAATGTGGAATCTGAAACTCCTTGGTGCAGACAATATGGAATACTTATTGTCAGGGGTTTCAAAATCAGGCTCAACGAGAGCTAGAGTGCTTTGCAAGGCTGATGTCAGCTCCAGGCAGGCTCTGGCTGGAAGCTGGCAGGGACAGGCAGCAGTCGGACACCCTGGTTGTGGCAGAGGTTCTGGCTGCAGGGAAAGGGGCTAGTAAAAAGTCATCCCTGTGAAACAGCAACAGGGGCTTCCACCATGCATCCTTTTGTTCTGATACTGGAGAAACTGGGTTGGAATGCAGAGGCTTTCACAGTGAAGAAGGATCCTCACAAAAAATCTTGCATCCAGAACACCCCTCCAGATCATGCAGGAATTCAACAAAGGATTTTCAAGGCAAACAATAACCTCATGTGCACAGTGACTCTTTGCAGTGGGACGTGTCTAACACGGTTTGAAGAGCTACAGAGCTGCATGGATATAAGCATTTCCTGCATGGATATCAGTAAAATGATGGGATATTCTCATGTTTATTTTATCTTTTGATTCAGAAATTAAAATCAAACCCTGATCTTTCACTGACTCTCTTGTCTGCAAGCTCAGCATCCGGCAGGCTGAAGCTGTAGCACTGATTCTCAGATACACACAACGCAGGCACCCCTATTTGCCTCAGAAGACCAAGAGTCATTTTGGTTGCACACCCAAAGCGAAAACACTTGGCAGAGCTTTTAAAACAGTTTTCTGAGGTGCAGAGGCTGGGGCTCCTTATTCAAGATGCCACATTAACATACCACACTGCTGCCCATTAGGTACCTTCAGGCAGTGCTGGGGCTGGGCAGGTTTATGGAACAAGGAGGCAGGTAGGGTGTTTGCACAGCCTGGGAGCACAGCTCTGCTCTCAGCTGATTGCCAGGTGCTACCCTGGCTAATATGATAAATCACGGTGGCAATAATTACTCACTCCTGATGCCACTCTGATGTCTTCAAACAGAGGGGATTTGGTCAATGAGTTTGCTAACACTTAAATAACTTAAATCAGAAAAACAAAAATATTGTTGAAATTAGGAGTTCAGCTGTAACCTGACTGAACACTTATCTCTAGGTTGCAGCTGCCTAGAAAGTCCAGCCAGCACAAAGCATATGACAGGACTGAATAAATCCTACAGAAGCCACTACTTTATTAAAAAGAGCATCTGCAGTCGACTAGTTTGAATAGTTTGTTTCCTTCCAATTGATTTTTTTTTTAAGGCCTTGATTTGACTTCGTGCAAACAAAAAGATGACAAATAAGATTACACGGTTTGTTCAGAAAAAAAAAAGCCCATTCTGGGTACGGCTGCAGCTATGGAGAACTTGGCCTACAGCAGCTGATTTCAATCTGAACTCATTTTCCAAGGCTTACAGGCACACATATTTCGAAGCTGTGACAGCATACTTGCTGAGGTCATGTTTTTCTGCTGAAGTGAGAATGGCATTTTTCAAATCATTTTGTTCTGCCCACAAAACCCAACGTCAACCAACATTACGCTTTCCCTCATGCAGCAAAAATATACAGACAAGCTCCTAGTCCACACTGGTAATGAAAAAAAGCCTTTCCTCTTTTGCAAAGCTAAGTTAGAACTATGCCAACCCCTTTGAGAAGCAGTTCTTCAAGTGGTAAAGAAAAATCAAAATTAAAATCGCAGTCAATCAAAACAACTTATTTTTTTCCTCCCAAAGAATCCTCCTAAGGAAAAAAGCTCTAGTTTTGTTTTTCTCTAGAGCCTTTCAGGCTGCAAGTTTCCTGAAATTCAATCAGCTTCTTCATTACAATCTACACATACTGAGTCAAAGCTCACGCACCGTGAGACCAACAGCACCAGGCCTTATTTACACAGATGCCCTGTGGTCTCTCTTCCAGCTGGGTGCTGGTTTCTGTGGGATAGGCAGTGCTGCCAGGGAGCAGGAACATGGCAGCACCAGGCTCTAAGGCATACTCTGAACAAAGAGCAGCCTGCGCTTGTGAGTGGTCACCTTGTGCCAGGTAACTTCCTGCCCACTGGATTCAATGATCCTAAAGGTCTTCTCCAACCAAAAATGAGTCTACAATTCTATGACTGACCCCATTTGGCATGCAAGGCACCAAATGGAGCCACTACCCCAGGAAATGGGACAAGCCCTGTTGAATTTGCTGATCAGCAACACGTCATTTTCCCAAGAAGGGAGGATCAAAAGATGCAATTGCTCTTTGTCCACCCTGATAAAGGACTGGCACCTGTCCCTGCCTGCCTGTCCAGAAGCAGAGACAGGTACTTATGACTGACTTTGGAAAAGAAGAGAGGGCAGCTGGAAGAAGCTGGAGAAATGCAGATTTAAGGAGTGACTGGAGAAGTTAAGGCAAGGGGTCTTGGACTAATTTGGGAGCAGGGAAAAAAACATGCTGGGCTGGCACATGCCAGAGATCATAAGGCAGTTACAGTCTTCCTAACACACCTTCCTGCCTCCCCAGGGCCCTCCAAGCACTGCAAGAGCATCTAATTTGTGTATGAAGTTCAATCTCTTCCAGTGCAGTAACTCTGCCCACCAGTAGAGCTGCCAGCTCTGCAGTTCTGCACACAAGCAGCTCCCATCATCTCTTTGTCAGGATGCCCTGGTTGCTCTGTGTTTTATTTTGGGGTGCTATTTGTGCAGCCAGCCCCATTTGTGCAGCAGGGTCATCCTTCCCAGATGATGACAGCACCCCGTGCTGAACATCTTGGCTTGCCAAGGGTTACATTCCTGTAATACCAGCTCTGGGGACCACCCTGAGCCAGCGACCTCAGGTGTTGGTGGTCAACACCTTTTGCTCAAAAAGAAGACAGGCTACTCCTAAACCCCAAGGAAACTAAATGTGACCCAGGAAAACAATGCCTTAGGGTTTCATAAATTACATATTTCTTATTAGCCAAGGGATTGATCTTAGGAGGACACCTTTGTTTCAGACCTGGAGTCGAAGCGGAGGCTGTGAGAAGGGCAAGGGGAGAAAGAGCAGTGAGGAGGAGATTCCAGGGTGAGCCTGTTGTTGTGGCATGGTACATCTAGGTGCAGTAATCACCACCTGAACTTCAGAAAGGCACTCAAAACAATTAAATGGCCATTTTGGTTAATTACCACAGAAGCTGTCAGGCCAAAAGGGCACTGCAGTTGAGGTAAACAACTACGTGCTTCATCAAAGCAAAGGTGATTTTCATTCCCCTTAACAGAGAAGAGAGATGAGAGCAACAGAATAAATATTCCTTTTCTAGATGTCACCTAAACACAGTTACTTTTCTTTTAACAAGCACTAGAGGGAGCAGCTTTAGTGAGCACTAGAGATGAGTAAGAAACTTCTACCAATTCCTTATCATCTCTGCTATGGGGAGGTGTCATATTAGCAAAGATTTGTCTTTCCATGGGGAAAGATACTGGAGTTTGAGGTAAGGGCTGTTTTGTGCTAAAGAACATCTCCCAGTACTGGACTTGGTGCATGTGGGAAGGGTAAACAGAGGAGCTCTAAGATAGACCTTGTAAATTGTGCAGTGGCACTTGAGGAGCAGGCCCAGAACACTCTCCAATCAAAATCCCACCCTGAAACACGATCTAATATATTTCAGACAGAAGATACAACAAAATTGACAGTGGCTTCATGAGACCATCTGGCATTGCTCATTTTTAATCCATCCCTATATACTGTATAAATTAAAAATTAAATTCACATTATCCTTTCTTTATTCATCCAACTGGACTGTACTCTTATTTCTAATTGAAAAAACGGACTTGAACACCCATAATCCAAATGCAATCTACCACAGGACACAGCTACAGTTGGTGCACCCTAATGAAGCCCAACCCAGAAAGCCAGGAGCAGAAACATGGCAAATATTTCCAAGAATTTGAAATCAACACCTTTGGTTTTCAAGCAAAACTTTCTGATTTGACTTCCAGAAGAAGAGTGTTTTGTTAGATCATGTTTGTGAGGAAGAAAAGCAGAGCTGGGGGATGAAGGGACTTGGGAGTGCTGTGTTTTATTGTACTGGCCACTGAGGTAGGGATAGGAAAAGGTCAGAGGCTTCAGAACTGTTGTCCTGGTGTGAGCACACATGACTGGGCAAGGCAAGTCAAGAGGGGATCAAAGACACAGCAGGGCCAGGATGCTCAGCACACTTTTGCAGCTGGGTAACAGTGAATGCACTTCCCACAGGCTGGAGCAACTCAGGAAGGGGACACATCAGAGCATCAGGTGTTTCAGTGACATCTGGATTCTCCTATAATCAAATGTAACAGCACGGAAGGAAGCGTTATTATGGCTGAAGGCTGAAACTGAGACTCATCACTGGATCCCATTTCCTACTGACAAGAATGTTGTCTCAGGCCTTCACTGCTTGTTTGCCTTTCTCTTGAGCATATCCCTTTCCTGTTTGCAACACAGCTGGAAAATACACAAAAACGAGATGCATCCCCTGCCGTGGGAGATGCATTCACCAACTCTATTCCACATTATGTAGCATGTGGGAAAACTGGGGTGACTCTATGTTAAGTTATAATATTTTTCACATGTCCATTCAACTAGTCCCTTTCAGGAAGGCTTCATTAAAGACCACATAATCTTTAATGCTTGTGTTGTTCATGTATTGGTATTAGACAAAGGCAGATGGGGGTCTGATAGGCAGGTAATCATGATTTTTCAAAGGAGAACAACCCCCCTTCAGGGAATCACTTTCAGTACTAGCCATATGTATATATTTGTGATGGAAAAAGTTTTCTATTTCTCCATGTTGTACAAAATTCTACAGTGACATTAGAGCTGACAAAATAATTTTAAAATATTTAAAAGTTTGGGAGAAAAATTCTAGGATAAAGAAGAAAAAAAAAAAAAAAGAAATCAATCCACTGAACAGGCAAAGGCCATAGATTGACACCTGGAAAACTAATCTTCCCCTTTGGCCATGCCAGGGTGTCCTATTTGTACCGGGTCATTGAGACCTCAGGCAATACCTTCCCGTCCTTTCTGTACTGGTACGTTGTTCCCAGAACTAAACCAAAACATCCAGATTCATGACCAAATAAATTCTTGCTATTCTCCACATTCTTCACAAACATTATTTTATGCACCCTTCAAGAAGCTCTATATACTCATTGTGAGAGGTGAAAGCAAGGCAGAGCCTTTCAGCACAGACAAATACTCATCCCTTATCTTTCTTCAGAAATAATACAGGACCCAGAGGCACGGTCACCACCTCTACATACCTTTGTGTGCTATGGACATGCAAAGCTCACTTGTTGGGATAATGTGCAAATTGGGGTCCCAAAGCTTGGTCCCTCTGAAGGCACCTATGACTTTTTCCTCAACTCAAGAAGGACTAGATTTTTCCTGGAAAATGTGCTGCTTCTGCTTCTTAAAGAGCACACCAGTAATTCAGCCACCCACAGAGGAAGGATTCCTTTCATCTGAAGATCAGATTCTCACTCAGCTGCTGAATGTCAGTGACATCTGGATGCTGCAGTGTCATCTGAAAGACAGCTCCAGGCACTCTGCTATGGACCACAAAGCAAACACTTACCATACTGCAGCCTCACCCCCGTTAGCCTTGTGGTGACCTGAATTCCCAGCTTTGCTGCAAAAACCACTTCTAAGCTTTATACTTTTAAAAAAGGAAACTTCCAGGACTGAGCTTCTCAGAGGAGATAGGATGAGGAAGGATCATTTTTCAAGCCCAACTATACATAGGCTAGAAACTAAGTGGTCCAGTCCCTCTGCCTGCTTCAGAGGTGGGTAATTCCATGCCTGCAGAGAGTCATTTAAGGCACCCTCGGGTTAGGCAGCAGCTAAATGATGCTTGGCAGGATTGGAAAGTTTTTCAAACTGCAGGCATTGTTTCCCACATCAGGTATCTGAGCCCCTTCATGAGCTTGACTCTCTTTTGAACCAGCCCATGGATGTGGATCCAGCTGGACACGCGCCCCTCTCCCGCCGCTGCAATGTTCAATGTACCCATTGTACTGCGGGAATGTGCGGGAAATAATTATGCTGATAAGCTTAACATTATCTCAGTTATCAAAAGTGTGTGATGGTTTGTTTCCATATATTAACTTGTTGGAATCAGATCACCCTTTTTTTTTTTAAGTCAGACTTTACAGGATCCATTGGGGAGTGGTAGGAGCCTAAGTATGCACTGCCAAGTTACTTGCTTTCCCTTTTGAGTACTTATTTTGGAAAAACTTAGCAGTGAGTTTCTACACTGCCCTCCCAGATGAATTATAGCTCACCACAGCCACCCAAATGCTTAATTTTCTGTAATATCTAAGAGGAAATTACTGTCTTAATCTTTGAATATATGATTAAAAAAACAGATTGTAGCCCATAAACCCAGTTCTTTGCTCGCCTTTAAACACTGTGTTCCCAGGACAACAATGCAGATCATTCACTGGCCTGTTCTCCTACCTTCACCCAAAACAAAGGTGATTATTTACACAAACAATGTCTTTTTATAGATCTTCAAAAGGAAGAAACAGAAGAACCTTTGGCGCAGAGCAGCAAAACAACTGAAAGAGGCAATACAATAATTCTGCTAATGCATTTTTGGTGCTAGGGGCACTAGTGAAGAATTATGAGATGTTCAGCTGCCTATTGTCAAAATTCAATACTCACTATCTTTCATTCAGTTTGCCATTTAATGGGAAGGTGTCTACATAGATGCTGGTGGAAATCTACGCTGCCCTTTCCCTATGGAAGAGGACAGCCATATCTACTAGGCCTCCATGTAGAAAATTTGTGGTTTCTTTATTTTTCATGTTTCCATTCACAAGCTGAGCTTTTTCCTTGTACTTCATGGAACAGACTCATTTGGCAGAAGACGCTTCCTGACTACTTCTTTTCGTACTCCTAAAGACTTTTTTTATTTTAAACATAATTCAGGAATTAAGGCTCAAGAGGTCATCAAGGATGGTCACAAATTTATTCCTGAAGTCTTTTCAAGACAATGTTTTATACTTCATAAATAGGCACTATAATCATTAACAGCTATAATAGCATGCCAAGGGGACTGACATGATATGAAGAAGAATAAAAAGAAGCCCTGGTGACTATGAGGATATTTTTTTTTATAAAGCTGGTTTTATGAGACTTGAGTGTTTGAGTTCAAGTACTTGCACTATGTTGTCATAAAACAGTACCCAGCTCAACTGAGCAGCTGTGCTAAAATCACAGAATCACAAAATCCATCAACATCCATGCAGCAGTTGTTTGGAGACCTAAACTATGTGCTAATTTGGACTGAATATCAGGTACTGGGCAACCAGGAGTCAATGGCTTCCTGGGAACACCTTTTTTTGGTTTTAGTTTGGTTTTTGTTTGTGTGGGTTTTGGATGTTTGTTGGCTGTGGGGTTTTTGTGGGGTTTTGTTGGGTTTTGTTTTTTGTTTGGGAGGGTTTTTTTTTTTTTGTTAGGGGGTGGGGCTTTGGTTTTCTATGCTTAATCCTGGGTCGATTGTTTTCCCATGAAACCCAGGAATCGATTTCTGAGGTGTGGTGTAAAATGACACCACTGTGAGTACAATCATACTCACCCAGTAACTACCTGGAGTGCACAAGGTGAAAATGAGTTTATCAGAACCAAGCCCTTAATACAGAGAGCAAATAGAAAATCATCCTATGAAACATGAGATACAAAAGTGATATGAAACAGTATCTTATTCACTGATTAAAATCACCCCAAACAAACAGGACAGTGAGCTCTATCGATTTGTCATCAACTGAATCTCCTGATTTGCACACCGCCTTCAGCCAGAGGAAAAGAGGAGGGGGAAAAATGTGCCAATACAAAAGAAGAACAAATAAAACTGAAAGGGAACAGGGAAATCACAATATTTGAATGTTATTAATCAAGGAAAGCTGCTTAAGCACATAAGATAAGTAGGTCTCCCTCCATTCTCCTGATAAAACTTCAGTAATTTCTAGAGGTAATAGTAACTGAGTTGGGTGTTTTGTGGCTTTGTTTCTTTCCTACTGTTAGTATTACTGTTTTCCCCAACTGATTTGCATCTCTGCTTAGAGCAAGCATTCTTTCCCATGGTAAGAACACAAAAACAAGGAAGAAAGAAACATCTAATATGAGTCACAACCATTGCCAGCCTCAAATATTTATTCTTCCTTCAGGCATTGATTACACCACCCTACAGAACACTGTGCCACCTTCTGTAAAGTTATTTAAATCTGTCTCACCTCCTAGTTTCCTTTTTTTTTTTTAAATGTTTATCTGGAGGATCTCCTCCAGGCTGCTAGCACTAGGCCATGTAATCTTGCCTTTAAAAAAATAAAAAAATCTCATAATTCTTTTTCTTTTTTTCCATAGCTCTAGCCCTTAATTTAAAGAGCCCAATTTGACGCTGATTCCTCTCTGAAACAGCTCATTCTTTATTTATAAGTTTGCATGAGTAATAATAGATGTTTTCCTGCCCGTCGTTACTAGCATGACCTCCACTGAGTCTACAGGACTGTCCTTCAACCCTGACCAAAGTTCTGCTCTAACAGATGCCATGGATTATGGCTTCCCATAGAGAGAGCACATGCATTACTATCAAAAATTATTCTGGATGACATTAAAATGCCCTTGCTGCTTTGTCAATATATTAAAAAAGAAAAGAAAAAAAAAAAGCAACAAAAGCAAACAACACTCTTCCCCGAATTGCTGACTATTCAAAACTGTTCATTTTCTTTGAAGTTGCTTTGCCTTCTACCATCTTCTAGAAGAAATCCAGGAAAAACGACTGATTAAGTCCCCTCTTACTTCTACCATCCACAACCAAATCTTAACACATGCCAGCACTTGTAAACACATATTTTCTGTTTCTCCCTGCTCTGGAAGTGAAGAGAATGGCTTCACTATTGGGTGAGTTTGGCTTATGTTCAGGGATAAGACCAGATGATTTACAAAAAGTGCCAAGCTATTATAACAAGGAATCTCCATACCACCACTGCTCACAGAGGCAGAGCAGTGCTCTAGGGAAGAAGAGGGCACCTGTGGCAGTGCACTTCATAAGGGAGAGCACTTTAAGATAATTTGTGTTCTCCATAGCTCCCTGTGGTGTGTATAGCATGGCTTCTAGTGTTTTGTTTATTTAAGTCCACTGATCATCACAGAAGAGATGGGCAATGCAACTACAGAGGAAAAAAAATCCAGCCAAGATCAAAGACACCAGAAATCCTAGTAGATGAAAGCCTGTGCTTCCAGTGCTGCTGACCATGTGATGATAGTTCGCAGCTGAGGGGCCTGGAAAGACAAAGTGGTCATAGGTCCTCCTGCAGAGAGCTACTGAAATCATCATGGACCTGGCCAGAACTGTAAGGTCCACCAATACATGTCCTTAAACTTCCAGCCATCTAGATCCCTCCTAGAGGACAGAAAGGAGGAGAATATGAAAGACTTTCCCAGAAGCAAACAATGTATTGCTGCAGTGCTCCTAAGACAATTTAGTAGATAGGATAATGCCAAAAAAGCCTCTCATTTAGTAAGAAATGCTACATCACTTGCAGCTGCACTCAGCCAAAAATGATTCCTTCCCAATTACAGCTATTCTTCTCTTCACTCTGAGATTTCATGACCCCATGGGGTGAAGTCTGAAAAAATTAATACTTTGTATTCCTGAGTATTACCTGCACTTAGGTAAACAAGCAACACAAGGGAGAGAGAGGGAAATACAAGGAAGGTGTGGGAAAGCAAAAGGGTAAAGTAATAGGGAATAAGGTGAGAAAAATAATTAAAGCAAAATCAGTGAGATGATTTGGAATAATCTCCTTTTACTCTAAGTGGTCAATCATTGACTCCATGGTGGCTTTGAAGGAACAGGGCAGGAGGACCTACATCAGCTGAAGAACTATGCAGAAGTCCATCCCATAGCTCAGAGACTTGACTCCACCCATCCTCTAGAAATGGGGAGCAGAAAAATGAGGCAGTGACAGGGCTGAAACAAACTGATCAGATGTCCTGACTGAGTCAGTGGCCAAGCTGACATCTCCTTCTCCTGATCTCTGAAAGCAAGACTGCTGTTTCCTTATCTGACTCTAGAGGACATCCAAATGCACTTGATTTTCAAAGGGGCAACTGCCTTCTGGAAAGGATAGGTCTACGAACAGGCAGTAAATACAAGTCCTTTACAGCAACTAATTCATTCATTGCAAATCGCCTTATGATCTTTTCTAACCAACAGCCCAAAGCAAGATTGCAAGATGGGGCTCACACTGTACAGAAGGATTATGGCAATTAAAAATATGCACACAAAGACTCAGTCCTCAACTAACTGCATTTCTGGGGTACACGTCTGCTACATTTAAAAAATAAAATCACATCAAATGCACACACAACCACATTTGTATCCATGCAAGCAATATGTGATGTGCCTATGCTTATCCCCGCAAATAAAAACCAGCACCTCTCTTTCAAACACTGAAAAGCTCCTAGGGATAACCTTTCACAAATAAACAACCTGCTCTGCTCGGAGAGGGATTTTATAAAGAACAGAGATTACAATGGGCTTAATCATGATTAAACACTGATCTGGCTCAATCTACTCAAAAGCAGACAAAAGATAAATAAAAACCTCCAGCAGATGCATTTCATACTGGAAATTCTGGAACCTCAATTGACGTCATACTTTTTATGTTCTGATAATATCTGGAGGAAACAGTACACTGGATCAAGAAAACAAAAGCAAATTTTTAGTTAAAATTCTCCATGTGCTGTGTAGAAAGAAGGCGGCTACAGCAGGGAACACAGGGCAGCTCAGCATTTTACAAACCTGTTTTTGACTGCAGCTGAAATTGCACCAGCAGAGTGATGCCACTAAAAAAAAACAAGCACTCCCTTTTGCCCTCATGTCCTGTGTCTTACCCCATAAAATTGTGCAGCAGTAGTCACTGAATTCCTCCTCAGACAAAAGCCACTTCTGATCAATGGCAGGCACGTTAAATTTCTTTTAGTAAAATAATGCCACCTCCTCAGTATTCCCCCAGTTGTGCTTCACTGATTCCTCATGCACCGTGTGAAAATTCTGTGTGATGGGAAGGGGCTGAATTTAGCAAATATCTCCCAAATACAGACATCTGGTCTTTTGTATGGGTGAGAAAATCCAGGAAACTGATTCCACATCATGGGAGACAACTCCAGCCATTAGTACTGCTGAGGGAGGTGGGAAAAGTCAAAAAATGAGCACAGATTGTAGAGACTGTTTGCTTACAAGTGCTAAGCTTTCCATTTAATGCAACAAGGTAAATATGAGGAATGATAAATAGCTCTTTATATGGGGTGGGGGGGAAATCTACCTGGAGGAGTAGGCTGATTAGAGTTTTCTCATTCTATCACCTCCATCAGAAATTCCCAATGGAAGACCAAGTAAGGTTAGGCCAGCAGACAGAAAAGATCCCCTCCTGTACTGACAAAGTACATCACTGCCTGTCCTCATGTCCAGAGAATGTGTTCTGTGCTTCAGAGGCACCACATGAAAGCCTTGCAATCCCTCTTGGTTTGTGACCTCCAAAATTTCTCCAGTGAAGGTGAAAATCCCCATACAGACAGTGCAAGCCTACTGGTAATTACTTTGTTCTTTTTGCTTTCTTTTCACTGACCTCTTGGACGTAGCTCATGTAAATTTGCCATCACTGTTACAGGCAGACCTTAATAGTGAAACTTATGTTACCTACACTGATTTTCAAGCTGCAAGCTATTGTCAACTTCAAGAACATCATCCCTAAACAAAATCAAAATTCTCACCCCAATTCCTATTGTCCTTCAGCCCACCTAGTGTGTCTCATGGCAGTCTAAATAGATCTCTTCCAACTTCAGGCAGAATAACCATCACTTTGCAGATGAATTCCACACTTAACAAACTGCAGATCAGAATTACATGATTTGCATTTCCTAGATGAGAAGCCAACAAACTTCTCTGTCTCTGGAGTCAAGTGGACAGTACCTTGTCATCTTGGGTAACAGCAGATGCAATTACTTTTTAATACACAAATAGCAAAATAAGGGGTTACTGTTGCTTGTTCACAAAGCAGGCTTACCTTATAAAAAGCTGTCAGGGGATTACTAAATTGTACAAATTATTTAACTTTCCTCTATAACCCACCTCTGAAGGAGAAATGAGCTCAAGAGCCCCTGTCAACACCTGAAAGATGCAGGAGGAAACACTTAGAACGCAAAGATTATTTTTATTTTTCTTGTACGATGGATGACTCTTCCTGCACAATTTACTGGCATCAAGTACCAATAAGAACAATTGCTTTGGTGTACATGCTTGCCTATGGAAAAGGACTATGAATTTAAATGCTAAAACAGTTAGCAATGTGAAATGTCACCTGGCTAGGCAGTTCAACCTAATTACTTACACAGATTTATTTTTAAGCTATAAAAACAGCACGTTCCTTGGGAGAATTATTTTTTCCCCTTCCCCAAATAAATACAATTAACATTTGCCAAGTAGAATTATTCTTCTGCAATTAAGGACTTGCCAAAATTAGATAAAGTAAAGTACTCAAAAAACACACTGGGGCAAGAATGTCGCTGGGAGTGTCTCTGAGAGCTGTGCTTCTGAAGAGATGTTTCATACAGGACTCAGCACCAACAATCCTGTGTGCATGTGATACTTCTTTCTAAAGCCTGAGCAGCCTTGAACCCTTGTGGGGACGAGGCTGGCATGACTGGAAGCCCTCCCATGGCATCTCGCCATCTGTGTCCTTCCTGCCCTCGGCAAATGCCAGCAGCCCTTCTGAAGGGAAGGCATGTAAGTAACACAATCCCACAGCAGCAGGGCAAGCTCAGCAATGGGGCAGGGGGAAGCAAACACATGGATTTGAAGGCTCAAGGTAGGACAAAACACAGGTAAGCATGGGCTTGGTTTTAAGCTGCTGTAAGACTGCTCACGTGGAGCCTGTGCCAGAATGGGTTTGATTGGCTGTGGCCAAAATGAACACAAACAAGCCCACCCAGAATTTTCTCCAGGTAAAAGCTCTTGTTCTTCTTATGTGACCTGGTTCACCAAGATAAATTATTTTCCCGTTCCTCCTAACAACAGCAAGCGTGGTGCTGGGGCTCAGCTCCACATGCAGCACCCCGTCTGTGGTGCTTACAGGAGCCTGTGGCACCTCAGAAAAACAAACCAGCTCATGAGCAGCATCCGAGGGTCAGTCAAGCTTGTCCCGATCCAGGACAGGCTGTAATTAAACCCTGCCAGTCATCCCTTCTGTCTTGGCAACCCCAGGCATAAATGCTGCCAAGTGTGGTAGATCTTGGCTTAAAGGGCCATTTTGGCCCAATTTGCCAAAACATTGGTGTTTAGGAAATTAAGCAAATAGAGTCTTTGCACAGCACAAAGCTTCCCAAAGTGTGTTCAGCTCATTCTCAATAGCCAAGGTGGGAGAAACATTTAAAGACACTTAAATACCTAAGATAGAATGGCACGAAATCCTTTTGCCAAAAGCAAGACCCCAACAGTTCAAGCAAGTTCACCCAGCCTGCTCCAACAGTCCACTGGCTTCATGTGCCTCACCTCACAGTCTGCCTGTGTTATTTATGGCCAGAATAATTTTATGACACTGTCTCAAGGCCCTGGTACTCAAGAGACTCGCTACATGTGCACTTAACTTCAATGTGGTTTGATTTCATAGAGCTAATCTGCAGCCCCTAAGTCTGTTCAGGGGGGCACTGCTGTTCAGCAGGCAGCTGCTGCTCACTCTGGGGTTCTATGCAAGTGTCAAAAATATGTAGGAACACTTTCAAAGCTGGGCATCGAATTTTAGTGACAAGAAAGTTTCTGAAGTTCAAAACCACCTATGATAGACTGAAAAGTGCCCTATAGGAAAAACAGTTTTAGGTAATCATGTCCACAGATGCTTTAAAGAAAATTTCCCCTCAAAAACCAGAAAAACACATCTTAGAATAAATATTAAAATATTATCATTTAATAATATTCTGTATTCCTGCAGTGTAATACTGATAAAAAATGACTTAAGAATACAAAACTCAGCATGGTGTTCCTAAAACCTGAGTCTGCAAGCAGGCTGGACAAGAGAAGTCTGTGGGTTTCTTTCCCCTCCTGTACTTGAAAAATAAAAACAGCAAATTTCTCTGAACTTACATAATTCAAGCCTGTTATTTTCCATAGGGCTAAACTGGCCTTTTAAATTCTTTAAGCTTGGCATTGTATGAAAGCAGGTATCAAATATTCAGAGAGCTCAATTTAGAAAGATCATTTTTCTGAGCCTGAGCCTTTCTGAAGAGCTTCCTGCAGCACTCCAGACAATGCCTCAAACAGCCATTCCCACCAGGCTGAGGTCACTTAACCTTGCCAAGCCATGTTTTTGGAGGCATCAGGCCAAAGGGAGGTACGAGTCCATTGGAAAGGTGGGAAATGTACAGGGTGTGAGGTGCCAGAGAATCCGACTGCTTCAAGTGATGAAAATTTGCTAATATTAACCTGTTTTGCACAATGAGTGGTTGAGAGCCACATCTTGTTCACTTGTGAAAAACTACAATGTCACCTGTGCAGTCCTTTGTCACTGCCTTTCATCAAAATCTACCTCTTCATGTCAAAATCAGAGTGCACAAAAGCCAGTGAAGAGATGCCCCGTGGCAATTAACTGGGGTGTACGGAGAACCTCTGTGAAATGCATCTCTGGGCAGTGGCAAAGCACAAGGCTGAAGCACCCACTGCTGCTGTATTTCGTTTTACTCACTATTTCCAGAGTACCCAGCAGATGCAGCCTGAACACAGCGCTGCAGGCCCTTCTCCTTCATGCATTCAAGGCCAGAGGTTTGCTCCTTCCTCCCCGAGCCTTGCCACGCCACTCATAGCTACAGAGGGGCTGCCTGGGTCAGCACCAGCTCAGTGCCTGTGCTAAGCCAGCAGCTTTTCCAACAGGGCTCTGAATCCAGTTGTTTTCTTTGCACCCTAACAAGTCTCTCATGCCTCACAGCTGGCACCTTGCTCTTGTAGGGGAAGGAGTTAGTGTAGGAAGTGAAGGGAAGCCACTGGTCCCAGAAGGGGCACTGGGAGTCCAGTCCTACCTGCCAGGCCAGAAGAATCATAAAGCAGAAAGAAACACAACATTTGGATGTTCATTCAGAAGAAGGCCATCATAGAATAGTCTGGGTTGGAAGGGGGCTTAAAAGATTATCCAGTTCCAACCCACCTGCCATGAGCAGGGACACCTTTCACTAGACCAGATGGCTCAGAGCCCCATTCAACCTGGCCTGGAACACTTCCAGGGATGGGGCATCCACAACTCTGAGGAACCTGTTCAAATGCCTTCTCACCCTTACATTAAAGAATTTCTTCCATTTATCTGACCTAACTCTGCTGTGCTTGCAATACCCTTGGCTGAAGAGCAACACTGGATTTTATTATTTACTGTTTATTATTAAGCATTGCTTACCCCAAGCTTGCTGTAAAATCAGAAAACACCAAAAGCACATGGTCAGCTTAGACAAAACATGGACCGCCTGCCTTCATGCACTATGTAGGTAGGAAGATGTCCTATTTTATGCTGCATGGTTTTCCATGAAGTTAGGAAGCACAACTAACACAGAGGGCTTTAAGAGCTTAAACATGTTACAATTGCTCCATTAGATATATTTTTAAATACCTTTTCCAGTGCTTCTCTGTCAGCCAGCTCCTGCACAGCCAAAAGCTTGATACTGTAAGAAAAAACAGAGAGAAAAAGAGAATGAATCACTCCACTACAAGCATTACAGAAATCAAAGTAACAGCAGAACTGAAACTCTCTTTTTATCTTCTCTCTTGACAAAAGAAATACAAGAAATGCTCAGGATAAAACAAACCAAAGCAAGAGAGACAGCATCACTTTGTTTGCTTTGAATTAGTCATCATAAGCAGATTTTTTGGTTTCCAAATTACAAGCATATCTGAATTTGCCTTACAGAGAAACTGCATTAATCGTTACTTTTGTAATATCCCAAGTCAACACCAAAGGATCTTCTGAATGAATTCTGAAGAATATTCTAGACATGTCTGTCAGTTGTAGTCAGCTTTGTTCCTCAGTGTCAACAGGTTTCTACGAGTCCCAAAACAGCCATTCCCACGGATTTACAATATTATATGTGAGGTGCAGTAATTAAGACAACCCAGCTCAAGAAATTTGAGGGAGAGATGATGGAATTGTGCACCACTGTTTAAAAGTAGGGTAGAAAGATAATCCACAATTATTATTCTTGTAATGCCCTTTGTTAGTAAGTCACAAATTTCTTCACTACGGAATCTTTCTTCTGCACACTGAATTTCATTCACTTCAAGAAGGTTAGAAGAGTTACTCAAGCAGGATTCTACACCTGGATTGCAACTCCACATGCTCACTTCCCTTACCCAGTCTTAAACCCAGTCACTTAATATATTATCCTTGGACTCCAGAGCATAATTTCCTTTACCCAGGGATACAAAAACATTTGCATGGCAGTAGAAGAATCAAACGATGCATATAAATATTGTTTAAATTACTCTCACCCCCCTGCACACAGACACAGTAAAAAGCCAGTAGAATTAAAAGCTCATATTCAAGAAGGTGTAAATAGCCCACACAGAAGTCTGCCAAAGGATATAATACAAAAAGTTTGATTAGCCTTTCAGAATCTCAGAGCAATATTGCATAACTCTTGAACATCCACTGGCACCTCATATGCTAATTATTTACATCCAGCCTGCAACAGCAGCTGGCAAAGCACAGTTTTAGTCCTGTCCTCCCATGGCTTTCCACTGCAGGTATTCAGAGCCTAATCCCTAAACACCAATGTGCTTTCACTTTAATGGACTTCTAGCTTTCAGTGTCTTCAAGGCATCATAAAAAGCCTATATCCAATGAATTATAAAATAGCCACAGACAATACATTTCTAGTCTGTAGAGACTATTGCTACTAAGACAGAGAGGGTGGAAATGGTTCAGAAAACAAAGGGATAATCAGGAAAATGAAAAAGGTATTCCATTAAAGCCCAACCACTGTGGTAGCAGGGGACATGTGATTTGGTGTTACTGTTTGGTAAACACACCCAGCTGCACACAAGCATTCAGCTGAACTGGAAGGCACCTAGGGAAAGTATAAAACCAATACAAGGTATTTTTAACATCATTTTCCTTGTAATTCAGCCAGCATGCAAAATAAAGATGGGATGGGCAGCAAGCACAGAAGGCACCTCCATTTAAAAAACACTGAAATACTGTGTCCAGCTCAGAAGGAGCCTCAGCTGATGCAACTTGGAGAAGAACATCCAATAACCCAGGCAGTATCAATGCAGCCACAGTCAAGACCTGTCTCTGAATTCAGGAGTCTCCTGTTTTGGATGACTCCCCTCTGCTGCACTCGAGAAGAACACCAGAGGGGTGAGAGGGAGGAAGGCTAATACACACATGGATGCATTCAGGCTGCTCACAGCCAGCTGGGCTGCTGCAAAGCTGGCTTCAAGTCTGCGTGTACGTGGGTTGCGGGTATGCAAACTACTTTTGTCTTTTCCTTTTGGAAGCTAGAGACTTTTGGATTACTTAATCAAATCAATCAAGGCTGCAGATGCTTCAAACAATTGACTGATTTATTTCTAGAACATTATTTGTGAATTATCTGACACTCAATAGCTGCAGAAGAAAGATGCAGCTTGCCCCAAAAGCAAAGTACCACTTTCAGTAACGATCATCATCTCACTGTAAAAACCTACCTTCCTTCCCATTTACACCTGTAAAGCCCCACAAGAAGTTTTTCAACTAGTATGTTTATATTAAACAAAGAATACAGTTACACAGAAGCAAGTAACAAAACAGGAACCAGGAATCATTTTACTTTATTTCATTCTATTATGGAAGTGCTGTACCCTTGTTCAGAGGTGAAGAATCCATACAAAGGGCTTACATCTTGCAGAGATCCTGCACATGCAGGGTCAGAATCAAATCTCAATTCAAAGTTGCTACATGATTTGCAGCAACATTGGTTTGATTCCTGGAGAGAAAAAGACTTCCTCTGCTGTTACAAATTGAGATGTCAATGCTTGCCCAGTACTTTACTCTTTTCTCCTCAGGTGACACCTGAAAATACCTCAGGTATTTTTTCTTGGTCAAAAGGAATCTGCAAATGCAAGTATCAGCCTTTATACAACCAGCTGCAAGATCCTTCTTTCCTTAAAGCAACATCACAGATGCTGTCTCTGTCCACTGGATTACAGTCCACTACGTGGAAAATCGTCCTTAATAACCAATTATTTACTGCTATTTCTTCCAGCAGTTCAAAGCAACATTAGTATGTGCTACTTGATGCAATGTCAGCTTGGCAATGTAGCTTCTTTCAAGGCTGCTGCTTTGGGCGTTTGATGCTTCAAAAAGAAATGAGGCTGCTTATTTAGGCACTACATCAGCAATCTTACATCCATTGAGAGCAGCTCATAACTTCATTTGCTGTTGGTAGCTTTTGTGTTCACCAAGGATTTCAGAGTAGATGGGAATACAGTCAGTAACTGGGGGGGGATGGGGGGAAGGAAGTCTCCAATAAAAAAAATTCTCAAATAAAATGCAAATAGTTACCAAAAGCCAATGCTGAAGCCCAAGCTCTTGCAGACTACAATACAACACTTAAGTACTCTGTTTATATATATCCTTGGCATTATTTCTTTCATCCTCACCCGTGTTGTGCAAACAGTAACTCATGAATAAAGTCATGGAAAAATCATACTTCCCAAAGAAACCTTATGGCTCCTGGAGAGGCTGCTCTAACCTACCAGCTTTAAAATATACTGGTTAAGAAAGCTGTAATATGAGTAACTATGCTGAAAATGGCTCTGCTTGAATTGACTCTATTAAAAATACTCACTGACTGAATTACTTACATGATCTATTTAAACAAAGCTATTGAAATTAATATCCTGGCACCCCAGGCACACTCAAAATACTTGAAAACATGCAGTGATCAGGATGAAGGACTCTCCTCCAGCAATGAAAATATGCAAACATGATGTGCTGTCAAGGAAACACATGACTCCCTCTTTTTTTGGCCATGGGTGACGCACAGCATTCTCCTCTAAGGGAATTCCTTTTGGTTTCCAGAAGATTAGTCACAGTGCTGAGCAAACGCCTATAGCTACAGCACATTTCTGCGCCTCAGGGTATCATTGCAATCCTTTCCTCAAAGTCTTCCTACTCAAAAACAAGTAGCATTGGGTTTCTCTTTCTAATCCCACATACCCAGGAGTAATTTAAATGTTTTGGCAGCCTTTTGCAACGCTGTGAACTTGCAGATAGGTCCCTTGCTGGCTGGTGCATTCCTGTTCACCATGAGCCGTCACGACCACAGTTAATTTGCGTTGAGCTTCACTTCCCAGCTTGATTCACATTGCCCACAAAATCTCATCTGCTCTTGCAGTGGGGAATGTTGAGGTTTTCCTAAGAACCACTAGAATGTCATCTGCCTGCAAACCAGTGAACCTATGGCTCTGCAGCAAGGCAGAGGGGATGGGCTGAGACTGCTGCACAAGGCAGATCCCAGATCCATCCATGCAGAATGCACCTGAGGTCTTCACCTGAGGAAGAGAAGCTGCTTCCTCCAAAACTAGCTTGAAGGGTGCTTTAGGGGCGGAAAGGTTTATAGAATTACAGTCAGTTTCTGAACCACCCCTGCACAGAACTAGAACTGCAGCCACTATGGGCACAGGTCACCTGGCTGCCACTAGCAAGAGAGGGTCCCCAGAGCAGAGCACTGATGAGCACAGTGACCTGTCTGCTGGGCTGAGCACAGTGTGGAGCTGAGGCTTCCATTCAGTGCAGAACCCGGTAACTTTGAGGAAAAGGGAAAGAGGAGAAAGTGAGGAAAATGTAAAGCATTAAGTTCAGCAACAAGAGACTCAGTGAAGTGTTTAAGCCAATGCTTGGCCTCATGATGGCATCCTACAAAAGCTCAATTACATACCTTTGCTCGAGGCCTGAGTTTTTCCAAAAGCCTCGTGCTTTCTATCAGCCAGTGCATAAGCCTGATGTTAACAACATTGAGAGATGCCATTTGACTTCTCTTGCTTTTCTGTCTCCTTCTTCAGCATACAGCTATACCAAATCTTGCTTCAGCTAGACTGAAAGACGTTATTATAAATAGCCCATGCAAAAACCACTCAATCCCAAACCGTAACTTCAAGCAACATTAAATAATTCCTTTCTCCCTCCCTTTTAGTCCACAAACTCTTCCTCTTTGTTCTTGAGATAAGATCCCACAAATATATTATGGCCCACGGTCAAGTTTTATGGATCACTTAGATATCTAAGAGTAGAGCATGAACGCATGTAACTGAAGTGCTTAATGACAGAGGCATGTGTGACTTAGTTAACAAAAAGAACAGGACAAAACCACTTGGGCCATCAAATTTGTATGCCAAAATTGTATTTGCAAATCTGTCCAAACCAGCCTTACTCAAATCTATTCTGCCCCAAGAGATGGGCATGAAACATGAGAGTTGGACTAAAAAAAGAAAAAAAATGCAGCGGAGCTGTGCTCATGGTACTTGGTACCTGGGAGGGAGCACTCCCCATCAGCTGCCTGCTGTCCCTATCCCTCACCATGGTCTCCAGCTCTGCTGCTGAAAGGGCATGCTCATCACCGTTCCCACTGCAGCCCCTCTTTTTTCTTCAGCATTTGTTGGACAACAGGGTGAGTAGCAATACGGATGGGGAAGCTACCCATGCATGTTTGTGTTCCCTGTGAGGGCTGTGGTGGTCCCCAGTGCCTCAGCTGTCGACAGCCTGAGGGTAAGGGCTGTGATTAACTGTTTTCTAATTGTTTTAAGTATAGCCAGATGCTTAGGCATCAAGCACATGCTGCTTTGGGAAATACATGGAGAGCGGGGAAAGATAACAGCCCAAAAAGTGACAAACACGGAAAAACCCAGATCTTGTGGCTTAAACAAATGTGGGGAGAGGTGGTGGGCATGGTGTGTGGTGAGTATGGGGGCGGGGGGGATTGGGTCTTGTTGTTTGGCTTTGGGATTGTTGTTTGGCTGTTTGTTTTAAATACAGAGCTGCTGCTGGAGTTGTCCCTTGCTGCTAATGCCTAATGGGACCCAAGACTCCTCTTCCTGACTCCGTCTGCCCCTGTGATGATTACCTTGCACAAGAGGAGGTGAAAGAACAGCAGGCTCCCACCAATAGCATGGCAGACTATGTTTAACACGGTGAGATGATGGGGGACCAAGTCTGAGCACCCTGGGGCTGCAAAGGGATCTGTGCCTCTCCTATTTTGGGGCTGCCCACACTGACCAGGGCAATGGGTCACCTAAGTGGGGTGCCTTTATAGTGAAGGAGCAACCTTTAAGACTTTCATCAATCATGCACTGTAAAAACCCATCTTATTTTTGCTGCATATCCCATTTACAAAGTTGTCTTCCCCCCCCCCAAGACCCTGTTCACTCACACCCCCATAAAAACAAAAGCAGGAGGAAGAAAGAAAAGCAAGCTCAATGACTTTCAGCCTCGTACACTTCCTCCATCTACCCCTATGAAGCTGGATGAAGAACAAAACCCCATAGTTTCTCCTTTTCCAATAAAAGCATCTGCATCTTCTCAATCACTCCTTAAATGGAAGGAAAAACGGTGTCCACTGCCACATCTTAACGGCTGCTGGAAGCCACCAGAGAGTTTATGCAGTAAGCTGATGGGCTTGGATGGGAATACCATGCCATATTGCTTTGGGACTAAGTGCCAGCTAATGACACAACAAAATATGTTGGAAGATTCCCAGGAAAAAACATATCTACAGTAAGAAGAAATTATGATAAAATCAGAGAGTTGCATTTCCTACATATTAAATGTATTTATATCTATCTATACTATAGATACACATAAAACAGATCATATATGTGTTGTATATAATTTTCAAAACATTCATACATATACACAACTATATGTAGGTGAATTTATTTAGGGCTACTTTTTTTGCAGCTTCCTCACTGGGATGAAAGCAGACATTCTTCAATGTGTAGTCATTGCTGATTTGCCTGCAGCATGGTCTGAAACCAAAAAGCAGATCAAGGCACCACAGCTGGAAAGGGAACCAAGAGTAAATGGAAGGAGCAGAAAAGCTGAAATCCATCAAGCAAATTGGCAATGTAGTGCAGGCCACACAAACACTCCCACCCTGATGTTTGCATTCATGGATCCTATTACATTATGTGAGTGATTGAAGTATTTGTCATGGGGATAAAGGAAACTGTAATGGAACTAGAAGCGGGAAAACATGAATTATGGATGGTTACTGCTGAGAGTTGAAGGGGAAGAACAGCAGCATTACAAGGCAGGAGGCAATTGAAATAGTTCATTTCTTTCCTTTCCTATTTCAGTGGTTCCCTGGGTTCAGGGATGCTGTCTACTTGCTGTCCTCTGTCCTAAACTTGTAGCAAAGCCATCATTTTGCAGGACCTATGAACTTTGCATTGAGGATGTGATTTATGTTCAGCTGATGCTGTGGTTTCAGTGCAGCTGTATCATTGCAGGAACAGAACGATGATTCATAAACTCAGGGCATTGTGTGTTCCCAATGCACGAGAGAAAAACCAAAAACGTTGCAAGAACAGCAAACTTCTTCCTAGAATTCTGGAAGGGACTAAAACGTGCTCACAATGATCCAAACCACAACCAACTGCAGAAAACATGTGAATGCCCATGTATAACGTGACCTGGAAGGCTTCTTGACCACCTCCTTGGAAACACCCAACCCAAGCTATTTCCAAATGGATGAAATCCATGCTGCTGTGCATACAGACTTTCACTACATCAGTAAGCAGAACAGGTCACACTCAGCAAAATTAAGAGGGGAGCTGTTCAAAACTCACAGAATCTCTGTGATGCTAAGGAAACATCACTCTTATCCATCTACCCAGAAAAAGTGTCTCTCAAGTTGTGAGGCAGTGATGCTTTTTCAGGACACTTGTGCAAATTCTGGAGGGTTCTATAGCAGAGAGGGGGTTAGGAGCAACAGGGAAGCATCCTATTTACCTCTTTCTCCACACAGAGGATCAGATCTTGGGCGTAATTCTTTCCTTTTTTTAGGTAAGGAGAGGGGAAGGAGACAGGACATCATTTCTACTTGTATAAACGCTCTCTGAAAATTCCCTCAAATTTTTTCACTAGAGGAAGTCACACAAGGGTCATGCTTTGGATGCATGCAACACACACACAAATACTGTCCTTTCTTTCATTATTAGGTTCATTAATTTGCATTTGAGGTACAGAGTACTGAAGACTCAAGCACTGTGTAAAACTGTCTAAAAAACTGTACTTTTTTAACACTTGACTAAGTTAAAGGCCATCCTGTGGCCTTTTCTTTTGATATCCTGCTATTATTTTTTGATGTCTCTCTGCAATTCTGTCTCTGCAAAGTGGTGCAATGCCAAGAGAGTGGCAGCATTTAGAAAAGTAAAAGTCAGGGAAGACTTCCAAGGTCCTCAGAAGAAATGCTGGTTATTAAGGGCTGGGATACATTGCACTTGATTGAACAGAATCAAAGCTGATTCCTGAGAGGCAAAGGTTAATTAGGAAAATGGCTCAAAAGGATCAATCTGTTCTAACCCATTATTTGTTGATTTTTTTTTTTCATTTTAAAAGAGAGTTTAAAATAGACTAGGCAGCTGAAAATATGTCCCAAATTCCCAAAGGCATGAGGTGAAACCACAAAAGGCCTGGGACTGCCAGTAACATATTGACTCCAGAGTAGTAGTCTAATGAATAAAGAAGCAGTAAATCAAACACCTATATTAAATTATACTAAACACAGCAATCTTGTCCATACATAAATACTAAAAGGGACCAGGTACCTGCAGGGACAATGTAGCCAAACTCCTGAAATCATTCAAAACTGAGGGTGACAGTCCAGCAGGCTTCTCTGTCATCACTTCCACCTCCATCTTCACTGATGGCTCCTGTGGCAAACACTTCACTACATGATAATTCAGGCAACAGAAGAGAGTACTACTGCAAGTGGTGTGTGTGTGTATATGTGTGTTATATTTATGCACAAAAAAATTACACCAGTTGTTGCAACTCACTTCTGACAGACGGCAAACCAAAATCAGTTGCCTGTATTAAAAAAAAAAAGAGGGGGGGAGTTGGCTTTGAGTTTAATTCATGTAATGAGAAAATGCATTTTTCCTCCTCAGTATTTAATTTCTTACTATATTTAGCTAAGAGCAATAATGTCTTCATTCAAACCAGTTCACCTATGCTCAGGGGTTTTGAAGTTGGGCAAAACCCTCTGTATAATGTCCACAGTCATAGGATTTTATTTTTTAGTTTTTCAAAAGAAACCTTTTTAATTCCTTCCTTTATAAATCCACAGGAAGAGAAAGACTCACGGAGAATGTTGTGTTTGTGACAACATTGATTTCTTCTGAGTCATTAAAACTGCACATGACGAACATTTAACTTGCACTGAATTTTCAAATCTGTCCAACAAGGGAGGAGACCAAGACTGAAAACAAAAATTTGGAAGGTCATAAAAATCAAAGGTGACTTAGAGCTTCCAAATACAGCCATTATGTTATAGGGTACGCAGTCTCTGGCATTTGGCTCTTTTTCTGGATTTTCTGAATCATTCCCTGCTGGGGTAGAGTCTTAGTTCCAGAAACAGCACCTTCTCCCACCCAATCCTGCCCTACTGCAGCAGTGGAAAAACTGAGTAGTCACTAGTTGAATTAAATGGATATGCTTGGGAAAGGGCACACCACCACACTACCATTCTGCCATGAATTACGAAGCTACCAGCAAAATTATGGGGCCTTGGGAGGCAAAGTGGTTCATAGGGACTCTACTTGAAAAATATACCTCTGTGTCCCTGCAAAATAAAACGTGATTTGAAATAGCCTGCTTCCCTTTCTCCATTAGGAATGTGAACCACATGCTATCAAGCTCTTAGGTGAAAGCTCATCATGGCCTCTTATTCAGCCTCTGAAGCTTAAGGCAGTATTACTTTGCCATACATGCACAGCCTCGTCTCAGAGAAATGAGTTTACACAGATAAAATAATTGCAAAGGAATACAGTGAAAGTCAGTTTGTTCTGTAAAATACTTGCTCAAGAGCAATGCTGCAGTTTTATGGTAGTACAACCACGATCAGCTGGTGACATCTGAGCACCACCAAGATTTAGCCTGGTGTTGTGCAAAGGGCATTGGAGCTTCCTGGCTGAATCTGGATGTAGAACTCTGAAGTTTTTTACAGCACACTTAAGAAAGGGATTGACCCTCAAGAGCTGGCTCCTACTTTGAAGAGGCTGGCAGAGCGCCACAGCCATTGTGCATTTCATATGAGCATCTTTTGCAGAAGACTTTGTGCCAAACTGGAATTAAGTGATGGAGGACACTAAACACCAGGTATTAAAATAGAAGACTCTGCACAAGAAATGCTCCGAGAGACACTATGAAATCACTGAGGAGAGGCACTGTGACGAGGGAAAAGGAGCACTGCAGAAACCAAGAGCAGTGCTTTGGTCAAATGCACTTTTCTCCATGGCTCTTTTACGAGCAGCTTATGTTGTCTTACAAACTCAAGGACACTTTGACAAAAAGGCTAAAATGAAGAGCATCATTATAACAGGTGGAGAACAAAGCAGAAACTGTATTAGCAGACAGCCTGTACATTTTAAGGACTTCCCACTCTGTAGCCAAAAGCCAGCCCATGTGCATTCCTAGAGTGGAGCTTGGGAAGCTGGTGACAAGACCTTGACAACAGTGCTCTGCAGGGGCAGGGGGCAGGCATCCAAAGACTTTGTCAAGGTGACTGAGACCTTGCTGCCATGAGAGAAGGAAAGTGTGGGTTTAAGAAGATAACACTCATCCATTACTACTCCAACAAAAGTCTCCAGTGCAGGCCCAGCCTAACACTGTGGAGTCTGCATGTCAACAGAGTGGAGTGTCAGTCAGCACAGTCATCTGCAGCTCCACACACAGGAATGGTGTCAGGACCCACTGCCAACAACTGGGTTGCTCTCTTTACAGCATCTATCCCACATGGTAAAGGGAAGGTCACAATAAATGAGAATTCCTCAAAACTGTCACTCAGCTAGCCCACTTGAAGGTTACTGAAAACAGAACAACCCAAGCTTTGAATGAATATGAACATTCATCCTCCTAAAACTGAGGTCAATTGCACAATCCAAAACATGCAGTGAAGAAATGGAAAACTGTGAAAAGAAGCAGGCCAGAGGGAGCAAAGGCAGAAAACACACGTTTTGCGTATCAGTGAAGATGACACTCCTCTGTCTTGCATGCTCCCAAGTCTTTAAATGTCAGAAAAGCCACAGAAGACAACTCAGCCTTCTCACAGTCTTCACCACTATTTACAAGTGGTGTTGATGTCAAGCCATAAAGAATTTTGTTTACACTGATGCAACACTCTCAGGTTGCCAGAAATGCAAAGAATATTGTAGTCAGAAAACAACAGCCAGCCAGTTCTGAGGCTGCATCTGCATGAGCCCACAGAAAGCACAAGATAGATCAGAAAAATACCTGTCAAATAAGGGCAAGAAGTTAAAAGCCTTTTTTCCAAGAGCTAATTACAAAAGTATCCTATCAGCTTCATCTACAACATCACGTGATACTGCATTAGAAAAGGGAATTTAGCTTATGGGGCATTTGAAGTACCATTTATGTAACTTTAACCCAAATAACAGACCAGACGGTCTTTCTATCAGTCCAGTTGTTTTGTACTTTAATAATGACTTTGAAGTGTGATGAGGGTTACGTGAAGCTTAAGCCTCCGGTTAGCCAAAAGCCACAACCGCATATAGCCTTTTGCTCTGAGTATCGGAGTAACACGGAAAGGTTTTGATTTAAACCTCCAGGGGATGCATCACATAGCTGTAACTCTAATCCGGGAGCAAATGTAATCCGGCCTCAGTTCTCAAAGTCAGAAAAACTGGCTGAGTCGACACTCTCCCAGCCAACAGCTGTCCTCAAACCAGCCTCTGCTCAGTTTGCTGGCAGAGACACACCAAGCAGAAGGGGCAGACCACTCAAAAAGGAAGTATAAGCAACATAAACATTCAGCCAAGCAGACTACGGCCTATCTCCACAGGCTGCTACCATTCACTTCTGCTACTGCATCCCAGAAAATTCCTTGAAGACTGTGTGTGGCAAAGAGAAGAATCCTCTGCCAACCAAATCCTGTGTGCCTGTCTCTAGCAGTACTACAGTACCACAAACACAGGAACATTGGTCAAAAGAGACCAAATTTGATGCAGCATCATCCTCAACACGGGGCCATCATGAGGTCAGCTGTAGCTTCACCCAGCTGAGTCTTGCAAGCCTCTACAACACTACGACACTGTGACCTTGGGATAACATCTTCCAGTGCTGCACCAGCTTCTGAGTGAGGAAGCTTCTTGAAATGTCTGTTATGGAGATCCCAAACCAACCCTGTGCTTTGTACTAAAGCAGGGGGTTATTTTACCTGCAGTGCTGGGCTATGGGTTTCTATTTGAACTTCATAGGGCCTTGTTGACACAGCTGAGTTTCTTCAGGATCTTCTGGATTCAAGGGCAACCATCTGCCACAGTGGCCACTCCCTCAAATTACTCACTGTTATAGAGGATAATAACTTATTACTCATCATAAAGGATAATTATGCTGTGTGGCAAATATATACTGCCACAACGGTCTTTGTTGACATGGAAGAGGCTTATCTGACTAGATACAGGGGTCAAGTAATGTTTTCTTTCCCCTGCCCCAAGAGCAGCTTGTGCCAGATTCTTTGGAGGATGGAGTGAGACACAAAGTAAAGAAAGCAAAAGGCTTCTCCGCTTTCCCTGCTGTTCTCATCTCACATAATGGGATGTCACCACTGTCCATATAAGCATCTCATCTGGTGGCTCCCCAGCTTTCTGGGCTGCAGCCTGCTGTCAAGATTGAAGCTGCCCTCCACAGCAGATGACGTGCTGTTGTGAAATATTTGACCAAAAGATACACAAAAGGGATGTCTCGCCAATGATGAGACCACAGTCAAATCAGTCACACCTCAGGAATGAGGTAGGTGGAGGGCAGCTAATCCTTTATTTGAGCTTCTGCCTAAGTCCTAAACTGTGTGTAATTTTCTGGCATGGGTTTATCAATGTGCCATGTTAAAAGTTTCCTTGAAGAAAGCACAGCAGAAGGTTTTTCCCCTTGCTCTATAATGTGCTTAGAAAATAGCACAGTTGAGTTACTTTACATTCACTTACCACAGCAGCCTCTTTGTTCTAGTATCTTATGACTTTGAGTTCAGGACAAACTTCATCAGTTAAGGAGCCTCATTAAAGTGATCTATTTCTCCTACAGAAGCGGAAAAAATCTTAAGTTTCTGTCATGAAGTTATCACTGAGAATTTTAAATTGTGGAATACTTACATGTGGAATAGCAAGTTTCACACCAAGGGTGTTATATGGGTACACACGCAGAAGCTCGTATCGCCTGCAGTAACTGGCACTGTCACAAAAGCAGATCTTTTGGTCAATGTCTGCAGAAACACTGAGTACAGCAGCCTGCCTAGTAAATGCTTCCCTGCAGCTGAGGACTGTGCACAGGAGCATGACAGCTCACAGTTCCTCCCCCATCCTAAGGAAAAGCCATGTGCTGCAGAAGCTCAAGAAGAATGCCATCAAAGTGGAGCCTCCTGAAACACCAGGTGAATGGGCAGAACAGCAATGAAGCCAGGACCCCATGTCATTTCTAGACTCATGCAATTTCAAGGGCATGAGCCATGACTTCATGGCAAACAGAACCACTGCATTTGTCAGAGTATTCAAAAAAAAAAAGCAAACAAATGAGCATTAGTGTCAGTCTCCTAAGTGCCCGGATTTGATAAGGAATAGTGCAGCACAGCTGAACAAGGCCAGGCAGAGCAGCATCATGCTGCAACACCACAGCACTGCCCAGGCACCCCGCTCCCAGCACCAGCACCATGACCATGCTGGGGTGGCCATATGGCAGGGCTCTGTCTCCCTCAATGGGCAGCAGGACTGACCAAATGCCAGAGGGGACCCAGGAAACCTCTCCCTACACCATGTTCCTACCACACAGCAGCTCTCCTGCCTGTGTAACTTAAAGCTAATGTCTTCATACACCATTCCCTGTGGAATTACACTGCTTTACAGAGGCAGCAAGTGGTGATGCCCCAAATAGCCAGGGCATAGTCTGGCTGTCTCTTGCAACTGCAGACAACGTGGTCTGAGCAGTCACCACTCCTGTTCAGTGAGCTGTATTCAGCAGCTGTTTAAGTGAAGCCAATTTGCCTGGCAGACAAGAAGCTCCCAGATTAACCTGGATCAGCTCCGGATGCTGAGGAAGAGTAACAAGCAGCTAGCAGGAGATCTCAGGGACACGTGCTGCTTCTTCAGGGATCAGGATGTGCCTGAAGCCACATCACAGAAGTGATGGCACTCATCCAGCATCGTGTCAGAGACGGAGGTGGGACAGAGTGGCTACAGTTCCCAGCCACAGCCTACTCCACTTAGACCACCTCACTTTTTAGTTCTCCATGTAGACATTTGACAGTGCAGGAAAGCATACACGTTATATAAGTGCTAATTATATAGTGCACAGGGCTCCTACTTCTGACTTAAGGACAGCATTAATGCATTATTCATTACTTCAGCATTTACTCTTCGCTATTTGGATCATTCCTCTGATTTTTGTAGTAGCCCCCCTTCCTCCTCCTCCCCCCCCCCCCCCATTTAGTCAAATAGCTCCTAGCTATAATTTTGATTACAAATTGCAAGCACTGGTTTGTGGAGGATTAATTACAGAGGTGGAGGCAAAGGAAAAACCTGGAGGATGACAAGCAGTAGTTTAGAAGCACAGGACAGCAACAGGAAGAGTCAGAGTCTTCTTCTCAGCAAGGCCCTGTTAAGCAACAGAAGTTCTAGGCTGTCTCTTTCTCAAAGGGCATCAAATAAATCCCCAAACACTGAACAGCTGCAGCTTAATCTTAAATGGCCATATGCTATTTAAAAAATAAGCCAAAATAAACAAAAATTCAAACCAAAAGCAGAGCACCTAAGAAATCAGAAAGGCTGGGAGGATGGAAAGGGTCATTAATTTTATTTTAAAGCTCTTAATAAACACTGATGCCTGCAAACTGTCACAGCTGCTGCAGTGCACAGCCAATGTGCAGCTATGTAACCAGTTGCTATAGAAAGTTGTAGAAATGACTATTACATAAATTGCAGAGGACTGCATCTAGGGAGGAATTCTATTTAACCAGCCTGCTAGTATCCACTAAGAAAAAAATGACAGATTTAAGGTCTAAAGAAAGGAGGACTTGTCATATCTGCTTTACCAGCTGCATAATAGTGGACAACAAACACAATTCTGCTGTGTCAGCTCTGTCACCAAAGGTTTTTCTTTAGAGAGGGTACAGGTCAAGTTAAAAGCAAAATCTCGAATCCTTCTAATTTTAAGACTGTGAGCTTGTTGGGGATTAAAAAAAAAAAAAAAATCTTTTTAAAGCTCTTCAAAGAGCCATGGAAAGGAGATTTTGTTAAACACATGATTCTCAGCATCTTCTTATTTGTGCTACACAGCGTGCGTAGGGCAAAGATTTAAGGCGCTCTGCCTGTGAGTGGATGCAGCCTGCCACGAGCTGCAGCAGTGTGCATTCCCTGAACTGAAGTAACCCTGCACAGGCAGGGATCCAGCCAGACATCTTGGGGTTACTAGGATTCATACTGAAAGAGAAGAAACACCGACTCTCACTCTCTCTCACTAATAAAAATAAAAATTGCTAAAGGCAGATGTCTCCACGAGCTTCAATTCAGTCGGATAGTGTATGGTTGGGATTGCGTTGCCACGGGATTGAATAAGAGGAAGTTCTCTTATCTCCCTTGGTTAAGCAAAAACATGTATTTTCTGCTTTACAGAGAAAAAATAGCACACACACTATACAGCCTCTGTACTACTGTAACAGCAAGAAGTTCCTGATGTTATGCAAGTCCTAGCAGTGTAAGAAAGGTTAATAGAGTTTACTGAACTTTTAATAGGGCATAAAGCATACCTGCACAACATCAAAAAGGTGATTTCATTCCTTTTCCTGTTTATTGCTCCATGACTAAAAGCTCAGAAAGGAGAAGGGATTTGGAGGCAGAAGCCATTTACCAATTCCCCTTTCCATTCACCTTGGCTAAGCATTCCAGTTTTTTGCAGATGTGCAGCACACATTATGGGTACTGAGGCTTCCAGACACATTAATCACTTCAGTGGGACTGATTTTGGTTTGCAGTCCAGGTGGCCAGGATGCCCAGCGAGAAGGAAAGCCTCCACATGTTCTCCTGATGAAGGTGAGTCCATGGAAGAGCATCTTGGAAGGCACAGTCCCCCCATCAGGCTGGCTCCTCTCATGCATGATGCCAATAAGGCACCTGGGGCTTCCTGAATCTTAATCCACAGCTGAACTGTGATCCCTTAGAGGCTCACCAACTTCACCAGCTTAAGCAATAAAATACTAAGCAAATGATAACCAAAACTGTGACATATACACATAAGCCAGTAAGGAAAATCACAACTGCTCTCCCTATGCCTGAAACCCCAATACTCAGGAAAAGACTGGCCATGTCACAGATGATGAAAAGAAAGCTGGTATGTCAGCATTCAGTCACTTCACTGAATAAAAAAGCTGAGTGCAAGATGGCAATTTTGGCATCTCAATAAGGTCACTGTGAAGCAGCACCATCCTTGGAGATAGGAGCATGAGGAAAGAAAAAGTGAGTCCTAATGGAGCAAAGAGGTAGGACAGGTCTCTGGGTCACACTGTAGGTCATAGCCAACCTCTTACTGAGTCCACAGGATGCTCAGCAAGGCAATGATGGCAAGATTGAGTGGTCCTGCTTGAACAGTGCCAGATGCACAAATGACCATGTAGTGACACAGGAGGATGAGGAAAGAAGCGATACCCTTGGGGAAGAAAGGCTTCAGAGGCTGAAGTTGTGCCTTCCTCTTTTAGGAGAACATCAGGAGGAGATGATAACATATGTAACATATCTCAAGACGTAAGCACAGAGAAAAATGCTAAGGACAGCTTTCCCAGAAAAGCAGGGTACAAGAAGGGAGCAGAAAGAAGAATTTTAAATGGCCCTTCTCTTCAGAGAAAAGCACAAATAGTTCAGGCAAAAAAATGACACATTTTAGTAGTCAGCATGGGCAGAAAAAGAGGCTGAGCTACCACTGGAACAGATCTTCAGCAGTGATGCTCCTCCCTTCATTAAAAAGGGGTGGATGCCAGGGTGCTCTTCCCAGAGCCTGGATCCCTGCAAAACCTCCCACCAGCTGAAGTTTGCTGACCACACAGGAGGAGTGGGCACACACAGGCAGCAAGCAGCCAATGGCACAGCTTCTGCCTATGGAAGGAAACCCAGGCTCCTGGATACCAGTTGCTACTTTATGAAAGTCAACTCAGCTTTTTTCCAGCCTTGTAAGAAGCCATTACCCCTGTGCATACATGGTAATGACAGTGGAGTTTCTGCGCAGTCACAGAGCGCCTAAACCAATGCTCGTTGCCCTGACACACGGCAAAAGAGCCAGAACCAGAGAGACAACCTGTTCTGATGAGCAAGCAGGGGCAACTTGTGCGTGCACAGATACAAAGACAGCGTGCAAAGGGAGCTTGGTTACACCATGAGGTGAAGCCAACACTTCGTTGGAATCAATCTGCCCCCCCTCTCCAGCAGGAAAACATGTATTAGTCAACATTGCCACAAACCACCTCACCACCAGCTCTGCACTGAAGAAATCTCTCACGAGACAAACCATCTGATTTCCTAAGTCAGCAGAGACAGCAAGCTGGGCTTTTGATTTCCTCTCTCCCCTACTCCCAACCCAAAACACAATAATGCTTTAAAGCCCTCTTTCAAGAAGGGAAATACCCATCATGTCTACAGGATGTGAGAGGTGAAAGGGACGCGGGTTAGCTGGAGGAGGTGCAGCAATGTGTCTCCAACTGCTGTGCCTTTTACATCATACCAGGACATGACCCAAAGCTCACAGCAGCGAACCATAGAATCATAGAAACATCTAGGCTGGAAAAGACCTCTAAGATCACCAGCTCCAACCATTCACCTTGACACCAGCATGTCCACCACTAAACCGTGCTCCTAAGCACCACATCTACATGCCTTTTAAATACCTCCAGGGTTGGCAACTCAACCACTTCCCTTGGCAGCCTATTCCAATACTTGGCAACCCTTTCAGTGAAGAAATTTTTCCTAATATCCAGTCTAAGAACATGCATATCACTATGGGATCTGGCTGTGGAGCATTCTACCCACCTCTCACTTTAGCTGTCCTATCTCCCAGGAACACAGCCTCTTCTACAGGACATGGCTTTCAGGGATGAAAGCAAAAAGTGTGAGATTACAGATCACAAGAGATCTGCGAAATTTCTAAATGTAGCTTTAAGTTAATCCTGCTATTTTTTTTTTTAGGAACGATCTTCACCATTTTTGAATGTTCAGAAGAAGAAAAGCTTGAAAGCTAGAGCCTAACACTGCAAAGGAGGCTCCAACATCTGTACAGCATTGATTTAGGGATCCCAGTGCGCCACGCCAGATGGTGCTCATGGTTACAGATGTTTTCAGGTTCTCGTCATTAGGGGAAACCCTGAAAAAACCCCAAACTATCAAACTCTGTGTACAAGCTCCTCTAGCACACCCCTGTGTGCCACAGACCACAGCTTTCATTCAATCCCAGTTTCCCTCTCCTCAAATACCTCTTTTAGCACTTCAAATACACACAGCTAGTAACACCAGAAGGAACAGCAGAGTGAACAGCAGCAAAGCCAGGTGTACCAGGAGAAGTTCTAACTTCACCTGAGCTTCTGACCTGCTAGAAAGCAGGAAAAGGTGATTAACTTAGCTAGAATAAATTTCCTTTACATCCTTTACTTCCTCTGTCTCCTTGGGCCTGTGAATGCCTTGAGAGCTGTGCATAGTCTTCTGGAGCAGCACCGTCAGGTATCAGGCGTGTTGACCTCAAGGCCACCATCTTACAATCCAAACCTCCAAGGTCAAACCCCTGCACTGAAAGATGTCCTTGTAAAGACATCTGAATATACCTGTTTATTCATTACCTTGTTCTCTCTCTCTACTTGTATCTGGGTTTGGGAAGAAAAAAAGCCAGTTCAGTAGAAAGCACTCTCCTCCCTGTCCCATTAACCTGCTTTTAGTTCCCCAGGCTACCAGCACACAAAAAGAAACAGCGAACCAGTTGCGAATCATCCTCTGAGTGAAGGCAAGAAGGGGGATGGGGGATGGCATTTCTTCCTGCTGAAACCCGGCCCCACCAGTGCTAAACATTTGTGTTCCTTGTTGGCAGGACAGCGAGCAGATAAATGGAGCACAGCCACACGCCAGCCTGCCTAGCCAGGCATCCTCACTAACCACCACCGAGCCAAAGGCTCGTCCCACCATCACACCATGTAGCCGCCCTCCGCCTTGGCTCATCGCTAATTCAGGGTTACGTTATTCCCATGAACTGCCGCTTGTGTTCCCACATGGAAAGCCAACAAGAGAACATGCTAGCCTTCCGAAAAACCATACTCTGTGAGAAGGAGGGGATTAGGAGGGAACAATGTCCGAGTGTCTTCAGTGAGCTGGAAGCAATCCCAGCTTCTAGCTGCACAATGACATGCAGGAAGGAGTTTTGAAAGCTTCCCAGTCACAGAGAACCCCTGCGTGCCAGGCTCGGAGACGTCTGGACATAAGAATGGCCTTTACAGCATAAGGATGCAAGAAGACTACAGAGCCCCACATGCAGACCAGCCCTGGCCAAGCAGGGAATGGTGGCTCAAGCTTAGCTTTTCCTTTATTGGCATTGGGTGCTAATTGTGTAGCCCAGATCCTTAACCTTATTTAGGTCAGGGGCTTCAGCACAAAACAGTCTTAGAAACACCAGACTTCTGTGGGAATGAGGAAGTCTGCTTGTCCAGACTCAGATCTCTCCAAACACTGGAGCTGAAGTGTAAATGTATCTTGGAAAGGGATGACAGGAGATCATATTTGATGGGATCCACATAGTGGTGCAAAATTATGTCTCGTGCAGTTTTTGGTATGATTTGCATATTTTGTAACAAGCTCCAAAGAAAACAAGTTCTTAACAAACTACATGCAGGGCATGAAACAGGATTATGTGGGTGCACATGAAGATGTTCCCCATAGGTTCTCCCAGCCACTGCAATGCCACACATGCCTTCAGTTTGCCACTGATCTTCTCAAACTTGAACACCCCAAAAACAGTGGAGAAACAGTGAAGGTGGCAGCGCAGACACCCCCAGGGAGCAGGAGCGAGAACACTGAATGCTGAGCCCTGGAGACAATTTTATTGGATTTAATAGTGGACATAAAGCAACATAAAGAGGGCACCAGTGATTCTTTTCAGTGGTATTTACGACCTGCAGGTCTACAAAGTCCATGGAGGAGAATTATAAACCTTTTACAATGCTGATCCCACACCTATTTCTTGATTATTCTGAGGATGAAGTAATTATTTCTCCATGGAAAGCATTCCAGATTATTTGAAGAGGTGTGCCTCACACAGGCTTTGTTAGCATGACTGCCTCCTAAAGTTGTGCTATAAAAACAACAACCTATAAAAACAAATCAAACCAGTAATTTAATACCTATGGACAGTAACGCACTACTAAAATGTATCTTGCCATTCATTGCACCCATAAGGCAAAATGCTGATATGGAAAATAGGACATAAAAATAGGGTGACAGGGAAACACGCAGAAGTGTTTGACAGGCTGAAGCATTCAGGGTGGTGAAAACAAGGCACAATCAAACTGTCCAAGATTTAACCACCAATTCAATAGAAAAAAAACCTGAAGATTTGACAGCATTTCTAAGAGCATCCCAGTTTTGAGGAGTAGACCTGGGAGGTGAAACTGGAGCCAAGCACAGGGAATAATAAAAATGAAAGCAACAATCTCTGTGCTTTTTGTGGATGGTGGATTCAAGCTGTTGTATGACCCTTGCTCCTCGATAACATGAAACTGGCCTGCAGCAGGTAAATACACGAGGAAATCTCATCTCCAGAAGAACTGAAGTTTTTAGACCATCATAGTTACATTCCTAGTGAAAAATACACTTAGGTATCAGTTAAGGGAGTACACACACTTCATGCTGGTCTGGCTGTAGACTCCAAAACATCCCACTCTAAAAACTGGGGCACAGGGAACCTTGCGTGGGCAACTCAGGCTTTCTCCTACTAATACCAGGGATTAGCCAAATCAAGTTGGCACTGATGACAAACGACACTGCCGTGACAAAGCTGATATTCCTCCAGTACTTTCTATTTTTAAGATATATTCTGAACAGCGTGCTGTGCTGAAGAGCTGCTAGACAAAAAGATTCTTCTGATACAAATTCATCAGTCTCTCCTCACAGAGCTGACATCTCCAGACACTATCTTCAGGAAGATAAGATGCATATGGAAGAGGAACCGTAAACTGTCAATGCAGCATGCACCCGCACAGCATAATCAGATAGGAGAAACACACTGAGCACTCACACTGCCAAGTGCCTAAGGTACAAACTCCTTTTAAACAACTGCTCTGGGAAGTTAAAAATAATTCCACGTCCAACACACCGGGAAGTTAACAAGTTATTTTTCTGCAGAGGTTTTAGGACCTCTGAGAAGAAATAGAAAATAGAAATACTTTTTTCCTTTAAAGAATGGAACAAGAGCCTCCTCTAATTGCAAGAATTCCTAACACCCCCTGACATAAAAGGCAAGGCTATAGTTTTTAGGAAGCTTTTGCCTGAAATTTGATATATCCTAAAAGGTACTGATTTTCAAACTGCCTGGCAAGAGGCCTCAGCAGAGAAAAAAATGCTGCAGCACATCTTGGAGCAAGAATATGGCACTAGAATGATTGGGGGGAAGTATCACAGATGATCCAAGGAAACTGAAGTCCTCAGCCTCGTAGGTGAGAGATGATATCATTCAACCCTCATGGTGTGAAAGCAAAGGCTTGATTAAGAAGCACTTGAGATAACTGTAAGTGCTCAAGATACAGCAAGACAAAAAGCCAAGTGAAACCAGTGAAAAGGCTTTAGATTCAGTAGGGGTCGAAAGAGGACATGGAAAGGGGGGTCATGTTCAGGTTTCAAGAGCAAGCTTCAAAGACAGATAGAAGCAAGTTTATGATGCAATTTCCTTTCAACCTATGGACAACCAATACAGACATATCTGCCCAGTTTCTTACTTTCAGTTTCTTTTTGCCAAATTTCAGTGCTCAGCTGGGCTATATAGGTCACCATCACCCTTGCATACAGTTCCTCAAAAAATCTGCTGCTCGCACACATGCCACAAAAAAAAAAAAAAAAAAAAAAAAAAAGGAAAAAATGGATAGAGAAGCAAGTCAAACCACTGCCAAGTCCAAGTGCTCTCAGTTTAAAATAGAAATGGGAAACACCACATGCCTGGAGGTGGCTTTTGCACAGCTTCCATTCAGCAGCAATGCTCTCAGAACTTTTACTGACAACAGCCCAGAGCTGACACTGTTCAAATATATATCTATATCTACATCCATGAGCTGGTGACTGAAATTTCATCTCGTCCTTTAAGTCATGGCCTCCTTTTTTGCTGCTTGGCACTAGAGAACTCAGAAGCAATTAAAACAAGACATTGTGGGGGTTTTTTGGTAACCAATGGGTAATCTTCACCAAGAGATCCCTCTGGTAAGTGTTGGAAGTACCTCTGTGCTATCTGCCAGCAGTACCAACTCCTTTGCCCTCACCCAGGCCACGTGCTGTTCCTTGCTCAATGCCATGTTTTTGGGAGAGCGGCCAGCACAGAGGGCAGTGGGCAGTGCTGGTAGTGTCCATTGATTATGAAAGGGGACTGTAAACACAGCTAGAGATAAGGGAAAGAGCTGTACAAAGCAGGAAGATATAGACAGATAGATAGCCAAAAATTGTACTGTCACTGCTGCCAGAATCATAGGAAAACTTGGGCAGGCCAGAATAAAGGTTGCAAAGAGTAGTCAGGTACCACTGCAGCATTTTCTTGACAATAACATTTATTTTAGCTCTTAATTCAGTGGCAGCTTGGGTGTTTTGTGTGTGGGCACAGAATCTCTTGCAGACACAGCATACTTCCTCTCCTATGTATTGTGGTGCTGGTACGTGCCTCACCACCATCAGCCCCACACATCACAAGAAGGGAGCAAATCAAAGATTCCCCTAAGGCAATCCTTATGGAAAGGGACCCCATTGTTGCCTCCAATGGAGGAGCAATATCTGCCTATGTTAGCTTAAGATGGGATTACCACTGGAAGTTTCCTGCCCTATTAGAAAAGCAGACTGTTTTAAAACAAGTCATACGAGTGTTCCCAGCTGACACTGTCCTCCCTGACAGGGGTTCACACTATTCCATATTTCTGTCTGATTAAAAGGAGAAAAAAAGAGGGGTAAGGTAGTCATTTTACATTCTACAGGCAGTAGGTTTGACAGCAAACCCGTAGAACTTGCCTTGCATGTATGAAAGAAAAACTTGCCTGACAGTTCATTTTTCAACACCAAATTAAGACCTGCTTTTGACACAACACCCTGCAATTCAGTGGCATTGAGATGGAACCACACTTGGTCTTACTTGTTTAAATAGAATAAATAAAGAAACCAAATATAAGGTTTCTAAATTAACATCCAGTGTGTATCCAAAAGCACGCTGCTTCCAGTTTGGCAGAAAGGTGGCCAGCCTTTACTCCAGCCAAGCCTGAGCAAGAGAGGGTGGGCACTGACCGGCAATTACCTCAAGCAAGCCTGGAGCAAGCCCTGGGCAGCCGAGCGCCTGCGCCTCCGCGGGGCTGTGACCGACAGAGCGACATGGAAGCCGAGGGGAACAACGGAGCTATAAATATCAAGGAGTCAAAGGATAAGTCTGAAGGCAAAAGCAACAGCCCCTTTATTCCCCCCGCCTGGTGAAGCAGAGGGAACGGCGGTTCTGCAGGACTGGCACGCTGCAAGCACAAGGGATTTAGGGCAGGGAGGCTGCCACCGCCTCACGCAGCCAAAGCAGAGTTGATCAATTAGCTGTTCAGTAACCCATTAAAAACCCCTTCAGCTGCGAATGGCTTGGACAGCTGTTGTAGCTAAATTTGCACAGGAGCTCGAGCACGTTACCTGAAACACCTATAAAAAACGGGGAAAAAACAGCCACGCAGAAGGAAATTTTCCAGTTCCTCCTCTTTATCAGCTTGCTACGGTGAGAACTGCTCCCAGGTATAGCTTTGCCCATCGGGATGTTCACCACAAAGAGCAGAAGGGCACTACTGTGCTCTCCCCACAACTCCATGACAGACACAGGGACAGAACAGACAGACAGCCAGCCTGCATAGCCATGAGGCTCTCTTCCAGACAGCCTCAGTCAGAGGGATTCCAATCCATTCTACACAAGCAGGCTGCATTGATTCCCCTGCACTCACAGTGCATCCAGTAAGCACAGTGTTCTCAGCCATCCTTAGCACGCACGACAATATAATCCCAAATGTGTTTTTCCACAGGAATTAATTGTTTTTTAAATTATATTTTTATACACAGTTGAACTTCTGGAACACGCACGCACATGGGGCATATGCAGGGTAAACTTATTCCTCTTACTCACTGGCCTCTAATAATTTTACCACAGGCACTGAAAATAACAGCTTGGTGCTGACGCCGGGTTCCTTCCTGCACAAACCCCAGCAGCAGGGATAGAAAGAAGGTCAGCGGCACTGAGCCTCCCCGACAGTGATCAAGCAGTTTAAAACACTCATGCCATTTGAAAATGCCACATGGTCTGATCCAGACATGGATATGCTGTATATGCCAGGGGTGAGATGAAACAGTTTATAGACAGAAAATATCCTTTTTTACCACAGCTATGTTATTTTTCCAGTTCCTTCTCTTTATCCATATCCATAAGCCTATGGTGAAAACTGCTTCCTTCATATTTATCTACCACCGATATGATGCCCATCCTGGTCTTAGCACCTTACAAGGCATTTCAGAATCCATTATGGAGCACCCAGGCCTGAGATGAGGGAGATCAACATGAGAAAGGAGGTCTCTGGTAGGTCTCACCCTCCCCTCAGCAAAGCCACCATGCACTTTTATTCTCCAATAAATCAATGGGGATCACCAGCTATTACTCAAACAAAGCACAGTACCTCTGTAAAATAATAACAAAAAAAATCTGGGAAGTGAAGAAGCTACTGAGTTCCTATTTTTAAGCACTGTTATTATTAATGTGCCACGGTTCTTGTCTCCATCACCACACCATATAATAGTGTTGAGAAATTACTGCAGCATATTGTAATTATTTCAGTAAGGACACTGTGCTTCCATCTGTCAGCTTACACTTGCATCACAATGAAGAACAATGCGGCTTAAAAATAAGTTACAAGCACACTGTAATCCATGACCTATCACCTCTTCTCTGCTCATCCAGCCAAATCTTGAAATCATGATTTGGGCAAGACTCCCAGAGAAACACTAATTAGACACTAAAGAAGTAGGGTCCTCCTAACAGTGAAGCTGTAGGAAACACACTGAAGCTCGACTCCATCAAGAAGGATGCAGCTAAATTTAAAAAAAAACTGATTGTGTCCTAAACGTCCTGGTTTAACGCTGCTGGAGACCCATGCTCACAGTGAGCTAGACCTGCACTTGGTTGCAGAGACAGTGTTTTCCTCTAGTTAACAGCGACTGACCAAGTTTCTGCTTGCACCTTGTCAGGAACTTACTATTCCCTTGGCTCTCCTTTCGCAGTTAAGAAATGGGAATGGTCCTACTGCTCTTTTCAAAGACAAAGCTAGAAAACCACCCTTCCTGCAGCTGTACCGCAAGTTCACAAACCGCAGAAAAATCACAAAGCATGAAATATTTCTGTTTAGAGGGCAAAACCCTATGTGTAGGTACCCAGTCTGTCTCCTACAGTCATGTGGCACAAGCTTTCTGAAAAGTCAAGCAGGATGAGGTTACAGGCTCATGGCCTCTGCTTGTGATTCAGAAGCAGGCAGTATGACACCACTTAATAATTCACCAATTTATTACCATAAATCAGCTGACCCATTTAATCTTAGCCACATGGAATAAAGCAAACCTTGCAGGATCTGCAGGAGTAAGCTGGCAGCTCTGGTTTACCAAAATACCTGCAATCTGCAACATCAATCCAGTGACACAAAATACACGTGCAAAACAGTCAAGCAGGCATGGATTGAAACTATGTGGCCATTAAGTGCTGCCAGATGTATCAATTAGACATGTTGGGAGAAAAAAATAATACATGAACCAACTCTTTTTCCCCCTAATCTGTTTCATTTTAGTCAAGCTTTTTGGCACAAGTAACAGTAGCAGCGCATGGTTATAATTTTAAAAAGGAGAAAAAGAACGTTTATTTTATATGGATAAACCAGCCTTTAACTATACTGTTTTTCCAGCCACATTCTCAACTTCAAAGCAGATAAAAATGACTGGTTAGATAGAGCTCTTGAATGTTCAGGAAATACGCCGAAATTGCAGTTGAGTGAAGTTAAAACAATGCCCAGATCTCCATTAAAACAGAAAATCCCTGGAAAGGCTACTCAGGGGTTATTTCAAGGGTCTGTCCTACATTCCTATGTCATGTTTGAGGAAGGAAGGCTGTGGGGGCTGTGGCAACAGAGACCAAGCAGGATCAAACAGCTCAGTGCATTCACCTCTGAGATCTCCTGCAGAGCACGTGGCTCCAGATGCCTTCCCCAAGTGTCTGGACACAGGGATGGTGTACACCCTTCATGGTCTTGCTCCAAGTCCACCCACTGCTTTTGATGTCTCCTGCAAAGACCCAGGAGTTGCAAAGTATCTTGAACAAGCAGTCCACTTCCTGCTGGAGGAGCAGGTGATGCCCTTCTAGAGGGGCTCAATACTGCGTCCATAGGAAGCAGAAGTTTGGAAATAGAATTTAACTAACATATTTTATTACTTTGAAACTGACATCACTTGTTCCCCCAGCAGCAATCCTGAAAGGGGCTGGAACCCCTATCCAAGACAGCAGCAGTACCTCAGAGAAGCCCTAATCCCCAGGGAGATGGCAGTGCTCTTTACCATTAAGCTTGGGAGCCTACACAGACAAAGGAATTGGCCAAATCCTGAACAGGAGTAAAACAGTCAAGTTTCAATTCACTGGAAAACTACGTAACTCAGGGTCTGACCTGCTGCTTTCCCATGCCAGATGGTATGCAGAAGGCAGTTCAAGGCTCCCACTACTCTCCAGTAAGTGAAATATTGTTGGTCTCATGCAGGTGGAGGCCAAAAAAAAAACAACAAAAAAGCCAACCCCCAAAACAACAGCTCTTCCATCACCCAATTTTTTTTGTCCTCTGAGGTATCAGAAAGTGCAAATTACTGGTGGCTTTACATGCATCATTTTTTCTACTGCTCATTAAAATCCCTTTGTGAAGTGCACATAGATGATATCATCTAACAATTCCTTTTTTCTCAAGTTTTCTCTGAAGTTGCAGGAGGCAGGATTTCCTCTCTATTACATAAGGAGAAGAGGGTGTATTTGTTCCTTTGCCATTTAAGACTTATTAGCATGGTCAGGTTACTCGAGCCAGGCCCTCTTTCCTGATCTTTTCTTGCAGGGGAATTATTCTTGGCAAGGCTCCAGCCTAACCCAATGGAGGGAGAATCAAGTAGCTTTACAAAGAAAGAGATATAAAACAGACGCACCTCAGGGCTTTGCCCGACCACTGAGAGCTTCAGCAACAGCATGGAAACAACAAATACAAGCTGGTGATGAGCCTCTGAAGCATGGAAGTACAACCATCACTACTACCACGATAAATTACTACGATGTCTGCTCCATGGGGTGCAATCTTTTTCCATCATCTTGACAGCTACAAGCCTGGAGGCAAGGTACCACACCATACCCCTTCCCAAGCGAAGTAATAAGCCCCAGTAGCAAAGAATTGCCCTTTGTAAAACCCCACCTCCCAGCCCAGACTAAGATACTGGAGTGGAAAGTAAAAGCCCCACCCAGTTATTTAGTGTAGGGGAGCAATGGGAAAGTAATTATCTTGCCTTCAGCACCTAGTGCAGGGACCTGAAAAAGATTAAGTTTTCCTCATGTCTTAATAGGAAGAAGCTGTTTCAGAGGGTGGCTCAGAAAATTATCTTTTTATTAGGTGACGAGAGGATGTGCTTACCTGGGGTAGGTAAAGCTAAGAAGAGGAACTTTCAAGTATGGTGGCACAGCGAGGGCTACCCAGGGCTTGCCTGTCCACCCACTGCCTCCCAGGAAGCAATTCTGGGCTGGGATTTACCTACTGTTCCCCCAGCTGGAACACTAATTTAAGTCTCAGACACAGAAATTGAGACTAATTTCTTGCCTTTGAGAGACCTCTAGGCTTCGGTCTAACCAAACTGAAAACAGCTAATGAGTTACCAACTTCAAGAAGAAAGAAGGACTGACATGTTCCTAAGGTTTACTGTATCCATGCCAAGAAAAAAACCAACACCAGTGCTAAATACAAACCTTATATTGTATTTATATTTGTTACTCTACAGGCATGAAAATAATAACTTTTTTATAGTGAAAAGAGTCAGTAACTCAAACAACTTCTCAGGGATGCAGACAAGCCATACTACTGGAAGTTTCAAAGTATGACTGGACACAGCTATAATTTTATACAGGCTCCCCTTCCCAGGAAAGGTTGGATCAGATGATATTCTGAGGTCGCTTTCAACTTGGGCTCTTCTGTGGTTCTACAGTTTTTGCAACAAGTGTTAGGGCTTTATTACTGATACCTTTTGCATCTAGAAGATGTAACCACACCAAGAAGCTCACCAAAGAAAGCAGCAGAAGGAAACACCAGCTTGAACTGTTTCACATCTGAAAGAAAACAGAGCTGGGCTCTGTGGACCTTTGGACCTACCATTGTCCTGACTCACAGTCCCACTCCTTTAGACAGAGCATAAGTTCAGGCCTTCAAACCCTTTATCAATTTTCATTCAGTCAACTGCAAAGTGTGCTTACAAGAAGAAAAATAGTTAAGAGTTCTTCACAAAGTTGCTGCTCAGTATTGTAAAGCATCATGAAAACCAGCTGGAAAACCTCCACTGAAAACCGTGCTGGGAAAGGTGCACAACTGATCACTGCCCTTAGCTGCTTGCAAACTCCTAAGCACACAGTCAAACTGGAGTTTGCACTTTTACGATGCCCCGTGTGTTGGTAGGTGGTGCACATGCCTGCCCCACACTTCTTCATGGGGTCACCCAGCTGGCACCCCGACACCTGGCAGCCAGAGAAAGCAGTCACAGAGTGTCACAGGAGCCATGAACTCAGTGTATGGCAAGGAGGGACAGGCCTGAGGCAGGTATGGATGAGGAGTGGCAAAAGTCCCCCTCTATGAACCTGGAGTACGGGACAGTTCTGGGGTACTTTCACCGACCTCAGCCATAGGAAACCTCCCCTGGGGTTGGAAACATGGGGCTACTTATTCTCCACAAAAACACTTGTTGCCTTTGACCTGAACTTGCCCTTTTGATCATGCTGCTCTTACCCTATATTTTTCTTTCTTTTTTTGGTGAGGAGAAGCGGTTGGTTCCTTTATCCCCCCTGAGAATGGGGAGGAGGTCAGATGGAGTGGATGACCTGCATCACCAGAGACAGGCCAACTCTGACTCTCTGTCAATAAATCCCAGATTTTCTGAACAACACTTGCACAAAACACCACAGGTTCGGGCAAATTCACCCCAGACATGATACTTCAATCTAATTATGTGTCATGCTCGCTTTCTCGTTCATCATGTTAAGCTCTTCTAAAATTACCCTCTAGTCTTCTGAATGAAAACACCTCGCTCCTTCACTTCAAACACTGTGATAAACATAGATCCTTGTAATATGAGAAAAGAGGGTGAGGACCTTGCTGCATTTCATTATTTTTGCACTACAGCAATGAATTTCAAAATAGCTTAGCAGTAGAAGTCATGCTTAATGATTTAGTGTACATTCCCTTCACTGCTCTTCAGAAATCTGGCACTTCTGGGAACAAGCGTGAAGACTTTGAATTAAGTTTTTTTTCTCTCCTCCCTTCAGCAGGTTACAATATGACATTTTCTTGCTTTTTGTTTGGCTTGAATGAAGGTCTGGCCCTCTTCCCTTCCTGCACAACTTTTCCCTCAATGCAAAGGGCTGAAAGACAGGTGGAGCTTAGTCTTCTAGCCTCACCTGGAAATGAGCAGTACTTTTCCCTGTTGTTAACACCTGAAAGAACAAGCCCAAGGGGTTTTAAAGCTCCTTGCTGTGTACTGTTCATAAAAAAAAAAAACCCAAAAAAACAAACCCCAAAGCAAGGCCCAAAGCAAGCCTTTTAACTGGCATAAAAGACTCCAATACGTCAAATTAAGATTCTTTACTGCTCTTTACACAGTTTTACTAGTCTTCTTGACTTGCTGTGCTTTATTTCGGGACTCAAAAAGCTAGGTGAGGCAGCTCCTCCAACTCTAAGTACTGCAACAAGACAGTAGTCCAGCTCCTGAGAGCCTCCTGGACTACCTGAGGCCACCCCTGACTATAAGGGACCAGCAGGAAGGAGCACACTTACTCATGTATATAAGGGTAGCTGTGCAAAAAGTGCAGCAGCAAGCAGGTGCCCATTAGCACAGCTTGTGAGAGCACCTTCTGTCAGGCCAAACAGCCTTCAGATCCACCTCCAGCTTGGGTCATAGCTGGAGACTTGAGCAACACATGTGGGACACCCACAGAGTACCCTGAAACACACCCCATGGATTTTGTGAGGCTGAAGTGCTGGTGAGCTCCATGCACTGGCATATTCTTGCTTGGAGAAGCAAGAGGTCAACTTCTCCAGCTGACTGTCTATTGAAGTTGATTCACCCGGGCAAAGATTAGTTTGCAAGGCAATTTATCCGTTCCCAAGGTACACGACTGGAGCTGGGAGGGAGACCACAGAGCTCACAAGCAGAATGAAGGCAGTTTCTGGCCTCAGCTGAGGCTGTTTTACAGCTGCAAAGCTCCACTGACCCCAGCAATGCTCGCACAAGCAAGAGGAAATTCCTCCCTGAGTTGCTGAGTATGGCTTTTCCCAACGTATACTTTTTTCCTGCATCGTGTTGCTTTTTTCTGTTCCCACGTTTATTTTCCCAGGAAAGTTTTGCAGGCTTGTCTGTGGATGCACACTGCTCTCTCATTTCTTTCCAGCTTCTCATGTTATCACAAACTGGATCAGGTACAGAAAACAATTGCATCGTACTCACCCTGTGTGATTGATGACAGAGATATGTGCAATAAAACAGAACAAAAACAAGTACTTCTACCAGGCTCCTTTGAAACTTCAAAGTATCCAAGAGACCTTTCACAGCACCCAGCACAACTGAGTGCCTGTTGGCTAAGCTGGTCAGAAACTAAGCACCATGCAGTCTAAGGGCAAAAATAAAACAAACTGCTAGGGCCACACTCTGCATACACAGTGACCAGTTTGGGCTAAGGCAGCTTTATTTTATAAGCCACTCTCTCTGCCTAGCTTTTGTAATAGGTGGGCTGTCTTGTTTGGAACTTTTTCCCCCAAAGTGCTGAAGATGCAGAAGTGACAGACAATTAACACTTTACAGGATGAGGTCTTTAAAAATCCCATATATATATATATAAATAAAAATAAATCACTGAAGTCACTTTTCTTCCGAAACTAGATTATTAGAATAATTCCGAGACTGGTGATAATCTGAGTTTCTTTCCCCAGCAGCTCCACTCCAGCAAACCAGCTGTTTACTAAAAAAAAAAAAATAAAAAGAGCGAGAGTGGAGACAAAGGGGGAAGCACAGGATGAACTAGTGGAGCAGAATACTGACAGATGTTAGGCTGAAGCCATCAGCGTAACACCTCCATAACCCTGCTGGTCTATCATCTTCATTTTGGGTACCAAACAGTGGTGGCTGTGAGTTGACAGATGTTTCCTGGGTGGGAGCATCAGGCTCCCAAGCAGTGCACAGCAGACGTATCCCTGGCCACAAATACTGTACTGCAGCACAGGATTTCGTATCACTGTCACCATCCTGCTCGCACGCCTGACCTCTGCAACCGCACCGACAAGAGCTGTTATTCAGCATATTATTGGAAAAGGACAGAGATAACAGCTCAGCAGCACTTCCCGTCCCCACAACATCCCTTTCGCAGAAGCCCAAGAGTCCCCTGCCCCTATTCATTTCCTGCTGGAAGTCTGAATGGCAGCCAGAAAGAAAAGTTACTTAGCACTGTTGTAAACTAAATGCTAGATCAGCTGGGACAAATTTGACACATGAAAAGGAAAGGGCTAGAGTTATGTCAAGATGCTTATTGCACTCTTACATTCCTGTGTCAAGCAGAAAGTTTAGTAAGACAGACATCCCCAGCACTCTTGCCCAGTTACAGACAAAAACCAAAACTCAAAACTCTCAGCTTCTCATTAATACCTGAAGTGCCATCCCGTTGGCCACACTGCCTTGCTCTGGGCCCACAAGCTCTATGCTGGCACAAGGACAGCACAGCCTCCCCAGGCAGGTGCTCCATGTCTGGCACCCCCAGGGATGAGCAGTCCCTCCAGCTCAGCAGATGCCCCATGACCACTCATTAACAAGCTGTGTCACCCTTGCGGGATGAGCTGTGGCATTCCACGCCTGTTACACAGCCCTTCACCTGCTACTGCCCCCCAGCTTCTGGCAGGAAAGGCAGCTCTCCATGACTTGTTCAAAAGGCTCTTAAGGAGAAACAATCCTTGACCAACCATTAACAGGCCTAAGGTGACTGACTGTAACAGCCCAGCCTCCCCTGCACAGATGTGTGTACACACACACCTCCTCAGGAGCTCCACTGCCTAGCAAGGGTTAGAGCAGCTTTATCGAGGGACAGCCACTACAGTCCCAGCCTCATGACTCAGACAGGGTTTCATGCAAGAAGTGGAAAACATTTAGTAATCCTGGGAAGGAGTGAGTCCCACTAGGATCACAACAAGACTGTACAGTGCCCAAACCTCAATGGCATGAGCCTACAATCCTGCACGGAGCTGGGCCTGCTGGTCAGGTGCTGCCTCTTACCTGTTCTCCAGCAGCGTCATGCACACGACCTCCCGCACGCCTGGGTTGTTGGCCTTCTCAATGGAGCAGCTTTGCAGGTTCCACGTAGCCACCCTTAAGACAGGTCTGCCATCTCTCACCCCCCCAAACATCTCCACAGAGGGGCGAGTGGATATGATCTGGGTTGGACCCCCAGGAGGAAAGTCCAAGTCCTCACTCTGGAGGCTTAGAGAGGTGGGGCTGGGGTGAGGCTTGGCCATGAAGTTGAGGCCACCATTAGTGTTTGTTGAAGGGGGCCTGGAGCGCTCTGCAAAAATCTGGTGCCTGATTTTGTCCAGAAAAGAGGAATTTATGCAGTCCATCCTCACCAGGTCCTCGATACTTTTGAAGGGCCCATGCTCCTTACGGTAGTCCACAATGCTGTTGGCAATCTTCTCGGTGATGCCACGGATGCTCATGAGCTGTGCCGGGGTGGCGGTATTGATGTTGATCTTGGTGGCGGACAGGTAGTGCTCAGAGGCCGGGTCCTTGCGCAGGGAGCTGGGCGAGTGCTGCGCCGAGCTGCCCTTGCTGCTCACGCAGATCTCGAACTTCACCTGCTCCAGCTTGGCCGCCCCCACCCCGCTCACCAGCGCCAGGTCCTCCACTTTCTTAAAGCCACCGATGTACTCGCGGTACTCCACGATGTTCTGGGCCACCACCCGGGTGACCCCGGGCAGGGTCATCAGCTCCTCCTCCGTGGCCGTGTTGATGTTGAGCCTCTCCTGGTTGACGAGGATGTTGCTGAAGTTGCACGCCGCGCTGAACTTGCGGCTGTGGCACAGGTCGGCCGGGTCGCGGGGGATGGAGCGGTGGCAGCCCAGGCTGCCCCCCATCTCACCGCCGCCACGGGCCGCCGCCGGAGCCGGGGGAGCGGGCGCGGGGCGCTGCCGGGGCTGCCCGCCCGCCACTCATGGACCTCCGCGGGAGGCCGGCGGCGGAGCGGGCGGCGGGGCACCTGCGGACAGACCCCGCACCGCCTCCACGCCCGGCCAGCCGAACCCTGCGCCCCGCCGAAGGGCCCCGCGCCTTTAATCCTCCTCCCGCCCTCCTCCTCGGGCACCGCCGCTCCCCGGCGCCTGAGGAGCCTCCGCAGCCGCTGCCCGCCCGGCCCCGCCGGCGGTAGTAGTAGCTCTGCGGGAGCCCCCGCCCCTCGGCCGGGCGAGGCGGGGCCGCCGCCTCCGCCACCGCCCCCCGGGCGTCACCCGCGCCGCCCCCGCCCCCGCCCGGGGCCCGCGGGGAGCGGCCGGGCTGGGCCGGGCCGGAGCGCCACCGACCGGGGAAGCGCCCTGCGGAGGGGCCCGGCTCTGGCCCCAGCGCCCTGAGGAGGGAACCCGGCCCCGGCCGCGGCGGGGAGCGAGCGGGAGGAGCAGGGTTCACCGCCTCCTCCCCGCCTGGGCACACGGGGGCTAAGAACGTCCCCAGCGCTGTCGCCGGGCCGCTGAGGGAAGGCTTTCTCCGAACCCAGGTGAAAGGACGCTGAGGTCTCAGGTGTTCAGACGGCCTCTGCAGCATTAGTGTCCCAGAAGTTCCCTAAGCTCGTCTCTGCAGTTGACGGGGCACAGGTGTGTTTTCAGACCTCAGGAAAGCCTCATCAGTCATCTCCACTGGCTTTTTTGTGCTCCTGCAGTCACTAGGCTGTTACACATCGGGGTAAAGTCTGCGGTTTTTCCTTTTTTTTTTTTTAACATCTCAGGCAATTGCGAGAGTGCTCAACAAACTGAAACTCCCCACGGAATGATGCTTTTGGGCACATTAGATCTGTATGCTAGGACTGCCTCAGCCCATGGCCACTGGTCTGCAGCATGCCTAGCCCTTCCCTGAGGGTAACCTCATTCTGCACCAAAATCGTGGCTGTGTATTGCCCGTGTGCCTGAGCTGGCTTTAACATAGTTTGTTCGTGCCCTGAGAGCCACAGCAGCCCAACACAGCCCATTTTGGTGAAGCCACTGAAATATTTACCCAGTTTCTACTGCATCCAGTCCCATGCTGCACTGTCTGCAATGCTATCTGTAGCCAAATTAGCTCATTTAAAACTAGCTTGACTGTGCCCACACAGGAGTGACTGCAATGTCAATGAATCGAAATATAATCGGTGGGTGTAATTGAAAGGAAGGGAGAATTGAAAGAAAAAGCAACATATGATTGCAGATGCCAGCTACGTGCCCTGATGCTGCCTGGTGCTGACAGTCTCTCTCTATATATTTCTTTTAGCTGGATAGAATGTGGTATATGTGTATTTTCGACATCAAGACTCTTGGCTGGCCCTCTATTGAAAATGAAACCGCTTGCAGTAGCAGCTTTACATATATTTCTCATGGCAAGTTAATGGAAGTTATTTGGGCTCACCTGAAATAAAAAGCTGAATTTATTCATCTTCTTGGCAAAGGAGAATGTGATGTGCTTAAGGGAGTGCAGGCTGCACCAGGCTTTACCAGGCTTTCAGACTGCACAGGGGCACTGGTGCTTTAACACTGGCTCTGGATACTCTGCTGCACATCACCCATTTCCCTTCTGTTCGCCTGAGCAGTGGAGTTAGCAAATTATCATTACGGGAATGGTACTGGCTGCATTAGGGCACTGGCTGCATTAGGGCATTGGCTCTCTGCTGACTGCTGGAGTGGAGAAAGTGCTCGCTTAGGTGATTAAATGCTTCCACGTCTGGAGAGTGCTCTGCGTGCTGCGATAACAGCGGCCGATGCAGCAGAAGTCATGCTGGGCCTATTCCTGCTGGGATGGTACCAGCACAGAGCTGGGAACAGTTAACCATTGAAATGAGTATTCTTTGCTAGGCAGTATTATTACAGTAATAGCTCCACAAGCTGTTATCTCGATGGAGAACACACTCTTTTGCTTTCTACAGCAGGTTGTTTTGCATTGGTCCAGGCTCATTAACTAAGTTTGGAAGCTGAAAAGCCCCAAAATCCTTCAGAGGCATCATCTACATTGCAGGCAGCACTAGGTTTTCTTTGTTTCTGAAAAAAAGGCAGGAGCATCTCCAGAAAGAAAACAGATGTCCCTTTTGTCCAGCACTTTCTGTTGACAGCGACTACTCAACATGTCTTGAATCTGCAGCACCGAAATAACCTGTGAGACTGGATGCAGCTGAGGATGCAGAGCTCAGAGGGATGTAATAAGTGTCCCATCACCTTATCCTGAGTATGACCTCATGCTAATGTGAAATGCAGGGGGGAGAATAAGGGGATTACCATTCCATTAGCCCCCTACCCAAATTTTTTTTGTTGTTGACAGTTACAGGAAGCTTACTGAGGTCTGAGTCAACCTTTGGTACATTTCAAGCAAGTACCAAAAGATGTGAAAAGGTACAGGGTTGGTTTATATCTTGAAAAGTTAAACAAAAAACAAACAAAGATGAATCAACTGGCCTGACATCAGTGTTAGGCAATCCATTAACTTGAGAAAGTAAAACTGGGGTGCAGTCAGTAAATTATTGAAAAAACAATGGCAAAATTATTGACAGCCAGTGTAGGCAACAGAAAATAACTCTTGTGAAACCCAGGTAGATACTAGATGTAATCTTTGATCCAATCCTGAGCTCAGTGTATGTAAATTTATTCAAGAAGAGATTGATTGATCATGGTCTCCTGGTGATCATTGGCTGGCAGGTAGCCTCCCTGGTCTGCTTGGCACCTGTCCTGGCAAGGGGCCATGAATACAGGATTCCTGAATCTCCATCAGCCCCAACAGGTTTAGAGGGCTCTGAGACACTGTGGGTGGCTTACTCCTCAGGATCCGCAGCTTGCTGCCTACTGAGCAGCTGGCTGCTGGCCAGGGCTAGCTTAGAAACCTCTCAGTGACAGCAAAATTGAGTTTCACTGCTCTGAGGGTGTGAATCTGGGGAGGACTTCACAGGGCCAGGCAGGCTCCTGCAGCGAGAGGTGTGGGGGGACACCCTCAAAAGGCCCTTGGGAGCAGCCATCACATTTCATGCAGAGTCTTTTTGTGTTTCACTGGACAGTGTTACAAAGCAAGGAGCTAGGGAACAATGGTTTTATCATTGCCCAGTGGCCATTTGTTGATCTTGGACTTGCTTTGCCACTGTCTACAGCCCTCCTCGACTGAACGTCTCACATCCTGTCCCCTTAAACTGGTTGTGAAATGAGTTTCTGGACAGCTGAGTGGCACCAGGGCAAGCAGGTGGCCACATGAGAAACACAGGGGAAGGCTTGTGTCACCTGCTTGCCAGCTCTGGAGGTCTCAAACTCCTCTTCCCTGCAGGAATTCTTCAAAGAGGAAAGAACAAAACCAAACCTTTTCCATCGGAAGGGGGTTCTGCAGTACCTAAGGCCTATAAATGCAATGTTTAAGGATGATGTGGAAGTACTTAAACCCAATGGAGTGGGAGCAGGTAGTGGTAAGCAATGCCTGTTGGCATAATTCATGCAAGAAATCAGCCTGCAGGCCAGTAGATTTTAAAGGCTAACTTCTTAGCATTTTAAGATGGTCTTAAAAGAATCTATTAATCTATTTTTACACTTTTTAACATCCCTCATCCACACTGCAGAGGCTCTAAACAAATAAACTCGGTTTTATGATGAGGGATAGAAGGAGCCAGAAGATGTTACTCAACAGAAAAACACAGAGTTTGCCTTCAGTCTTCAGGCAGCAATCGCAGTTCCTACCAGCCTGCCATGTGATAGTAGCGCCTTTTCCAGCTCTCACACAGCCTTGGGGGGCTTGGCAGGGACACTTCCAGAGCCTGTGTTTTCAGACCTGCTGCGCTGGGCTCTTAACGGGCAAGGGCTCGGAAAGGCAGCTGATTAACTGCAGAGCCTGTATTCTTATTTAAGGGAGCTATTAAAATAATTGTTTTCTTTCTGCAAGGACATCTTCAGTAACACTTGTAACAGATGCCCGAGGGAGAAGACAGGCAGTGTTTTTATGAAGACAAGTAACAACAAGTAGGAGTTAGCAATTTCATGAGCAGTGGGACTTACAAAGTCTGATTCCTCTTGGCTTTTTCCTTTTTCGATTTTCTGATCTTTATTAATAAAACTGAGTCTCCATTAGTCTCTCAGTGGGTATCTCTGTTCTACGTGGCCATCAATATTTGTGTCTCTTTTAGAAACTTTGTATTTTTGAGACATTTAACCTTTATCAAATTTGCTTGAAATTAGCTCACACTCTAATAAAATCCCTGGGGAAGGGATGAGGGGCAGAGTAGCAAAGTACACAATCACATGAGTTTTTCCTTAGGAATCCAATGTCTATGATGTGAGCTCTTTTTCCTGTAAGGCATTCTATATAGCTGCCAAACTTGTTGCAAAAAAGTGATGTCACTGGTGTGTTGCCAGGTTACGAGTGTCACATCCTACAGAGAAATACAGTCAGAAGGGTGAGCAGAAGTGAGTCATCCTCGTACCTTGATTAGGGCTTCTCTTGGGTTGGGGTTGAGCCTGAAACCCAGACCTCTCGCTCCAAGAGGGGATCTCAACCACTGGCTCACCTGTGCACAGTAGGACAGCTCATCCTAGAAGGAAACAAGCTAGAGAAGACGTTCTCCAGCAGAGCATGGGATGCATTTTCCAGTTTCCATAGACAGCAGGGGGGAATTTGATTCTCATGCCCCACATCTGAGGTGATGTTAAATTACTCAGATATTCCTTGAGTCACAAGGATGGAAAAGAACTAAAAAATCTAGTATTTCCTTGACCCCAGGCAGACTCATCAAGGCCACCCTTACAGAAGCTTGCCCGCTCCAGGCCTCCAGTGGGGGCATGTTCAGAAATTCCCAGATGAGACACACGGGATGTGGTGGAGCTGTGACCCAGCTAAGGCTTTCTTTGAGGCCTAGTCTGTCGAGCCTGTAGTAAAAATGCCCACAAATCACTACTGTGTGAATCTGGCACAGGGGAGAGTCAGAATTGGTGACTTGTGAGCCAGGTGCCCAAGCTCTCCCCCAGGCCAAGCTTTCTGTGGTTGCACCCAAAGACAAGCAGCAAGTGGGTTTTTATGAAAAAGATAACAAAAAGAGATTTTAGGCACCTTGAGAGCCAAGCAGGAGAAGAGGAAAGGTAAACCAATATGCTGGAAAGGGTTGTTCAGTATAGCTTTCAGCACTTAGGTCATCAACAGGTGGACTGCCAGGCCCTCAACTGAATAAATTATTATTTTGCAGTATTTGTAAATTTATCCTTTACTCCTAGTTACTAGGTTACCACAATTAATTTTCTTGTTAACAAATTTTAGGGCAATGTTTAAAAAATCCATTTCACGTTTACCTTTTAAAGAGTTTCATGACCATTAGTTAACTCATGCATACAGCTTTTTAACTCAGTGATTCTGCAGTTACTGTAGCAGCCACTGCAATTCTGCCCAGACTTATATATTACTTATGACTTCCACTGTTTGGGGGCTTTGCTTTTGGTTTGTTTTTTGGGTTTGGTGGGGAGTTTATTTGTTATAAAAATTTAAGAGGTTAGTCTCTACTCCTTGAACAGTTGTGTTTCAGACCTTAAAATTATTCAGATAGACAAAACCTTAGTTCTCCTAATTTTCTCAGATACAAGGAGGGGTCAGTCAGGTCTCTGTGTGGTTTACTTGTGCCGTGTTTGTTTTATGTCTTTTCCCCTTCATGTATAAAATTCTGTTTGCTAAGAAGAAAATAAACCACAAAGTAGAGTGAAACTTTCCCTTAGCCCCAAATTCTCAGAGGAGATCTGCAGAGGATAGAGCCCCAGTATAAAACCAGAGCTCTGCTGAGGATCAGGTCATTGGTTTATGAAACAGAAAATGTTTTGATTAAGACTTTTCACACAAAACGTAGCACAGTGCGTAAATGAGCATCTCTGCAATGCTTTCCTGAGAAAATCTGTCTCTCACATTTCAAGTCCTGCACCAACAATAAAAAATTTTTAATGGCTTCAACCACTCCCAGCAGACTTTGAACTTCTCTGAGGAGCCTCCCTGACAAGCAGCACAAGTTGCCTAGTTGTTACAACACCTTCAGTGAAGATTTGATCTGATTCCCATGAAGACAAAGGAAAAATGCCCAGAATGATTCAAAAGGCTGCTGTGCTGATTTCGGTGAGCAGGGGGACCTGCACTGTTGCTGGAATTGACTTGTGTGATTTTCCATCTGAGAGCCAGGTTTATTGAAATGAAAGCATGAAGGAGGAAGAAAAGTAGGACAGTATAGAGGTATTGCTCTGGGACCAGGTCCTGTAGGATGGCTGCTTGGAGGAGACAGGAGAGACTGGGTCAGCAGCATCTGGGGGAATGGGCAGCAGAGCATCTGAGCAATACTGGACCAGTGGAGGACAAGCAAGCCCCTGAGCGCTTGGAATTGAGCAGCACTGAGCTAATTAAAACCAAAAATGAAGGACCCATTAAACCTAGCTTTGATCCCTGGAAAGACCCTGGCACAAATAAGGATTTTAAGTTCTTGGAAGATTAATTAGCTGTTTAAAAAACCCCACCAGTATGGCTGTACCAAACTCACTTTTTTCTTTGATGGGATGACTGCCTTGAAGGGTAGCAGAGAAAAAGCTGATTAAGGACAGAGGGTGTGGAAGAGCATATACTTACAAAGCTTGTGGGTGGAGTCAGAAAGCCTGCAAGGACTTGGGTGGGTAAGATCAAAATTCAAAACGGTCTACACAGGTCAGAGGAACATTCCAAAACTGACAAGATGAGTTTTGGTAGGGACCTAGGGAGGAGAAATCTACATCATCCATTTAAACTGAGAATACTTGAGCCACAGATGGGGCAGAAAAGGCTCAAAAACGTAAATAAGAGTCAGCAGGGTGGCCCCATTCTGTAGAGACCAAAGTCTGTTTCTAGCTTATCTCATGAATCCCAACACTGTGATTTGGAAGATAGCTATGATTGACACAGCTGCAGTCAAAAACACGGCACTTAGAGCCACCATGCCAAAGTATTGGTGAATAGCTGCCAGATGTTATACAAGTTGCAAAAACCAAACAGTTTGCCCAAAACAAACCCCACAGCCCTGAAGTGCTTACTGTTTTAAGGCTAGATCCTAGTCCTTGCTTATGCCAAGTAATATGTACTCTAATCATTGGAAACACAGGAACTATGAAGTACTGTTGGACAGGAATAAAGCTTGCATAGCCTGGGGTGAGGAGTATGCTGCCTAAGTAAGGGCTTAAAGTACGTAAGATGTTGGAGTGTTATTTTTACTGTGTGTGAAGTTTTGGCTGAGGTCACATCCACAGCTCCAAACCTTGTTCTAGCCGAATAACGTGTTTTGGAGAGACTTTTCCAAAGTTTGAAGAGACATGAGGAAAAGTAGCTGTCGCCGCGTTGCGCAAGCTCTTGCATTATTTCAGAGCACGAGTTGCTCACGCTGCAGGCCGCTCATTCCTGCTCACCTGGTGCGTCCTCACCACCGTGACTCACCACAAAAACAACACAGCACGTATTGGCTGGCTGTAATTTCTATGCAAACATTGTTCTGAGTATTGTGGGATGTCTGTTTTTCCTGTGATGGATTCTCAGACTTCCCTGTGGTTCAGGAATGGCTCCAGCACCTCCTGCTTCAAAATTAATCTCAGTAGGTATCCTGAAGTCAGGTTTTCATCCTTCTCCCAAGTGTCCCGAAGCACGCAGTTGATTAATTCTGATTTCACACCACGTATAGCCATGTCACACACACACATTCTTGCCAGCCAGTAAACGAGCCACATTCTTCCTGCGTTAGTCACGGAGCATGTCTCCTTTAACCTGTGCGCTTGCAATTATGGGACATGGGGTGCTCCTCCCATGACTCAGGGGATGTTCTTCTCACCTGACGCTGCAAGGTGCTGGGCTTCCCTATCCTGATACCTGCCAAGTGACATCAGGGAATGCTCATAACCCACCAGCATGACTCCTAAGACAGGACAGAAGGAAGATGGGACACTTAGTGGGCTCCAACTCAGGGGAATGGTTGGATGAATGTCTCACTTAAGCTGACTAAGGCCCATCCCAAAAGTGCCTGGTGTTGACTGACTGTTTCTCATGCATGCATGCATGCAAACTGTGTCCATCAAACAACTTTGGAAAGACAACTGCTGCTCTTTCAGTTTATGTACCATACTGCCATCTGAAACTGGATGAGAACTCACTCCACACTTAGTACAGGGCTGATTGCATGGTGGTGCTCCGTGGGCTGGTGCTTTCGCCTGCAGAGTGTCAGGTATGTGCTTTGCATATGCCAATTCCCTTGGTCTGCCTGATGTCCAGCATGCCTCGGCAAAGTCACAAGGCTGCCCACACCACAGTTCACCTCTCAGACCATTAGATTTACCAGGTATGACTTACCCAAACTAAGCGAGCAGTTGTTACCTGCACTGTCAGCTCCATGCTGCACGAGGATGGGGAGACTGATTTTCACCAAACCAAGTCATCACTTCTACTATTTATTTTTTTCACAGCTTTTTACATTGCATTTCACTGCTTGCCATTGTTACTCATGCTAGCTTAGGACAGTAGGGTTTTAGAAAAAGAGAACCAACAGTGGCCTCCATGTATTCAAGAGAACTTCAGTACAGTAATTATCCATCACAGAGTTTGCAGGTTTCTAGTGGCTGCTGGCCCAGCTCTACAAGGTCTTTGGATCTGAGCCTGCCGTTTGCATGCTGTGCATGAGGATCTGCCATCTGCACTGCCCTCGTTGAATCCAGCCCTCTCTAGTGTGATTATGACTAGCTGGAGAGTGGGGGATTGCCCACTGTGAGAAAGGGTATCAGCACGTGGCCTTCACGGGGGCTGTTTGAGCCAGGCAGCCAGGCATACTGAATTGCATTCACATCAATCGATCTTGACACCATCTGGTTCTGAAAGGGCTGATTCTTCCAAAAACAAACACTCAAGGCTTCTCGCCACCTTTGTGATAGATTGAAAAGAAATGGGGAAGGAGTTTTGCTCTGCCTGTATTCTCTTGTTCTCAATACTTTTAGGTAAGGTGACACAAACTTGCAGATTCCCTTTGGATTTAAGCTAGTCATTGTTTAAGGCACAATGATAAGTCTGTATCACATGAACAAGTCATGAAAGACACATTGTTAGAGAAGAAATCCTTCCAATCAGGCAGGCACTGTGTTTTGTCCTTCATTAAGCTCTGAATTTCATTTCAGCTGGGCGGAGGCTGTGGCAGGGACAATACCGGGTGCACTGCCCAGCAAAAACATTCCACCAACTCACTGCAGGATCATAAGTCAAAGCAGATACCAGAGACAAATTCTCTGCAGTGTTTGCAAGTCCCTCAGCAGTGGCAGGGACATTCTTCCCTTTGGATTTCAGGACGGGTTAGAGATTTCCAGGGGATCAGGTGAGGTGTGGTGCATGAAAACAAAAAGGCAAGACAAGAATTGCTGTTAGCATAAACCAAATGGGGAAAAAACACAACCGAAAAAAACCCAAAAACAAACAAACAAAAAAACCCCCACAAAACAAAGCAACTCACCCAAACAGAAAACAATAAAAAACATCTGGTTATATAAAGGTCCAGGCAGGTCTCTTTCACATGATTCAGGAATTTCACAGTGCTTCCTCTAACTCACATTTTTAAATCAAAATGTTCAAAAAGATTGCATCAAGTAGTTTCAAATTCCAGAGCTGAAACATGCAATAAAAAATCAACTATAATTTTGATTTTAAATGTTAAATTAAGCTTAAACAAAATTAGAATATTGGAATATCCCAACAAAAATTTCTTGATTAGCATAGTCACTTGCTAGAAGTTTTGGACATTTGTGATGCCAAAAAATTGTTCTAAGCTCATTGTTAAAAACAAACAAAAACAAACCCCAAACTTTTAAGGATTTTTTTCAAAACAGCTTGAAAAACCTGTAACATTTGACTGATTTACGTTGCTAAAGGAACCGGTTGTAAAGGGCTTCACTCATTATGGTGTGTCACTTTGAAAGGAAAGACATTTAATGCTTACATATTTTATTCTCTGGACAAAGCACAGAGGCTGCTCACAGATAAGATATGCAACACTCTCCATATTGTCTTCCCAGTTGCCTATGACTTCATTTTACAGCTCCTTGACTTATATGATGTCACCACAAGAGACTTACACTCAGGCCCATTTAATGTCGAGGAGTAAATTATCCAGGAGAAACCATTTTCTTTGCTTCCCACCTTCTGTGCCACCAACTCACCTTTCTCTTGGCATCCCCCCCGGCCCTTAGAGGTGTTTACAACCTGGAGCTAGCAGTGGCAGAGGAGCAGCAGCAAAGCTGAGCTGGATGAGGAAGCACAAGGATTTCTCTGGGCACCCCGGCATGCTCCCACTTTTTCTTCTCTTCACAGCTCTGCTCATACGGCTGTGCCAGCTCACTGCTGTCAGGTTTTTGCTCTCCCTGACAAACAAGAGACTCTTGCCTATGCCTCTGAAGCATCAAAGCTGTGTTAAGATTCAAATTCACTGCTTGGATTGCTGAGATGGAGAAGAGTCCCTTATGCCTGGATGCTAGAGGAGAAAATCCATTACTCCTAACCATGGCCTGGCTATTGAGAGTAATAAAACTAACTTTAATAACATTAAACTCTTGAAATGTATTCAATTTCAGCATAAAATTTTGAGTGATCTTTCCCCTGCAAATATGCCCATGACAGTGCTGCAATCCAAGGGCAGGGGTCCAGAGAAGCTGAGGAATTGCCATCCTTTGAGATATTTGAAACGCAGCTAAATGTGGTCCCAAGTAACTCTGACCAGCAGGTCAGACTAGGTGATCTCCCTTTCAACCTAAATTATTCTGCAGCTTTTTAGAAAATGGTGGTCTTGGAATTGTTGCCGTGATAAATAGGAGCTGGGGGAGGATTTTTTAAGCTGCAGAGAGCACAGCTATTGCGAGAGAGAAAAGGGAATAGAGGAGAGTGTGTATGGCATTGGTAGTTTCATATCCATGCTTTGCAGATCCGTGGGGATAACCATCCCATTTTAAACTATAAAGTAGCTTACAGCTGTACAGTTTGGGGGTTTTTTTTTTGATAGTTAAAGAAGATATGTGATCTAAGCTGGATCAAAAAAAAAAAAAAAAGAAACAAGCAAAAAATCCTCATCCATCTGCTCTCAAATAATTAAGATTTGTTTCTGATTCTGCAGGAATGGATATAGCGGTTTGTTAATACCGTAAGAGTAAAATCCACAAGTCCTGAACCAAAGCTCTGTTGAAATGGTCCAGCAGAGAGGCTCCCTAGTCAAGGGAGTCACCTTCTCTGGGAGGAGAGGCACCTTCTCTGGGAGAGGAGAAACAAGGCAGCTTTCGACCAGCAACATCACAGAGCTTTTATTCTGCTGTCACTCTGCATGTTATATGGGGTTAATTTGGAGAGAGAAAAAACTGCAGGGCTTCCTTAGCCAAATAGGGAGAAGTTTGATCGCTTCAGAACAAAGGAAGCAAAGAGAACTCAAGGGAATTATTCATCTTGTAAATGGAATTTGATTTTCTAATGCAAAGAGCAGGCTTTAATTACAGCAAATTGAAACAATAGAACATTTCCTTACTAAAAAATTGGAGGGCTTTTTGTTGCTATGATTACTGTGTGAAGGGAACAGTTGTGCTTAGAAGTCCTAGCAATTATAGGAAGGTTTAACTGCAGCCAACTACTTTGTAAAAGTTACCATAACTGACAACGAGAATGTTTTCCCGTAACTTACTTCTCTTAAGGACCAAACACAAATACCATGATGCGTGGTGTACTACATTGGGACAGAAAGGAATGGATACCTCTGCATCAGGAAAGAAACCCTTTCTTCATTGGAGGGCATGGCCCATTTCCCATCCCTCAGAAGAAACATCAAACACTTAAGTCACATTATAGCTCTGCCCAGGACTGGATGAAACAGTCCTTGCTAGCTCATGGTCATTAGATTTGTTAGCACCTAAAATAAATAATTTTGATTATTTTATTGTGTTTATTATGACTAGTTGCATTAATAGGATAGCCCAGGGCTCAGTGTACATGATATGATAGAACACTCTGGTATGAGTTCAGGTTTAAAATGCCCACAGTTTATTCCATAGCCACACTCCCATCGTGTGCTGGGGCCACATGTACTGGTTCCTGGCATCACTTTTGGAAACAGAGGTTCCAAAACTTGAGGAAACTGAAGGAAAAGAAGAAACTCCCACACTACTGTGAGACTTTCTGAGTACGACAAAAATTCTTGCTGTGTTTCTTAGAGGCTGCAGTCACATTGGCGCTTAATTACATTAACATTTAATGCTTAAAAATGTCAGGAAAGGACTAGGGGGAAGAAAAATAAATCAGAACTCAGAGACAGATGAGATGCACACAAGTTTAAATGCTGGATTTGGGTTCCCAAGGAAGAACTGTTACCATTATTTTTGCCCCATGCCAAACTGTAAACAAAAACTTAGTGTGTTTAATCTTAAGATGCCCCCACCTCCAGCTTGCTAAGCTAGTTGAAGACAATTAGATTGAACTACCACTTTAAATTAATTTTGTTCCCTGAAATGTTGTTTCATAATGAAAATTGTGATGGGGATAAAACAGATCACGCTCTTCTGAGGTCTCAGGGCTATCAGCCACGCTCCATTTAACCTTAGCAGTCGTCTGAGCAGGGACTTCAATCTTTTTGCAGGGAGTAGATTCACTCAGAGCTGACTTGGCAACTGATGCTGTGCCTGCATAACAAGGAGTGAGGCTAGAGAGCTGCTGCTCCTGTTCAGCACCTTGTTTCTTGAGCCATGTAGCTCAGAAGAGTGAGCCTTTGGGGGACTGGTGACCTGTCAGACTGAGAGGAGACTAAACATGCAGTCAGTGCATCCAGCTGAGGGAATACAGAAGCTGTACACAGGGACAGTCCCCGCTAATGGAAGAAGTTCTATGCTGTCATTCTTTTAATCATGAGATTTAATCATGAGCAGCTGTACAGAAGACTGATCCTGGTTATCTACTTCATAAAAGCCAGATGGAGTATTTTTCAAGCTCTCATTGAGGAATAGCTTGGGATTTTTTGTTTGTTGTTGTTTCTTTTTTTTAATTGTTATCCCCTCAAATATTAGTGAGGATTCCTACAAAGTATAAGTTTTGCAGTCCTAGAAAGTCCAGTAAAAGCCTGTGCTTTTGTGTTATTTGCTGAATGATACTCCAGTGGGATCACATTGCCAAGAACTTGGGGTTTTATAGCAAAGTGAAATTACACATTAGGAGAGAATGCTCATAAAATATGTTCATTTTTAATGAAGACATTAAAAAACCACTAAGGGCTTTGTCTCTTCACTTCTGTGCCCAGCCTACTGCTGCTGTAATGATCCCAAGGCTGAGAACCTTGAAGAAGAGAGATGCCTCAGTGTCTCTCTGTTAATCGGGATTTCAGGATTTTGATCTCTTCATTTAAGAAATTATTTTACAGTAATGGATAATAATGAAAGTAAAGTGCCTGAAAGATTTGAGCATAAATGTTTTTGAGTGGGGCCAAGGACTGTATGGCTCATGAGTCTTCTCACCACGCATGAAACCCTAAGAAGGTTCTCTCTCAGACTGTGGCAAGCAGGGCAGTGGCCAGAGGGCTGAGGCAAATAAAGCAAGGAATCATGAATCTCTGAATACAGCCAGAGGGATTAGTAGAGCACCACACAGAGCATTTAATCTCTCCTTTCTTCTAACAGCCAGGTTCAGACATACTGTGTGGGTCTCCTGTATTTCCGGGATAGGACATGCAGGGAGAAAGAAGCCATTTGGGAAACTACCAGTGAAGCTGTTTTCCTGGAGGTTTCTGATGATCCCAAGTCTCATAACAAACAGCTCAGAGGCACTTGCTCTGTGTGATCCAAAAGGAGCAGGTCTGAAAAATGAAAAACTAACAATGTGGGATTGGAAGTCATTTCCTGAGGTCCTTTCCCCAATCTTTCTAATCTAAATGCTTCAGGAACACCACAGAAATCTTTCCTCATAGCATCTTTGTTACAATGGAAGTGCCATTAAGTTCTTTTTACAACTGAAAAACTAGGGAATAAAATAAAATGCCTGAAGTCACAGAGCTTGGTGTGTCTCAGGCTTTCCCCTTGCCCCTGGAACATATGCGACATACAGAGAATCCTGTTAAGTCAAGCTGGGCAGGACAGAAAGCTGGGACAGCAATTTGTTTTGAGAAACACCATTCAGGCACTGCATTTATCCTGCATGAGTCAAAGCAAATATTTTCTTCCTTCAGTACCCTCTCCTGCCAGCTCACCAATTTTTCAAGACAGTATCCATAGAAAGGAATTTCTGTATGCTAATGAAAGTTAAACATCACTGTACTGTAATGGCTTGTGGCACAGACATATATTGCATTTGAATCCTTGCTCATGATGGTTTTATTTCTGGACTGTGAAATCTTGGCCACCTGACTCTTAGATTAATATATTAACAAGATAAAATTATATACCATAAGGCTTCTCAGATAAAAAGCTTAGCTATGCAAGGGCTTCTTATTATCCCTTTTATCCTTTGCTATGTCAGAATGAATTGTAGCTTCTAACTTCAGCTAAGCCCCCTATTCAATGCTTATTCTCGACAGATAGGATAACATTTATTTTATTTTGGAGTTTAACTGTAGATGAGGTGACATGCAAAGGAATGGAGTACAAGACACTGCAAAACGGTCTCCCGCAGTGTGACAAATTACAGAGTACAGAGGAGTAATGCAGAGGCAATTCAAAATGGAAGATACCCCTGGAAGCTGGCATGCTACAGCCCCATGATTAAGTAGCCAAGCTGAGTCTTCAGCTATGTTTGTGCAGTGTTCTGCTCACATCTAACCATACCGCAAAGTGTGAGGGGAAGAACTCCAAAGAAGGAGAACTTTGGTCTAGTTCTGTGGCAGTGGTTATTTTTCTGTACAACAAAAAGGGTCACCCTATACACCACCCTCCCCTTCCTGTGCTATTATTCATTAAGCCATTCAAAATCATGCAGTGCAGCTGAGTGAGTTGGAAGACCCTGTGTGTGCTGAGACCTCCCTCTCCATGCAATAAAGTTTCCAAGGAGCTGCTCATGTTGCAGTGTGTGCGTAACCCCACTGGCTTTACTGGCCTAATGGTCCTGCATGCATGCTTGTGTTTCTTTGGCTGGAAGAGGGCCCCTTCTGATGTCCCATTTGCCTGCTTCTAAGAGGCTGCTTGACTTCAGCAGCATGACCTACAGACCTACAGGAGCTGGGATTGTCAGCAGTGTCCTTTAAGCCAAGCAATGCATGCAGCAGTTGGCCCTGTTCTGTGGAAAAGATGCTCTATGCTGCAGCTACAAAAGGCAGTGGGAACAGGGGATAGGTGGATTGAAATAAATAAATTAAAACTTTAAAATGACCATGATAATAGAGCAGGAAAAAATTTATACCTCCTCCTAGCTTAGAGTGCAGGGTGGAAAAGACATTCAGCAAAGTCCATTTCAAAAACACACTAAGACAAAGAGTTAAGATGGGCCTAACTCTGAGTTTCATATCTGTTACCAGGGCATTGTATAGTCTTTAACTAAGTTATCACACCAAGGCACTGAAATTAGTCACACAACAGAACACTGTAATTCACACTGTCAAAGCTATTTTTATTCACTTGGAGCTGTTTTTATAGACTGACATAATTGGACAACAGGTATGACAAGCCTTTACTGTGATTTTATCTACACTGAGCCAGAGATTTTGTTGTAGGAGAGGTTGAAACACAGGGCTCTGACAAACAAGACAGCATAGAGGAAGCCTGCCTCACCCATGGAAATCAGGGGGCCACATTTTTCTTTCTCTGAAGCTAACACCAGTCCCGCTGGAGCTACCTTATTTTAAGACAAGAACTGTAGCAATGTTTCATAATGGGCATTTCCTGAAAACCAGTTACAAACAAAAGACATGAGCTATAGGGAAGAAGAAAGAGGAGAAGGAAAAAAAAAAAAGAAAAAAATAATATGACATATTTTTTATCTAAATAGTCACCTTTCTGCAAGTTCTTGCCCTAGGCAGCTGGCTTTTGTTTCCACATTCACCTTCAAAGTCCACCTGCAGACCTGACCATACACAGCCACAAATCTTCAGAGCTCGTCATGTCAGCACAATGGGATTCATTCATTCTTTTACCTTACCACATGTATGAGGTTGCCCAGAGAAGTTGTGGATGCCCCAACCCTGGCACTGTTCAAGGGCCAGGCTGGATGGGGCTTTGAGCAACCTGGTCTAGTGAAAGATGTCCCTGCCCATGGCAGGGGGTTGGAAATAGGTGGTCTTTAAGGTCCCTTCCAACCCAAACCATTCTGTGATTCTATGTTAGCCCACACAGCTCATCTTTACTGAGCCAAGCAATACCCCAAACCAACCAGAATTTCTCTGTACTTCATCATTATTAGTATTCTTAAAAAGTAACTTTTTCACAGTGCTTCCCAACTTGCAGACAGACTGACTTCTTGTATTGGCCTCATCGTGGAAATCATTAAGATTTAGCCTCGTTTCACTCAAGGAGCAATTCTAGCAGAGAAATCAAACTAGAGCTCTGCAGCCACACAAGACTACAAACTCTGCTGCTTGGCACAATGGGCTGTGCCTCAGCGAAGCAGCACCTACATGGGCACAAAGTAACCAAAATGAGACAAAATATTTACTTCCTCCTGATTTCAGCCTGTCTGAAAAAGCAGAAAAGGAAGCCTTTGCAAACACACTCCCAGCTTTTCTCTGAGAAGCTCTGCTCAAAAGCAGCTGGCAGCTGAGGCTTAAAACCTACATTGATTAGAGCTGACCTGTGCTGAGTTAGAAAACCTGGGGCTTAAAAAAGGCACCAAGTAGCTGCATCCCATGTCATGTTCTCCCCATAGAGCACTAATGAGCTGGCACAGCTTTGGCTTTCAGTGGGGGCTCCTCATCTTCCTGAAATTGCCTGACAAACTTCCCCAGGCAGAGGCTACTTCTTTGTCATCCTTCCTGCGGTGTTTAGCCCTGGCTAGGAATAACACAAGCTGCTATAACATGAATAAGGGGGGGAAAAAATCCCACTGTGCTGCTGACACCGGGAGAGCTCACTGCCTTGTGACAAACAAGGCGATAATAATTCTACCAGTCCTGATGGGGATCACCGAAATGTCAAGGCTGATAGCTGCCCTTTCCCTTCTGACATGATCATTAGCCCCTGGGAAGGAAATAAATTACTGAGCCACTTAACACCTCATTAGGAGTTAAAACTATATATTCAGCATCTCCAAGTCAAGTTTTAAAGCAGTTTGGGTGTTTAACAGCAAGCTGTGAAGTTAGCTCTGATAGTATACAGCACTTGTTTCCTTAAGGGAAGCTTTTCCTTTAAATGTCTCCAAATCCCAGGCAATTATTTTTTTCCATTCTCCCTCCTTAGCTGTACTGGTTTGGGATGTATAGCCTATCTGTATTTATAAATAACCCACTTTGTTTACCGATTATTTTAAGTATTTTCAGGAAAGGGAAGGAAGAAAACTCTAGGAATATTGCAATTGCCTGTCTGCCCTCATTAGCCCAGTAATTATTGCACTGTAATTCAATTATTTCTTGTACTCAGTTCCAGATAAGAAGACTGCAGAGGCAATAATAGCTTAAGAAGTTTCCTCTTCTCTTTTTTTTTTTTTTCTTTGTTCTCCAAGGCCGTTCTTCCCTGCCTCTGCATCATTCCTCCCTCCTCGTTATGATATACAGGGGGCTTGCTGCTGTGCATTGAATCAGAGCTAAAAATAATTATCTTCCTTTCTTTTTTGTGGCTTTAGATTGTTTTTAAACCCAGATCAGTTGGCATTTGCATGGTGCATACACTCTGAAAGATAAATAAGTTTTATCTTATTTTATCCAAGTTAATAAAATCTGCAAACATGTTGTGACCTCTTACTGGAAACTATGATACTTTAATGCCCAAATCTGTGAAGATTCAAGACTGTGTCAAAGCAAATGCTTTGAACTATAAACCAGCTTTTGATGCTCTTTGCTGTAGCAACGGAAGTAGGAGGCACAAATGCAGGTCCCGTGTATGGAACTCGTTGTACCAGAAGTCTGAATGGTGCAAAATGGTCATGTAAGGCTCGAGTTTCTAGATGGGGCCAGGTTCCTTCTGCCTGGGGCAAAAATCGACTGTCAGTCTGGGCTGCTCTGTGGAGGTGCAGGGTTTTAGGCTGAACATCACCTGTCATCTTCGTGGGTTTGTTGTGACCAGAGGTGCAACCACGGTGGCACCTCTGAGGGCGAGAGCACAGAGCTCTTCCTCACTGTGGCTTCACTGTGGTGTCTCATCTGTCCTCTCCTGTAACCCCAGGGCTTTGGCTTGGTTATGAAAACACAGTTGTCATCCACCACAGGGTGTTTTTCTGTCACCCACAGCATTCCCTGGCTCAAGAGGGTGTCATTTGTTCTCCATTCAACTTCACATGCAGGTTGGATCAAATCCAAAGACTGTCACCCAGTTCGTTTGCTGAGGGGATCTTCTTTTGCTGACAGATCCAAGTTGAAGAAAAGTGACTTTATCCTGCTACTAGAAAGGGGGGTGGGATGTGGTGTTTAAATACAGCTCCTCCTTTTTCAAAAAGCAAGCCTCAGTCTTGGTTGCTGCAATTTCCTCAGTCAGTGTATGTTGGATCAGAGTGGTTTAGAATTGTATCTTTAGCCCAGCTGTAAAGCAAAAATGATTAATCCTTCCACTGCTTGACCCAGAACTGCATTTCAGAGCTTAAGAGCTTTCCTTACTTGGGGAAGAGCTGTATATTCCTCCTCATGACACACTCACTCCCACGTAGCTCATCAGAGCAACACTGTGGAACTGCCTCACCAGAATCCTGCTTTCTAAACCAAATGGCAGCCACCATCCTTCCTCTGCTTGGTGTTCAAGTCTGTGTCACTTAGGTTTGGCAAGCTCCAGTGACATCTGTGTGTGCCTGATCCCACCACAACAGCCAGGTACTGAGATTGGCATGTGAAGGGCCATGCAGCAGAGCAGATGGAGCATCATGGTCCACAGATCAGCTCCAAAATGGGGAAAATAGCCCTGGTTTCACCCAGGACATGTAATGGCCATGCATTTATCTTGTTCAAAAGCATCCCCCTTCTCAGAGAAGCCAGGATGTTTTGGGACTTGCACTAGAAGGGGGAACTTCCTACCTGATGCCACTGATATCTCTCAGGTGGGAACAACATGCATTTGGGTGGCCCTTTAGGGCTTTTTGATTGGCCAAATGTCTACTGCCTTATGTCTTGTGAACACTCCAGATCCAAATGGGTGGAGGAAGAAAAAGATGAAGAAAACTTTAAAAAAAATGCCGAAAAGACACCTAGGAGAACTCTCCAGCTCCCAAGAGTGATTAAGAACTGGTTTACAACAACCAGTCTCAAAGCCAAATCTTCCATTAGCCTCCCTCTCCCCAGAGGCTTTTCTGGGGGATTATTTTTGGCTCCCATCACAGTTGTGAATGAATAACCCATGTCCTCTCAAGCAGTGGTACCTTCCCCAGCAGGAGGGCATGGGGGAAACATAACCTGGAGGAGGAAGAGGGGGTGGTTGATTCTGCTGAGCTTGGCTTAAACAGGCTGAGTTACCAGGAGGGATGACCAAAAGCAGATGGAAATGCCTCTTTCAGAAAGTTTTTGGAAACTACCAGGGTCCTCTGAGACAAGCTCCGGCCTAACTCTGTGTCTGAATCCAAGGTCTGCTTCAGCCAGTGCACGTCTTTGGGTGCAGTGTGAAGTTCTCCTCAGTGTCATGTTTTCTCTTAAGGGAAGCACAGGACCATGTTGGCATACTAGCAAATGTCCTTTGACCCCGTGTCTCCAGAAGGATTTAACCCCCAGCATCAGGAATGGGAATGGCTTATCTTGCAAAGGAACAAGAGGGACAGGCTCCTGCTGCTGCCTTTGGGGTGGGGGGGAGTCAGTGCTGTTTAGCTCGTTGCCTTCAGTCCTGCCTTGGCAACAGTGGAGGAAATTATTCTTCATGTTCTGAAACTGCAAACATTGACTTACTTTGCAGATTTTCCTTCATGCTTGGCAGCGAGCACCGAGGCCCGGCGTGAAGAAGAGAAACTAGCTCTGGTGGCAGCCTGAGCCTTTGAAGTGGTGAGAGCTGCTTTTCCCAGAAACTCACTGGTGACTTTCTAAATGACCTTGGCATGCAGCAGTGTGGCAACCATTAAGACCCAGCTGACTGTTTTGCTACAGCAATGTCATTTCCAGATTTACTGCAAGGAAATCAGAGAAGTCCAACGCCACATTCTTCCCAGAGAGGGGATGGCCAAACAGGACTCCTGCTCATTTTCCTGTGCATGGACTGTCTCCATTTAATACACCCCCAGCTCTCTTGTCAGTCCTGCAAGTGTGTCTGTAGCATTTGCAGTACATCCAGCAATGCTGTAGAGCAGTAGGATTATCCTGTAGGGATGGATGAATTTCTCTGACCTCATTTCAGATCCCCTCAGGTACTATGGATTGGAAAGTTTGTCTTAGATTCATGAATTTCTAGGTGTGGAGTAAAAAAAAGCTAAACAGGAAGAAAATGATGCAGGGGGGATATGGTAGTCAGCCTATGAAGCCAACAATATAAAAATTATTATGAAATTAGAAGCTGAGAGGGGAAAGAGAAACAGTCTAATAAGTCCCTAGCAGCCTGTGCCTTGTAGAAAATATATTGGCCCTCAGAAGGAAGAGGGAAGATTACTTCATCCCTGGATCATCATCTGTTCCCTAGCTAGAGCTCACTTTCAATCTAGATTAATGGAGCACCCTAGAAACCCTAATGTAGCATTTTGAAAGGCAGGTAGATTTGCAAACATCTTCAAAAAGCATACTGAGCAGTTTGTAAAGCTCAGTGATCCTCAAGATCTACTTTTGGTACCAGAATTTTGGGAAACCGCAGCAAATGGCACCATGCCGTCATCATGCAAGACTCAATCCTTTTTCTCTTTTTATCACATTATTTTTTAGAGTCCTCCTGAGACTACTGCTCACCAATATCTGCAGTCCTGGGCCAGCTTGCTTCCTCAAGCATGTGCTGATCCATGGCAGTGCTGGCTCCCTACCTGCTCTAAAGTCACAGGTACCTTCTGGGCAGTTCTTCACCCTGACCAGGGAATGCAAAACTCAGGCAGATAGGTTTTTCAGGTGGAAAACTGAGTTGGGGGGAAGTGAAACATCTTGATTAAGGATATGCAGCTGGTCAGGGACAGAAGTGGATGTCAAATCCCAGGCTTTTCAAGACCAGGTCAGTGTTTTCTGCTCCGAAATTGTACTTGCTTCAGGAGAGCCAGCTCATCCCTCTGCTTGGGACCCTTCAGCAGCACAGCCCTTCCCATTTCTCACCAATCCTAGGGCTATACAGGGATGGAGAAGGACCCCAGACCTGCTTCTTTCTCCCAAACTCACAATCTAGCCTCTGGTGAGTCCCTGACACAAAACCCCTCTCACCCACCAGAAAAAGAAAAATTCTATTTAATGTTCCTGGAGAGCAGGAAATGAGCACGCTGCCCGAATCACTGGTATGGTACAGCACCAGCCCAGGAGGCAGCCAGCTCCTGTCAGGGGAGGTCCTCTGCAGGCATAGAGGGATCTGCTGCCCAGGATTGCATTTTGGCAAGGCTGTGATGATGGGCTTTCCAAAGTGATTTCCCAAAGATCCTCCTCTGAGGAGTGAGCTGAGAAAAAAAACCTCTCATTCTCTTCAAAGACATCCATTAAATTCCCATTTAAAAATGTCTTTGGATGTAATTCAGCATTAACTGTAAACATGGATTCCTGACTATGTGAATATTTTATTATTACAATTAGTCATCTATATTTTTAGAAACATAGGGCACAAAAGATTGAAGTAATTTTGCTTCAGTTCTTCCCTGCCAGAGATCTTTTTCTCCAAAATACATTTTGTTAGGGCCTTGTGTTTCTGATGAAAGAAAATAGAGTGAAGTTAAAAGGAAGATCTGCTCTCTAACATTTGCCTGAAATATTGGTATACCTGGGCAGATGGCAGTGTATGAAGTTTCATTTAGGCAGGTAGGAAATTCTTCTCTCCAGATCTCCTCCCAGCACTGACTGTCCTAAATTCCTCCCTTATCACACAATTCATTTCTCCAGGGCTTGCCCGTTCCTAGATAAAAGCATACCTTTTAATTTTAAGCCATACAACATCTGTGCTCCACTATATTTAAAGTCCTACTTGCTTTTCTAATGACCTATGGTGCTCTGATGGCTAAATCCTGCAGACACCCATATCCCAAGGGCTCCTGATGCTGCTTCAGCCCCAAGGGTCCTATTTAAATACAATTTGTGTTATAATAAAAGATTGTAATTTACAGAGAATTACAAAATTAGGTGCTTTTTTGCTATTGGTGATCCGCTTGGTGGGATTTTTAATTCCTTTACACCCCCACCCCCACCCCATGCCAGAGCCGTTCCTCTGTAACTAGGGTTTGGTAACGTGTGGCTGTACATTTTCAGTACATCCTGCTGAGTTCCAGCTGGTCCCTGGCTTGTAAATGAAATTTTGGAGCTGCTGTAATTCATACCGTAGCTGTTCAAAAGCACGGTGCCACCACAGGCAGGCTGGAACCCATTAGGGCAGGTTTTTTCCCATCTAATGTTATTTCTCACAGCTGCTGGGGGAGCACACATAACTCTGACTTCTAAATATAGAGAGCTGGGTATCTTCCACCTCACTCCCATTTTTCCACAGCTTGTTTTATATCTTCCAGACATGCATTCTCCTTTGAGCGTTACATGAGTTTCTGAACCCAACTGAGAGACCCGGGAGGTCCATGATGGAAAGTCACCACTTAAGCTCAGCATGTGCAAGGTGAAGGAAGACTCAAACTACTGCAAGTTATTGCCCTGGAGTGCTCCTATTCTTTTTGTTTGGCACTGGTAGTCCAGTGAAAGTGGCTGAAAGGGAAAATGTTTAACAAAGGGACAAAAGGAAATAAGTCGTTGCAGGCTTTGCCCAACTTGGCAGATTCTCTCCTTTTTAAAACTCTTCACAGCTTACACTGTTTTAAGGAGAACCTGATCTACAAATTGGGGGATCACAGCCTGTAGACCTTAACCTCAGGGTGCAGCATGAGGGGATGAAAGGCAGCCCAGAGATATGCATAGATGAAGATTACCAACCATGCATTTCTCCCTCCTGCAGCTCCAAGAACCAGACTCAGAAATGTGCCAAGAAGTGGAAACCTCTACACTGCTGATGTCCTTACAGCCTTTTTTTTCTATGAAGCCACATCAAGTGACCTCTCAAGGCAGATATCAGTCCCTTTGTGCTACTCCAGCAGCCAGGCAAGAAGGGGGAAAGTAATTTGGTCATTGATGTCAACACTGTGGAACAGCTACTGTGGGACCAACCTCACAGCCCTGGGTGCCTATTTCAACTCTCTCCCTGCTCTCCCATGCACATTTTTGTAGTCACAAGAGATACAGGACAAAAAAGCTACTCTGTTTTTTTTGTTGTTGTTGTTGTTTTAATGTCCTCAGTACTTCCCCATGCATCCATGAACTAGATTTTAAAAATTCCCTTGCATCTGAAAGAAACTACACAAAAAATATTCCAGTGCTTAATGAGATGCCTGAATCCTGCTTTCACATCAGAACTGGAAAGTGTCTGCTGGCTTTGCTGTGCTCAAGCTTACTCCCCTAATTGGTGCCCAATGTCTAGTTTAAAGCCATTGAGGTTAGCTGGTCAAAGTCATGGGGTCAGTTCTTACAGCCTCTGTCACTCCAGCACACTGAATCTCTGCCAGGAAAGGTCAGTTTGATAGCAGGGTTTCTCCACATTGCCCTTCTTTTCATCATAGTTTAGCTGGTGGCCCAAAATATTTGTGTGTCAGCTTTGAATTACAAAAAACAACAAACCACCACAAAAAAAAAAAAATCACACACACCAAAGAACAAAACTGAGGGGCAGCCTTAGGGAAGAATTACACCAAGGGCTCAGCTATCTGAGTAAGTTTTGCCACTTCTATTAAATATGCTTAATTTTAATGATAAACATTTTACTCTTATTACTGTGAAAGAACATTTATTCCATGTGTTTCAGAACAGCCCATGTTTTATGGGCTACCCTGTTTGGGCTGATGGAGTGACCTTTCTCTCCAAACATTTTACTCCTTAAAACAGGGACCTTTCTAAATTACTGGAGACTAAGTCAAATGACTAAGGCTGTGACAAGGCAAACTGCTGCTCTTATGAGGCTGAAAACTCAAAGCTTTTTTCCTCCAAATCACCATATTTTGGTGTATGCTGGATGTGTCCCATGCCCAGAGCTCCCATGTACTACTACATGGGATCCTGTGTCCTACCTGGCATGAGGCTCAGGAGGGACCAGTAAGCCCTGCAACATTTGGCCCAAGGTTGCATTTTCCAGATGCATGTGATAGTGTTTTTTGTGCCTGTGGGACTGTCCTTATTCTTAGCTTTCTTACAGTGTCTCAGAAAGCTGCGCAATGGGAGTAAGAAAAATCTAACAGAGCTGTAGCTGTTTTGTTGGCCCCACTAAAACCATCTGGAGGACTTTGGCCAAAATTCATTGCCTTGTCCTGCTTAAAAGGAGAAAGTATCAGGGAAAACACCTGTTCCCAGTTCCTACATCTGCTCCATGACCTTAGCAAAGGCATTTCACCTTTTACTGCCTCTGTGTCTACATCTGTAAAGATAAATTGTGAAGAAACACATGGCATATGAACATGGAGAGCTGTAGGAAACTGAAATATCCCATCAGGGAAGCACTAGTGATATCAATCAGCAAATGAAGGCTGAACAAAACTGACTGTCTCTGCAGGACTGCTATATTTTGCAATGCTGCTATGTCATTTTCCTATTCTTTTCCCTGCATTTTCTCTCCCAGGTGGTTCCACTTCTGTAAGGGAAGTTTGCAGCCCTCCCCTCTCCTCCCCTTTCCCAGAGAGAAATTACACCTCTCCTGCAGCAGCCCAGAGCCGCAACTGGCAGGATGCTCATATTTCACTCTGTGCCTGGGTGACCTTTAAAAATATAACCTGCCAGTGATAGGAAAAAGGCAAAGGAGGAATGTTTTCAGCCTCAAGCACAGGTTTTCATAGCAGCACAGCCTTGTGGGGCACACACGGTGGTGGCCAAGCATGGAAGGGCTACCAAAGCAAGAGATAAGAAGAGCTGTGCTGTGTGCCCAGAGCTGGAGAGGCCCCCTGGCCCAGGCCCTGGGGGTGCAGAGTGAAATCCTCGCTGCATTCCCCATCGTGCAGCTCCCTGGCCAGATCTGCCGTGACTGACAGCCCCAGTATAAAAGAGGATCAGCAGCGGGTGGGGTGGCATTAGACAGAAATTACTGAGCGGGAAGAGGGAACATTCAATCATGTGCTAAAGTGGGACCGGCCTGGGGACCGAGATTTACAGTTAATAATGCCGTGTACTATTAATCCCCTCGTTGCACAGGAGAGGTTTTAGCAGAGAAATCCACCATGTTGCAGGGTTTTCATCCGGTGGCTTCTCCTCTGTTTTCAACAGCAGTGGATAAAAATAGGAAGGAGGTGTAAGAGATAATTAGCACTGTTAACTTCAGCTAAAATCAATTAGGATGAGCAACAGCTGCTTCATTCACTTGAAACACTGTTTTTTGAACAGGAACCTAACTCAAAGACTGCCCAAGAAGGGAAAACAGAAGGATAAGCAGACTGCAATGTTCCTCATGTCCTCCCAGCCACACTCAGGGACTTGGGATAAACAGCCACATGGCCCACTGCACAATTCCCAGTGGTATCATCTATTTCAGTAGAAGTTACAGCACTTTTGAGAATCCCAGCAGCCACTGGAGTTTTTCAGTAAGTGAAAGATCCTCAAACCTCGGAGAAGCTGTCCTACAATCCTGGGCTCCTGGTTTTCTATTATCACCACTGGGTGCCATATGAATTAATTTGGGGAAGTATGTGCCTGGACAGTGCTTAAGCTGCAATGAGCAGGCCAGTTGGATACCAACAGTCAATTTTATTTAAATGCATCAGAGGAGAAGGATGTTAGAAAAAATTAATTCCCTTTTGCCCTGGCTCAGTACATACCCATTTATACAGAAATGCTGGAGAAGTTTTATCTCAAGAAGAACAACATTTTCCACATAACACAAAAATCCAATTTCACACTACATGAAAAATTTTGGAAGAAAACTTAAAGCAACTTGAGAGTTTTCACAAATTATTTTGAGGGTTTTGATTTGAAATGAGACATTTTTAAGAAGCAAGACATTGCATGAAAAATTCAAGTCATCTGTAATTGAATCCAGCAGAGGACTGATATAAAACCCTGGAAAGGGCTTGCCAGATATGTGTATCCCATTATTTTTTTCCAGTTTATTGCTAGCACATTTTAGAAATGGAAAGCAAGCAATTACAATGGTTGTATTTGACAAACAACACTTGTAATAAGTAAATTACCAATGCCTGTTGCTGGGATTCTGCATCCATCTTACACCATTTTATAATGCAGGGGAAGTGCTGCTTGTGCAGTGCTGGCAATGAAATACTAAGACGCACCCAGTGGAAAATCAACTTGTCTCATCTTTCAGCTTTGGCTCCGGATTAGACACTACCAGGAGAAGCTAATTTTCCCAACGGGGCCAGTCTGGTTAGCAAAACTTGGTTACTGACAGAAGAAAAAAGCATTGCTTTGAAACCTGTTGAGCCACAGGACCCTTGCAGCCCCTTCACTACCTTTTATTTTCTGGATATTAAGTGAAGGTGGCAGATTTAAAATGAAGAAAGAGAAGCAGCCACACAAAGCCTCATCAAGCTGTGTCACCTCATGGTACAGAACCCATCAATTCACAAGGACTCTAAGGATGGCAAAATGGCCCATGAGACAGAGCATCTGAGAGCCATGAACCACCCAGAAAACCCTTGTGTGCACCCCATCCCTAGACTTGTAGGCAGGCACTCACACCAGGGGAAGGGTGGCACAAAAATGGGGACCACGCTGGCAGCCAGCCACTGGTGTGGGCACGAGGACAGCAAGGCAAGGCCATCACCAAAATGAACCCAGCAAGATGTGAACAGTTAAACGTTCTGAACGTGCTGAAAGTGTGTGCAGATCAGCTCTGAGCTTATCGGGGGCAAGGGCTGCCAGGCAGCTGTGGCTCCGGGGTCTGTCCGGGCCACAGTGACACTGGCCGAAAAAACATTTGATTGAATTTTGCCTTGGTGACCTGAATACCTGGCTGCAGCCCAGCTTTTGACAGCTTATCAGTCTTTCAAGCCAGAGGGGAAATGCTGACCCATGGCCAAAAAGCAAAAACGGGGACAGATTGACTTGGACAGGCAGTAAAAACAATTTAAAAAAATACATTAGAAGTCTTTAAATATGGGATTACAGGGGCCTTTCATATTTATTTGAAACTCTTCTGTATTTCCTCAGTGATAAACAGGCAGCTTCTGGGTCAGGACTACCCTGTGATTTCCAGTCTCATTTCAATGTTTTACTGCTGCCTTCAGCCAGTAAAGAGATAAAGGCATCAGCCAAGCACTGGGATCCTTCTCTGCAGAAGTGGGTATTGAATCAGAACTCAGGTTTGTCACAAAACAAAACAAAACAAAACAAAAAAAATCCTAAATCTGAGTGTTTCTTTGCAAAGAAATAAAGCTGACAAAGCAAAACCAATGCAATTTGTAGTGCAAACCCCACTGTAGATAATGCCTCTGCCCCTGTACTGGCTTCTCTGTCTTCAGGGGATCTTGATGTGGGGCATCCCCTGAGCCCCAGTCCTTGCTTCAGGCACTGCTGTGAAACCATTTGGTCAGAACCAAGAATCCACCAAGTCCCCAAGACACATAATTTCTATAGTCCAGAAGGTAGGACTTAAGGAAAACTTACGAAAAATTTTCAATTTCTGATAGCATTTACTCTGCGCTCACTGGGATTAAACTTCTCAGGGGGTTCTGCCACTCTGCTGGTGACATTGCATATACCAATAAATTTTTACCCCCACATAAGATCTTGATATAAGGTATAAGCCATATTTTTTTTCTTCTTGCTGAGGGCCCTGGCACAGTTCCGACATCCTACTGTGATGTATGCAATAAATAGTAAATCTTTGAATTTTTAAGAAGTAATTTAGTACTGGCTTGGGAATTTCCTCAGATCCTATGAAGAGGACTCAAATCCTACTGAATTGTCAGTTGTTTGATTATGAATGGATGTCAGCTGCAGTGTAGCTTGCCCATCCCATGTGGGATGCCTTTGCCTCTACTGTAGGGCCCTCTGCAAAGTCTGTGCCCCACACCAGTGCTGGGGCTCCTTGTTTCACCTTTTTCTAACATAACTCCTTGTCAGAAAACACCAGAGAATAGCTGAAAAGTGTGTTCAGCCTGGCTAGCACTTCCTTTTTTCCTATTTTTTTCCCCCATTGATTTTAATTTCTCTAATTCAAGGGTACTCGGGGTGCTCAGGTGAACAAGGTATGCTGCTAGAGAACAGACTTCAGCGGGGAAGACTGAAGTGCCCAGCTAATGTCCCAATGGGTCCTTTCCTCACAAAGTGTTCATTGCAATTAGAAACTTCATCTTCAGAGTGTCCAGAGATAAAAAGAGTTGCAAGTGTCAAGTTTCCTCCAGCCCATGCCCTGCAGAGCATCATTTATCTCTCTTTCTATGCAATTTGTTTCACTTAACATATATTACATTTTGCCTCCTGATTTTTGCAGACCTTATACAGACTAAAAGTAAGAGTCTATTTAGAGAGCAATGGATTTGTTGTGCTGGATTTATAGATCAGTACTGATATGATCACGGAATAGTACCAAATTCAGAAGTCAATTATTATTAGATGATGTACACACACAGCTACATTTTGCTCAAATCATTTATAAACTCTTAAGAGACATTTTTATCTGTGTGCATCTGCAGGTGTGCCTACATGTAGTTCTCTGCATATATTTGTCTACTTGGCACCTCCATTAGGCTGACTTTAAAGCATGGTATGCAGCTCCAGCTTCCCCATCTATTTATCCTCCTATCCACATCTCCTTCCCTCTTGCTTCACCTGCCTATCCATTCCCCAGTTTCTCTCATTCCCTCCCTGCCTAGGCACCTCTCATACCCCTCTGAATTCTCAGGGGTGCTGTGTCTCCCAAAGCAACTCTCTACACCTGTGGCACAGGCAGCAGGCATAGAAGAAAGGGAAAATACAGATACTGCCTCCTGCCAGCTCGCTGCAGCAGCTAACCCACTGCTCACTGGTAGGAACAAAACACAGGCTCTCCCACCTGGTTCAGAACCCTTAGGGAAAACTACATTTTGTTATTCTTTTTTCTCCCTATATACAAAGCATATATTCTCCGAAGGGCCAACAAAAGCAGATCAGGGAAGCATGAAATGTCTAAGCCAAGCCAAAAATACAGTTGAGCCAAATAAGCTCCCAAATATAACAACAACATAAGGAACAGTTTTATTATTTTTTTTTCAAGCATTATAAGTTTAAAGTGCCTTCCATAAATTTTAATAAAAAACACAGATCAACCTGCGTGGGTGAAGTAAAGAGAAAGAACATATCTATTATTGGCAGACAGCTTTGACTTCAACTATGGAAGAGCTTGTATCTTTTAACATCTCCCAAAACAGTCACCGAGAGTGCAGAGAAGGGGGGAGGGCAGTGAAACAGCTCTGGATTTGCATCCACATGACTCACTTGCCATTGAATTTCCCCCCCTCGCTATCCTGCACCGGTGGTGGTGGGGATACACGGTCTCCCCCTCTGCCACCGCTTCCCTGTGATCCGCTTCAGACACCCCAAAAGCCACAAGCCAGGAAGAAGCAGGGTGTGTAGGACACCGCAGCTTCAGCCTGTGCTTCTAAAACTAAAACCTGGCAACTAAAACTTCGAGTGTAACAGGCCCTGGCTGGCAGCGAGCAGCCAGAGCCAGCTGTGTGCTGGGATGCGGTCCTGGCGCTCCATGGTCACAGACACGGGTCCGCCTTCCCTGTGGCTCCCTGGGAGGCCGGCATAGCTCAGCAGGGCAGGGGGAAAGCTCTGCCTCCTGCCTATAATTAGCAAGTAATTCGGCATGCTGGGAATGGATCAGTGCACCAAAGCAGCTGGTGCCCCTGCCCTATAGGTGGTTCAAAGGTTTCACTTTAGAGGAGGTCTGGTCTGGTCTGGTCCCCCCGACAGGGTCCCTGTCACAAGGACTTAGAATGGGTCTGGGCCACCTCGGTTCTGATGTGCACATGGAGGCAGCTTCAGGTTTGGCCTCCTTCCCAGGCACCTGGGTCAAGTGAGTCAAAGTACCCTGCAGGTGTATCCAGCCCTCACATCCCAGCACACAACTGTTCCGGGTGAGTGGGAGGCGAGCAGGCACAAACCCAGACTCACAGCCTTGCATCTCTGTGCTGAAGGAAAAGGAGGGTCGAGTACAAAGACAGCAGACCTGGCTCTGTACTGTTGCTAATGTGCAGCTTGGGCAGATAATGGTTCCTGCAGGCTTGGATCTGCCCTCTCCCAGGAGCTGGTCCCTCAGTCCCATCATCTCCCAGATAGAGCAGGTCTCATTGGGATGGTTCTGCATGCCTGAGACCAACTGGTACCGCTGGTACAGAGATGGGGGTTGCTACAGACCGTCACATCCTTTAAATGAAAATGGGAGAAGGAAAAAGGAAAAGCAGGCAAATTGCACACTACGCTGCAAACCCAGGACTTGCTATTGACTTTTACCAGGGAAATGTCACAGCTCTGGATAGCCTCACACCCGAGGTGACAAATGGTCACATTCATCACAGCTTGTGGCATTGCTTGACCTTTGGGGGAGGCTTCAAGGAATTTTCTTTCCTTTTTTTTTTTCCTTCCTGCTTGGGAAGCAAGCTATCTGCATGGGAGGGTTTTAATTAGCTCAGAAATGTCATTAAGAAATAAAGCAGGCCGAGTTTGTCAAGGGAGTAAGTCTCATGAAGTCAGCCATATCGTACTCAAGGGGTCAACATTCTTCCTGCATATTTCGTGACCATGTTATGAAATATTCAGAGCAACAAATAGATGTTTTGACTGGAAATAGATTTCACCAAAGAAACATTTCCCCATTTTGCACCCATTTCACCTAGGACTAAACTAGCAGCAGTTGTGGCTCCCCATCAACTGCAGAGCAAAGCAGAGCCTGAGCAAATTCTTGCAGCAGTTTGCATAGCAGAGGCCCCATATGGCCACTGCCATCCATGGGCTATTAATAAGGACTGTTTTGGAACAAATTATCATTTCACAAGCAACCAGTCTATTTATTAGCCTTATTATGATTACTGCCAGCTGCAAGGTGTTTCGAGTCTGTCATGCGTTGCAGATGTGGCCTGACCAAGAGACGCGATGGTGCCAGTGCGGGTGACAGGCTGGCCTCTGTGTGCAGCTCTGGCACTTGGAAAGCTGATGGCACCTCTCTGCCTACTTGGTTCTTTACAGTAATGACCTGCAGCAGCCATTCTTTGTTGCTAGAAGCAGAAGAGACGGTGCTGTTCAAATTATCTGGGTTAGTCCTCTCAGGTATTGCTCATTCCCTTCCCAGCACACAGTCTGCAAACGGAGCTTGATAACTCAGAGTGGCAGAGCTGCTCCCAGCTGAGGCAAGGCTCCAACTTACTTGTTGCTTTTTATAGATTGAGCTCTTCAAAGTAATGTATTCTGCATGCTGAAGAGTAAAACCACATTAAAAAATAAAAAAAGAAGGGAAAGCAGGAAGGTATGGCGAGGCAGCATCAGCCCAATGCAGAACCTCAAGGGGATCCCTGCTTGGAAGCCATCTTGAAACTTATTCTTTGAAATTCCTATCACATGAAAAGGCAACAATGGATTGGGTGGGGGATTTTGCTATATGATTTTGGTTAAATGCTAATGCTGTCTTTAACTTCTATTCCCAATTTAGTGTCTTCTACAAAAGGCTCTTTTGTCCCACCTGCCCCTAATCCTCTTCACTAGCATTAGGAGGACAAAGGTAGGACAAAAATGTTTGATAGGACAAAGCCCAGTTTTCAGACAAGTGTTTCTGCCATCGTGGTTCTGCACAGTGAGGGCTGTAATGTGGGATAGGAGAAATCCACCTTTCATTACAGTGATGACAAGCTCCTTCCAAGCCAAGGTGGCCAACAGCAGCTGCTCCCCATTCCAGTGACCAGGGCATGATGCTCCCAATAGCAAGGCTGCTCCACGCACCCCACTTTGAAATTTGCTGGAGAAAGCAAAGTAACTCCCTTATATCTACCCCTTCATCCTAAAGTCTTCCTACCTACAGATTTCAAATCCTTGTATGAAGCTTTTCAAAGTTTGGGGGAGAAGCCAAAAAGCAGACTTATAATAGAAACTCAGCCACAGCCTTTGGCATAGTTTGGCAGCTCTAATCCTGTAATAAACTCAAAGCACACGTGAGTCTGAAAAACAGCATGGTGAATTCTCTATTCCTGTCCTCAGTATTTTTAGCAACCAGGGTAATTTTTAGCCTGTGCTTTTCTGTTGGTTTTTCCCCCCCTCTCTTTCGGTGTAAAGATGTTGTCAAAATACAGGCATTGCTAGCAGTGCAAACTGCAGTCACTTGATTCAGACAGACACGCCTGACATTTCAAAACACAAAATGCTCAGCAACCAAATTCCTGGCATGCTATGAAATGCAAAAATGTGAAACTGTTACCTATGGCAAACATTTCTCCATTTAGTGTATCACAGGACAGCAGTGAGGAAATCAATGGGAGAAAAGAGAAAAAGTCAGAGTTTATGATCTGCAGATAACTTAAGGGAAAGGAATCCTAAATCTTGAGCAAATGTTTGGTTTTGCATTGTGGCAAAAATGTTTGTTTCCTTAACATGGGGTGATTACAATGCAATCTGCATTTTTGTTTAAAAATACTTCTCCTGCTGTCTGGGCTGCAGTGTAAACAGGATGCACTGAAATGTCAGCCCATCCGTGGGCTCTGCTGTGGCAGACGCACGCAGAGAACCAACGCACTCACACTCAAATCTGACCTGCTTCCCCAAAATAGATCTTCACCACCCCTACAGAGCCATCATTGTCTGATTACAGTTCCCCAGGCATGGGGGAACGTGGGGATGGGCAACTCGATGGTCGTAGTTAGTGTGGCCAGAGGGAAAGGCTGGGGGATGAGCCTGGGGGCTACACATCCATAATCAAGCTGTGCAGGAGGGAAGCTCAGCAAGGAGCCCAAACCTCACTGTCCATGCTACCTCCTCTCATCGTGCCGTTGGATTAAATCCATCCTTGCTGGCTACTAGCAGTTGCCCACCCCTGCAGGGTTAACTGACATGGGGCTGGATTTGTTCCTTGAACTCCCCACCACAAATGTCAGGAAGAGACCAAGATATTTGTCTTTGGCTGTTATTCACATTGGTACGAACTTAAGACATGGAGATTGTCTTGTTTGTAAATTTTTCTCCTTGAAAAAAAAAAAGTAAGACAGGAATCCTGCAAAGCCCTCATGCACAAGTACTGTCTTTGTCAGACTCTAGGCAACAGTTAAGGCACTAATACTTTCCCAGAATCATGAAAACTAAAATTTGCACAGAGAAATGCTGCTAGTGCTGGATCCAGCCTTTCTTTTCTGCTCTCCTCCATTAAAAGTTGCTCACATCTAATCTTCTTTAAAAGACAGATATGTGAGATCAGTAGGACGCCTCAGGTAACATACAATCAATATTTGACAGACTGCCTGTGACAAGGCCACTATCCCTGAGGTGGCACCAGTGTCTGGCATGCAATGTCTAACTTCTTCCTTGCCATAAACCTGATTTTCATACAACACACATTTCTCAGGGAAAGCATCTTCCCCACAACAGCTCCTGCAACAGATCTTTAGTAATAAAAAATGTTCTTTCCTTAGCGTTTTCCTGAGCCCTGATCCAACACAACACTTCAACACCAGGCTGCCTTTAAGAATGCCTCTGCTCAAGAGACTGTAACCAAGAGGACTGCAAGTGGCCTCCCTGTGACAGGGACTCTGGGTTTCCAAAGGTCCCTTTCAGGTTTCTTAGAAATAAATGTTTCTTGGAGCCTTGACACTAAACACAACCTTTCACATTCTGACTAATAAGACTTGGGTTTATGAATTTGCTCAAGTGTTTCAATACTCCAAGACTTTATTCAGTGCAGGAGTTACACTCAGGTTAACAAACCCCAAATCTTTTCCTGCATCTCAAAGGTCTGACAAGAATAGCAGTAGCTCTGATGGGTGCAGCCATGTTAAACTGACTCATTATCCCACAAGCTCGTGTCTGCAGGGACTCTTAAAACCACAATGATAATAATCTGGTCTCCAGCAATGGTGTCCAACCAAGCTAAAACTGGAAAAGGGGTTTGGGGAAGCCCATTTCATTTAACTGCCACCTCTTCTCAAAACAAAATTCCCAGAAGACCAGCTGAGGTTTTATGGAAAAGTCATTTGCAGTTCCCTTGGCTGTGGAAAAGTATTTGTCAGCATGTAACAACTACAAGGGGTAAGGATGAAACTAATTGCTTAGAAAATTACTTCACAAAATTAAATAAGGACATTTGTTTCAACTCAGTGAGCATAAACTGTCTCTTGAATGAACTATCTTCTGTTTTCTTCTTTCTGGTTAATGACTGACCAAATAGGCTTGTTTTTCAGTGTGTAGCCAACAACTACAATCATCATGGTCCCTTGAACTAAGTCTTTGCTCTCTGTACTTCAGCCCAGAAGTCGATGACAAATGTAAGACTATCACTGATTTTCTTACAGGTGGCTGCAAATCCTTTGAAAAGAGATTTATCACTGAGATATTCTTGGTCTCTCTCCAAAGCTGCCTTAGACTCTGGTAGTCTGAGGGCCTGCCTAACAGATCTGTTTTATTGTGTGCTGCTTGGTTCCATATGCAAAAGTGGTTTGTAACCTGCAAATGCATCTGCTAAAATACAGCACATGCCAAAGGAGGTGAGAAGACCCATGCAGAAACAGCTGTAACATCAAAAAAAGTTTTACCTGCAGGTGGGACACATTCCATTTGAGAGCTGAGAGCCCTCCTGACTTGTCTCTGCTGGCAAGGAGTGGGAAGGGGTGATGACAGGCACTGTTAACAGCCCTGTGCTGGGGTCACAAATTTGACCATTCATGTCTCTTCCAAATGGGGAGTGTTGCAATGCTAGACTGTTCCTGGAATTATCAAGAAACCCCTTTTCTCCCAGTGGCCAACACGGGTTTAAGGGTTTTTCCTAATAATTTTACGGTGTGCACAGGTGACCCTTATAGACATAGATGCCTTGTCATCAACAGAAAAAGATTTATCTGATCTGGTAAGCACTGTGTGAAGGTCGAGGAAAGCCAGCTGGGATGGCTAAGATGTTTTGGGTGGGCTGGCAAGTCAGGAAGTACACTTGGACTTCTGCTGATGGATTTTGGCTGAGCTGACAGGTGCTAGCAACATGAGATGAGGAGGTGGCAGCAGTGAGGAACAGTTGATCAAGCAGTGTTTACTGCTTAGAAAGAAAATACAACAGGGGAGGTAGGCCTAAACACATGAAAACCCCAATCCTCTTCCCTTTAATTTTCATTGAGAACAAAGATAAATTTTAATAAAAAGCCAAACCCACAACCCAGTCACAACTTGTGTTGATGATACTAACACTGAAGTGAGTCGTCATTTCTCCCACTCAATCCTGCTTGGAGTACATGACAGGAGTTTTACCATGCCAGACTTTTGGGTTGGGGCCATCCAAACCCAAAACATCCATACAAAGTGTGAGGGATCTGGACACTGATGGAGCACGTACTGCCCAAAATCTCTGCTGCCTCCACAGCTGACAGGCAGCATCCCAGCAGTGGCAGCTCAGTCCCCATGTCCACTGTGGGAGGGCATCAGCTCTCACTCATCACCCCTGCCTTTCTGGCTCTCCTGCTTCCATTGAAAACATGCTCTTACCCACACCCCAGGAAGAGCCAGGTATTTAGTGTTGCTTTCTTGCTGAGGAGATTAGGATGTTTTCATGGTGTAACAACAAGCCATAGTTTCAGGCAAAGGATGGGCTGCCTCACGACTTTGAACCCCGGGAGCTGGCAAGGCGGCGAAGGTGAAGAAGCTGGCAGCCAACTCTGAGAAATCAGGCTGCCTTTTCCCCTCCTCCCCTCCCACTCATTCCCTGCACCAGATGTCAACTGGTACATGCAGAAATGCCTGCCATCCTCCCAAATCCCTGCCTGCTGGCTTATGGCACAGCCTTACCAGCTTCCCAGCACTACCTGCCAGCAGGTCTTCTCCAGAGACAGCACTCAGTGCATGCTGAAAAGGCATCTGTGCTCCTTCCTCTCCATCCTCCTCCTCCTGTTATACATTGCAGAGGTGACTTTCAGATGTGATAGCAGACATGCAAAGAGTGCATTAAAAACATGCTAAATGAAAATCCTGACGGGGAGGAAGAGCCCCAGAGGAGCTATAGCAACACGGGAATATTAATCATTTCCAATTAAATAAAGCCCAGCAAAACTCTGCCTTCCTGGCAAAGCAGCAGGGCTTCCCCTTTTCTCCTTCCTGCTTTCAACATTGCACAGTTGGGTTGCTTCCCTACCAATAGAAGTGCCATGCTCAAGGACACCTTCAAACCATCCCCAGCCCACGCGAAGGCGGGCACGTTCAACAGATTTATAGGGCAACCCATGACATTTATTGGGAAGACTTCAGCCAAACAGCAAGCCTTCTGTGCTCTTTTGGACACAGAGAGCCTCAGCAGCAGTTTTGTGCAGAGCCCGTTCAGCCCCACCAGCCTTGTAGCATCCAGGGCTGAGCCATGCTTCATGGAGAGGAGAACAAAACCCACCAGCCTCAAGCATTCCCATGACTGTGGGGACCACAGGTTAGTCACTGGTCTTAGACTGGGAAGGCTTGAAGGATTTTCTATGATGAACAGAGATACCCAAAATTAAGATAGTTTTAGAGGAGTGGGATGTTTCAAAACTGCTGGGCATTGGCCTAACTCTGTCTCCAGGCAGGTCAGCTGGAGTTACGCACCTGACTCCGGTGGAACCAGCCAATGGTTTGTGCTTTCCAAACTCTTTCCTTGAGCTTAGGAACATGCTATCCTCCACCCCAAATATGGGGAACTCTGCACAGCATGGCATTCAGAGGAAGGGATTTATTCCCTCCCTCCAAGGCAGGGAGAAGTTAACTGCTGAATTCCTCTGGGACCAAAGCCTAGATTTAAACTTTGGCTTGTGAACCAGCTCAAACCCAGCGTTAGAAATACCAGCAAGGGAGAAGCTGAGCATGACAGACCCTGTACATGATCTGTGACTGAGGAACTTTAGTTCCTTTGTCCTTTTATCTTAAGGGAACAAGCCAGACTTAGTGCACAGCTCTGAAGAGACAAGGGAAGAAGGCAACCTGAGTATGGTGGTGTTCTGCACACAGGGAGTAAAAAAAACCCCAAGAGGCAGAGCAGGGTGAGAAAGTCCATCTCTGAGCTTACCTGAGATGGGGGTTATGATAAGGCACCTCTCAGCATTTTGTCTAGGTTTCCTACTCACTCTGAATTAAGCTGGAAGTCCAAGCCTGGATAGCAACACAATGAAGAAATAGCTTCCCCACCAGACGTCAGAGGGTGACAGAACTGCAGAGCAGAGTCCAGTGCTTTGTCTCCAGCTGTCATCACTGGTGCCTAAAAACAAAGCTTCCCTGCACTCTACAAACAGTTTTCAGAGTTTACTGCCATACAACCTATATCTGCACCTCCAGCTTCTTCAGCCTGCCTTGCCATGCAGTTTTATCTGCACAGCAGCATCTCTGCCACCCCATACCAAAGGAGCCAAGTGGCTCCACTCTATGCCACAGCCTCTGCTGCAATGACTTCCCACCAGCACATCACAGGGATGGAATTACTAAAGGACACCTCCTGAATATATGGAGGCTGAATTTAGCCAAGGAGACCAAGACAATGATTAAACAAGTCTTGTTAGAGATTTGTTTTAATCATTATATTTATTAAAAATCATAATTTCTGAAGAGAAAATAGACCTGAATGTGATTTTGAGCAGGAATCATGTTCAGGGGGAACATTTCTCCATCAGCTACTGAGGTCACCTCGGTATGCCCTGTACCTGAAGGCAGCCTGAGACAAAAACATTGTCTGGTAAATGCTGTCACAGAATGAGGAACAGCTCAATTCACTCACACATCTAAGGGGTCAAGATCTACCAGCCACAAAACGCCATCACACTGAAGGAATTCCATATATACTGTTTGTTATCTAAATCCCTCAGAAGGGAAAAACAGCAGAGAGGGAGGGAGAAGGCCTCTCTGTGTTTTTCCCAGAAAGAGGAAGCACAGCCTTGCTCCTGGGGTTGCTTTTCTCCACAAGCAGCAGCTCAAGGGATTTGCACCTCGTGCCTGGCAAAAGCCTGGTTCCAACCATGCTGGGACAGGGTGCAGGGATGTGGGACAGGAACATGGTGCATGGACAGAAAGGCCCTGCATTGCACAGCTCTTCCTTTTGCCAGGAGCAAATTGTCGCATCAGAGAGTCCCTCTGAGCCAGGACGTCATATTAAATGGATTACATCCACTTCTGCCTGCCTCCACCCCACCCTGCAGCAGCTGGTGGAGAAGAGCAAGGAGAAAGTGGGAGAAACAGAGGGGCTCTGGAGGGAGGTTGGTACTGGTTACTGTGCCTGCCATCTCTGCCAGCCACCACAGCTTGGCCTTCATGTTTCAAAGAGAGCTGTGCTTTAAGATGATGCCATTTTGGGGGTGCCCAGCATAAACACTGCAAAAAGACCAAAGTTTCAGGGGGTTCTCAATGTTTTAAGAAAGCCTCCAGATGGCTGCCCAAATGAGAAACTGCAGTGTTTTCTCTTTTCTTACTTCATTTTCACTCCTGGCTACCCAGCAAGATCATGCAAGGAACAGATGCACAGAAAAATGAAAAACAGTTGGGAAAACACATATAAAAATGTGTGTATAAAAATAGCAGCAGTGTCCATTTTGCAATGCAGAGAGTACAGCTATGTGAGGAATACATTTTGGTGCCAGCAAAGAAACTCAGACAATCCTGTTAATTAAGAAGCACCAATACCCTACCCCAGTCTCTTGCTCCCATGATAGGCAACAGCTGCTCTGGCTCCAGAGCAGCAGCCAGCACAGGAGCCCATCCAGCAGAGTAGAGAGACTCGGGAGAGATGAGTTTAGTGGCCCTTGAGCACCAGCATTCCTCCAGCTTCAGCTTTTCCATCTGTGACAGGCTCCTCTCTGCTGCAGAGCTACACACAGCTGGTAACTCTGGAGGATCACCGTAGTAGCAGTGACAACACAGGTGGGTCTGGTGAGTTCCTGGCTTATTTCTCAGACAGAACACATTTTTTGAAATAATGACTCCCAAAACACAGGCTTGCTAAACCTTGCTAGGGGCATCTGGCTTCTCTCATAGCTTTAAGTCAGCTTAGAAGGGCCTTTGCTTCCCCATGTCATGTTTGCAAACCCAGTATCTCACTGCTTCTGATCCAGTCTGTTGGGAAGCACAAGCTGTCCAAGCTCTGCCAGCTATGCTCAGACAGAAAGCTCCTGCAGGCAAAGCCAGAAGCTCTGTCTTTTGGGCCTGGCTGTCTCTGCACTCTTGGTTATGCCAGTCATGCACCACCTTCTGCAGGGCTGAGCTCTCCCTACATCAATGGTAAATAATGCTCTGGCCATTCACCAAATGGCACATTTATCTCCCTAACAGCTCATTCAGCAGCTGCAGCTGAGCCCTGGCTCTGCTCCAGACCAAGGACAACAACCTCCAGGTTACTGCAAGAGCACCAGCTCTCTGTTCACTGTAGGGCACCTCAAAAGTGGGTTTGTAGGAAGAAGGAAGCACATCCCTGGCAAGACCTGGGGTGCTAATGATGGCCTGAGCAACCACCTCCATGCTCCCTGCCTCAGTCATTGATGGGGAACAAGGCTCAGCACCTGCAGTCTTTGGTCCTGGGGAGAGGGGATAGCAGAGGCTGGGTCTTGCTGCTGTCTCTGCAGGAACCAGACCCCCCAGATGAATCATTGCACTTAAATTTTTTTATTGTTCTCTTAAAATCATGCAAGTTTTTCCTCTCTGAAAGAGCACTTCAGGATGCTGTTCCTTTTCCTACTCTGCAGAAGAAGTAAACCACATCATGTTGCTGGCCGGACACCAGAAGCTCTGCTCATGAAGAGAGGTTGCAATACTCCCTTGAGAAATGCCTCATTCCTCTTCCCAAATCACATCATAGCTTGGATTTGCCATATCCTTACACGCAGGAAAATGTGAAGGATGAAATGACACTTCATTTCACCACCACTGCCACAGAGGAGGTGACAAGGAGGGCAGGTGGAAGCAAAAATAGCAATTTTTCCTCAGCACAGCAATCCTGGTGATGGTTGCTGCTAAACCCCACAGGATCAAAGCAGCCTTGCTGACAGCCCTGCCAGTGCATCGGCCCATACACCACCCCACACTCCCTGCAAGGACTGCCTGGGAGTGGTGTGTGCATGTCCCTGCACAGGGCTGGAGGCAGACAGGTGCACTCCAGCTCCCTCTCTCTTTTCCTAGAAAGGTTTTTAGAAGCCCCCAAATTTGGTTTTGTCTGGAATGATTGAGGGCATGATGTGAGTCAACAAATGAGAGTGAAACAAGTAAATTATATTTGTCAAGGCAAAGACAAGCCAGGAAGACAGGAACAATGGGCTTGGTGGGAATCAAAAGAAAGCCTCGCACCAGGCAATAAATTGGTAAATGAGGCACAAAGGACAGGGGAGAACAACAACTAGCCTGCTGCTGCTAATCCAGTCATAGTGTTCAAAGCAGGATCATGAGTCCCCAGCCCCATCAAGGCTGGAACAAAAACCCCAGCTTACCACATGCAAGAGCAGAGCATCTTATCTTTGGCAAAGCCAAGGTCTCCTGTTTGTGGCATGTGGGAGGCTGGAGATCTGGAGTCAGGTGCTGTGGATACCTGCCCATGGTATGGAGACAGCAGGAAAACTGGCTGGACTCACCTGCAGGACCCTCACTGCATGGAGGGGTGCTCTGGGGGATGGGGGCTCCCCTGCCAGTTTAGGGCTCGCTGATGCAGCACTGGGCAGTGTGCCAGGCTGGGGCTGTGCTCTACATGTTGGGGTTTCAGTCTTGCTAGAAAAAAATCCGGGACTTTTTCTGGGGTTTTCGATGAGGTGAGTGTTCACATCGTTTCCTTCTTGCCCCAGCAAGACTCAGCACAGCCTGAGCTCCCACCCAGACAGTGGTTTGGGCTCTTTCCACAGCCTCAAGTTGTGGTGGAGGCTCTGATCCTGCTATCAGTGGTGTGGGGAGCTCTGTGCACACCCCAGCTCTGTCAAGGCCATCCCACAGGAGCCAGCAAAATCTCCCAAATTCTTCTTTGCCCATCACAGGCATCTTACAAGCACTTCCAGGGAACAAAGGGGCCTGTGCAGCTTCTGGCCTGTTTTGACACATCCTTAAGGAAGTTTTGCCCCTGCTTTTGTGTTGCACCTTGTGAAAACCCTGAAAACACATAGGCCATAGCATTGCAGATGGTACAAAGAGCTGCCTGCAAAGATGCTGCCATTCCACTGCTTCAAGAACCCAAAAGGAAGCTGAACTGTGAGCACAGAGCGTCAGCCAGCCAGGAGGGTTTTACAGGCTTCAGGTTTGTTTCTCCCCTGCTGTGCACTGCAGGTTTTGGGTCCCCAAGCAGGACAGGGGAGCAGTGCTACCTGACTCAGTGCAAAGCAGAAATTCTGGCTTGCTCCAACAAAAGCCAGAGGTCTGGCTCCAGGCCTCAAGAGCCCAGGCTGCTGGGGTGCTCGCTGCTTTAGCTGGAGATGTGTTGTATTCATGTAGAAGCGTAGGCGTCTGAGAAAGCAGCCACCACAAGGAAATGAAACCTTAGAGATGCACTGAAGATATTTTTGGGAAGCCCAACATCCCCTTGTCATGCAAATCAGTTGCACAGCCCAGCAATGGTCAGGGCTGGGAGTCTTTCACTTTTCAGCCACAGAGCATAACTCCCAGTTTGGGCTCTGCAGCGTGGCTGGGCTGCACAGGGGCTGCTAACCTGGCAAACACCTCTTGCCAGTCAGCAAGTGGTACTGTACCATCAAAGCTGTGGGGATGGCTGCCCAGCAGAGCCTGCTGGCTTCAGGTGGATCCCTCTTATTTTAAGCCTAGAAGTCATCACCATCAGGGCTCTGCTAGCCATGAACTGGAAGCAAACTGGAGTTTTGACTGTGTGCTCTGAGAGATGCTGTTGTGCTCTTTTTGGGGCGAAACAGCAGGACACCTCACCAGTCCTAAAGCTGCCTGACCTCTAGGAAGCAGTAAGAGTGCTCAGCAACGTTACACATGCATAGAGAGGGAACACCTCCCCTGTGCTAGTTGGTGGTATTTCCATTGCATGGATAAAGATGTTCCATTCGGTCTCTCACCCTGTGTCTCAGAAAAAGCCCTGGCCTGAGTATCTCTACGTACTTGGCAGAGGTTTTATTTCTGTCCTAGAGGATGGGATAAGAGAGATTTCCTCCAGGTTTTAAAGGCTGCTGGTGAGACAAGGAGAGCCACAAGGCCCAGAGGGAATCAGTCTTGGCTGGGGAACAAGGAGAGAGATCCTCCGGTCATGGCTCTGGCACAAGCCTCTCCTGCCTGCAAGTGCCCAATTGTGCTGTTTGTCGCCATCTCTAAAGCAGCTTTATTTAGGGTAAAAACACCCAGCTGTAACAGAGCCTCTGGAGACAGGTCACCACCACAAACCCTTGTCCTTCCCTGGGACCCCAGGGCCAAGCTGTTTATTTGCCCCATTGCTGCAGGGCAGGGATGGAGGTGCAGCTCCTGCTGCCCAGGGAATGGGCAGGCTATGCCCTCTTTTTAGAAGTCACCCCATATGTCAGGAGAGATACAGGGTTCATTGACTCGTTAAACAGGGTGAAGCTAAGCTCATCTTGCATCACCCACAGCTGGCCAATACCCGCTGGAGGCAAGAGTGGAGAGGCTGGTGTTTATTCTCCAACCCCGCAGCTATTCAGCTTTGAACAAATGACCCCTCTGAGCAACACGGCAGTAAATTGCTTAAACAAATGCAAAGTTCAGATAGCTGCAAAGAACTTGTCTCACTTGCCAAAAAAATTACAAAACACCAGTGTTTTCTGAAAAGCAAGGCTGTGCAGCTCGCTCGCGAGAGAGGCGACAAGATGCCAGGAGCCATGAGTGGGGCAGATGCAGAAGGACTCAGACAAGACCAGGGCTGGCTTTGCTGTTATTACTCCTAAGAGCAGATGAAAGGTCCCCCAGACCCCTGCACGGATTTGTAGGGAGCAGGGCAGCAGAGGTCCCCATGGCACAGCAGGTGAGGCAATGTTTGATCAGAGCTTCCCTACCCAGATTTGAGGGCAGCTCATTCCATTGCCCTCTCAGTCAGGAAGTGGCTCACCTCAGCACGGGGTCTTTCAAAGCCCCTTGTCCTCAAATCAGTAGCAACTTCCCACACAGTGATCCCAAACCACCTGAAGGAAAGGGCCAGTAACCTGGCCAGCATCTCCAACCCGTATGAAACAACCTGTATGTGCCCTTGTTCCCCCGTGGGCAGGCACACGAGCATCGCCTACCACAGCGCTGAGCTTTGCCACTGCAACCTTTGAGTAGACACAAACTGCTGCTCCCTTCGCTTTCCAGGAAGGCTGGGAAAGAGGCATTCCTTAGTTCCCCTCTGCACAGCACCCCAAGCACCTGGTGGCTGCTGCTGTTCCAAAAGCAGCTTAAAACCATCACCCCAAGCCAGTGTCTAGGGGTTGTGTTGTGCACAAGCCTAGTAAGTGAAAACCTTGGGAGTCACAAGGGAGTCACACCCATAAACACCAGCACAACTGCTTGTGTTCAAAGGCTCAAAACAATAAGAGAATTTTACCCCAAAATCTCACCCACCCTTCACCATTCAAATTACTGTGCTGGAAGCTGTTGTTTTACTGGTTTAATGGGAGGAAAGAAATAAAGAAGGGAATAATGAAGCCCCCAGAGGACAGAAAGCCACCAGGAGTTTGCACAGCCACATGAACCAGCTGGGCCAGATTCAGGTGAAGCGGTGGCTTCCTGAGTTCAGCTGCACAGAATTAATCATCCAAGTACACAGATCTCACACACCCCTCACTCAGGAGTGCTGCCAAACCCTCTTCAAATGCTCTTCCAGTCAGACTGCGTTCCCCAGGCTGTTTTTCTGAAAAACTGTTTCCAGCCCCCTTTTGCTGGCGGAAAATTGTCACCTTTTACATCTTTCTGAAATGGTTTCCAGGTGAGCCACAAAGCATCTCACCACACCATCCCTTCTTCCCTCTGAATAGCTGCCCAGACAAACCCTTCAAGCCACATGCCAGCTAACCCACTGCAGGGCGGATTTAAAATCTTAGCCGTCACTGCTTTATTTTACCACCAGACCTCATAACCTGCTTCTTTTTGGTTTCCATTGCAGAGATAACGACCCATGGGTGTATTTAAGAGGTAAAGCATGCTGTGAGAGGAGTTTTAACACAACAGCTTACAGCCCAAATCTTTTACAAAGAAGCACTTACAGTAAGAACATGAGCTCCTAAAATTTTAGGGTTTAATCTATAGGAAATAAAAATGGGAAGAAATATTCTTTGTTTAAAACCTTACTTTTCTTTCCTCTCTGGAGCATGACTTACCTGCTATCCCTGCTCTCAGATGCTGAAATGTCTTCTGAGGTCCCTGGTACAACAGTATGTGGAACAGACCAGGAACACAGAATACAGCAATAAAACAACCTCAAACTCCTCACCTGGGAAAGGGCCTTCAGGTCCCTATATAACCTGGCCCCACGACTGGCAGCTGCTGGGGATTAAGCCCCAGCTGATGGAAGTCTGCAGTAACTCACTATTACCACTCCAGAAAGGTGCTGGAATCTCTGTGCCAGGAGAGGATGGATGCCCTGAGCCAGAAAGCAGCAGGGGGACACTCTGGCCCCACCAGGATGGGATGGGATTGGGTTTCTCTGTGCCCTAAGTCTGCCCATTCCCTCTGTAGCCCCTAGAGCAAAGCCCAAGGAGGCAAGGTCAGCCTGTGCTACCTAGATCAGTAAAAGCAGGTAGTTGGTAAAATGGCAAATCATGACTGACATGATAGTTGGAAAGATCTGTGTGCTAGGCTGGGAGCAGGGCTGCCCTTCTGCTGCCCTTGTGGGTTGAGGAGCAATTTGAATGTCCTGTCATGGCAAGGATGGCTGTATATGGGTCTTCTAGGCCCTGCCAGAAAGGGAGGGGCAGCAGAAAGGGCTGGTAGAGGGGGAAGGCAAGGCTTTCTATTGCCTGCCAGTGTAGGGAAAGCAGGAACATCATCCTGCTGCCTGGTGTGCTCCCTGCCAGCTCTCGGATCTAAAGGCTTTGTGGAGCCCAGAAAAGGTGATGTACAAGGCTTGTGAATGCCATCCTTTTCCCACTGCTGAGCAGGTGGGATAATTAAACAGGCTGTGCTGCTAAATGGTTCTGAAGTTGCACGATCTGGAGCAGCATGACAGACGCCCAGCAGGGCCCAACACATCATAAAACTGTGATTGCTTTTCCACTTCTGCCTGGAGAGAGCATCTTCATGGAGCATCCCCTGCTGCCACCTGCCACCAGTGACTGAGGGCCAGCACACGAGCAGCTCCTGCCACCAGCACTGCTTTGGCTCGCTCCCTCTTACAGGCAGGTGGGGATGGAGATTTGGGAACATTTACAGTTTTAGAGGGATGATTTGAACCCTTAGCAAGGTCTGGCTTGAGGAAAACATCACCAAGGATTAAGCCATTCAGGCTAAGTGTGGGCACACAAAAGATGGAAGCATCCCACACCTCCCCACAGCCAGGCAAGGGCTTGATCTTTGCTTTGCATCTGCTTGTAGGTTGTGCTGACTGAAGCTGTAACATCACCGAGAAGGAAGTCAACAGGAACACAGAGGAAGAGGAGGAAATTCCCGTAAACACCCCTGGCTACTGCTGCTAAAAATAAGTGGGAAGGGTGCTGGTTCCTGATTTACTATTCCTTCCTGCAACTTCCCATCCGCCAGGATCATGCCTGCACTGTGAGAACGGCTCCCTGGGATGGACAACTTTCCACAGATGCTGTTCCAAGCCAGCAGCCAGCTGACATTGCATGGCATGTAGATGGATATTTTTTAAGTTATTTGGCTTCCCCATCCATACATGCTGGTTAAGATAACCCAGATGAGCATTGCCGAGAGACCTCACGTCCAAGCACAGAGCAAGGCTGTGGTGCTCTCTCCCCCTCACCCATTATGGGCATCTCAGCTGCCTCCACTGGGAAATAGACCTTTTTCACTGCATGAGGAGCAGGAAGCTGGGCTCCCAAGGAGGTGTTGGAGAGCAGCAGCACTGCTGGGAGCTGGGCATCCCGCAACAGTGCCAGCTATGCCCCCAGCTCATGGAAGGGGAGCTGTGCCCCTGCTGGATGAGGGTGAGCAGTGGAGAGCAGCACTGGTACTCAGCCCAAGGGCAGGTGACTCAAGCTACATCTTGCTTCACCCAATGATTATCTGGCAACTGATTTTCAAAGGCATTTTTCACAGGCTGTTGCCTCCCTGAGGTAGTAACTCAAAATCCAGAGTTGCCAAGGATATGGAATTCAGCGTGTTGTTCCCTTGGCTGCAGCCCTGCTGCCTGGGGAGAGGGACACACTCCTCTTCCAGGAGTTGAAGAGAAGCTGACTCTCAATAGCACAACCTTGCAATACTTCTCATTGCTCCATGCTCCCTGTCAAGCCTGGGAAGTGACCCCAGCAGGAGTTCAGCAGCCATCACTGGTGTGGGCCAGCACTGGCGAGAGGCATCTCTTGCCCTTGTCCCAGCCACTGAGGTCTCAGCACAGCCCTGCTGCTTCAGGGCTCCTTTGGCTGAGCACCCCCCAAATCTGCTTGCATTTATACTGGGGAGAGGCCCAGCTGCTGAGGGGCTCTGAGCAGATGCAGGCAGCGTTTGCAGGAAGCCGGGTTAAGTGATGCTAAAGCCACAGCGGGGTTCCTGCTCTATTTATGGGACTCATCCTACTCAACATGGGTGCCCAGCCTCCCTGCCACATCCATCTCCTGGCCAAAGGCAGCTGCCCAAAGGTGCTGCCTGCAGCCAGGATCCCCACAAGCCTCCCAGTGCAGGCAGTGCTGCTGAGACGAGGAGTTGCAGCTGCAGACAGCCTGTTTGCCTGAGACCGCTCTCGCAACTCGTTGGAATAGGATCACACGAGTCTTTTGCCTGCCCTGCTTATTCCAGTTTCCTTCTCCTGCCATCTTTATTTTTTGTATTTTTAGAAAGCAGTTACAACTGAAATAAACATGGATGAAACTTGTGGTTTACAAAAAACTGTTCATACCATAGCAAGGATATCCCACAGTTCTCTCTGTTTCCCATGTAAAAGATTTTCCCAATTATTTTACCATTGGTTTGCCTATAATGGGTGTAGCATCCCTCATTTTTCCTTGTTTCAGGGAACATCCCAGAAATGTGCAACCTGCATTTGCCAAGCATCTTTCCTCGCAGGCAGGGCGAGTTCCTCCTCACCCCCAGGCTTCCCCTGGGAAGGTCCCAAATGGATGTGCTGCTTTAGAAAAGTGCAGCAGGTCTGGGAGGGCAGAGACTCCCCTACTCCCCTTGTGCTGTGGAGAAAAACCCAGCTTTTTCCCTTCTATGTTATTTCCTTGAAAATTTCCCTTTGTTATATGCATGGGGTGAGTCTGTTCAGACCACGTCTGACCATTGCAGTGCCTTTTCTCATGAGACACTCACTGATGTTCTAAACCAGCAGGGGCTGGCCCAGCCCTGTGTCTGCTCTGTTCCCAGCCAGCCTCATGATTTTAGGACACCCTTTTTTGGCCGTGAAGATCTTCTGTCAGGATGTATTAAGGTAGAAAGAAAGTTGGAAAAAGGCTGCTCCACCCACGCATCCTCCAGCAGGCAACCCCCGGGCAGCACTGCTTTCTCCCAGCCCTAATCCCACCCGCCTCCATTTCGCTGCAAAGCCAGGAGGAAGCCCAATTGCTGACAGCATTGCTAAGAAACCCATCATGTCCAAAGTCATTGTGCTGTTTTTAGCATCTTCCATCCAGGAATCTCACAAGCGTGTGACTGGGGAGGTATTTTTACCTTCCTCCCTCAGCATTCCAGGCAGGACAGCTGGTCCCTCCACAGTGTGAGCCAGTCGCTGGTGGCTGCCGTGAGCCGGGACCAGCAGCTGGGCCCGCTGCCAGGATTGCTGGTTTCCAGGCCCCAGCACCCCGGGACCCCACAGCTGAACCAACCACCCCATTTCCCAATGGGGTTTAGTCTTTGGGATCAGAACTGCGGCAGTGTGCTTGAAATCATCCCCCAGTGCTTCTGTAAACAATAGCAGAGAAGATTAGGAGGAACAGCAAATGTGGATTAAGGACAAAAATAGTGCAAAATCGTGTGGAGTTTTTTTTCAGATAAACAATGTGTGAAGGCTGGCCACAGCACTCCTGCTTTGCAGAGCCCTTTCCTGTATGTGCCCGAGCTCCCACACCCGGAGCTGGGCTCTTTTGGGCCCATCCAGATGCAGAGCTGGCCGATAAAACAGCAAATGACAGGCAGGGGGTCAGACCTCAGTCAGCACTCAGCACTCCAAATCCAGCCTCCCTGTCCCCATGCTGCTGCCCTTGGTGTGACAGAGAAAACCATGTACTGCAAGGGTCCTCGCAAGGCTAATCCCTCACAGTAAGATCAGAATAGTGTGGCCAGCAGGACCAGGGCAGTGACCACCCCCCTGTACTCGGCACTGGTGAGGCCACACCTTGAGGGCTGTGTCCAGTTCTGGGCCTCTCACTTAAAAAAGGACACTGAGGTGCTGGAGCATGTCCAGCAAAGGGCAACAAGGCTCTGGAAGGTTAGAAAACATGTCTTTGAGGAATAGCTGAGGGAGCTGAGCGTTAGCCTCAAGAAGAGGAGGCTCGGGGGGTCCTCATCGCTCCCTACAAGTACCCGAAAGGAGGCTGTGGCCAGGTGGGGGCCGGTCTCTTCTACCGGGCCCACAGTGAGGGGACAAGAGGAAATGGCCTTAAGATGAGACAGGGGAGATTCAGATTAGAAAAAAATGTCACTGTTAGGGTGGTCAGGCACTGGAATAGGCTGCCCAGGGAGGTGGTGGAGTCACCATCCCTGGGGTGTTTACGAGGCCTCTGGCTCTGGGTGATGTGGTTTAGGTGTTACAGTGGCAGTGCTGGATGGACACCCGGACTGGATGATCTTAAAGGTCTCTTCCAACCTTGATAATGATTTTGTGATCCTATGAGAGTGTCCCTGCACACCTATTCCTTGGTAGGTACTGCCCAGCCCAGGCTGGATGCTAGTTCATTCAGACTGACGTGTGGGGGAACAGAGGAGTGTAACTCATTGGCTTTCTTGAGAAGCATCAAAACAAAGCCAAGGTCTGTGAAAACCCCTGGGGTTTCAATCAGCCCAAACTCCTCTTTGACAGAGAAATGATCCTGAGGAAAAGGATGCAGCCTCCTGACTCTCCTCTGGACAGAGCCAAATGCCAGCAAGGCCGTGGCACGAAGGATGTTGCTTGATGCAAGGGTGACTACATAACTTCGCTGGAGAACAAGAACCTTTTCAGTCTTTGGGATATATTAATAAGGATATCCCTCTATTTTTAAGACATCAGTGGGAGCCACTTGAAGCACTCAGCTTGAACCAGCAGGGAGTTAATATCCCTGACAAAAATCCCTCCTCTGGGAAATCAGCCCTCAGTGAGAAGCCAGCACGCCGCCCTTTCACGGCGCGCCGCAAATGGGCTCAGCGCGCTGAAAACCGGGACACCGGGATGCTGCAGGCACAGCGGCGCTGCCCCGGGACGAGGTGCTCTGCAGGGGCTGAACCTGCGGCCATCGCTCCTGCGGCTGCTGCTGCTGCTGCTGCTCCAGGGCGCCGGGAGATGCGGCAGGAAGGGCAGGCGCCAGCCCCTCGGTCCCGAATTAGGTCAGTGGAGCTGGAACATCTGGCCCCGCAGCTGCCTTTCTGCGGGGATTAGGCACCGGCGCCGCGCAGGCACCGGGATGTAAATAGCCCGGGATGCGGCTTGTGGGGGCTGCACATCGGTGCCCTCCCCGTGGCCGAGGGGCTCGGGGCTGCCCTCGCCTCTATCCCATGGCCCTGTCCCAGCCGTGGCTGCCCGCAGGACACTGCCCTCCCTCGGGCCCACCTGTGAGCCATTGCAGCGCCATGGGAGGAGTTGCAAAGGTGAGCAAACATTCCCGGGAAACTGGGAGAAACTGCCAGTAAGGAGGCATTATCCAAAAAAGCTACACAGGAAATCAGGAAACTCGGCTTAGTCACGGGACAAGGCCACGGGCAGGGGGGACACCAGCTGCTGAGGGACATTCCCATTCACCATGCAAAACCAGGGCCAAGTTTTTACATCCCATATATAAACACACAGCGTCTCTATATAAACTCACATAAATGAAGACACACAGGACATTGCTCTTGATTAGCATTTTAAGCAGTATCAAATTTCCTTGTTTCTCAGTCGTGAGAAGGCAATTAGGTTTTCTGTGTGGTTTTTATTATTTTTTTTTTAACTGCAGAGCAGCAGCAGGCACACTGTCAGGTGGTTCCTTCTTGACATTTCACAATGCTCTTGCCAGCCTGGGCTGCTCTGTGTGGCTGTGGATTTCAGACCACTTTAGTTCAGGGTTTTGTCTTTGCCACTGCCATTGGAGCGACCTGAGGGGCACAGAGTAAGACAAGCAGAAGGATCATGACGGGTTTGTATTTCATCCCCTTGCTCAAAGCTCAGAGCAGGGTGCTCGGGATGCTGTATCCAGCTGGCCTGTAAAACCTCCAGGGATGGAGCCCTCCCAGCCTTCGTGGGGCCTCCCTGACCTCACTGCAGTTCATTGACAGCCATCAGGTACCAGGGGGAACATGGCATCCACATGTGGTCTAAAAAGTGCCAAGTGGAGGAAGAAAACCCCTTTTCTCGACCTACTGGCTGTGCTTCTGCCCACAGGGGTGGGAGGTGCTGCTCTCCATTGCTACCAGGGCACCCTGGGGGCTCACACCCAGCTCCTGTCCCACCCCCAGGCCTTTCTCACAGTGCTGCTCCCTGGCCAGTCCCTCTCCAGGTTTGCTCTCAGGAGTTAGTCCTTCCCCCTTGCAGCAAGTAGGAAAGAGCAGGTTTAACACCTGCTCCTGCCTTTTCTGGTTGTGAAAAATAAATTTTTAAGTGCACAGGACCATTTTTTTGCATGCTTTCTCCATGCAACTGCATTTCTCTAGCTTCATGTGGCTAGGGATTGTCCCTGTAAATGGAAAGACAGGAAGGCATATAAACCTGGAATTTAGGAAGAACAATGGTTAGAGGAGGTTTTAAAAGGAAAAGTTTAAGGCAAGTGGAAAAGAGCTGTATGAATCACACACCAGAAATACAACCACAACAAAAGCAAAAGGTGAAATAGAAAGTGGAAGCAGGTCTATTTCCAATGCCCACAGCGATCCCCACTGCTTACAACCACTTTGTGACTTCATAAGTTGGCCTCCTCACCCAGATCAAATGAAATCTCCTGAGCTTCCAGGCATCTATTGTTGATCATCTGTCTTTATAGACAGAAATATTTTAGTATCTCTTAAATCAGTGTCATGTGTGTCTCTTCCACAATTTCCGGGAATTTCTGGGCTGCCTTTACTGTCTGCACAGTTACAGACACAATCTTTGCTGTACCACGATCTTGTGATCTGACATAATTTTCTGGCTGCTTCTTTCTCCATAATAGACTCACTTCATTTTTTAGTTCCTCTGTGTTTAAAATAATATATAACTTTACCTCTGGCCCTCAAGATTATCCATCAATAATAAGAGTTTGAAAGTAGAGACTGAGTATGCTTCAGAAGAACACAGATATAAGAAAGATGGCACAGAAGAAATTACCGGGGTTGTCTGATTAATTTGAAATCGTACCATTAAACCACCCTGCCTGGACTCTGGGCCCTTTGCCTGTATCCTTCTATGCCAGGAGTATCATAATTTTAGGCTTCTTCAGGCAGCTTTAATTTAAAAATTAGCTTTAGCCTTCTCCCCTTAGAGATAAATCCCAAATGTCTTCCCCATCCCACCAGACTGAGACTGGGCAATGTGGTGGATGAAGGTCACAGAAACAAACAGTGAATTGGGTCAGTGGGTCTACAGAAGGTTTTTGAGAAGCTGAGGTTCAAAGATGCCTGAGTTATCAGCTGAGGACTATTTACAAGTCTGTGGTCCCAAGGATTTTGATGAAGCTGCTGTATCTTAGGCCTAACCCCTGTGATATCAGAGCGGTGCCAGGATATTTCAAGTCAGGGCTTGAATTCATATTTACAGTTTTTGTTTGTGGCCCACTAAGGCCCACACTTAAGACTTCAGGAGGATGCTGAGATTCAGCAGTGGGAGCAGAAAGAGCAGCAGCAGCAACACCCTTTAAAAAAGAGACCTGATGCATCATTAAAGGCAGTGTGAACAAGACACACAGAGTCATGCTTTAAAATGTCATCCAGGATGGATGCCCAGCTTACATCCCGAACACATGGGACTACAGCTCTGTTACCTCCCATCTCAGCTTCGGGACACCTCTCCCTGCTGGCCAGAGCCAGCCTTGGGACAGCTGAGCAGTCAGCAGTCCCTGTGCCCAACAGCTAGAAAATGAAGGTGGAGAGCTGGAGTGCATGAGGAGGAGCCGTGAACAGAGCCCATGAGGGCTGAGCCCTGCTTGCCCAGCACAGCAGTTCATTCCCAAGTGGCTTTTCCTCATTATCCCCTTGCTCACTGGAGCAACAAAACCCTCAGTACAAGGAGCTGTTGCAGGCACAGTCAGAAGAGGAGAGATGAGGTAATGGCAGGAGAGGACAACAGGGAGGTGGAGGAGAGGAGCAGGATGGGTAGGGAGGAGGCAGCTCTGTAGGGTCTTTTTCCACCATCCCACATGATGTGGGAACATCAGACACATCAGTCACTGTAGGAGTAGGAGAAGAGACCAGGGCAGGAGGATCAGGGCATGAACACAGGGAAGGCAAGCAGGAGGCTGGGAAACAACGGCAGGATGAGGAGGAGGAAAGTCCTGGGGGTCACCAAGATGTTCTGCAGGGAAATGCTGGAAATAGGAAAGCGGAGATGTTTTCCTCAATTGGCAATTTGAGAAGCCATTAAAACACATGCCTGTGCACATCCTTGTATTTAGGGAAATATTTTTGTCTGCATCTTTCCCAAACCTACTAAATCCACCATGTAGGGAAAGCATTTGTCATTACATATGGAGGCATTCCTGTGTGCCCTTGCACACACCACGGACTGACTTCAGGTTACACTCAGTGATGGCCATTCAACCCCCAGGAACACCTTCTCTAAAACAGGAACTACAGCACTGAAGTCAAGACACTTTCCTGCTGTGCTTCTGCAGACTTTCCTTTGGAGGCACTGGCAAGGTGCTCCCAAGAAGGCAGAGGCTGCAAACAGAGCCTGAGGTTTCTCTTGGTCCAAAAGAAGGAATAATAAACCCTTCATAAAAACCTAAGATGAATTTCATCAGGCAGAGGATGTTGCCACCTGCTGCTTAAGTAAGGGTAGACATCATTTCCCCATGGTTTGGGTCATTCCTGGGATTTGACTTTTTTGTGCATGTTCCAGGGACTGACAGATTATTTTTTTCTGCTCGTTCTTGCAGGTGCCAGCAACTCCTTTTCCACTGTACTGCTGGCAAACACAACAGACCATGAAACACTGGAGTTTCTCTGCAGTCTCTTCACTGTAATCAGGTTTGCACATCAGGTGAGCTACCGCAGCAAGCAAACATCACCTGAAAAGCCTTCAGATGAGCCCAGCTGTGTACTTAGCTGCCACTTTTCCCCTGGTGCCTCTTAGCATGAGGTGTAAAACCTTCAAAGAGAGCCAAATTTTGAGCACCCAAAAGCAAATTAAAGACAGAAGGGACTTTTAAAATTATTTTCAAAGAACTGTTAAAAAAAGTGTATGGCCTACACACATTAGGAATAGGAGTGGAACTGCTAGCCTCATTTGCAATTCAAAGAATTAGGTTGCAATGTTGAGATTAGAGCATACATTCTTTGTGCAGGATTAAATAAAAAGGCTGATGTTTCTTTGAGACAGTAGCTTGGCAGACAATGAGAAATAAAATAAAACGAGCCTGTGTTGCTCTGCACTCAGAGCTGATGAAACAGCAGCATTGGATTGCTGTTCCCCCTGCTAAAATGCCTCTTGGGGAAAGATCTATTAATCACAACCATCTGGAAGGGAGCCTCAGCTGCAGATGCAGTCAGGATACTGGGGGCAGAGCTGAGCAGCCAGACCAGTGGCTGTGGCCAGGAAAGAACAGCAGGGACTACATCCATCTGTGGGGACAGGGGAGAAACACCATCAGGGTCCAGTGCACAGGAATGGAGAGCAAAGCCTTGGGGATCACGCTGATTTAATCCGAACTTAATTTCTGTAAGGTTTCCAGGCATGATGAAATTACTCTGCAACTGGTTGGTTTTCTGGGGGCTCAACCAGTTCCATACAGGATCTAAAATTACCAACGCAGCAGCAGAAAGGGAAGGGAGCTCATGCCATGCCAGGTGGCAGGGCACTCACTCACTGGAGCTGGCCAAATTAGCTTCATCCACTTTGCCAAGAGCCATTGCCCTGCCTACATCTCCTGCAAGTAAAGAAAATGCTGCTTCTGCAGGGGGGCATAAATCTGTTTCTAGAAGGAAAACTGAGGAAAAGTGCAATTTTAGGTGACTTTCCAAAGTTCTCAGAGGCCTTTACTAGCCATGTGAAGGCCTGAATGCTGTCAATACAGTTCTCAGACATGGCACAAAGTAAAGTCTTCCTCTTCACCAGGAACCATAGAATGGTTTAGGTTGGAAGGAAACTCAAAGTCCATCTAGTTCCACCTCCCCTTCCAAAGGAAGGGCCACCTTCCACTAGGCCAGGTTGCTCAGAGGCCCATCCAACCTGGCCTTGAACACTTCCAGAGATGGGGAACCCACAACTTCCTTGGGCAACCTGTGCCAGTGCCTCACCACCCTCACAGCAAAGAATTTCCCCTTAATACCTAATCTAAACCTACTGTCTGTCAGTTTAAAACCATTATTACCCCTTGTCTCCATGCCCTCGTTAAAAATCCCTCTCCAGCTGTCTCATAGGGCTCCTATACCCATAGGTGCTGGAAAGTGCTCTAAGGTCTTCCTGGAGCCTCCAGGCTGAACATCCCCAACTCCCTCAGCCTGTCTTCACAGGAGAGGTGCTCCATCCCTCTGATCATCTTTGTGGCCACCTCTGGACTTCCTCCAACAGGTTCATTTCCTTCCTGTGCAGGGGACCCCAGAGCTGGATGCAGCACTGCAGGTGGGGTCTCACCAGAGCAAAGGAACAGAATTCTCTCCCTCTCTCTCCTGGCCATGCTGCTTTGGATGCAGTCCAGGACATGGTTTGCTTTCTGGGTTGCAAGGGCACATTGCTGCATCATACCCAGCTTCTCATCCACCAGCACCCCCAAATCCTTCTCCTTAAGGCTGCTCTTCTGCCCAGCCTGTATTTTGCTTGGCATTGCCCCAACACATGCAGGACCTCAGATGAGTCAAGTCTGGGAAGACGTGGTTCAGCAGCTCCCAAGAGAAGGAAATTCTGAAGGTTACCAAATGAGAAGGTCCTGAGAGCAGAAAAGGGATTCCTCTTGCCTCTCCATTATCTTGCTACACTACAAAAACCTGGTCACCATGACATGACTGCTTTTTCCATTTCCTTTCATTGTGAACATTATTGCTAGCAGACCGGGGCAGGAGGCATCCAAGAAAACAGAGGAATTATATTCCCTTAGCAAAGCAAAAGCACAAGTTTTATCTCGACCTATGTGGTCGAGCTGTCCCAGGGCAAGCTGAAATATGATCGCCTTCATTAAAAAACTGCCCTGTCTGCACAAAGCAAGCATCGTGGCTGCCTCAGAGACCTCTCCAGATGACAGTGCAGAGGTGATATATTACAGAACCAGAGCTGCTTTTCCAATCACGAGGGGAATGGATAAAAATTTTGACTTGTTTTCCTGTCAGTCAGCAGTTCCTTCTCATGATAGTGCTCAAAAGTCTGTTCGTGGTCATCCACTTTTAGTAGATTATTTGCAGCTGCAGCCACAGCAGCAGCACTGCCTGGCACCACAGGCCACTTGCATCCCCAGTAGTCTCAGATGCCCTCATGCATCCCCTCCTGCTCATGCAGAGATGCCCAGGCAGCTCTGGATAGCTGATGAATGGATCAAACTCCCCAGTCTCACAGCTCTGTGTTCCTGGGACCACAGCAAGGGAAGGCCTTCTGTTCACTGGGCTTCCTCCCTGCTGCCCAGAGCCAGACAGCCAATACCCTCCATCAAGCCAAGAGGCTGGGAACAGTTCTTTTTAACAGCACCAGCAGGTGTTTGGATCTGGGTGTGGGGGAGGAATCCCATTGACACCCCCTGAAGATGACCTCTGCCATTTCTACCAAGATGTAACACACACTTCTAACAATGAACACTTGTGACTAGTTAGAAGCAAGGGAAGCTGCCAAGAAGAAAAAGCTGAGTAGTTCCCAGCTGAGAAGTAACCATGTGGCAACAGGAAGGCAGGGGTGGGCAAACCCACAGCGTGGAGCAAAGCTCCATAAGTGCTCCATTCCTGAAGGTGCTGGCAGGGGCAGCCCATTTTCAGGAAGAGTAGCACAGCAGAACGTGGTGTGAGGAGCAGGATATCCTGATGGCTGGCCCCCAAACCCAGCAGCCACCCAGCAGAACAGGATACTCACCAGAATGTGGGATGAGGCAGGTGTAGGTTGTGGAAAAGGGAGCAACTGCCTTTGCTGAGCCTTAAACAGCGTAAGGTCATGAAACAGAGATGTTGGCAGTGGAGAAACATCAACTGCATTTAGAGAGGCTGGTAAACATTAAAGGTTGGGAACCCAAGAACTGTGTGCAAAAGCAACTTCACCAGGTAATTCACAGGGAAAAGTACACCCTTCCCTTGGGCACTAACACAGCCTGCCCTTACTACCCACAGACGAATCAGCCTGACAATGCTGCACAAACAGGAAGATGAACCCTTCATGTATTGGCTTACCCTACAACTTCAGCTACAGTTTCTGCATATTGTCAAAGCATGAACCAGTGATCCAGCCCAATTCTTGATTTTCATATTGATTTATTTGTATTGAAACCTTTAAAAGCATTATTTTAAGCCATTTACATTTAAATCATATAGAGGGGTTTCTTGAATCAATTCAGACAAAAGCAATCTTCAAACAATTAAGAATCTCTTATGCTCACTGTGGAAATTGTGAAGGGGAAACATAGATCATTCCCTGAGGTGGCCAACTGAGGAATGCTTTTGGCAGCCTGACCACAAGAATACTCTGGTGACACAGTGTCACATGAACCAAAGAGGTCCAAAGTGGCCTTTCGAGGAGTCAGGGCATCAGCAGCTCACTGCCTACCAAATGGGAAAATTGCAGTGAAAACCAAAAGAACTAAAACATCACTCCCTCAAAACTTTTTATTTCATGCTGGAAGCAGCAACATCAGGATGCTGAACCTCTATTGTGGTCAGCCAGATAAGCTACCCAATATGGCAATGTATTTTATATTAGAAGAAGATCCCAAGTTTGCAGTCTTTACTCACTTCTTCATATATAAAAATATAGATGCATTTTCATACCTATCTCTATATAAAAGGAAATATACCTATCCCCCATATTTAAGTGCAATTGCATGTTCAACAGGGCTGTTTGCAGTGCCACACTTGGCAGGAGCAGGATCATTTTCCCTCCCTCACTACCTCTTTCACAGAACACACACAAAGCTGAATGGAGATCATAATTCTCATACAAGAGCAGCAAAATTTCCAGCCCCACAAGTGCCTGGAGCCTGGACTATGTTATTGTAGCAACACCTGTTACAGAAACAGTCAGCAGATGCACAGAATTGCTCCTTAACACCTCCTGTTTTGTGCCTCTGCAGAGCAGGTGGTATTTCCCCACACACTTCAAAGGAAACAGGAGGCAATCCAGTACTATCCAGTGACACCTGGATGCAACAGGTTCCTGGCCAAGCAGCACACACACCACAAAACCACTGCTGCGTGTTCTCTGAATTGTAACAACTAATTCAGGGAAATTTAAGCACCCAAATATTAGCAAGTTAAATGATTTTTGGCTTTGCAGAAATAACGTATTTAAATTATGTTTTATTCAGTGGAAGGAAAAAGTTACAAACCTGGGCTATCTCACAGTACCTCCTTAGCTTATAGGTTTTGTACTGGTTACACAACTACTGTGTTGCACAGGTTCACACATCATTCTCAATTTTACTTTTTTAATTAAAAAGTCCTGGTGCAGCCCAAACTTACCATAAAAAGCCAAAGCATTTAAAAAACAAGAGGTGACAGAAGACTTCCCCAAAAGGGCAAGGCTCTATTTCAGAAGAGAACTCCAAACACGTGCTCTACATTTTAATTCAAATACAAATGCAGAATAATAGATTATGTTGCCCAGAGAAGCTGTGGATGCCCCATCCCTGGCAGTGTTCAAGGCCAGGTTGGATTAGGCTTTGAGCAACCTGGTCTAGTGGAAGGTGTCCCTGTCCATGATGAGGAGACTGGAACTAGACCTTAAGAACCCTTCCAACCCAAACCATTCCATGATTCTATGATAAATACAAAAGATCCAATAAGCTTTTACAAGTTTCTGATCATCCTGTGTGTGTGAGAGGCCAGAGAGTAACAGTGAGGGGAATGAAGACAAGCATAGTGAAACCAAGTTTCCTGACAAATGAAATCTCTATTTCAGAGCAAACAGGAATGCTAGAGCACCAGCATATACCCACACAGAATGCATCCTCAGTTTTGATGAGTCCAAAAAGCAGCTTCTGTCTTAGATGGTAAAAGTTACCTGGTTATTACTTTATTCAATTTATTGAATTAAACTGAAACTTGAGGGGCAGATGCAGGCAGTGTACATCCTCTGCGATGTATCACAGACCAGACTTTGCAATTCTCTACTTGCAAGGGAAAGTGATGTCCACTGACTGATACTCAAGTGTCTTCTCTGAAAAAGAGACAGGCAGAATATCTGAAATTAGTTACAAGGATGCCTTTATGCAGACTACAGAAAATGCAATTTCTCTGAGAAGCTAGCTGAATAAATAATATTTCTGTAATCATAACTCGTGTAAAAGAAAAATGAGCAGAAACACAGTGATAGCAGGGATAATACAGGGCACATCTGCAAAAAAAAAAGAGATATTCTTCATTATTCCATAGGCAAACACAGACATAAGAAGTCCCCATCAATTTTTAACAACTTACAAATGTTGTCTCCTACCCATGCACCAGATACTCATAAAAGCCTGCAGAAGGCAGTAAGGACAGCAGGAAAAGCAGAACTGCTGGAAGGGCAGCTCGTGGGACACAGCATAGGGTGTGCAGGCACTTGGTGCCCTCTCCTGGGCACAACAGGAAGATCCTTGTTTAGCCAATTCTGAGCATGGCCATGGAAATGGGGTCTTCTACACCTTCAACTGATTCCTCACATGAATCAAAGGCACAGGTCAATCACAGAAAAAGTTCACACATTTCCCAGAGAAATACTCAGCTGTTCAACTCCATTAAAATTCCTGACACAGCAGCATGTTACATCACAACATTGTTTATTATGTAACTTTTTACAATACAAACAAAAATACAGAAATGCAGTATATGAATACAGCTAAATGCAAAATGGTGATGTTTTTCTTGAGGCCATATTCCCATTTCTAGTAAAATAAAGAAAGACTGCACACAGGTAGAAACAGGTTGGTAGTTAACTCCACAATTTTGCCTAGAAATGACCTATAAATGCGTTTTCCTGCTACTTACCATAAAATGTAAAAAGGGAGTTAAAGGAAAGTTTTACTCACTGGTTCCTACCATATGAAAGAAGCTATATTCTATTTAGGAGGGCCAATATATGGAAAAATATCTAAATTAAATGTTGTTACAAAAAATGAAGCAGTAATGAAATCCTTCTGGCTAAAGAAGTTACTAAATGAGAATAGCATATATTTAAAGAATCCAAAACATAAAAGGGTTGTTATAAAAAGCTTAGGTGCACTGTAAGCTTACAACTTTTGTTTTCCATGTGTCCTTTTAAACAATGGAAGTGTCAAAAAATAGGGTCAACTGTGTTAGACTAAATTACATTACTGTATATGCTGCACTGAATGGAATTCTTGTATTATAATAATAGAGAAGCATTGTTTGCATCATTTTATGGCAATTTATCCTCACTAAAAACCGTCTAGAGTCCTGCATTTTAAGATATCCTGTAAACCGTCAATCCACCAGAACATGATTGTACAACAGTAAAATGTTTTCTTTTGCATTAAAATGACACCTGTTTAAAAAAAATGAAAAAAGGTACTTAGAGCTGTTATTTTTCCAAGTACACAACACCCTAGACAACTCAAGGCATCTCATTCTCCATCAAAATTAACAAAAATTTGTCATGCTGTTAAATCCATTATTATGGATACGACTGGTGCAAAATTGGTCAAACGGATCCAACAAACACTGATGTCCAGGCTGGCATATTGGCAACTAATACATAACTGGTGGTCAGAATGATGCATTTAAAATATCTTCCCTTTCTTCTTATTCTTTTCCAAGGTTCTAAAATGACATAAAAAAAGTTTGTTAAGTAATTCATGTATGTTCTGATTTTTTTTTAAATTACTAATATACGCCTTTTAAAACAGGCATTTTAATGAGGCTTTACTGGTTGCAACACAATGGATGAAACTTACTATGTACACAGTACTTGTACTGTGTGAATCAAACAATGCAGTTATCACCAGATTTCCTCTCCCAAGGACTAGGGGAATTAAACATTTTAATTCTCAAAGCTTTAATTCTTCATCCCCAGGAAGTCTGATGCAATTTAGCAATAGAAACACTTAGTTTTTACATAGATATATTTATGTGTGGGCACCATGTTTTTGCAGGCTAAAATCTGCTTTGGAAGCAAATGATCTTCCCACTACTGCTGAAATATGGTCATTTGTAACTAAAAGCAGTTCAAGATTTTTCTTGGCTTTTAAGTGACACCTCCATAGTGGTCAACAACCATGGATGGACCATTATTATCTCAGAAATTGCCTTTTAGCAGAAAGCTACAGAACTTTTACCATGAACTGCAGGTCAAGACTCCAATTTACCTGGAAGAATTCTGTTGTTCCAAAATACGTTGTTGAGCCTCCCAGTTCGCTTTCTCGTCCTCAAACTGACGACGCTTTTCCTCCAATTCTTTGTGTTGTGCCTCCAAATTCTTTTTCATTTGCTCGTGGCGTCGCTGCAGCTGTAGAAGGTTATGAACAGAGTCAGGAAGTGCAGAAAACACAGCAACTTTTGGAACTGTAATAACAATATCAGTAACTAAACTTACTAATGCAACAAAACTATGTATGATATTTTTCAGAGAAAGTAGCTCAGACTAAAAACTCTAAGGTGATATGTACTGCCAATAACAGAAACCAAAAGGTTATTAATCCTATAGCTTCATTTTACACACAACAGAAAATGCCCCAAATGCTGCTCAAGTTACAAACAGGATTTGTAAGCAGCTATGTTTGGCAAATAAAAGGAAATTCAAAAATACTTTTGTATTTGATGCAAACATTAAGCAGCCAATTGCAGAGCATTTGAGTATCATTAATGCATAAAAGAGCAGCATCTTCAACTTTCCCTGGGGGGAAAAAACCCAAAATACCAATTTCATCCTACAGCATTACTGATATTGTGGATGTATCTGGAAAAAAATATTAAGTGGATTAATTCATTCACTAATTAAATGAATCAGTATTATTGAAGAAGTGAATTGTCTACATTCTAAAACAGAGTAAGAAGTCTCTCCTGCAAGTTGATGGGACAGACTAACAATCAAATATGTTGTACATGAGGATGGAAACACTTATCAGAAAAAGTGATTCCTTTTGTGTGGTGTAATGTTTTTTTGAATTGAGTTAAATCATAGAATGGTTTGGGTTGGAAGGGACCTTAAGGATCATCTAATTCCAACCCTCCTGCCAAGGGCAGGGACATCTTATAATAGATCCAGTTGCTCGAAGTCCCATCCAACCTGGCCTTGAACATGTCCAGGGATGGGGCATCAACAACTTCTCTGGACAACCTGTTCCAGTGCCTCACCACTCTCATAATAAAGAACTTTCTCCTAATACCTGATGTAAACCTACTTTCTTTCAGTTCAGAGCCATTCCCCTTGTCCTGTTACTCCATACTCTTGTAAATAGTCCCTCTCCATCTTTCCTGTAGGGCCCCTTCAGTACTGGAAGGCCACAGCTGGCTCACCACGAAGCCTCCTCTTTTCTAAGCTAAGCAATTCCAATTCTCTCAGCCTTCACTCACACATGAGGTGCTTCATCCCTCTAATTGTGCTGGAGCAAGTCTGGAGGAGGCCACCAAGACACCGATGTCCTTTCTGTGCTGGGACCCCAGAGCTGGATGCATCACTCCAGGTGGGGTTTCATCACAGCAGAGAAGAGGGGCAGAATCACCTCCCTTGACCTGATGTCCACACTTCAGAGAAAGTGACAAAAAACTTCCTCTTTCCTTACTCTCTTGCAAGACCCCGTTTTACACAAACCCTTGAAAACTTATTTCCTTTTACACATTTTTACATGGCACTGTCTATTGCCTACTGTTCTACATTTAGATAAATACAACAGGAGTTCACAAAGCCATGAATGGTGAAGAAAAAAGAAGAATGAATTGCATGAATATAAAGAGCTGGTATCACAGGATACACTCAGTCAAGAAGTTATGAAAACCAGAAATACTTCTGTTTGTTTTCCACATCACAAGGAGAATGTGGAGGCCAGAAGTATAAAAGGGTTCAAAAAGATTCAAGACATAAACTGAGGAAGGATAAATCCAGTGAGTACAAAAACCATGATCTTGATAAAACATCTAGCTTTAAAATCCTCAAATTGCTGACTGGTGTATCTTACTATTTATATCCCCCTATCTATTCAGTTCTCAAAAAAAAAAAACACCCAACCTAGATTGATTTTTTTCTCCTCTGATCCAGTATGCCTTGGCTCCTTACAGTGCCTAAGCTGCCAAGCATTCCAACTACCCTTCCAAGTTTCCCCCTTTTTCCTCAAATACGGAGCCAAACTTTCTTAGGAACTTTGACAGTTCTGAACTTCTCTATTAGGCTTCCTGTGAGAAAGTGTTTTCCTAATATTTAGAAAATTAGTTTTACTTAAACTTCTAATTATTATAGTCCCTTAAAAAAATCACTTTCAGAACCCCTTGAAGCCTGCATGAAACCAGTTTCACTGTGAGGACTTCTCCTGGAGATGACAGAAATTAGAGCTAAGTATCCATAAAATTTGTTCAAATGATACCAGAACACTGACAAAACATATCCCTGACTCTTCCTTAGTCTAGTAATTCTTATTTAGTTGGTTTCCTTTAGGCATTGTGTCCAGTTCCTGAAATGCTTTTTCAATACACACAGCAAACTATCATTACTGCATTAGTTTATGCATGCCATAAAAGTCTCAAGATCTTTTAAAATCACATGGAAGAGTAAGCACAAAATATTCCAAAGAAAAGGGAGAAAAAGACAGTAAGGAAGTTAAGGAGTATTTTAACATGCTATGACTGAAAATAAAAATAGAATGCATGTGAACATTAAAATTACATTTTAAGTTCAGACTTATACCATTTCAGCAAAGACAACACTCTGAGAAAGGAGAATGGTGCTGTCATTACACATAAAAACCAACTATGGAATCGATTATGTTGCAAAGTCTTGGCAAAAAGCCCCATCTCTACACTTGTTCGGCCTCAAGTTATATTGGTGTTCAAAACATTTTGATTACCTCAGCTTCAGAGTCCTTCAGTTTCTGAACTTTTTCTTTGACTTTCATCTCGAACACCTGTTCCATTTCCATTTCCATTTTTTTCATTTTGGCTACATGCTCCCTCCTTTCCTCCTCCATCTGTGCCAACGGGCTCCTGCCATAAATCCAGAAGAAGTAGTTAGCTAGTAAGACCTTTTTTCCCTGTTACATTAGGGCATCTGGAAAAAGCAAGATAAAAATGCTGAAGCAGTAAGATAAATACATCGCTGTAGGCACTGCTAGCTTAAACTCAATTTGCATTATTATATTAACTGTTTAGATAAGCTTCACTCAAAAAGACATTTCATACAATGTCTTTTCCTTCCCATAATTGATTTACATTACATTTGGGTTAACAGAAATTCTTGACTTTCTATGTGTAGAACCACCTGGTCATGGGAAGAGAGGAAATCAATGTTATAACAAGAAAAAGAAAATTAGCATCTTCCAAGTGATCTTCAGGCATCTTTTTCTTCCCCATAATTCAAATATATACAAAAATTAATGGACATAAGAAAATTAAGAGCACTGCAGACTAAAGTCCTATTTTCTCTCTAAATCTTCATTGTTCCAAGTGAGCCCAAGAGTCATTTAACATTACAACTGTGTTGGATGCTCTGGTCATAGTTTTGAACAGAGATCAGCTTCAAAAAAAAGGTTTGGGCAACTGAACATCAGTACTTCTAAGTGTTAGTTGGAAGATTTTCCTTTAGAAAGCTATTAATAAATGTAATGTATAAAAATAATGTACATTATTTTTAAATTTTTCCATACACTTAATGGTATCTTTTCCTGGATTCTACTGGATTTTTAAAGCTGTATAAGCCTGCTATCCATGTTATGGTGATAGGGGTTTTAAATTGCAAGTTTCCCTAGAAGTATCTGATAAAGCAGGATGATTGTCATCTAGTGATGATTGCTGCACAGAGTTTTGTTAAAACTCTCCTGTTCCACAGAGAGCAATCAAAATAAATCACTGGCCTCTTGTTTCAGTTTTGAGTATCTATGGCTTAAAATGGCAAAGTTTTAACTATTGTGTTGGCAAAAATTAAGACCTGATTATTTTTGGAATCGTTACAATCAACCAGCAGAAGATATCTAATGTAATATATGTAAAAGTCACTCAGACCAGCAAATTGTAAAAGAGGTGGCAAGCCTCAGTCCTATTAAAAATAAGTTTTTTATTTTCATTTCTTAAAAAAAACAAACAAAAGACAAAACCCCCAAAGAAACCCTGCTCTGACTCAAATCATGTAGAAAAAGCATTCTGAAAGGAGAAAAGTATTGGCTAACTTTCAGTGATAACTGAAACATAATTAGCAGTATTGCTTTTGATTCAGAATTTGCCACACATTCTGAAGGGAATGGAGGTTACATATCAAACATAGTTAAGATCTACTTTGACCATTACTGGGTCATTTTATCCTTCCTGCTTGCCCATTTTCACCATCTAACCATACAGTGAAAGCAAGCAATGCCATATGAACTCAGGGCCACATGAATTTTTTTCTTAAATATCAGTATTTTAAAGCTAAGAACTGGTGGGGGGCAAGGAGGAAGAAAATGGCATTTTCATTAAAAAAAATTAAACTGAATCTGAACTGATAGTTGCAATACTTGCATTTGTGAAAAAAATGCTGTATAATGTACAGAACTGAAACTGATCTTCAGTTTAATTTTTATTCCAGTCCTTTAAAAGGCCAACTGCTAGCAACCTTTTTCAAGGAAAAAATTAATGGTTAAGCACAGGTGAGGCACGATAATGCACAAAAATGCTAAGAAAGTGAAGGAACAGGTGAGTAGCAGTACTTATGGAAGCTAAGCAGCTGTCAAAACAAGACTATTTTCTTTTAGAAATGTAAAGTTCTCAAATGCAATTGCTCTTAAAAAATTCATCTACAAAGTAGAATAAATATTGACAGATCATTGCTGCAGTTTTAACTTGAAAAGGGAGCAGAACTGCCCTTTGATTGACAACTTAGTAATCCAATGGGGATATCATGCAAGCTGTATTTGAGAAAGTGGTAAAAGTCAGTCTGGACAGAAAATTTGATTAATTGACAAGAGAGCATTTACAGCTGAGAGCTTTACAACATAGGTCACAACTGGCTTTGTTACGTCCTAAGTATGTAACATGGTTGTAAAAGCACATCACCCTGTATTTCAGGACAAAATTATACAGGGGACTTAAACAAAAACAAACAAGCAAAAAAACCACAAAAAAAAAAAGAGAAAAAAAAAAGAAAAAAAAGAGCTGAAGGGGAAAAAAAAAACCACAAACCACTATACAAAGATGTAAAACATTTAACTGATTTCAGAGGACGTGCTCTAGTAACAGTCCTCTAAGTTATTCTGCAAAAATTAAAAGTTATTCTAGATATGTGCAAAGTGGAACCTCTGCAAGCAGGTCATAAGCTAAAATCATGGTCAGAAATTACTGAAGTTACTAAATCCCCAATTCAATGAAGAACTGTAAATTTACAGATAAGGATGAAAATTCCACTAATTCTTTATAAGCATCTATATAAAGATGACTGAGCTATGGATAGAAACTGGGGGAATTCTATAATTTATGCACTTCTACTGATTTTTGAAATTTGACCAAATTTGACTTGAATCTTAGCCAAAAGGTTTCTAAAGAGGATGGGTTTTCACAGAGATATTTGTCACTGTAAACATTTATAAATTTCTAAAATTTACAGCAGCACAGCTTTAGGGGAAAAAAAATAAACAAACCAACTGCTAGGGGAAAAAACAATGCCAAGAGCGGGATACCAGGAAATTGTTTTAAATTTGAAACATCAAACAGTGAAATCCTTGTTGTGTTTATAGAATTTTTGTCTTAAGTTTTTTGGAAAAATTTAAATGACCACTTACATGCCTTCAACTGTGTCAAATCTAAAAAACAAAAAATACAGAGGCTTAGCTTAGCATGCTTAAATAAAACCACAAAACCAAAAAGCAATAATTAAAAAAGTAAATTCAATATTAATAGATTTCTAAAGCTAAGTATGTGCATCCCCTAAAAGCAAATTTTTCATACTAAAAGGAAAAAATGTTAGTTAAAGCTTGTTATATTTATTTCAAATTCAATTAGTTAATCACTACACCATGTCAATGCTAACACAGGTTTGATGTGCAGATGCTTTCAGGAATAGTTTTCCTACAACATCTACGCTTTTAAAGAGATTTTAAATGTTTTAGTGACATGAACCACCACTTGCTCTAAACAAGTTTTTGGAAACCAATGCCACCTGGAGGCTTATCTCCTCGTTTAGAATTTGTCAGCTAGCAGAGGACAGTGTATGAACGGCCGGGAATGCTCTGGCGCTGCAGGAAAAGCACTTGGCTCCCACGGCCAGCAGAGGTCTCAGCGGCGGCTCGGCTGCGGTGCCACCTCCCAGGGCACCGGGATGCTTTGCCCAGGGTGCCTCGGCTCAGCGCAAAACGGGCTCAAAACAAGCGCTGATCTCACCACCCTGGCAGATGGGCTTCAGGACATTAGAGCCGTCTCACAGAATTCGCCAAAATGCAGGCAAAAGGAGCTGGAAGTGGTCTGGGCTCAGCAGTCAGAAGGACCTGAGCATTGTGTATTTTGTTACCCTGGATGGATGATGGATAAGGCCCACCTTTACAATGTACAATATGACATAAAAGATGTCATTTCAATAAAAATAAGATTTTACATTTAAATTCACTGAAGATAGCAGCTTCATACAGCAAACCAAAACGATTTCTCAAATTACAACTTCTAAATTTCAGAGCAAATGCCAATTTTCTCACGTCACATAGTATAGACGTGAAATTACAATTACCACACAATTTAAAGAGATGAGTTATCTACATATGTGAAGACTACCCTTAATTTATTTTTTTAATGGTTAGGATGATACTGAAAATTTGAAAAATCAGATTAAACCTAAAATACAAAAAAAGCTCCATAACCATGGAAAATATATGCTTTGGATCACTCTTAGGTTAGCAAGTTACTTACAGAACAGTCAAGTTTCACCAAATCAAAGGAGGCAAATCAGAGATAAAATTATTAACAGGATGGAAAAAAAACTGTTTCAATTCATCTGCACAGTATTATTAAAACCTGTAGCACATACTTCTATTTGTTTTCACATTTGCATTTTTGTCTAAAGAAATATGTTAACAGCTGCATGAAAAACTGAGATCTGCTAAGATCATAAAAATACAGCTGTTTTAAAGATACAAAAGGTCAATCCAGCCTCCAACAGCTGCCAGCAGGAGATACTTTTGGAAAAGTACAAGCACCACTGCATGTATGTCTGTCTCCTGGTATGTCTGCCCTCCCAGTCTCCAAAAAACCAGCAGCTTAGAGTTTCCAGAGCCGGGGGTGTATCTGTGTTTAACCATATGTTTGTAATACCAGCAGGCAGCATCAGAGCACGTCTCCATCCTCCACAGAGACACAGGATCTGTCTCCCATGAAAGAATCAATATTGTCCCATTTTGAGACACACATACTTCTTCCAAAAGGCAAGCAGGCAAGCATAAAATTCCTAAGGGAAGGCACAGATAAACTGTTAATATCTGTTCATCCCCCTCAATGAATATCTGTTCATTTCCAGGAGGCACATGGTCATTAGGAAAATTCCTTTTATGCTGCTTCAACTATACTAGATTAAAAAACCAAAAGCTACAAAAACACACTGAAGCCAAAAAAGCATGTTAAAACTTAAAAAAAATGCTGCAATTCAACGTACAGTTAAGGTAAAAACAGAAAAATATAATCAGCTGCTTCATAACCAGCACATGCATTCAAGAATTTCATGTATTTACTTATTAAGTCAACCTATACTCTGGGGAGCAAACTCTTACAAAACGTTCAAAAAACTCTTTGTAAGTTTGCAATAGACTTTGCCATCTTTAAGATAGCTAAATCAAGCTGCAATAATTTACTCATTCTCTTGAACAAAAAAAATTCCTGACGGCAAAGAGCATCAGTTGTATTTATTCATCTCTGAGCTGCAGTAGTGCAGTGTTCCAGGCAACAGATTTCTAATGAAGAAAATAGTTCCAGAAGGCACATTCACCTGGAAATATTCAGGTGGGACAGCACAGTGATCTGAAGTGACAGGAGATGCAAAATAAGCATGCTTCAGAAAGCAAAGTAACTCCAGACCCTCTTAGTGTAGGTTCTGGCTCCAATAAAAAGGATCAGCAATACTATCAGAAAGTGAGTGCGGTGGAAGGGTGAATGAAGGTCACAAAGAGTTTTAAAACCTACTCATAGATGCATTTTTGTGTAAAATAACATCTTATTGTGTCTGCAATACGGGATTAAAAAAGTGATTTTTAAAAAAAAGTCACTGTTGTTTTTAAGAATGCAGAATAACCAGTCCTTACTTGGATGAGGTAACAGACTGAGTTTGTAGGTGCAGACTAACACAAATCTAAGCAGGCACAAAACAAAAAACGGTGAAAGTGTTATCACTACAATTCAGATTTTTCAAAGTCTGAGGAAAACATACTAAGATTTTGAAAGGTATATAAGAAACCCCAGTATTTAACAACACACAGAGAAAAATGTAAAAAAAAAAACTTCCTTTGATATCCCAAATAACAATAGTGAAAGAAGTTTCACTTTTCAGTCCAGTAGTAGCAAATGATAGTACAGTAAAAAGCATAGTAATAGCAAGTTAGAGGTCCTGGAGGAAGTGCAGAGTCTTCTCTTCTGCACTTCTATTACTACATTTTCACCTGACATACTTGCTATGTGCACTCAGAAGGCCTTGAGATATGAGTCAGGGATAACATCATGGCAAGAAACATGACAGTGAAAAGAAGTAACCACAGTGTTATGGACACACATATTTGAGAACTAGTATTTTTAAGACTTGACCTCATTAGAAACTCTACTTAAATTCAAGTACGCTTCTGAAGAGTTGCTATAACTGACATAAACTATTACATTTTTTGTCAGTGCTGAGCAGTGAAGTCTCATGTAGGCTCACACTAGATGAAACTTAGTCATGTTCACTTAAATCAATCCCTCACAGCCACTTTCAAAGCATTAATAGAACAGACATTTCTTTAGTGAAAAATGGCTTTGTAGCTGTCATATGGATGAAAATAGCAGGTATTTCCAACTCATTTCAGGAATCTTTTTCAGGAGGAACAGCTGTAACTTAGCATACTAAGCTGAAAAGAATAGTACCCTATATTTTGATTGAGAAATTTGCACTTAAATATAGTACAAAAAATAAGAGCGTCACTAATTATTAATTATTTAATCACTAATTACTGTTGATACAGGTACTACATGCAGAGCAGGACATTTAAGAGTGTAGCTATTCTCAAATAGCATTGTACAATTCAAAATACAGTAGAGCCTACTTTCAATAACTTCATCAGGTTGGCAAATAACTTCTTGTCAGAGGCAATAAAAATGACATATCAGGGTTTGAAAAAAGCAGCTACAAAAGCTCCCCAAACACTGCATTGCAACTCACTTCTCACAAAAGATTATGATGTTCCAATAATCTCCCTGCCATGATAAGTAGCCAGAGCAGCATTTCCAAGATGACAGTAGCAGGTCTGCATTTTCAGTTTCTAAACAAATATTAACCCATTCTTCTCAAAAACATCCCTGACACAGAGTATTGATCACTTATGCAGAAGAACCAATAATTCCAAAAGTAACATGTAAATCAAAATAGAAACACTAATGCACAAAAACTTAGCAGTACCAGTGAAATAAAACCCCAAGCAAATGTAAGGGTTCTCTTCAAATCTCAACCTCTTATTTAACATGTTCAGTGAAACCAGTGTAAATGTCAGTGAAGGAGGAAAAAATCCCAAATTACAAGTAAACAAGAGGCATATGGTTTCAGACATAGCAAAGAGACAACTGACTGAAGGCTATATACGTACAAACCTACCAACACCTCTCCTCAAAAAACCCAAAACTGAAAATACCACCACACATTCACAAAACCAATCAACCAAAAAGAGGGGAGTAAAAAGATTAAAGTGCAATCCAGACTTAACAGGTACTTACTTTGTTAGCTGCCCTTTATTTTTGTTGTTGTCAACACCGTTGTATGTAACAGCTGCCAGTTTTCTGCTTCTGTAGTTCTCATAATGTACATTGTTAGTGACATCCTTCAAGTCCTGCATATGAGTTCTGTCAATAAGTGTAATTTATCAGCTTAGTGCACAAGTACAAAATACTATCTGAAAAATCAGTCCATATTCATTTTGCAGATTGACTTGAATTGAATTACATCCCTCCATTAACGTCCCATTCCCCACAATGCTGTTACTCTACTATTTAAATCAGAGCTGTCAAGACAGCAAAGGCACAGAAATACCATATTATTTTGCACTGAGCTATCTAAAGCTTGCAATATTCCAAACACTAACTTACAGGAGCAGTCTTTGGAAAGTTTGAGTTCTGTGGATAAACTTGCAGGTATTGGATAGGCAGATAAGAAAACTGCACATTACTACTGCAGTAGGTGAGAAAAAGCATGTCAGGCAAGAAACAACAAGCCAAAACTTCCTAGTTTCTATCTTTTAATTCTACAAAAGCTAAATGTTAAGCTCAAGACTAGGCTAAAAACATTAGCTTCTTTTCCCAGTTTTCCATTGTCAGCCTGGAGAAAAGCAAAGCTCAGTAATCAAACCAACAGTTGTTATAGCAGATGTCACCTAGAGGACTGCTGGGAGCACAGGATTCAGTACCCAACACAACAAAGGACAGGCAGTCTTGCTTTAGGTAAATTTTCAGTGCTAAAGCTTTTAGAAAATGCCTACAACTAAGTGCAAATCAGCACTAACAGATAACTCAGTTTCCTATGGACTATCACTATTTTCCAGAACAAGTAACCACAAAAAATTCACTATCAACACCACTGCTTGCTAAATATGCGGTTAAACAAGATATCATAAAATTTAAGATAACTGTTTGCAATTAAAAGTATGGGAATTCATATGAACTCACTCTCTCAAATTCTTTTTTTGGCCAATATACAATTTCCCAATCTCTCAGGCATACCAGAAAACTTAATGTTACCTGTTAGTTACTTACCTTATCAACATGTTCCTCAGAATTGTGAAGTCACAGTGTTCACCATTTTCAACTGCAAGAAGACATAAGCTTTTGTTGAGATGTCAACCAAAATCTGTGCCTTACACAGAGGTAAGATGCCATCCATCTACATTCACTCCAACAACAAATTACTTCCACAGCCTTTCCTTACTCAAACAACATGTGTGCTAGCAGAAGGAAATAATTAACAACATAACTATATTAATGTGTCTTACCAGCAGAATTCCTATGATCCCCTAAGCCATACTGGCAAACTGTACTCTGAGTCAGTGCAGCAGAATAAGCGACCACAACAGAAACACAGTTTTGCCAGTTTAACTGTTTGATCATTTGGATGCCTACTAATGCAGCTGTGTAAGGATCACACACTAAGTGAAGACCTCAATCTAGATCCAGCTATATCCAAAAACCTTTAAAAGACAGACTCAACCTGTTTCTCCCTGCCCAGTAAGTTGCAGAAGTCTTCATTTTAATTTTAATATGGCTTTAGTTCTTTCTTAATGAAGCAAAGGAAGGCTGTGTACTTCTGTGTATTGTGAATTTGATGCCACCTATTCCACTGAGCCTATCATCCCACTAATGTAGAAGAGGCTGATACCGTGAGTGGCATTTCCCTGAGAGATCATGAAATGACACTGGAGAAAAATGCACATTCCAGAACTCCCTGATGTGCAGACAGAGAAGGCAACACACAAAGCTCTTAGCGCACACAAAAGAAAGGCACAGGGCAGGTTCCAGTGTGCCTCTGACGTAAAGACAGACATTTTTATGGGGAGGAGGGAAAAAACCAGGATGAAGGACTTAAAATAGCCCAACTAAATTCAGTGAATCCTACAAAAAAATGCAGAACATTGCCACTTTGTGTGTTCATTGTTGTATTGGCACTCCTGCATTATTTTATTCCATGGTTTTACACAGAGTGGTAAATTCCGCTCAGATGGTACCATGAAGTCATACTCTCAAAAAAGCATCTCTGTCCTTAGCTGACAGACTGAAAGCCACTCCAAGAGGCTCCTTTCAGTTAGGCCAGCTCTCCCCTTCCAGAAGTCATACAATCATGAACATGAAACCTTTCAGAAATTTGGTTTGAAATAAAGAAAAGCAGCACCATTTTGCACATCTCCAAATGCCAACACAAGAGCCTGAAATAAAGCTTGATCCTCTCTGATGCAGCTGGTTTTTACTTTCTGCCAAACCTCATTTCCTGCCAGACATGCACTTCAAAGTGTTACAGCATTCCTTTTTAAAGTATTGGTCCATACACTGCTTGTTGGCTGGGGTTTTTTGTCTGTTTTACACTGCATCCAATTTATAGTCCATTGCCCTTGGAAGGCAGAAATAGTGAGGAAAAAGAATATTCTCTTTATTCTACACATGCACACCAAAGGAAAAAAACTCAGTGATCATGGAAAAACAGTCTAATAGTGATTGTTTTACTACAGAGCGTGGTGCAATTCATGCCATGTGGCATTTGAAATATATGAATGGCATTAAAGCACAAGAAATGGTTGCCAGAACATGCAGTAATCTTCAAGTCTCTATAGCAGTAGAAAGTAAGTTTTAAACTTATTAAAAAAATTTTAAAAAAAGAAAAAAAAAGAGAAAGAAAGAAAAAAGTATTCTATTCATTACCAGGTACCTTTCTGTTGCTACACCCCAGCACTTAAGACTCAGATGTTTTGGGAAAAATTGAATTTATGACAATAGAACTGATCAAATTAGTATTTATAATGTGAATACTCTAGAAAGAAGAATTTAATACACAGGTTTTAGACAGAGATAATTAAGGTAAAAAAGCTAGAAAACACCTGCAATTTAAGTCACATCATTACCTGCAGTAAATTACTACAGGTTTTACAATTCCTCAGTGAGGCTTCAACAGAAATCTGCTTGCAAAGTTACGTGCCAAAACCTTTACCTTGTTCCAATAGTGTCAGAATAACAAAATGATATATTAAATTAATTTCCAGATCAAAGACCATTCAAATTAAGCATTTCAAACATTTCAAATACAGACTCATGTCTAGTAAGTTTTAAATGGATTAAAAAAATCACAAGAAAGCCTTACCTTCTGCAACACCCCATGGGTACTGCCTTCCTCTAACTCTCTTGCCATTGACTTCAATGATCGTATTACTACCTACCACAGCAAGAGGTAAACGGTCCTACAAGATAAAGTATGACTTTAAAAATCAAAGTCTGCTGCCAAAAGATACTGAAAGCATGCCCATGTATCAACTTGACATAAGCCAGGTCAGTGCTGTAACACTGCAATGCAGCTAACCCAAAAGTGCAAGAGTAGTGATGTTTATTGACCTCTGCCCAGTTGAATGACTTATATATACACACACTCCTTCTGAATTCCTTATGCTGCTGGATTCTGTAAATCTAGTTAAGAAACAGACATTACTGTTAGTAAGCTAAGCAAGAGGCAACCCATTTCCTATTTACTCAACCGCACAATTATTTACCAATTCATATTCCCACTGGCTACTAGGGCTGCTACTTTGACTGGATCTTGTACCCAGTTTTCAAAGGTTTGGCAAAGAACTACATCGAGTTCTTGCTCTCAGCTGAACCAAGACTGCTTCCAGTCTAACAAGCAACAAAGGAGCCAAGAGCAGCTTCAAGGGGCAGAAAGGGTACAAAGCTAAGTATTTTGCACTTCTGTTTTTGCTTTTATTCTGCTCTTCTCTAGGCTTAGTCCCAGAATACCTCCCATTTTTTGTGCTATTTGTGTTTATCTATCCTAGGAGATTTCCCCATTAAGAAAAAAATTTAAAAGCTCTTACAAGCTATTATAGCTACTGAACAAACAGAAGCAAGGCTCAAGAAACATACAACATGGACTCCAACATGAAAGAACAAACTGAAAACATGAGTAAACTAAGAAAGGCCTTTCAACATCCTGATAGTCCTTTTGATTTTCTTTAGTCATTTATCTTCATTAAGGTTTCAGAATATCAATCAGCCAGAGTGCTATTAGCTGTAATGCACTCACTTCATGCCACTGCACACCTCTGTCTGAAAGACAACCCTTGCCTCCTTCAAAGCTCAGAAGCAAAAAAAAAAAAATGTGGTAGGCGGATAGAAGTCAAGTTAGAATGAATTTTAAGAAGTGATCTTTAAGAGTTCATTAATGAACATGTGATCCAGTGCTCTCATTCTGAATTTTAGCCATTGAAGAACTTAGATGACTTAATAATGTCATTCACTGCTTCTAATAAGGAACAGTGACAAGGCCTTAGGACAGCTTTACATCTGATTTCTATCTTCTAAACGTTTTGGTGGGCTCTTCATTAATAACAGAATGCTTTTCAAACTCAATCCCCTCCCTTGCCCCTCCATAAGCAGTTTTTCAAAGAAAATTAGCTTACCTTTATTTTTTTAACAATCTTATTTTCTTCTTCATCATCTGTTTCTGGAAATTCATATATTTTAATTTTGTGTTCTTGGATTTCTTTCATTATCTAGAAACAAAATTATTATTTGATGATTTAATATTTCATAACAGCTTGATTTCTCTGCTGCGGTCTGATTCTCCTCCTTTTGTCAGGTACATAAAATCCTTTAGACTAAGGTGACTTAAATTACAACATAGAACTTACACATGTTTATCACCCAAATGGTTCACAGTATGACCATCTCTCGTTAGCCAGGAGAAGACATAATCAGAGCTAGTGCCTCCCAGCTACCAGAATATTACGCACCAATACAAGACAGCAAAAATTAATACCAGTTTTCTGCAAGAGGACAAACAAGGTGTTTACCCTAATGGGAATTCTACTTGCATAGAATTAGGTGCAAAACCTAATACAACACAAATTGTCAGACTACTCTCACAATTGAGTCCCTTAAAAAACCCAAATATTTGAATAGATAATTGCAGGCACACTTTATCCCTTTGAGTTCCCACAATGGCTACTGCTGTCACTCCTACTCTTTTCTGTTTCTAGCACACCTGACCATCAGGTGCTTGAAGCAGGACCACCTGCCTATTTTAATAGAGCTTGTGACTGATGGGCTAACTCTAGCAGTTAATAGTGTTGAAAAACATTTGCAAGCATTAATGGATATTTAAGAATAACTGAGAGTGTCATCAAAAAAGCGACTGTACTGTTTTGATGCTTTATTTGTCTGAAGGATATTTTTAAAAACAAGCTGATTAGTTTTGCAGAATTTTAGAACGGAAAAATATCAGACCATTTAGCTGACAGCTGCACTGCAGAGCCCTGGGGAATATTTCTGGCTCATGGGTTTGCAGTCTTAAGAGAACTTAAGTTTCCAAATCATCTAAGCACTTATTTTCGAAGTTTGGTTTGGGAAAGTCTCCCCTATTTAACATCCACTCATTGATAAAGCTGCTTATATATTTAGAAATAGTCAGTGTTCTACCATTTTTTCCTTCCATTTTGTAATCCAATTTTTAATCTAATATAATTAAATCAAGAGTTTTACACACAACATCTCTAAATGCCACCTTCTTTTCAGAACTCTGTGTTCTAAACTAGGACTGGACAGAGTTCAATAAAACAAACTTCATGTCTTGTCTTGTTCTGGGTCCTCCTTGTCCTCTTCATACAATACTACAAAGCTAACTGTTCTACTCTGATCATGTAGTTGAAAATGAAACATAAACCACTTGTGGGCACTCATAGCAAATATATTCTACAAGTACAAAGACATTGTATCAGTTGTATCAATGTTAGAATTATCTCATCATCTTTAAAATGTATCACCACACCCAAGAGTGAACAGGTTTTTACTGATTCTCATCTAATACCTGACGTATCTTTAATAAATGTGGAAGTGAATACCACAGTGCAGTAAGTAATACTGGGATACTGCTGAATACCTTCTTTTTTTTTAAAAAAACACTTCTGTTAGGCACCTACATCTTGAAAGCTTTTTTCCTCCCTTACTGATTTTTATCTCAGCAGTGAATTATTTCACTTGCCAAGAAACATACTATACTTGAAACCTCCTCCCCTGAGGACAGAAACAAGATTATTTCACCAAGAATTATAATTAAATCTAGAGATATAAATTACTTAGCTTTGCTGTCTCAAGTTATTGCTTCAGGGTTTAAACTTTACATGTAAGTTAAATCTCACCATTTCCATAGAGATCAACTTACTAAATGATCCTATGTTGTAAATACTAATTTTTCAACTCACCTGTTTTTTAAATTGTTGGCATTCCTCAGGTGTAAGTGTGTCTGCTTTGGCAATAAGTGGAATGATATTCACTTTTTCATGCAGGCGCTTCATAAACTCTATATCCAAAGGCTTTAGTCTGAAATACAGCATTAGAGCTTTGCAATTTATATTAATTAAACAAGATGGTACAAATGATGAGATTTGTCCTGACAACTACTCTTAAGACACTGATTTATGAGTGACAGATGACTGAAAATGAAAAGGCTACCTGCAATTATTACAGGAAATCCCCTAGATTGTATAATATTAATATTACTAACAGTCATGAGACTTCTGCCAGCTGAAATTACACTCATTTAAGCAAGTGGTAAGAACTCTCTTATGAAGGTAGTAAAGTTTGTGTTATTAGCTGGGGGATAATCCCACTTAAAGCCTGACTGATAAGAGTTCACAGCTGTGAATTATGCTCTGTTCACAGTTGCAGGTTCTGAAAGCCATGTCTGAGTGTGCTGCTTCTTGAGAGTGGACTAGGAGACTTTTTTAAGACCTTAAGATGGCTGAAGACAGGAACCTCTTTGGCCTATGTACAAATGAATTAGAAATATCTCATCTCTAAACTGCTATGTAAAACTGATATTCACCCATCTCTGTGGATCAAAGTGGTCAGTATTTCCTGTTTCCTGAAGTAAAACTAGAGAGGTTTCGATACATTAATACCTCAGAATTATAGCAAGTTTAGTCAGGCTTAAAGGATTCACTTAAAGGATTTAACAAGATTATTCTTCATATAAAAGAAATTAGTATTAGGAACTTTAAAACCAGACACATTTGGTAACGAAATTTCTGAAAACCATACATAAAAGGATGACGAAGATGTTCAAGGACACACACTTAACTTCATTTTAACATTTTCTACCTGTCACTGAATTTCACCAGTTCTCAACGTGTTTCCATTAAATATCTAACATTAAAGCACATCTATATTTTAAGCACTTTTCTAGTTATCCATTCACCTTAATATGCTTTCCCTCTACTTGGTTCACAAAGTTATCTAGGGCAGCAACACTGGGTTGGAAGGGCAGCTGCCAAAGCACAGTTGTTCAAAACAACAGTGAACACGTAAGGAGCTGAGAGTTTACAGGGGAGACTGAAGCTTTACATAAAGATCCCAGAATTGCAGAAAGATGGTGAATTCCATCAACATCCCATTCACTTACCTGGAAGGCTCCTCCTGCCCCTCCACTCTCTCCCCTTGCTCCCACAGAAACCAATTCAATCAGTTCAGGTGTTTATGGGGATACTAGCTAAGAACAGTGGGATGCATTAAATGGAAGGACTTAAACCGTTGTTTCTTTTAAATTTCTAAATTTCTAAAGCAAGGTTTTACAAATGTAGTAAAAGGACAAGTAGAAGTAAGTTCACCTACAAATGCTTTTAATTTAACATGAAGATAATCATGCATTAAGAGTGAAAAGGACACTACTTGATGGGTTACATGTGCTGCTGTCTGCACAGGAAACAGGAGCATAGATTGCATCCCCACAAAAACCAGGTAGGAAGTGAGCTCTGTCCTTTCAGAGAGGGCAGCATCTTAAAAGAGGAAATGAATTGCTAAAAGCAGCACCAATTTTCTTCATTAACTTCCTTACTTAGATGACAATTCTAAGCCTTTATTCCAGTAATTGAAGAACAGCATGCAAACCTAGCATAATTGTACACCTTTTCCTCCCCTAAAATTAACATGAAATACCTGTACAAGGAATATACTTCTACAGCTTTTAGCCTCACAGATTCAGCAACCAAATGTTAGTCTATCAGAAACACTACCTTTCTTTTTCCCTAGGAACCTTCCACTGATTTACGAAGTTCTAACACATAAGGGGGGTGTGGAGAGAAGACATGTTTTTTGAAGACTCCGAAAATAAGCTCAGAAATGATTGGCTAACGCAAGGAATTATCTTCCCTGTATTTAAATTACATTTTGGATTTTGCATACTATTAAAACAACGTCAAGAATTCAGAATTTGCATTTAAAACTGACATGCGTGTTGAGCAAGACTGGCATTACAAACATGCCTGTTAAACAACAAAAAAATACTTAATAAAGGCAAGTCTGCACAAGAAGAACTCCACCCTCTGACATTTCTTTCCATATTTGGAAGTATCTGTACAGTTCAAAATTATTAGACCCATTCCAATGCTAGCTACAGAAGCTAAGTGTTATAGTTGGCATTTTTTACTGCCTGAGGAATACTCTTTAAATTCCTTCATCACTCCCTTCAACAAGTTTTACTACTTCTGACCTATGCAATAGAATAGGCTTACACTTATCTTCATCTACTTCTGATTTTGAAGGTATAACTCAAGAGTCTCTGACAAATTTCATCATGATTTCATGATAAAATGCTAAGCAACCGGTTTCAAATAGTCAATCTGTAGCTAATAAACACTGGAAATGCAGTTCTCCCTGTCTACCACTAGATAGAAGTCTGATCAAATTAAAAACCAAGCAGAGGTGGAAGATAACATAATAACTGAAAAAAAATCTGCAATGCCTATACTGGAATTGCCACTGTACAAAATACTACACACCAAGTGAACTAAAGGATGCTTACAAGGATGCATGAAACTTCCCATCTTCAATTTAGCATTAAAGGGAGGGAGGAAGAATGGAAAAATCCTGTTGCCTGACATGTGAACCAGTTTCTCCTTCTAATGTGATCTAAAGACATACATACCACAAACAGACCTGGCACTTGTCAATGTCTTTGTATTTTTCATTGCCAGAATTCTATTTTTCTTGTTATGCAATTAATGTGCAATCTTATTTTCTGGTGTTTGGCTTGCTAATGTTTGATAAGCCAAAGTAAACTCCTCTTTGAAATGAGGCATGATCTGCAGGCCAGTAAGAAAATTCTATTTGGAACTTAGATGGCCAAATCTGGATATTTATCTGAGATAGGAGACAGAGAATGAAAACATAAAACACACTAATACAAACCCATGTCCTGAAGGAGCAATGAAGTATAAACAACACTGCACTCTATTATCTGGCATCTGGCGTCTGTTCACTCGAGATTCTGCATTCAGGTAGTCCTCAAATTTACTGTCAATGTAGTCGATAACTGGCTGCCAGCTGCAGAGATTATATGAATAAAAACCTGTAAGTTATGTTATTTACGTAATCTAGTTCTGCTGAAAAATAGATGTTCACAATTTCCCCACAGCTTGAGGGTTTTTTTTGTTTTGCTTTTCATTTTCTTTTTTAAATTAAGATACTTCAACGTTGGAATTTAAGAGACCAGCTCCTCAACTTAAAATTGAGTTACATCGTTCCGAAGATACAATGTGTGAGTCCACTGAAAAAACCCTTCAAACACAATCACCTTCATTGTAAAAGCATTAAATAGAATACTTAAGAACAGTAGCCAAAGGAAAATGCTTCACTGAACACATCTTGTGACAGCACAGAAGATGGTTCTGCACACTGCATGTGTGGATAAAGAGCCAAATGCACCATTCAGTTTAAGGGGAAAAGCTGGCAGCATTTCAACCAAGTTATAAAGGTATTGGAATTACAGTAGTTAGAAATTTTCAGCTAGAGGAGAAGTTTAAAAGTGTTAATATTTTAGCTGAATACTGAAGTCTGCATTTTAAAACATGTCACAAGGTATTATCTCTCACACAGGCACAAAATGCAATGCAGAATTGTCATGGGAGAACATACAAAGAATGTCTTACCAATTACTATTATCCACAGCATCTCCAAATCCTGGTGTGTCAACTATTGTAAGTAGTAACTGAACACCACCCTCTTTGATTAAAACTTTTGACTGCTCAACCTAAATGAAATAAGGTAAGATGAAAAAGGCAAGATTAAATTTTTAGCAGTTTAGTCACCTGTCTTAAACACTGGGAAAAGCATTCAATGAATAAGAAATCTGACAAAGAATTGCTGACTTTTCTGCTTCAGAGGTATGTTGTGTCTGTGTTTTGCTCATAAAACCTCAATTATTTTAAAATAATTAATAATTTTTTAAAAGTAAAAGGTCCTTATTTAAATAAAGTCAGCGATAAAAAAACCCTCTAAGTATATGGGATAGCATAATATTTTAATTCCTGATTAAACAGGAAAACCCTTAACCAGGGATTAAACTTGATGAAGTTGCAAACTTCGGTCAGTTCAAAGAAAATGACACTTTTCAAAACTCATCCTCCCCCCAAGCACCTTAAACATTTCTAGTCCTGTTACTGTATTTTTAAAACTACATATATTCTCCATAATGGTTGGGAATGGAATCACAAAGTGAAGGTTTTCTGTTACAGACAGAATTATATTGGAAAGTAATACAATCTGACTGCAATCAGCTGAGCTAGACCTCACGTGACTATAATGGATTGGGTTCCTGTTAGCTCAGGTCACTCATGGAAACCCGTCTCAGAAGGCAAATGCATCAGCACAAGGAATGATGCAACATCTGGGTGTGGGAATCCATGCCTCCAGTTGCGACCCCTGATCTGCAGCACAGCTCAGGCAGCTCACAGGGAACACATCATCAAACAGATTAAGCATGTCATGACAGAGAAGATCTGAGCTAAGCAGCACATGGACTGCTACTCCCTTCTTCCTACTTGTATCTCAGTAATTATTGATATTGCCAGTGTCAGGTCCATCTGCCTGAGAAAGTGCTGTACACCACTGTCCTATCAGTGAGATGCACAGCAGTACGAAATGACAAACTCAAGCTGGCTTCTTTCCAATTGCTCAGACATTTAATCACCTTTTTTTTCCCCTGATATTAAAACAATTCCTCTTAAATCACTAGGGACACTGTTTTCTAGATATGGATTCAAGAAACCAATCATGCAAGCCATTTATCCAGAACCATGTGAAAGCTGGCACAGTCAAGATGATGCCACCTTGCTGATCATTGCTTAACATTCCTTAAGCCTCCCAAACACTAACTGGGGAGAGAAAAGAAAGTTCTATTTATAATAAACCCTTTCTGGATGGTCTCTTGACTAGCTCAAGACTTGAGAAATATCATATTAATGCTTCTTAAGCTCTTGCACATCCCTAATTGTTATATAAGTGAAACAGACTCTGACAGCCACACCTGAACATTGTTGCAAATGCTCTGCAATCACTGCTTATGTGATGCAATGTAAATCCACAAGATAAATTAACACTGCAGAAAGTCAAACTAAATCCTTCTTGCACAAGCAGAACACTGATTAAAATTCAGGAGAGGATATAGAGAATCACAGAAAACAGTAACTGCCTACAAAGAAAACTTCATATTTAACCTCTGAGTATGCAGGATGCTGTTTTTATCTACTCATCAGTAGGGATCCTACCCAAGTCAGATCAATCCCTTTTGCTGATAGTTCTCAAAGAGTTAACAGCTACCAGGGAGGTAGTCACAGAAATATCCACATTGGGCGGGACTTCAAGACCACCCAATTCAAACTCCAACACCAACAGGCCTTACTGCAAGGTTAGGAAGGTGTAAACAACCAGGAATTAAAATCAACTAAACAAAACTGTACACACATCAGCCTAAGACACCACCAAGTTACTCCTTCACAAACTATACAACTCTCATCCTTCCAAAAGTGTGCAGCTGAAAGCCATGAGAACCTAGGAGTATATGCACTGCTTTAGAAACTTACGTTTTAATTATGGTGACAGTACTTACCCCCATCCTCAAGAGTTCTATAAAGAAATTTTATTGTACACAATTGATACCAGAACTCAAGACAGTAATCCCCAGCCACAGTCAATGCAGCCAAGAGTTTACTACTCACAAGCTTTAACACACAAGAGATTAACTTCTGATTCCTTGCATTCTTTTGACTATCTTGAATATAGTAACCACACAGCCCTCCTATTACCAAGCTCTCTACAAGTACAAGAAACCCACAACACTTGCAAAATACTAGAGATGATAATGTTAAGAGATGTACTCTTGCCAAGAGCTACAAGGTATCAGCTTTATTCTCCAGCACAAAAATTCCCAGCAAGAACCATTAAATTATTATGGGCTCACAGTGGAATGCTTCTACAAAAGAAGCAATTAACAAAACATTACCCTGAACATATGTTTATAACAAAGGAAAAGAAAGGTCAGGGGATCCTCAGAAATGTCACACCAAACATTTGCCCTGATTCTGTATGCTTGTAAAATCTAAGAGTGGCTGAATTGGTAAAGTCACCTTCTGATAAACGGTCTACAGCAACTGAATCTCTGCAGACAGTGCTAATACATTACTGGGTGGTGAGGATTTAAATTTTTTTCTTACTTTTCATAATTCATGTAGGTATCTTGCTATCAGAGCGGGGTTTTCACAAACCTACAGAACAAGAAACATTAGCTGAGGAATTAAATGTCCTATGCTTGTGCTGTGGACAATCAGACCACATCCACCGTATCTTGTAAGCAGTAGATTCTACTGGCAGGGAACAGTAGATAAAGACCCTGCCACATAGCCTCTGCAAAACTGCATTTTTCTAACCTAAAAGGATGTGTCCATACATGGTCAAAGGCACAGAAAGCAGCAACATCTGGAAAAGATCCAAAAAATCACTGTAAACTAGTGTCATTCATAGTTAAGCATCCAACTGCATCCTATCATCTGATTTACAAGTATTCCCAAGGGATTAGTAGAAAACATTAGTTCAAGACTTGGAATTTAAGACTTTTAAAGAAAAGTCTCCTCCAAAGAGCCATTTTCCCATGCACTGCAGTCAGCTGGGGCACACGGGTCTCCTTGGCAGTCACTACACAGCGTTCATGACTCGGTGCTTGTTGCAGCTCGACTGCTTTTTATTGGATGAAACACTCCTTGAACAAGCTGCATTCAAGGCAGTCAGATAATGATCAGAGTAAACACCTTTAATACCCCCTCATTTCTGAATATGTTTCCTTTGAATTCATCTGACATCAAATCACTTACTCTTAACTGTTTTTCTGCATTTTTTATGGGATTAATACAAAGGAGCTGCCTTACAAAACAACTCCAAACTGCAAAGGTTTTCAAGCCCAAACCACAGTTTGTGTTTATCCATGCGAGAGCCTCTTAGACCATTCTTGATCAGTAAGTTGTTCCCCCCATACAAGAACAGGTGATTATTACAACCAAGATTTGAGGATGCTCAAATGAGGTGGTTTCATGTCATCTCTACCCTACAAAACCCTTTCAATCAATCCTCAACTCAAAAAAGGTTTTCACTGGCAAAGAGTACAAATCCAGTGGATCCAAACAGCAGCTCCCATTGCTTATTCTTTAATATTTGACAGGAAACACCTCCACATCATACACATAGTTGCTAACACATATGATTTTCAAGCTTGTAGGGGGAAATAATTTTATCCTCACAATGAAATAAGGTACTTTCAGTTTCTTTCTTAGAATGCTACACTGAGTTTTCATTCATCCCATGGAACCGAAAGCAAAGTTGCATTGCAAGTAAACAAAACAACAAAAGTACTTACTAGATTAAGTAAACAGTAGTTTCTAGAGGGGAAGATGGTCTTTAAATCTACTTCATTCTCACCATACTATTTTCTAAGTCATGTCAGACCCCAATTTACTATTGAATATAGTTTTGGCAAACTCTTGGCCTCAAGCTTTAATGCACACAGTGGAAGTAGGAAAAAAGTGCAATGGCTTATCAGCCTGAGCTCTGTTCAAGCCTTTTTTCCCCTCTTTCCAGCTTTACATAGAAAAGGAAAAAAAATCATAAAGTGAGGCTTTCTGAAAGGTATGGATCTTTTTCTTCAACCAGTAAATCATTACAAATCAAGCCACCCCTGATGGTCAGAATGAACAGGTCATCTAGTCTTACCACCTAACAGATGAAAATACTTAACTCAAATTCCAGAAATTCCACACAGAGTTTCATAGTATTTTTTTCTTACACTGATGCACCTTTAACTAGGGTGGGAGTGAGTTATCTTTGAAAGATGTCTTGGTCTGGGTTTTCTTCTTGTTAGCTTGTGTACAAATTCTCCCAAAAATTTTTCCCAATTGATAAAACCAAAAATCTTCCAATGATAGGGAATCCATCCCACAGTTATTTAAACTAAAATTCTATTAACATAACCTGAATTGGTTTAGCTTCTGCTAAACCAGTGTGTAATTATCAGTAATGAAGTCATGCTCCATCTCTCTTCCAATACAAAAAAGTCACCCTTCTACTTGGTTTTTGAACAGTCACTGATTAGTTCAGTAATAAGCATATTATATGAGAGTTTAACTCTTTGCAGACCTCTTCCCCACTTAACATCTCTTTGAAACAGGCACACTCAACCTTTCTAATTCAAATAATGGTCTGATGCCCCTGCTAACAAGCTTTTTGTCAGACACTATGGATCTACATTAAACTGATAAGATACCCTAACAGAAATGATTAAAGCTTAAAAAGTATTAGTATGCTGTTAGTCAAACTCAGGACGTCCAAAAGCTTTCCTCCAAATAAAAAAATTTATATTCCGCAATGACTTCATTTTGTCATAGCATTCAAGTTTTCATGTTGAGCTAACTGACAAGCAAAACCACTTAAACTTCTCAATACGGGCATAACTTCTTCCTTGTACTGTGGTAATTACTCTGTGTTCTGACATTGGATTAAAAATGTCTTACCCAAAACCCTCAACAAAAAAAAGATGTCCCACAACGCAGAAAGGTCAGTGGTTCATGGCACTGGAGCTTAATCACTTGATTCCAATGAGAAAAAAAGCACTCATTTTACAACTTCTGTTTAGCACCTTGCATACCCTCCTAACTCAACACAGGGCTTAATCACTTTATGATAACTCTGCAATTGCCCAGTCACTTCAGCCACAGCTGAATTTGGCAGCTGGAGGAACTCTATTGGACAACAGCAGCAACAGTGAGCATCCTTGGTCCTCACCTGTACAAAGTTAGATTATTGTAAGGTATCTTCACCAAAGTCTTAAACAAGTGCAAATCCAAACAGATAAGCAGAGTTCTTGCAATCTTATTCAGTTGCTCAGCTGTGGAGGCAGAAAATACCCCACAAACACAATGACTTCCTAAACTACCCATAACATTATTATTTCTTAGCATTAGGTAATTGGTATTTTTAGTAATCTTTTTGTAACACAAGAAACATGCTCTTTTTTTTGAGGGAAAATATAATTGATCAGTAGCAAGTTATTATACAAAACAAATGGATCAACTTCAGTCTTCCAGTCTTTGACCAAATGTTTCAGTTGCATCATGCACTTGCAGGAACATCATCTTTGCCCATGTAGATCTAGTGCTTAAAGTCAGACAGGTTCATCCTAGTCCCTGTTGTTTCAGAATAACAACTTGTAACAGGTAAACAAGGTACCACAAACAATACAGTCTGCAGAAGACTTGCAGACACTTTTATACCCCAGGTCCCTGCACTTCTGTGAAATCCTTTAGTATTTGGTCTCTAAAAGCCTGTCTTAAACAGTCAGACAGGTTTTACTGCACATCTATGTGTTCCTACAGATTTACTCACTATTTTAATTGATAATAAACAGCATCTTTTCAAAAAGTTCTGCATACATACGTGCTTTCTAATCTACAGGCAAAACACAAAACACTTCAGGGTTCCCACATTTCTATAGGCTATAGGTTTGAGAACCTGAAAGTTTTGTATAGCTAAGATATAGACTGAAAGACACACTGAATATTTCTTGTGGTTCACATCATGACTGAATGCATCCTGAAACTCAGGTGCTTATGTGATAACTGTGTATCACCTTACATTACTAAACTGCAAGTTACAATGTTCAGGCTGTATCTTTTTTACCCCAGACATACCTGTACAGTCTTTTTAATTCTGTGTGAAGGACCTGGATACTCTGGGGAATACAATTCTGTTAAGAATAATGAGTTGATTAATGTTGATTTTCCCAGTCCAGATTCACCTAGAAGAAAACAGAACAGATTCAGTAAAACCAGGAGTATCATGTCAAATATAAACATAGTACCTGAAAACATGCACTGCACTCTAAGACTGAGAATCTATCATCTTTTCAAATTTCAAGGAAAACCTTTCAAATCGCACGGTCACTGTTAGATTCTATAAACATTTATTTTTCTGATCATATTGAGTGCATTCAGCACTTTTGTCCATTGCTCCCATTACAACACAGAAAGATGGTATTACATTAAATTTTAACACAAGCTATCTTCCTGGTATAACTTATCATAATGCCAAAGCAGATTATGTTGTCTCGTTTATTTCAAATATTATTTATTTGAGAGTCTTTATTATCAGGAAGGGGAAAAAAGAAGCAGATGTGGGAGTGGGGGGGAAGGAGAAAGACAGACTAGTCTGCTATAACTATTAAAGCCGCAAGAGATAAAATGAAGTTTCAAACTATGTGGTTTGCCTGGGAATTTTGTTGCTGTTGGGGCACAGAAGGGGGCTGGATTTTACTTGGGCTTTTTTGGTAATTTGTGCATGAGCAACAATAAGTCAGCCTTGCTGAAGAATCCAGAGACACTACTGCCATGACAATCCAAGCAAATATAGTTAAACACCCCACAGCAAATACTACCTTCCGTTTACAGCTCTACAGAGACAAGGGCAAGAATTTCAGATCAACTACTTAGAGTATTTAAAAAAAAGTATTTTGTTTCATTTTTTATTGTGAAGAAACTACTTCAACACAACAATTCACATTGGCATGAGAACTAAGGGGAAAGGTATAAAAAAGTTCTGCTTTCTTTCTAGGTTTCATATGCAGTCTGTTAATACATTTACACAGACACAGAAATTGGCTTTCAAGCTAACAAATTTGAGGGTAAACTATATACTTTCACTGAAAGAGGAGAATGAACTGCACTGCACCCATACTTGAAAGGAAAAACTTAACTAAAGCACTAATGACTCTAACCCCAACAAATACTACGTTGATTTAGAGACTGAACTCAGAAAATTTCCAAGCCTGCCTTGAGATACGTGTCCTGGGTTAACGCAAGAAAAGTTACAGAACAGAAAGTAGTTACCAATTGTTTCCACTGCAGTAGGTATCTGGGTTTCCTACCCGAGCTGGCTCATCCGCGCCAGCCATCTCGATTACAGCGGGGCAGCCCAGAGCGTCTGCAGCACGGAGCAGAGCAATCTCATTAGCTCCACGGTAAGCGGATTAGCAGCTGATGAAGCACCGCAACCAGAGCTCCTGCCGGCTCCCTGCGCCCTCAGCGGCGCTGCAATCCCCTCCCTCCTGGACACATGAGCGAACCCGGGCTGCGAGCAGCGGCTGCCCACAGCCAGCCTGAGGGGCTGCGGCAGCCCAGGAGAAGGGAGACAGTCAAGCTACAGCCTCAAGACAGCGATGAACACTAACCCCACCAGGACAGGTTTATGCAAGCCAGCAGAGACATGCTCGCTGACAAGATTTCATCAGTGCCCTGCAGATTTTGCCTTTTTCCGTGGTTGGATGCATGAGGAACTTAGGAACTATGCAGTAAACACAGTGCCTCAGAGTCTGGTTTTCTACTCTGCATTTTCCAGACTTTAAGGGCAGGGTCAGCTGCACCTGAGAGGCCTCCCTAACAATTCTGCAACAGGAAGAAGCTTCTGAAATCCACAGCTTTCCAGTCTCATAGATGCACCCTGGTTAAAGCTTAACCTTCTCCATCTCACAACCCTGCTCAAGAGACCATTCCAGTTAAACTGAAGGTTTTTATCCACCCTACTGAAGCCCTCAAGAGGGTGGCTATGATTTTTAAATGTACAACTCATATCCTTTCAGTGACCTTTACTTTTTAACTTGAATCTTGCAGAAGTCACCCTACTACAGTATTGAAGAAAGATTTTAACATCAGATTCTACTTCAGCATACAAAAACAGTTGCCTCTTCTTCTCCCTTCTATTAGGATTACTGCTGGTCTTCATACGCTAAAGAATTTAAGGTGAAAAACACTGAGAACAAGCACTTCTCTTGAAAATGAGCGCCTGTCAACTTGTCACTGAAATTCAACATATGGAAATAAGATTTTCAGCTTCAAAAGAATGTGATGGAAAAATCAGCACTTTGCCCTAGATGGCTTGGGCAGCTCTGGCACTCCACACCAAGCAGACCCTGAACTGCTGAAGCATTACACCCTGAGAGATCTGAGGTTTGTTACCCTCCTCACACTTTGTCCCCCTTACAGCCGCAAGGTTGTGAAGACAATTCTGAGCTGAAATTAGTGAAAAGAAAGTAAGCTAAGGATATTTATGCACCATCTTGTTCCCAAAGGTGCCCAGCTTCCTAGATATCCTTACCCACCATGCTAACTGTAATCAGCCAGTGCAGATTATAACACTTTAAACTGCTTAACTGCTACCAGTAATTGAGGTATTACATGGAAGAGTTTGCATCAATGCACCAATCTTGGATGCAGTTGTGCCTTAGACCATGTAGGGTCAACATCTACACTGGTAGTAAAAGGCTATAATATCAAATAAAACAACTGCTCTGAAACCGTAGGTAAAAACCCCAACTGGAACCTTTAATATTGTACTATGGGGAGTTTTGCTGCTTCCACTGTAATAAAACAAGAATTTCTCTGCTGACTGAAGAGAAAGCAGAATTAGAGAAGTCAATTGTAATTGAACATTTCTAGTGCCTTTCTGGACACAAACATTCTGATCTTCACTAGAAATATGGTAAAAAGTAAAAAAAAAAAATTCAACCCCCCCCCAAAATCCCCAAAACAAACAAACAAACAAAACCAAAACCACACAAAACCCCCTTAAGTCCACACCCAAACAAAACCCTCTGTCCTTCCCATGTCCAAACCTTGCTCAACCCAAACTTGCTGGAAAGGACTGCCTGCTGGAAAGGCTGGGAAATGAGCCTCCAAGGATGCAACAGGCTACAAGTATGACTAACAAAACCGCAAGGGGGAAGGGAAAACAAGTGATGTTTAATTTGCCTTTGCAGAAACAAAAAGATACATCCCAAATAAAATGTATCTTTCCACTTTCAGTAAACACTTCTGATGAGGTTTTACCCTTTGACCATTACATGAACTGGCCAAAGGATGCAAAGTAATAGAACCTTTTCAGCAGTAGTAACTTCAAATCACTTAATGAATTATGATGTGGTTAGACCTAGGAGCCTAATTCAGAGCGAGCAATTTTTAGAAATTTGCTTTAAAAAGAAGAAAAAAGGAAAACATTTTGCAGGGTAATCCTGAATTCAAAACGTTAATTATTTCAGGTATCCAGGTCCTGCTTTTACCTTGCCTTCACTCTCCCACTAAATATTTCACATAGGCTCAAGTTCTTTCGAATATTGTTCTTTTTTTTTCTTCATTATTTTGTGTCTCTTGTTTATCAGCAACTTAGTGTTTCAAAATGTTAACATTTTATCAAGCTGCTTTTATAGTCACATTCAAACACATGGAGCTGGCCACTCTTCTTGGTAGAAATAAGCATGTACTTTTACTTCTGTCAGTCTTGTGAAAGAAGAGCTTTTGCGAGCCCTTGCAGGACTAGCAAAAGTCCCAACTCTTCCCAAGTCCATGAATTTCCAAATGGCTGTACAAAGAGTGAAACTCTTCTTATACACTTGGGTTAGCAATTACCTTCTGATCATTAGCATCTTTATGAAGACAGCCCATAGCACATCATTTAAAATTAACCTTGGACAGCAAAATTTTTTCTTCTGTGAACATGACACTGATCAGGTACTTCCCTTTTCTCCTACACATACAAGATTAGCTGTAACATGAGAAAGGAGACCAAGAAAAAAAATAAAACCAACACATTCAGTTTCCTCTTTTATATCTCAAGCATATGTATCTCAAACATATTTCTGGGGGGCAGAGGAGACCACTGGCAACCACTGGAATTGTTTGCAAACCATGTAAATAGTCTCCAGAATAATACTAAAGCAAGTAAGTAAAGGAAATGAACAACTGAAAAACTAGAACAATGGTGTGCAATCCATGTGAATGGGGGAAAGCAGTGCTCAGGTAAAAAAATAAGTAATGAGCTCAACGGAGCTACATAAATCTTTCACCTTCATTTCTAAATCCCTCCCTATAAATGAACAAGAAATCCTAATCTGTGATAATCAGTTAGAAAATCTACTCACATCTAACTTGTTTCCATCAGTTCTTGCTATGACTTTATTACTACAAAAAAACCTCCAACTGCCAGCATCTCCTGCCAGTGATGATGGAAATGAATTGTTACCCTTAATGATGCTTTTTTCACTGTTCATTGCTGTGGCACATTGAGAATGTGGCATATTTCCAGCCTCCTTCCACTTTTCAGCCTCTGCCATTCATACTCAAAAACCTATTACAAAAATGTGCAAGAAGACCAGTCCAACCCAGCTTTCTTCCAGCTTTATCTGTAACTTCTGGTGGAGACTGCTGTTTTCTCATTCATCTACTGCCCCTCTCAATAATGCATCACACTACCTCTTCTAGATACCACATCATTCTGAAAATCCAGGATCAGTTTTCTTCTGTATTTTTGGGATCTTGTTTTCTAAAACCCAAGCCCTGAACTTAAAAGCATGATTTGCATTCTTAGATTTATGACCTCATGTGAGAGCTCATTAAACATATCAAGTCATCAAGGTAAGCAGCCAATCTTGAACATTCTCTGCATGCTTTATTTCCTACCTCTTCATTGTAAGTTACTCTTGCAGAAATCACCAGAAGTTTTCTACTCTTCAGTAACCATTACTTGGCTATCTACCAGTGAAAAAGTATTTCATGCTTATGCCCTGTGACAGTCAATTGCACCACTGGGAACACGACCCACAAGTGTGTGCTTAGGAATTTCAAGTTGCTTTCCCAAGCTCCAGGTAGGACTACAAGACTGCCAAGGAACCACCCACCAGATAGAAAAATGCTTAGCAGCACCGTAAACCAAGACTTGAGTTAAAATTGCTCAAAGTGATTTGCTTCATGTATCATCACCAAGGAGATGATCCAGTCTCTGTCACCGTCTCTATTAACTAAACACAGCAGAAACTGCAGATTCAAAACAAGCATTAACTGCTAACTCTGATGGCTGAGAGAAAATAACTCATCCCTGTGGGACTCGTAGATTATCCAACACAAACCACCAATAAAGCCCCAAGACAACCAGGTTTCTACAAATTGCACAGGGTCTGTGGAAGCTTCCACTGCATTCTAAGTAAAAATGTGTATTTAGAGTTCCTTGATACAGTCAAGCATAAGCTGCAGTTGTTTCACTGTTTTTTCAGAATAAAGATATCCAATAATATGTTTCTTCTGTGATGAAATGCATTTGATAGCACATTTGATAGCCACAAAGAGGGATCAAATTCAATAGAAAAATGCTGTACTTCTCCACAATCTACTTATACAGAATGTTTACATCAAAGCATATTTTATTTTTAGCTGGTGAGCAAGCTTTTTCATGGAATTTTTCCATTTTATAAATTCTAATTATTGTGACAGTTTTTGCTTAAAATAGAATCCCATTAATTTGATGCTGGTGACTCAAAGAAGGGGAAAAAGCTTGTCAGAAGGCATAAAAACTAATGCATTTCATCTTCTTTCATCCTTGTACAATTCACAGTTTATGTGCACGACAGCACCTGCAGCTTTATGCAAATGTGCAATAGCTTTGATGGCACTGTAACATGCAGGTTTTTGCTTTTGTACAGAAGGGAAGCTACATGAATAATCAAAGAGCCTGAACTATGCCGAGTGATATGATGGAACCACCCTCTTGCCGAGGGGGAATGATGCTCTGCCATGTCATTATAGACAACCACAAAAAGGGAGACTACACGATGCTTTTAACTTCAAGTCTGATTTTAGAAGCTTTCGTAAAGGCTACTTCCTGTCTTCGGTGCTTTACAAAATACAAACCAACATTCCAATAAACATGTAAGAACATCCAAATGAAACCCGTCAGGAGGAGGAAGGGAGCAGGACCACGCTGCTGCCACATAGCTACTATTCCACGGCATGTGTGTGTCATGTGCAATCTTGCAAGTGATCAACTTTGTCTTTCATAGACATTTATAAGGGGAAGAAAGCCAAAGCTCCACCATTTCACAACTTGGATGTGAAGCATAAATTATGGAACCAACATATGTTAGAGCCACAAAGATGCTCCTAGAAAAACAGAGGAACAAGGAAGTCCAGCAGCAATAAATTCATTTCTGCCTATCAGCAACTGCATCAATAGCAACAAAAATTCAGCATTCAAGATACAGTAAGACAATTTAATCAATTTTCTTAGAGCAGAATTTGAAGTGCAATAACTGAAGGCAGACTCTTGTCATAGGATTCTTGTCATAGATGACATTTAAATAATTCAGAAAAGCCATGAGCGGGGATGGGAAATACTTCAGAAGAATATTGCAACAGATTCTACATAGCATTTTCCAAGTACTATTGTTTCCTCTCAAAGAAGAAGCAGGTCTAAATTTCTACAACTGACAGATTAAAACAGCCATGAAACAATGGTTTAACTTCCCAGGTGAAATTTTGGCTACTGCCAAGAGAAATGGTCCCCTGCTCCCAGTCCAACTCTTGCACTAGAATTCACAATGCAGCATTGAGAGGCAAGAGGCAATCCAGCAAACTAGGGCACATAGGGTTTCAGGACAGGAAAATGAGGGGAAAGTGACATCAGATGAGCTACGTCAAATACTTTCTTCTCTTTTTGGAAACCAGGGGAAGTGTAAAAAATCTGCATTTAAAACTAAACCTCTTCTCTGTCACACAAGAATCACCAACAATTCACAAGCCAAAGAATTTGTGGCTTCCTCAAGAAAGTCACATTTCCTCTAATTGCATATACAGGCTTTGCTCCTGATAAACAGCGTGGCTGCAAAATAGCCATTTAAAATAGGACATGTTACCTAATTTAACATGAGGCACAGGAAGCAATCTTTCAGCATTTTGGGCAAAAGCTTGCAGACCAGTAAAACCAAGGAATTAAAACCACAAGTTTCTCTTCACTTTTAGTTCTTCAACATTACTGCAGATGAAAAAATCACCCCATGGCATTGGTCCACTCATATCTAGTACCAAGAACAGCTAAAATGCAACAATCTGAGCTTCAGAATCCAAGCTTGAATGGAATTACAAGCCCACACTTAGCAGCTGCAGTCCAGGCTCAGCAAAGCTTACCTTGCTTTGTTTTCTGCGTCAGGTGAAATAAAACTCCTATGTCTGATTAAACTGTAGTCATACTGCAATGCAGCTTTAGAGACATTACAAGCAACAAGAAGTGGACAAAACTGACCTACATGGAAAATCTGAATGCACAAGCTCTCTGTGAAGTAACTGGGTTAAAGAATTCAACTGGAAATGACAGAAGCTGCAGAGTTCTGAGACAAATCTTCTACGGTTAAACCTCATAACCAGGATATACCTTAAATTTTCACAGGCCTTGACAAAGCCAAAATAAAGAACCTTCAGAAGAGAAGAAAAAACCCATATTGCTTCAAAAAGCAAAGCAAGAGGAACAGAAACTGTTGTGAAAAATGCTAAAGCAGGATGCTCTGTTTAAGGCTAAAAAAGCAAACGTGAGACCACCACTGCTTGGTCTGAAAGAATTAAGCATCTAGAGAAAGCTGCAGAGCTGGGCTTACTCTCTGGAGGCGAATACAGGGATAAATACAATTGATTGAATTCCCTGATTATATTAATTATTAAAAAAAACGAAGAGAGAAAGATTATAGGAACATGAAATTTGTCATCTCTACAGAACTGCTGACAACCAATTGTACAGCATTTCCAGTACATAACTGCTAACATTTGCTGACTAAAAAATGAAAGGTATATTAATGAACACAGATCACAGATTAGTCAGGCTCTTTCATTACTTGGACAGAAACAAAATCGACACAGCTATCAAAATGCTAATGAAAAAAATAAGAAAGACTGATGGGGTTTACTTAATCTTTAAGACTAAAACACTTGGTACAGATACAGGTCAACACCTCAGTCTGGCATGCATGCAACTTAAGAACAAGAAGCTCTACACATCAGCTTGAGGAAAATGAGAGAAAGGTGAAGCACTTCAGGCAGCATCTTCCTCAAAACCCCACACAACTGATACAACTAAGGCATGAGTATCACAGAAAATTTCAAAAGGACAAAAACCAAAATTATTTTTATTTACATGGAACCTAATGAGTCTCTACAGAAGAGTAAAAAGAGCACTTAGATTGACTTACTCAACATTTCATAAGCTCTTCCCCTGAAAATTTACACTAGAACAGAATAAAAGCTACTGAAGTATACTGACTGCTCTCAAAATATCCCAGGTGGGACACTGCTGTTAAGCAAATCCACAAAAATTTGTCACAAGACTTAACTTAGAACATTTCTACTGGTAGTAAAAATTCCTTTCAATACCTTATACTTTCCCCCTTGATGCCTTCTCTCTTTAATGTCCTTGGAAGCACTTTTTATAGCAGGCAGCACAAAGGAAACTATGTTATGACAAACATAGTTTGTTATAACTGCAATGTTATGTTGCCCTGAACTGGCACAAGGGGCAAGAGGAAGATACAGATAGCTAGACAGAACTCTGCAAATTCACCCCAGTGATATGATTTCTGTGGCAGTAAGGAACGAGAAATTAGGGCAATGTTGTTTGCAAGTTAGGATAACTCTGGTCTGGTGTTAGCCAACCAAGGAGCAAGAGGATCACAGCAATGTGCTATCCTGGATACACTGCTGCCACTTTCAAGCAACCTTGGCAAAATACACTAATTTGATACCTCAGTTATGTGAGGGTGGTCACATGCTTTTGTTTCAGTAAGAGCCTCCACGGGAATTGTAAAAATGGGTATTTTAGCTCTAAAAAAGGGTGAGGAAGGTTGGAATAGGCTTGTGTTGTCAAGACCACACCCTTTTTAATATGGTAACAGCTGTTTTGGTTAAGTGCTAAGCCATTGTTTCCAAATTGCTGCCACCACTGTTCAGTTTTCTAATAATGACTTAGAAGAAAACTGAGCTGCTTTTGTAGTCAACAACAGAAGCCTCCATTTACAAAGTGGAAAGGAAAACAGACAGGTTTGGTAAGGTGATATCCTAAGACCTGTCTAGAGTGCTTGCTATGTTTTGCAGCAGATAAGTCTGAAGGACAGACATGGGACGTGGACCAGGACTCCTTCTGAAATTCCTGCCTACAGAGGACACAGCCCAGAGCCAAGGACACTGAATCTGGTAAGTCATAGGCTTGTCCTTTACAGAAGGTGAGAATGATACACAATGAGTTTAATCAAAAGAGATACAAAACAATTCTTAAAATATTTTTTCATTTAAATTCTTAAATCATTCAGTCAAATAAAATGCCAAAAAAAATATCTAACTTGGTAAGTAAGTGAAAATCTGACATGCTCTTTTCTGTCTCAATGCATGCTGAGTTGCAGCTATTGTTTTCTGCTCTGCCTGGCACTGATGTAGCAGAAAAGTGGTGAACAAATACTTGTCAAGAGCCAGTTTCCTCTAAATTAGCAACTTTGTATATATTCTACACTTCTACCTGCATTTTCAAGACCTAAAAATTAAAGAAATTTTGCAATTTCTTCTCCACTACAGTGTAATGGTATCCCTTTAAATTCAACTTTTTAATACAAAACATCAGTTTCACCTCATCTTTATTTCAATATTTATGAAACACAAAGGATGAATTTCACTGTGGACTTCAAAGTTATGTGCCTTTATAGGGCTAGGAGGACATGAAATAGTCTAATAATTTCTACATTCCTTAAATTACAACATGAGGATACCACCTTTGCAGTACAATGGACTTTCATTTCATCTGAACTTCAAAATCTGAATTGAAGAAGTCTGATGTTGCTCTCCCACCACAAAAGTCTTCCCACACCTCTGCCATCTTTAAAAATTCATTTGAGCAATTATCATATTCCTATCCAAGTTTGTTGTCCAAAATGATATATCAGATACATATTTCTCCTGAAATAGCCATTTTAGTTATGAGACTAAAAAAAAAAAAAAAATTAAGTTAAACTTCAGCGAGCCATGGAAGTCCAAGTGAGATAGACCTGATTAACATGTAGTTATTTATTGACAGTTTATATGTGAAAGCTCCCCATTTGATAAAAACTTGGGGAGTCATCTGAAAATGCATGCTACTAAGATTTCCATACTCCACAAATGTTTCATTTGGAAACACACATCCTAATTCAGAAACACAACTAATTTAAAGCTAAGACTGCACTATGCTAAAGAATGTGTTATTTACAGACATTTAAGTCGTACTTTTAAAACCAAGAACAAATACTTGCCTTCATCCTACACCAACCACACTGGTCAGCAGCTGCAACAACAAGTGCTTAAAAGAAGTGTCAACTCTAAAGCATGCTGCCAAAGTACAGAGTTATGTACATCCACTAATATCAGCTGATCTGATGCAGGACTAAAGCTGAGCAGTGCTACAGGTTGTGCTCTTCCCTTGCGCTCCCAAAAATTTCAGATGCGTACAGAATTCACAAAACATAGTTTTTAAACGTTTATCTAGGAATATTTTTCAATTCCACCCTACAAGACTAACTTATGCATAGCCTCGTTTAGTATTTTAGTAGGAAGTTATCCATAGGATAAGCTGCTCTTCCAATTAGAGAAGTCAAAATTCTTCAGGGAAAAATATCTCAGACATAAACACAGATCCTTTGTTACAACCACAACATTACATGATGCTCAAAATTTTTACTCAAAACATTAGTCCAATGCAACCAAGGCACATTTTGACAACTTTCTGAAACAAATGCCTCACAACTGTCATATCAACCAGTACTGCCACTGCAAAAAGTAATTAAATCCCAGCCTGCAAGCCACTCCTCCTTTGTGCTGACACAAGATTTTCCTTTGCCCTGCTGCAAGCAGACTGAAGAATAACCTTCCTTGCAGCTCCCAGAAAACACTCCAGCTGGATTTGCACACTAATCCAATTCAGGCCAAGTGCTATTACTTCTTTCAGCAGCAGCATAGACTTAGGCCAGGTTAAAATCTGAACTTCAGCTTGGAGGAACAGCTGCTATTGTTGGATCAGAGTTTTTCTAATTAAACCAGAAGGACACTTTATAAATGCCACTGAGGATATTATGACTTTTCAAGTACTTAAAAATTATGAAGAATCATTTCCATTCTCTTACTCATGCCACTGACACCCTCTACATCAACCAAATTTTCCCATCCAAGCATCTTTAAAGGGCTGCCCACTACATTAATAAACAGCATGAAAAGAGAATTCCAGCATCTGTAAAAAACATCAGGAACTCAGGGGAAAAAAAAACTCTACAGAAAAACTACTCAAAAAGAGGCTGACCACATATGGAATGCACAGTATAATTTTCCCCCCCCTCACTTTGTTCTGTTTTTCATTAAATAAGCAAACCTTTTAAGTTTTGGGATTTTTTTTGGTGGTTTTTTGTTTGTTTTTGTTTGTGTGTGTTTGGGGTTGGTTTTTTTTGTTATTGGGTTTTGGTTTTGGTATTTTTGGCAATGGAAAATACTCAAGTCTCATTTTCCTAAAAGCCACCATAACCTGGTCTAGGAAAAACAACTGACAAGTGCATGATAATATGAAAGTATGCATTCAGGTTTGACAGCTTTTAAAGATGTGCAATTATTGGAAAGAAGAAAAATAGAAAAAAATGAGAAGAACACAAACCTTGAAATAAACAAGTCTAATAGTGAACCCATTGCCACAATAAAAAGTGGTTTTCTGCACAGTGTTTTATCCATTAACATCTGTGATGCTCATCATCCATGCCATGTTCTGATGGGAAGCCTCTCAAAGGACCCAGCAGTCCTGGAGACAGCAGCTCCGGCTATTTTCTAGCAGTAACTTTACGCTGGTCACATTACAGATCTACCAACATTAACGTGATCGAAGGAAGACTAAAAAAGACAGTTTGCCACCATCACATTGGTTAGTGGAAAAAAGAGCCACGTGAAAGAAATCCACTGGTATTGATATTAAAAAAAAAGCAGCCAGATGACGTACAGAACTCCAAAGCAGAGTTGTATCTAAGGCACTGACTGACAAGGAATTTCCACTGATTCTAACACTTTCGAAAAGGAAGATGCAAGTCTGGGTTTTTCCTAGCCATTTCCAAATACTATGACTGGTAGTATAACAGCCTTATAGAAAGAGGGGGGAACAGGGGAACTTCTACCACTTCAGTAACATCAGCTATTGTTCAAATTTACTATGATGAAAAAAAACAGGGTGGTTGTTTGTACTTGAATACCTATAGTGTTACTGAGAACTCTGTTCCCAAAAGCATAGGCAAGACAACAGCCAAGTCAAGATCACAAAAATGAAGACATAACTAAGCAGCCTAAAGCATAGGGAATTAAAAGGATGAAGCCAGCAGATTCAGTCATTATGCTGCACTGTAAGGTGTGTCAAACATCAATACCCATCCAAAGGTAAACCAGCCTGCAGTCAAACACCAGAATCAACAGAAAACCTGGGGCTTGAATGAGGAGAACTGTGAGAAGAGAAAGCTGTAAGTCTTCAAAAGGTACAAGACAGTTTGAATAAAACTGAAAAATAAACTGCTAACTATATCTGATAACAGCAGCTACACACAGGCAGCCCAAATCTATGCTGCTTCTGAACAAGACTTCCCAACAGCAAAGCACCTAAGTCATGCACACTGGTCAGAGAAAAAACAAGGACAGAGTCCCAAACTGAGTATAGTACTAGGAGAGCAGCACCAGTTGCCCCAGCATCCAGCTACATGCTGCAGAGAAACAGTCCTGCAGAAAAATCAATTGGAAAGCTGTGGAAAATGGTTTTAGGCAAGATTAAAACTTCAGCAAAAATACGCTGCATTGAGCTGTGTTACAGTGTACATCAATAAGCACTCTGCTCTTCCAATAGCATTCCTTCCAAAAATAAACGCACCACAACCACAACAAACTTCCTCTTTGTATCATGTGTTTCAGGTTAACTACTTTTTGCAGTTTGATCTTAGTTCTTCTATTCTGTAAAGATCAAGGCTGGCACTATCACCCCTGCAATACATCATCTTTCCTTCCAAATTTCCATTAAGATTTTTTTTTACCTCCCCACTTGTCTGTGAAAATGCTTCATTTGAATTACAGGCCTAAATTGCTCCTGAGGTAATTCAGGTACTGAAGACAACAGAAATTATTTGTAATTGGACCCAACTTGCTACTTGTACACCAGAGTTACAATTCACAACGCGTTCCATCCCCTCAATTGGAGATGCAGGGCTGTAATCTCTATCATGATGCTGTTCTGTTTCTTTCAACCACACCAGTAAATTAAAAAAGAAATAAAAATTATCCTTCTTTGTTAGTTGACTGCCCAATTACTAGAAAAGGAGCATCCAGGGGGCCCCTAGTCCCCTGCAAAAAGAATATGAGATGTGTATTCCTGTCTTGTCTTAGATTTAAGGGTTTCCCCTTTCCCCATCACGACCACAAGCTGTGCCTTTTCTGCTGCTTGAAACAATCCTAAAGGACTGGATGCAAAGTTGGCATATTTTTGGGTCAAATTTTTTCCTAGAACGTACCCAACTCTGATTCTGAAAGGAGCCATTTGAAAGCATAAACAATGAAGATTTAAATGGAAACATTTCTTGAAAAATAAAGTACTTCAACTACCACTCCTGAAGTCCTTGTACCAAGCGTACTAAAGGTACTCCAACAAAATACATATTTCCAGGCTGGGTTTTTTGGTTTTGTTTTTTCTTGGTGGGAGGGGCCAACAGTGTTTAACTTGAAAGAAATTTCAATGATTAAAAGAGATAATTACCATGACTGGGGAAACCACAAAGTGACCTGGATACCATCTTTCAGTCCCAAAGTATGTCTTTTTAAAATTTCTTATTTAAGTATAAATAGCCCACAAAGAGCTACATTAAGATCTCTAATGTGATAAACAACAATAATGTCTGCAGCACAGGAAGAAACAGAAAAGCCATTTTCAGCTACAGTGACTCTGATACAAGATACTCTTTTAGCATTAAATTTGTTATTTCAGATCAGATCTGTTCCACGCTACATTAATTTCACAGCATTTGTACAGTAGCACAAAAAAATTGGTCACATTTTTAACACCAACTAGATTTTTAAGAGATTTTCACTGGCTTCTTTTTGCTGTCAGAAACAATTTCCTTATCTTAAAGATCATTATGACTATAAGCCTTCACTTAACAAATATTTGCAAGCTCCTCAAGTCTATTACAGACATACCACACCTATGTCCCTGCACCCGTCTTCATGCTTACTCGACCATCTTGAGATGTAACAAATGGGAACAAACTGGGGTTGGGGGAATCATTAAAATCCCACCATCCATCAGAGAGGAAACAGAACTATCTGCTAATTTCCTCATTAGGAAAAGCAAATGCAGCAAACCCACAGCAAGTCTTGAAGCGTTACCTGTTTATGCTAAGCACATTGACATTTATGGAATTAAGATGAACAAGCTTGAAGCTTTTACCACTGAGAAGTTTGCAACACCTGTCAAAGTAATCTATCAATAAAATGCAGTCAGAACTGCTCTGGCTAATTCAATCTAATTTGAAATGTTTAAGTTACAGCTCACACCCTGCATGTTAAATACGTCATGTGCTTTTATGGTTTCTCAGAGCTTTTACACACAAAAATCCCCCAGACTACTAAAGCTTGTCCTAGACACCTTGCTTCCTTTTATCTTTTCAAAGAAATCAGCCTCAATTAACAGAAAATATTAACTACTTCCAACACACAAGAAAAGCTGAACACTACAAAATTTGCATACAAAGTTGCACTACAGGAACTAAGACTTTACTACTACACTAAGGCCTAAGGCCACACTTACACTTTTACTGGAAACAGCTATGCTCAGAAAAATTGCCCTCATTTGTAAGCAGTTATTATGGGCTTAATTGCAAGTATAGACTTATAAAAAGGTTTATAAATTCTATTATTGCACACGTTATTCCACAACTCACAAAACCAAGTTTGGTTTTCTAGACACCAGTGGCCTCCACCAGGAAGTTAGCAGAGGTTCCTCCTTCAGCCCTCTTGACTCTCTCTTCCTGGATGAAAGCCTCAAGGCAGATGGACTGAATGCTAATCAGCAAATGGATGATTTGCTCATTTCTTAGATGTAATCCTTGACAGGACCTTCTGATTTAATATTTTTTCTGAAAGAAATCGAATTCACATGCTGCCAGACTGCCCCATGATGTGAATGAAAGCCCAGTAAATGGGAACAACTGGGAGATCTACTTCAAAAATAAATTTAAATCGTGGCTAAAACTGAATTGCAGATGCAACCATCTATCACACAAGTGAGACTTACTAGCCAGTAACATTTGTGCTAACTAATTGTCCAACTAGGACCAAATGTAGAACAGAACAAGCTTATTTATATTCTCTCCCGGGGAGGGGAAAGTCACACAATTCTACAAAAAATATGCAGGAACAGCATCTACATAATTACCTGACATTTCTAGTCCTCAGCACCTTTTTAAATACTCCAAGAGTCATTGAGAGGTGGTAGAATAGAAGGGATCTGAGAACAGACAGCTTGATCACTGTGACTTCCATCCACAAGGAATAACAAGTATTCTGGTACCAGACAAAAGGTATGGGGACAAAACAGCTCCAGTACTTAACACAAACATCTATAATCCTGAGTTAGGCTATCAAAGCAGTAATTTTAAAACCTGAATGCAGAATACTTCCCAGTCTGAAGGGGCTGTTTTGCATGATCACTGTTGCTGGCCTTAGTTATCTCAAAGTTTTTTCCTAGATAAAGTATCTAATTATAGGGGTATAATTTATATTCAATCCAGAAAGGAAACAAACCTCCCTTCTCCCCTTTTCCTCAAAACTTTAGGGTCTGTCTTCCCACACCCAGAACTGGGAGTGAGGAAGTAAGCTTTATTCAACCAAACAGGAACACACCCAAAACAGTTTTTTCCTTATATTCTATTTCATATATATCTGTATTAATGCTTTTGACTACAGCTTCCTTACACAGAGCCTTGCTGTTGCTCTGTTTACTCCTTTTCCCTTCAGGTGCAGAAGCATTGTTTCATCTACAGCAGAACAGCACTTTCTAGTCCTGCTCCCCTCAGATGGCCTAAAGCAGCCCCCAGTGAGTCAAGAGACATTTCACCGACCCCACCAAAACACAGTGCTTGGTTTGCCAACCAAGGCTGCAGCATTCACACAAAAGAGAAGAGATGCTTCCAGAGCCCCTTCCAGAGCCAAAGCTGAGAACTCTAATAGCCTTGGTGCCTTGGAGTATAATCACTGGGAGCAACCCACTGACTCTGCTATTAGGGAGGGACTAGAAATTAGTTCTATTCAATTCTATTAATGAATCCCACTCAAGAAAATAAACCTGAAAGAGTCTACGTAAAATCATGCAATTTTTGCAACTCACTTCTACCCTCAGAGATTTCACAGCTCACTGAATACATTTTATTTACAGTTCTAACATTGGTCCATTGAACCAGGCAGTAATATGCTGCAGAATATGGTTAGGCTATTTTGAGTAGTATTTTGGCAAATATACATGAACGTCTTAAAAGAAACTGAATTTAGTATCTTTGGATCTTAAAATTCTGAAAATGAAGGATGACACAATACATAGCAAACATACTCCTACGTGAAATGTGTCATTACATAACAGATCTCATGGACTTCATAAAAAACAACATACTTGAGCACCTTTTTGCATACAAGTTTTATATATAAGTAAATATATTGGTACTATTGAAAAATAAAATAAAAAAGCCCCACAACATTGCAGCTTTTAAGTCATCTTTATCTTTTTCATTTGCTTCTTTCCATAATCACTAGTGGACCTAGAGCACAGGAGAAACACTGTTTTACAACTTCAGTGCGTTTAACTGAGAAGGATCAACATTAGACAACTACTACATTTTGTATATGCTCCAACAAGAAGTGCTAAGAAAAATATGCCTGTGACAAGGCAGAAAGCTTTTTTAATTCATCCTGTTCAGAGCACACACAATAGTGCTTAGTTTTGATTTATGGTCAATGCTGACTACTAATTAGCAGGATTGGAACTGAGATATTAAGAAGCCTGTTCTGAAAGGCAAGCTAGAGTAGTTTCAACAAGCTTGAGTAAATAAATTATCAGCGTAGTACAAGTCATAGTCATTATGCATAAACTCAAATATGGCCAAGAGCAAATAGAGACACGCTGAAAAAAAATCCTAAAAAACACCCAAAAACCTTCCAAAAACAGCATTACACAACAACTTACATAAGCAAATTAAACAGGGAAGGTTTTACTGCATTTTAGCAAAACTTATTCTTTGTATTAAAAAGGTTACCAACAAAGTATTCAAAATTTTCTTTGCTACTGTGTAAGACCCTTAAACAGCCAAAACCCAGAACCATAATTTCCACATCCACGTTTTGTTTATTAAAAAAATACAAAACCCAGATCCTATACTCAAGGTCTCTATAGCTAAATGACATTGGAATTACATGTCTCAAAAGAGCTGATGAAGACAAAGAGCTTCAGAATAGCTTCCATAGATTCTTTTGCATTCTTTTCAGCCATCTGTAGTTTTAGATGGAGACTTCAGATTCAAGCACCCTCTGAAACTGAACCAACTTCTCAATGAGTTACAAGGCAAAAAGCAAGAAAGCTCTTCAGAACAGCAGCAGTCAACAGATCCCTAGAACGATTCCCATAGAATGATTCGGACTGTGAGCAAATGGATCGCTACATCTGTGCAAGAACCAACTCCACACTTAACTTTTTACAGTGTCTGTCTTTGTAAGACATGAATCATATGAGTCAGATGAAGAGCTACCCCGAGGATTACTGCATGTATTTAGTGGTACTTGACAACAGAAAAGGCAGGACCAAAACACATTTAAAGCTTCAACAGCAAACACACAATGAACTCACATATAACAAAAGCGGCAAAAAAAGCTTCTGATGAAAGAGGTAGAAAGAATCCATGCTTTCAAAAATTCCCCATGATACAATAATCAGAGCATTTCTAAAAAGATCAAGTGGAATATAGGGAATTGCATTAATTCTGAACAGTGTCTATGCACAATGTCCCAGGCACACCTGACTCAGGACAGACAACAAGCTTTCCCTAAAAAAATCTGCTTTGTAACAAACTATTAAGTGGCAACTCATTTATCCCAATCTTTTAGGGAAACATGGAACATACCACCTCTACTTCACAAGTTCCTGATTCCAAAATGATCTCACCTCAAAGTTTGATAAAAAATGCTGTGGTATTCAGCAGATTCAAGATAAGAGAAATCCTTGTGGGGCATGGGGTACCATCTGACAACTGCTTTTGCCACACTGCAAGAAGCTGAACAGAAATTCACTTGTTAGCAGATCCAGCCAAGGAAGAAGGTTCTCCATGAGCCACAGCCTTCTGCTGCTCCTGCCCACCTTATCACCAGCCAGTCACATGGTTTCCAGTTCTTCAGCAGCACCCAGTGCTAAATATGGATCATGGGACTCAAACCAAGAAGGCAGCATACAGCAGGTATATCTGTCCCAGTCACATTTTTCCACCTTTTTATCCACGGAAATTCAATTACTAATTATTTTTGCAAATCAAAATTTACATCTCAACATTAAGAGCAATACAAGAAGTTCCCTTTGTCTCCTGTTTTCACCTTCCCCTTCGATATTTTCCCACCTTCACAGCCAGCCTGCCAAGTCCTCACTTTCTCCAAGAATAGCTCAGAGAACCACAGCTTTTGCTTGCTGCTAGAAGCAGATAACTCTGAAGCTATACGTATGTTTTGACATATGCAGTCACTTTGCCAGAGTATGTGGAAAGAGCTAAAAATGTTTTTGAACAGCAAGTAATAAAAAGCCTTCCGGAAAGGGGTCAAGCGCACCAACAAAAAAGCTGCAGCCAGAAACATCAGAAACAAGATGACTACAATTTGCTGGACATGAAAGAATGCTAAATACACTCAACAGTACTGCTGTGACACAGCAGCTGGAACTGAACAGGTAGAAAGGCACGCAAGATACAGCCCTTGATCTTCCATTCTCAGAAGCATAAACGTATTCAAGGTACAGTTTAACCAAGAAGTAACATGTGAACATCTACAGAAACAAAAACAGTCTTAGTCTTAGCTGGAAAACAAAAATTTCTCAATTTTTTTTTTTAGGTTTATTTTTGATTATTTTAATGACTCTTCATTTAAAAGCTTCTCATTGTATCAAGAAAACCCAGCTGCGTTTACATATTTTTGTATCTCTGTGTAACAGAATTTACCATAAAATTTCATTTACAAAGAGGTTTTATACAAAAACCAAAAAAGGGGGATCAGCAAATTGAGGCTGCAGCTTATTACAATTAAGAGAAACTGCACATTTCTGTTTCTTTGTAATAAATAGGTAACATTAACTGAGTTGTCCACGTCACTCAGATAATACTATTAGTATATGTGACAGCAAGATCTGACATGAAAAAACCCAGGTATTTTAACAGGACAGATACTTTATGGAGAAATATACAGCAATTACTGCCAATCTAAATTGGGCATATACACCCACCTCTCTAAAAGACACCACAATCTGCAGTATTTCTGTGTCAAACTTGACCTTTTACCTTTCTGTTGGGTTAAAAGTGCTAAGAGGTTCTCTTCCTACCCAAGAAGAACCAGCCTCAAGCTTCATCTGAATTTTATGGAGAGTAGGTTTTAAGAAAAGTAGGTTTGGTTTTTTTGCACGAACAAAAACAAGGACCTTAAGATGTGACAGTTCTCTAGGACGTGACTCTTCTACTTTATCTGCAAAGGTGTCGTTCTCAGCAGCTGGAGAACTAGGAAGCAGTTTTCTGCTCCGTATTAAAAACCTACCGATAACAACATGAAAAAAGCAAAGCAAAAAAAATCCCATTGCTTTATTCATGTTTGGGTATGGGCACTTTCTCAAGAAGGAGCATTCCGTAAAGCACAAATATGAATAGCACATAGAAGGTATGAAAAGTCTCCCCAAAACCAGCAAATGCAGTAAGAAAAGAATCATCTTTACTGAGGCTAGAGCCCTAACCTGAGTGCTTCTTTCTGCATTTGGCAAGTTGAGGATATCCTAAACCTTAGTGTGATGTAGCTACACGAAACCACTTAGAAATATGCAGACAAGAAAAACACACAACATGTTTAGTGAAGTAGTAAAGCATAGTTATTGGGCTTTTCTTTAAATTATTATTATTTCATTGTAATAATTTACATATTTAAATATTAATCATGTTCAACATGCATTAAATCGTTGGGGTTTTTTTTAAGCTGGCAGCAGGAGTTTTAAAGGAAACTGAAAAATAGACATATTGACAAACACAGCCTTACTTGAGTAAGCAGAAAAAGTTGTCTGTATCTGCCAGCAGTTCATCTTGCAAGTAAAAGGGAAGCCTTTGTTCCCCTACTTTTCAGTGACACAAAAAAACCCAAAAAAAGATGCAAAAACATGCCAGTTTTAAGATGCTAGAGAAATAAGATCATCAACAACAGGTTTACTCATCAATTGCATTATCTTTTCTGTAGCAGTATATTAAAAAGACAAACATCAAAAAAAGTCTTCACATTCTGCATATTGAAATTAGTGTCATTCAAATAAGAACTGTCATTTCATGCCATTTAATCAAATGTTAGTTTCTATTCATTTCTATCTATTTTGAGGCAACTCTGTCTCCTCTTCAGTTAAAAAAAACTACTTTTGAGTAAAGTATTTTCACTTTCTCACTAACCAGACACTGTGAGTGGCCTAACTTCACCTGATTAGCAACTGCTAAGCATGTCAGGACACAAATTTAACCACACACAGATTCTAAAAGGTGTTAGATTCAAAAAGATTTCAGAGTCCTATCAAACTACCAACGTCTTCCTGAGCCCTGCTTCTGGTTGGAACAGTATAAAAGCATTTCAGCCTTTTTTGAGGCAAAATAAACAACCTCAATAGTAAAATGAGAAAGCTGAATGGGAAAGATACCTTTGCAGCATCTCATTCATATGACAAATCTCTGCATGAGATGCTGCAAAGGTATCTCTGGAAAGGCTTGGACTACTGAGTCTGTAAACTGATTTGACAGAAACATTTGTCAAGTAATTTTAATGATCAGACTGGAGAGCCTATGTTCACCCCAAGTTCAAGAATGCAACTGACATCAGATCACTATCATCAAATGTGACTCCAAAATGGTACCTTGCTTATTTTATCTAACCCAGGCTCCTCATGAGAGAGGACAAAAGCAGATGTTCAAGAAAAAACACATCAAAGTGCTTTGAACAGGGGCTGGACCAGATGACTTTTGAGAGACTCCATCCAAATGAACTATTCCATGATTCTGTAAAAAGGCATGCAAGCAAACAGTGATGCTTCCTTGAAATATCACTTACCTCCCCCAAAGTTTATGGTGCTAGTTGACAGAAATCTTTATTTTGACCTTTTAACAACATGTGTTCTTGAAAAGTTATAAATAGTAAACAAGAAACCATCAACAGCCAGGCCTACACACTATTAAACTCAAAATGTATTTCTCAAAACCCAAAGGCACAGACTTCAGGGAGGCACAAACTTCAAGCAAGAAATGGCTGACTAACACTTATTTGCAGGAGGGCTATTCTGAAGCCTTTTAAAAGAGCTCTATAGATGAAGAGTCAAGAAACTGCAGGAGGCACGTAATTGGAGACCTCTTCATCCATCTTTACAGACAGCTGTTTTCTCCAAATTAGTACCATGCCATGATTTCAGCTACTGCCATTATGACAATCCTCCTTCTGATTTCCTACTAATCCTGCTGTCTGTATCTTTGCCTGGTCTTTGTCAGCCACTCAACACCATTTAAAAGGCACTAGAAATACAATTAGAGCATTCTACACTGTGCCCCAAAAGCAAATTACTTCTTAGAAATTAAGTTTATTTATAGGGGAAAAAAAAAGCCAAATAGAAAACTTCAGATGAGAGCCAAAATAGGGAAAAAGAATGAATATATAGATATATATATATATATACACACAATGCCTAGAAGTTTGTCTTCTTATTACATAGCACAGCCTTGAATGGTAGCCTCAACTCCTTTCTAATTAGACAGGTATACAAAAATGTGACACAATTAGTTGTAGAATAAATTCATTTACTGTTACTTAAAGCACAAGTTGTTTTTGAGTAGAACATCAAACAGTCCAAGTATCTGCAAAGCTCACAAAATACTTCCGCTGAGTCAGTTTTGTTCTATTCAGCTGTCTGAATGCTTGCCATTTAACGAAAGTCAACCAAGGCAGATAAATTCACAGTCAAATAAAAATTTGGACACTGTCCTCACTTCAAGCCACAGTCAAACAATGTATAAAAATCACATCTTTTTACTTATTGTATAAACTGAAATAGCAGTGATAATTCAAGCCAAATTGTTTCAATTTGAGGAATATTTAAAGCTAAAATCTGAACCAATCATCCAGGTCTCAACTAACTTCTCTGCATTCAGCCACTAAAAAGTATCTGATTATAGAATGTCTTCATTATTAAACAAGAGTGGCTAAAAGGGTCAAATAGTACAGAGCAAGAACAGCATTTCAGAAACACACAGTGTTTTTCTTCTTAAGAAAGAATGCAGATTCAGTTTTTCAATCACTAGACTGTGTTAGTCTATTAAGTGGATTAGTAAGTACCATGCATTATTGGATTAAGGTCTACCTGTATTGTAGCAAAAATGGGTATTGATCTTGCAAAATCACCGATAAAAGACATTGCCCTGCAGTGGTAATTGATTTAGTTTTTTAGTTTCAGTTACTCAGGAAGAAATGGGAAACAACATATATCCTTGAAATAATCATTCAAATAAAAATTTTACCTAGTGTAAGATAACAACAGAATAAAAACTGAAAAATTCCAGCACAACTTTACAGAATAAGTGAATGTAAAATGGTATTTTTACTGATACAGTAATCTGCCTATAGGAGGAGTTTTAACAGAGCAACCAAGATCATGCTCTTCAAGGCTTGATTTTGCTGGAGTTTCACTGAAGTTAATCAACAGGCCACAAACGGTGCTGCCATGGAATATAGGTGTAGTGTGGGACAAGCAGCTTCTTCTGTCCTGCTCAAACCAACCTCTGCATCAATATCCTAACACAGGCTTCAGAGTACATGGAAACAAAGTGACTGTGATTTCATTTAAAGCTACTTCTTTCTGCATCAGAAGATTCATATTAAGAAAGTTACCTCTGGCTTCTTCAGAGCTGCCAGTGTCATACACTGGACCTATATGAAGAGATTATATGATTTCTTCACATAACTACCATTGCTGAAAGCACAGAAGAATGGTTAGTCACAAACTTCTGCAAACATCTCAACAGGTTTCTACATTCCCCAAGTCTTTGGCCAGAAGTCTGGAGATACAAGGTTAGAATTCGGTGACCAAAATGTTCAGATACATTAAAAAACAATTACAATTAAACTTGAATATTACTTTATGTTGCTAACCTGTCAAGCAAAACACCATCATACTTCTTCCAAGACCCAAGAAAACTTGTCTTCAGGTACTTTAAAAAGTCCCTTCTGGTTTTTTGGTTTTTTGTTGGTTTTTTTTTTTTTGGGGGGGGGGGCAGTCCTATGTGAAGGAAGGATATTTTTACTGCAAGGTATTACATGAATTGCTCAAAGGGCTCTTTGACAGACTGTGCTAATGTCATGTAAAGCCTTTTCGGGGATGACAAAAAGAAAACAAACCAAATCACGTTCATCAATGACAGATGAAAATAGCTAATGAGGAAAACAGCAGAGCAAAAAATAACCAGAAACTGGCAATGAACTGTCTCATACATCAAACCAAGGAAGAACAGAGGGTAAAAGAGAATTGCTGACTTTCAAGACAAAGAAGTTTACTCTCACAAAACCTACAGCTCCCTTTAAACTCTCTAACATGGGACAGAAACTTTAACAATATCCTGTCATCAGAAAAATCATGTAGATGTGAAGGCAAATTAATGGATCACAGTTTAAAACAGAGAGAAAGTAATGTTTTACAGATTTACATCATAGGGTTTAAGGAGACATTTACAGATGAAATATCAACTAGCTCTTTACCAGATTTCATCACAGGTGAACCACTTGTACCTTTCATGAGACAAACTCAGAATATTCCTGAGATTCCTCCCTACCATGCTTTTGAATACAACACATAGTATTTTTATCTTGAAAGATAGAAGACATAGGAAATGTCCATGAAGGCAAGAACAATCAATGGATGTGTGCAGGGAAGGCCCTTTGTTACTCCATGCCATTCGATCTTATCAAGCATCAACAACTGCTTATCTGATAATTATATACTTCAGCAGTGGTTTGTTCCACAGTTGTTCAGTTTAACACAATGCTCATGATTCTGTACTGAAAAGTGTTCCACAGACATCCAACAACTTCTTTCCACTCCAGACCATGGAATTACTATTTTTTCACTATCTTGGCAACAGAAAATGGGCCCACAATTCTGGAGTAGCCCATAAATTCAAAATTCCACATATAATGACCTCAGACTGCAAAACTGCTATTTTAAAAGGCATTGCTGTCTGCAGTTTGAGATATCACCTGGGAATGCTCCAGATTCTTTTCAGAAAAGTGAGCTGTCACCTTACACAGAAAGCAACACCACTTCACATATCCCAGGCATTAAAACAGCACAGCCAGATGCTGTTAGAACTGACACTTGATGTTTTTATCCAGCCCGCATTTATCTGTGTTCCTTCCATTGCATTGATTCTCAGTCTGCAGAAGTCAGAGTTTAATTCCCTTGAATCACAGACTGTTTTTGCCCTTCTGAGGAAGCCTCTGCCACATTAAACAGATTGGTTTAGCCTTCACAGGAGAAGTTTCATGACCAGAAGGACCAGAATGATGCACTTTGTATTAACTTCGACAGACACGAGGCTCCAGTTACAAGGTATCAGCACAATTCTATCTTAAGGTTCCATCTATGACCAAAATCAAAGCTTCACTGATAGAAAGCTAGAAGTGATAGTGAAATTAGGAAACCAGGACCCTCCAAAAAAACTTTCACTTCAAGTTTAACAGAGGGAAGGAACTACACAATGGCATAATTACAAACTTAACACAGCCTAAATCAACACTGACAGAAACTTAGTACCATTCCAAGGTAAGACTCTCAGAGTTCTCAAATTTGTGCTCTTGGTAAACTACCTACAGTGAAAAATCAGGATGAAAGTAAAGGATGACAAGAACTCAAACACAAAAAAATAATCTGATAAAAAAATCAGCCTCAGCCTTTCTCCCTTCCAACCACTGATAAATCTAAATAGTCTGCCTTAAGTACTGAATTATGGTAAATGACCATATGTAAATGATACACCAGAAGAAGTGAGAAAAAGTATTATAAGATATTCATTCTCTTTAGTAAGAGAAATTCATGACAAGAGTACGGTATAAACTCTAAATTATTGGTAAACATGCTCAACCTAAACAGAAAAATATCCCAAACCCATATGGCATACGACAGCCATATTACATAAAGAAAAATAATGGAAAAGGAAGAAAAATGCGTTTCAAATGGACTGACAAGGAAGATCTGAACTGACTGATGCAAAATCAGCCAGAGGGAAAACAATCATATTGAATCACATTTAATGGGTCACATGGGCTTTACTACAACTGGATATTTAGACCACAAACACTCCATCCAAGAATATCACTTTGGTTACAATATGAACCTATTCCTTAATAAAGTTGTCAGCATTTCTTGATACAGCAGGCAAGACTAACATTTTCAGACAACAAGAAAAGAGAAACAGTTTTGAATTCATACAGCCTATTTATTGATACAAAAAACTGATTCCTACTTTGAATCTCACCCTAGGCTTGTAGCAATGATGGCCTCAAAAACCAGTGCTGCAGTGTTGTGGCACCTGATCATCCAGGGCTAAGGAACTGGAAACAGTATTAATGTGACTTCTAACAGGGCACAGCTTACAAGACATGCAGCATTTAGTTCACACCCTAGCCATGCACATGACAGCTCAGGATAATCTGTTGAGTAGCACCAAACAAGTGCCATCCACCTGATAACCAGTTTAAGAAATAAAACCTATCCATTAGTTTGGTACCTTCTCTAAGATGTGTTCCAGTTCACACATTACTAATTATCCTTACTCTAGTATCAAAATGCCAGACCAGTTCATTTCAACTAAATTGTGGCCTAAAAACCTGTCATCAATAGGAACAAGGACCAGGTTCAAATGCTGATCTCACCATAATGAACAAGCTTACTGCAAAAAATTAATTATCAGCTGAGTAACTGTTTGTGTGCATGTGCAGACATATCCAGACGTGTGAAATCAACAAGCACATTTTTATTTAGAAATAAACCAGAAAACTGGTAAGGTAGAAGAAAAAAACACCTGGAACAAAAATATTTATGTAGATAGGAACACAGCAAAAATGACCTGAAGACAGCTAATACTGTGACAGGACTGATTATGTAGGGAACCACCGAAAAAATCCACAAAGCTTCAAAAGTGGTGATGACACCTACACAATGCAGAGCACGGTCTCTCATTAAACGGTTTTAATGAAATTTCCTGAATTCTTCTATTAGAGACCCAGTAAAATAATTCATAGCATTTGTTGTGCTATGAATATTATACATATATAACATATGATTATATGCTATGTATGGAATAGAAAAAAGAAAATGCTTGCAACAGAATCATCACCTTTTTTAAAAAACAAAAGCCATTTAGATTACAGGCAGATTTTTGCCAAATTATGAGTTCACATCCACTTGGAACACTTGGAAGTAAAAGTCTCTTCCCACAAGAACCTCTGCCAGTAAACAAAGAATGTTAATAGAAAAATTAGGATCTGACCAAAACACTGCCACATGAGAAACAGACCAGCTACGTTTACAGACAATCAATATATTAATATTCGGTACTTAAGGTTAGTTGTCAGAACTTGAGTCATGTAACAGCAAGTATCCAATAAGAAGTACCTTACTGTAGTTGGCTTTCATATAATCTACTCAAGAAGCTTTGCATCCAAACACTTAATAAGAAAATAAAAATCCAAAGGCTCTTTAGAAGTTATCCAGTAAGCGCTACTACTCAAATAATGTTGTAATTGCAAACAATTAAAAAAATGAGAATTGAAGACCAATCCTATTAAATGCCAAGTTTAGTTCTGTTCATTAGAATCTTTAAGCTACTGCAGAGAGGAAAATGTTTAAAATGAGCTTAACAAAAATTAAGATTAATTTTTTTTTTTCCTACTGAGTGATTAAAAGCCACTATGCTGTAAGCAACTTGTGAAAGTACTTGAAAAGCTATGGTTTCTAGATAAGCTCAAATAGGTAGATTAACTGATTTTCCCTGACAATAAGTTTCAACAATACCCCTCTGTAAAAAAGTTCCTCTTCTCCATCAGGTTTTAGACTTTGTGCAGGTTTCTTTCCCCAGCACTAGAAAAAAGGAACAGGAAAACACCACAACGGGTAAAAGCAGCGTTTGTTGCCAACTGCAGCTCACTGCATTACAAAAGAAAGAGTAGGGAGAAAAAATAAGAAAAAACCCATCCATAAACCAACAAAAAAGTTTGAGAGAAGATTTTCTAACTGAAGCCAAGTACTCACATAAATATGTACTTCAAACTCCCATCTGAAATTGGAAAATCATGTAGGCCAGTAAACTCACTGTTAGGTTACTGATCTCTCACATCTTGAAGAGACACTTATTTCTTCATGAAAGATTTTCAGAGTTCATCTATTCTGCCCTCTCAAAAAATTTTTATTAACCTCTTTCCACAAAAAGGAATGGCAGGCTATTGATGAGGCATTACTCCAAACAGGGATTGCTCCAGAGGAACATGTCATCTCTAGGCATCCACTGGCACCATTCTGAGTTCCACCAGTTTTCAATTTCCTTGGGTTTTACCTCTGCCAATTCTCCTACATTCAACTTATTTTGCTTTGGCATCCCCATTAGGTACATGTTAAAGTATTCAGCCATCAATTTTTATACTTTGTAGGCATCATCAATGGAACACAATAAATTACTTCTTTAAAGAATTCTGTAACCTCAAAAACACGCTTTTCTATATCTATACTTCATGGAAACCTCATAATCCTGTCAACAGAATCCCTGCAACCTAATTTTATTTTTTATCTAGTTTTCTAAAGGAGCTATATCTATCCACAACAGCTGAACCTGGACTTCAACATTTCTTTATAGAAAAAGTACCCTGAGAACTGGAAGAGTGCTGTCTAACCCAGCCCCAGACTACTGGCACAGCAGTACCTGACAGGCAGTCACCATGCAAGTAGCCCAAAACAGGCTGCAGCCAAAGATGTACAATGGCTCTCAGAGAATGAGGGAACTAGAGGAATTCAGGTATTCTGAAGACGTGAACTTACAGGGGAAAAGGAGGCAGGACACATGTAAGAAATCTTGCTAGTTCTTTTCCATCACATGCTCTTTCTCTGTAAAAAAAAAAAAAGGACTCTACTCCAGTCATGTGCACGAGACTGTACTCCCCTGACTGTATGCACAAGGCACTGCACACTCAGCAATGGCAGTCCATGGATTCTAAGCTGCCAGGTAATGAAGGTCACACCAAAGGACAAACACCTGCTCAGATACTGTGGTAGTAGAGACATGACTGAAACCTTAACTAGGAGCATGTCAAATCACAGCAGATCAACAAGAACTGGCAACATCCTGAAACAGCTCCTACTTTACTCAGTGGTGTACTGCCCACCCACAGGTTGCTTTTCATCTAATGATTCTTCCTATCCTGTGATAAATTATTTTGTTCCTGGCATTAAAACTGAGGGAGAGTGAAGAATACGTAACTGTGAGTAGCTGAGTCTCTTGGTACCACTGGTTGTCTTGATAAATAAATTGCTTCAGAAAGGGAACGAGTGAAGGGGGTAATTCCAATCAGAACGTGATCCATCGCCAGAAGATACCAGTATTAAACCAGTCCAAGCCTTCTTCAGTGAACAATAAAAGCGGTGAACAATGAAATCAGGGTGTGCTGCTTCTTTAATGTAACTTCAAGTCTTGCAAAATACAGTTCTTTTCTTTGCAACCATGCCAAAAAACCATGTTTAAACCAAAACACCTGAGTGTGCATATAATTACAAATGAAGCACTCCGACAATACTGCATGGCATTTTCCTTTAACTTGTAATCTACAGGTGATCTACAAGGCTAAAGCGACAATTTGGAAACAAAACCGACAATTTACTACAGCAGAGGTTTCAAAACAGCTTTCCAAATCAAAGCTACTGAACAGTTGCTCAAGAACTAGGAACTGTGTAGAAAGGTCCTCTGGAAAGCCACTGAACTGTAAGTGTTCTGTACTTTGGAAATCAGATGACTTTACAAAAAATAAAACTTATAAGTCCAACTTCTAACGCGACTCATGAAGCCTGAACACTTTGAAACATATAGCTCTAGGAAAAGTCACCACAGACATAAGTCATAAGTACATAAGTACATAAAGTCTATAGGAGAAAAGAATTTTTAAAAATTATTACTTTGCATCTACTTGGGTGTTGGTTCAAATCACGTTGCCAGCGTCATTTCAATACAAGAACAACAAAAGAGGGATTTCCTGACTCAGTGCTTAGAAGGAAGACACTGAAAAATAACTATTTGTTCCACACCTCATATACACTTAAACAAAAACACACACCCACTACTTAAGCAAGTGTAATTATACTAATAAACAGACAGAACTACAATTCCACAATTAAGAGTTTCTTTAATTGTGAGTTACTAACCACAGTATTACTTCTGGAAGTTTTCTTTTCTAAAGCATCTGACTTAAACACGTACTTTCCTCCAAAAAGTACAAACCATACAGCACAGAAGTACAGAGAATACTCTTCGGATTTCAGACAGACTAAATATTTATGTAAAGTTCTCAAGTGTTTCAGCAACTATCTTATTCTTGAAGAGATTACACAAGATGATGAAGGAAGCAGGCTACCAAGGCAAACCTGACATTTTTTCCACTGCTGAGCTTTAATGCTTCCAATGTAGACTTAATTGCTTTAAATCACTACTTAAATGTCTTACTTTGAAAGCATCAAGAATGGAGCTCAGCTAAATGCATATTTCTTCCCACTTTGTTATATCCTCATAGGAGGTGCTTGTGAGTTTTTATTCTGAAAAACCAACTTGTTGCAAAAGCAGCATGATTACAACTACTGCTTAGCCTTTCAAAATAACTAACATGAAATTGTCTCATGAAGATTAAAGACAAATCAATGAAAACTGATTAATAAGGAAAACAAAGGGCTATCTCAGTCTTCAGTTTCTCAAGAAAAGTTTATAAACACTAACAAAAGAACCAATACAACTTAGAGAAAACAAACAGTTTGAGATAGAAATGTCAAAATGTTTACTACAGCTAAATAATATAGAGTAACACCAGTTTCTATTAAGGTTTACTTTTCAATGATTCTTAAAACATTTAATACAAGAAAGGTATTTTGACATCCACTTTTTATACTTGTATGTGTGCAGTTCATAATCACTTCAGCCCTTAGTTATATTTAATGTAAACACTGTAACACCTGGAAATCAGCAGCTATACTTAGGGTAAAGAGCTCACTAACATTACAAGGCTCAAATACCTTAATCTTACCAAGTCCTGACCTAAAAGAGCAAGTTACAGGACAGAACACTGTCCATCCACATCAGTCCAAAGCAATGCCACAACCAACTTAGCTCAGATACGGAGGAGAAAATCTGTTCCAGACACCAATCCCTAAGCTATTCAACAACTACTCGGCCTTATGCATGCCCACATTTAAAAGCCCACTCTCCAAATTCACTGGCACAAAGAAGAGCAGGAAGCCACCACAGACTGCTAAGGGCAGCTCCATCAACTCCAGGGCAATGACAGTAACTGAGGAAATACGCATTTTATGGAGTACATTCACACTTCAGGCACAGGAAACGTTCTGCAAAACTCATCTACTTCCCTGCAAAAATTCTTACTGGAAACATCAGATCTGTTTGACGCTGTACTTACTACTTGCTCAGTCACAAAAATCTTACACTGTTAAACTGAAAACAGAATTGTTTCTACAGCAATAGAAACACACACAGTAGTACAGCCATACTGGCAAATCCCCTCCAAACACTGCTCCAGTCAATTTTCATACTAGATTCCAAAGACAAAAAAGTCAGCTATAACACTATGCACATCTATTAAGTTTAACTGATAATTCCAGACTAATTGTACAACAGGAAAACAGTTTCTATACAAATGCATTAGCTGTGATATCAAGCCTCATGGACACCTGAAAATAGCTGGACAGAGATCACAGATCCCAAACATGGTTTGTTTTCTTCATTGTACCTGTGTAGCAACCACAAGCATTGTTTTTCTCTTTCCTTCTTTCAGAACGAATGGGTAACACACTGACACCGAGTACCTCCAAATAAAGCATAGCCAGCAGATCAGTAGTTGTGCAATCTCCAGTAAAAGGTAGCCATGCACACATGACTCTTAGTAGGAGGAAGAGCAAGACAATATTTTTTATCATCTCCAAGAGATAATACATCCAGCACTCTTATTTTTCCAGCAGTAACCATACACAGATAAGCATTACATTCTCACTTTTAACCTTTACCAAGTAGACTATAGATAATTCCATTTACTATTACGGATTTGTATCATTATGTCAGCTAAAGACCTCACACCAAGTCACACTACACTACCTCACAGGATGAATACAGCAATAAATAATTACAATTCTAACAATCTACTTGCAGATTATTTTACAGTGTTTACCAACACAAGTCATCAGTACTACAAGAACTATTTCACCTTCATATTTAAAAACAAACATATTTTTTCAGGGCACACTATTACCAGGCACTTAACTTTGAAACAAAGTAACTTCTCTACCCCACACCTCCCCAAATGTTCCCAGAGTACCAAAAGATCAGCCGTATTTTTGTTTAAATGCTCACACTCAAGTATCTGATTTCTGTACTTGGGGGTCCAAAGAAGAGAATTAGTGGCATTTTTAACTTAGGAAAATACTGCCATGTCTCCTAGTAAGCTTCCAGACAGTGGCATAAATTTCCATGCAAACAAATGCAGTCTCAGTAATAAGCACAAAAATAGTAAACCAAGTCAACATCTCATTTTCAACCTAATTTTGGACCAATTTTCCTTCTTGAGGGTCACAATCTTCTACAGCTTTCCTAAATGTAATTGCTTTAAACTATACTACAGAGAGATAAGAGAACATCAAGGTCATTTTACAGACTTTCTCCAGTTCTAACATATCCCTACACCTACCACTTATGAAGACAGTTTCATCCCTTCTTCCATCTTTTTATCTATCTGTACATAGGAGAACACCAAATTTTACTTCTACTTTAACAGTTTTGTACCAAATAATGAATTATGTACTTCGATGCTGCACTATAAAGGAACCTGTCATCAAGTTCCAAAAGAAAAAAGCAACCCTCAAATTTTAAAATTCTAGCTCACTTCTGTAATAAAGAGAAAAATATAAATGATCTACAATGAGCTCTCACCAATTTGCCCTTGATTTCTAATTCTGTCAATAGTACTATTATGTTACATGCAACATGCACATAAAGTCTGCACAAGATATCCATTGTGCTGATGAAAAAACAAACCACTATCAAGCTAGCCAAATTACAGAAGATAAAGCTAGATAACAAAGCGACAGATGGCTATTATAAAACACTTTTTAAGCTATTAGTATTATTTTGCTCATTAGCATGTCAAAACAGGGTCACATATCCAGTAGCATCAGTTACACACAAATGTACCCAACTTTACTAAGTCTATTACTATAAAAGTACTCAACAGAGCAAGAAAGAAATGAGATGTCCTAGCAGCAATGATGACAAATTTGGGTCATCACTGAAGCCTAAATGAACTGTTCGGAATGGTATTATTCATTCCTACTAAGGATAATTCCCTATTTTCTGCAGTCCATAGGGAAAACAAACTGTTTACATTTGGTTTTCTTTGCAACCAAACAAACTAGAAAGGTTTGTTTAAATTAAAGCTTTGATTTTGTAGCATAGTTTTGTGGCCACAAATGCAGGATATACAGGATGCTACTGCGTGGTTATGTACAAGGTTTGCTGCGTTGCACTCAACCACAAAAACAGCTCTTTTTTATTCAAATGAAAATCAAGTTCAAATTACCTCTGTCATACTTGCAAGTAGCATTTTAGACCAGATCCACACCAAACCGTTTTCTTAAGACTGCCTGAACTATAAAGTTCTCGTAATTTACTCGTCTCCTCATCAACTTGCAGACCAGACATGTTCTTTTTAACCAACCTAGATTTATCAGTCTAGCAGGGGAAGATCCATGTTTTCTCATGAGATCATGCAAAACATACTTACATCATCATCAGATTTTAAGAACTATGTCAAAACACTTCTAATGATAAACACTCAAAACAAAGAAAGAAACTTACCTACTACCATGAGAGTGAATTCAAATCCTCTCTTCACAGACTTTCGGTAAACTTGATTTGGAAGATTTGCAAACCCCACATATCCTTCAAGGTTCTTCTGTTGCTAAAGCAAGAGATATTCAGGAAAGAAAAAGTTAAAAGGAAAGTATGGAATTTCTCTGTTGGCTTGTATTCTTAGTTATTGAAATGTTCACTTCATTTTCACATTTGTAGAAAAGTGCTATCTACCCAACCTCTGAACAACCCAAGCTGTCTACATTCAAGACAGTGCAATGAACTGCAACAAAAAATAAGAAAAAAAATTTTTTTTGACTGGATAGCCAAAAAAGTGGCACAGAACGTCAGCGATACTAAGAGTATTTTGAGCAAATACAATTGCCATATTGTAACTGTTTGTACAAGCACCAAAGTGTGCATGTGCAAACAAATTAAAACACAATCAACTTGGTACCAGTGTCCATTTGAAACACAGGCCAGCAGTAGGAATGCACCCTTCCTGTACTTCCAAGCCGCGGTGGTACTGCCTCAGCGTGATGGGAAGCAACCTGACACCTCTGCTTCTGAGTCACACACGTGGAGCCCTACACGTTAAACCCAGACCTACGCTAACGCAGCACGCCTTGCAACAAACTCTCCATAAAGGCAGAACTGCAGCTGCCTTGTACTCTGAAAAACTTGCCCAAAATAGGGGAAAACAAGGGAAGAATTTTGGATGTTAGCCATTACTTCTTCTCACCACATTAATGAAAATGCTGGAGGTGCTTAAAATGCCTCCTCCTCACTAGACCCAGCAATCTTTCAAAGATCAACTCTGCTACCTTTACACTACTCTTCCAGCACAATCCTGCAACTGTTTATTAATGCAGCAGGTCTGAGGATTGTCTTACGAGACTGGACAGTTTACACATTTTACAAAGAATCTGAACACTTTCTTGAGACAAATGTCTCCTTAAAGCAACACAAAGCACTGCTTGCCATGGAGCAATGATTTCAGCCTTTAGGCTTTATGTTCATGTAAAGTTGAGAGGATGTCATGTGATGGTGATCCTGCCTCAGTTTCAGAGTTTAAGAGAGCTGTATATATCCACACAGATGAAGTGCAGTCTACAAGTTTAAACTCCACTCCCTAAAATCTTCATGAGCATAGAGGAATTCTAAAAAATAATTTGTAAAAAAAATTTCTACTACAGGCACTATTGCCTCGGAACTTCTCTGTATGAGATACAGGATGGTTAATTTTGGTATATGGTTGACTCGTGCTTATTTTTAAATGTTTTCTTTCTAAAACTGACAGAATAAACAATGCAGTGATAATTCATAGAATTTTCAAATAAAAAATATTTTTTTTAACTAAAGCAAGGATATAAAACCACTATCGCCTTAAAGTATTGAATGCAAGAAGAACTAACTTCTTGGCAATCCAACAGCACTAGTCAATGAATGGATTCTCTGCTTTAAGGCATACAATTGATTTCTCCATTTGGCAAATAAACTATTAATCTCAAACAAAGCTACACCACTGCAAAGATTAAATTAGAGGTTCAAATTTAAGTACACACAATGCAACAAATGTTATTACTTCTCTAAATGTAGAAATCTTTGCATGGTGTCATCAAGGTACTTTTTTAAAGAAGCTTTTTGTTTCAATATAGCCTTTGGTGCAGCTATAATCTCATCTGAAAGGTTTTAAAATATTTTAAAAATCAGCCAGGAATTTAAAATCCAAATATTTGTTTTCATCTTCCAATCTATTACTACCTGTAAGGAATGGAATTTATCACAATCTAAAACCCTGAGCAGAAGCCAATGTTTCAGAGATATTACATGACATTCAGGTCAGTGCTTTTTAAGATATTAAAGAGCTCCTTAACAGTGCAGGTCCTTAATAACCATTAAAGATATGGAACTGCTATTCATCCTACCAGATATGAAATATCTAATCACTGTCAGACACTCCTAATAGTTCTATTTGTCAAGCACCTGCATTTTTCAGTATCTACATAGCTTTTTATGTGTGCCATGCTTACCAGAAACAGCTCTTTTTGTTTAAAAGAATGGGTTTCCATATAATTCTTGTTTTGAACTAAAGTTATTTCTTTTCCCTTCCTCCTTATATAGAGCTCCACATTTAGCATAGTTCTACTCCTAAGAACTTTTAGATCACTGAGTATGAAACGCTAAAAAAGAACAGGTGGTAATTTTTGGGTTGTTTGCTCTATTAAGTGGGTCTACAATAATTACACCCACAATTTTAGATAATGAAATATAAACGGCACTAACCAGAAAGATGAAGATATACTGGGAATTAATGCTGTGTTTAATGTGAGCATTTGTCCTCAATAGGAAAGAGCCTTTTAAAAAACTGCAGCAGGATGCCAGAGTCAGATTTCTGGTATACCAATTAAAACTGAAGATTTCAACATACTGGTTTTTAAATGGTTGTATTTGTTCATAACTTGCTACTTCTAAAGAGACCAAAACAAATTAGGAATTGAGTTTCTTTAATTCTTGCAACAGCTTTTAAAAGAACTCAGTACTTTTTTTGTAGAAGAATTGACTTCCACTGTCTTGAACATGGTGCCAAATGAGATCTCATGTTTCTAATACTTATACCCTCCCTTTAACTTTTATCCCCTCCTGATTTTCAACCAGCTGCTACCAAAGCTCAGTGTTAGTTCATCTACTAAGAGTCTAGTGCTGCTTCTATTTCGAAATTAGCTGTAAAACATCTGCATCAAAGTAATACTTACAGCTACTTTGTAAACAACACATTTCCATCATTTTCAGGATTGAAGACGTCAATAGAATACATCCAGAAGTAGTCCAGTAAAATGATGAATTTGAACCATTGCAGCGAGTCCATACAGGTGCAGCCACAATCCAGAGAAAGAAATGGGCAGTGTGAGAAAGAAAAGAAAGGAAGAGAAAAGAAAAAGTTACTTACATTTGATCAAAGTAACCCACAATATTTTCCATCTAGTATGCTCAGTATACAGCATTTTAAGCAGAATCACAGAATGGTTTGGTTTGGAAGGGATCTTGAGGAACATCTGCATCTAAACCCCCTGTCATGGGCATAAACAACTTCCAGTAGATCAGTTTGCTCTAAGCCCCATCCAACCCGACTTTGCACTCCTTCAGGGATGGGGCATCCACAATTCCTCTAGACAACTGGCTCCAGCCTCACCACCCTCACAATAAAGAATTTCTTCCTAATAGCTAATCTGAACCTGTCGTTTGTCAGTTTAAGGCCATTCCCCCTTGTCCTCTCATTTCATGCCTTTGTTAAAACTCCCTCTTCAGCCTTCTTGTAGGTCTCCTTAATTTACTTTGTTAGTAACCTTAATTTACTTTGGATTATATGTAAAAGAACCTAATTTCATGGTAATATACTACATGAACTCCAGACATTTAATGATCAATACAGGTAGTTATACAATAGCACTTTTTACTTCAGTTATTCAACATGGTTTTTGTTTGCCATATGCTACCTGAACCCGTAATGGGTTCAAGGGTGTTTATTCTTCTGAGGCGTTCACCAGAATATGCAACCTCACCACACTACTCTAGTATTTTAGTGTGGAAAAGGCACAGAGATCAAAGCCATCATCACAGCAAATGTCTCCCAGGATTCTGTATTTCTAAGTCACTTTATACATTCAGTGAACAGCGTCGATTCAGTTCATTTGCAACACTGAGCACTAGAGCACTGTTGCAGCCTTGGGCACAACTGTCATGGTTCAACAGCCAGAGAAAAGTAGGGAGCACAAGTTAAGTGTCTGTTCAACAACACCTAACTGTGCATGACAAGAGGTCTGCAACAGTTCTCCAACACACCACTTACAGTACCTTAACTACAAAACTCTATCACAAAGATCCTTTAAAGTTTCTGTTTTCACTAAGCATCTTCCCAAGCCTGAGCTTTTCAAGACATTGATACCAAAAAAATAAGTAAAAAAACCCTTCATAGCGAATTCTAGGCCAGCAGTTAAGATGCTTCTGCAACTTGACATCTAATTTTTCAATCAATCCCATGGTCCCAGAGTTGATTTTTAGAAAATTTACACTGTGATGGAGACTGCAGTTCAAAGTGGCACTGAAGTCCCCTTCTGCTTTTCTACCTAATGCAATATAAGCCTTCTGTTTTTACAGCTCCCTTCATGTTCTATCAGCATCCAGAGCCAGAACAGCACACTGGGTATGCTGGGGCTGTACCCTTCTGAGAGGACAAAAAATGCAAAGCACTGCTGATCAATGCCAGTCCTTCTCTGTGCCCTGCAGAAGGGTGGCACAAGATGCTCTGGGAGGAAGCTCCCTTTGCTTTGGGAAGAAGACAGATTCATATGCAGCAGAACTGGAGCATGCTGTACAAGCTGGAATACAACCAATACTGCAGGTCCCGCGGCAGCCCCACTACTCAAAGATTTTAATATCAACCATCTTAAGTACTGTATTACTATCAGGTATCACGTTGCACATCATTGCTTTCATCTGTGAAACAAGGTAACATTGTCGAGCATGGGTTCACCAAGTGCACAGAAGGGTCTCCTTCCCTGGACAGAAGCAGTACTGTTTCAAAGCCTATAATCCAGCAAGAACAGCCAGATGGGGTGACACCAAAGTAGCTGCCTTCAACAGTGGCCAGAAACATACATCTAAGGTAGCACATACAGCAGAATAAACAGAGCAGTGTTTCTCTAAACACCTCCACAGTCACCGAAGATCTATCTCACAAGCATTTAAGATGGGGTTATTTCTTCACTTAAATAGCATTTGACCAATTTCTCTTCCACGCACATTCCTCTTACCATCACAAAAACAGCATCCACAAGAGTCCCTGTAGCAAGGACTCCCTCTGTACATTGTTAAAAGGAGGACTTTATCATCTCAAAATTACGTCCTGTTAGCTTAACTGCTGCACAGTACTATCTTCATGGGAAAACATCCCCAATCGTCCATCATACTGCATTTCAAAGAAGCCATTTCATGTCTCCTGCTGCTCTTACGTAACTCGAGCTCTGTACTCTTCTGGAGAGGCCAGGGCAAGAGCTGCATACACAGTATCCAAGAGGCAAAACACTCACAGATCCAATGTCTGATCATGTGCTATCTCACTCTCTGATCCTTTCTTACCAATTCCCAACATGTAACTTATTTAACTCCTTCCGAGTACCGAGCTGATGACACTGAACTGTACACAAGACCTCACTCCTGAGCTTTAAAACATGTTCACAGCTTATTACTGAGCATGCAGCACAGCAGTCCATATGGATCACTTTACATTCACCCATGCTGCATTCCAGCTATCATTTTATATCAAGTCTTCTAATATTTCTATGTTCTTGTGGTTGTCAGCCATCTCGGATCTAACCTAGCACAAATGAAGGCAAGTCATACAATTATGAATTTGGCCTTAGCTGACTTCCACTGCATCCACTCTGCGTACTCAATGTTGTTTTAATGTACATTTCCCTCAAGCAAAATGTCACAGCCCGCATAAACCAGCTGCAGAGCTGGTGTTTTTGGATCCATCATCTGAATCAATGAATTAACAGCCAGAAGCAAACTGCTCTAACTATGCAAATGAGTGAAAAGAAAAACAAGGCATCAGTGGCTTCCCAAGAAGTTCTGAAGAACACTGATTTAAAAAAAAAAAACCCTCTTTTTTTTTTTTTTTATTATGTCTATCATCTTTATTATTGCCCAGACACTGTAATTTACAGTTCTCCTTTATTCTGGGATGATTGTGTCCAGGAATGATAAACATAAAGTCACTCTTCAGGTATTACCATCTGGGCCAAAAGATGACAGACTCTGGCCTAAGGTCCTGTGCTGACAAAAGAGCATACCTTATCCTTCTGCTCAAGAGGAGATGGAAGCCCAAGGTGAGCTAAAGCCATTTTTTATCTCTATGATGTGCAAGCTGAGAGTTCAGCTCACACTCAACACGCCTGAGTGCAGCTGCTGTGCACTGGTAGCAACCAGCAGCCTGTAACAGGATGTTATGAAAACTCTTCAAGGATTTATCACATGGCCAAACTAGCAGCAAATATTAATGAAGACAGATGGAGAGAAAAGAGAGGACCAAACAGAAAAGCAGTGTGACATTGGGGAGTCACTGTCCTTTCCAATCAAAGTTGGCTTTAGCACTTCTCAATCGAACTTATTCTAAGAGAAAGAAATACTTTTTTTTCCTCTAGTGACCTCCTAGGGAATACTGTTTTTTGAAGTACCCAGAAGCATTACAGAAAACCCAAAAATTGTTGAAATCTGACCACAACTTTAAAGTGATATTAGAAAGGGCAGATATCCTCTGCATTTGGCATACAATAGCAATGTTTATTGTCATCAACAATGAAAAGAAAAGATGATAATTTTAAACTCATTTCACACAGGAGCACCTTCTGAACACAGTATTTTTTTCTACAATTTACATTTGTTATGGTGTCAATTTATTCTGGTAAGGTATCTAGATGTAGGGCAACTTTTCTTTATACACAATTTACTTCGAAAAGATGTCAGTGCTGCTAAAACACAAGAATTTGCACCTGCTCTAACAATGACTTTAATAATTACAATAATCTTTTTAGAACTTTCAGCTAAATTTCTGCAAACTGTTTAGCACAGTATTTCTATGCAATGTCCTACCACCATGCTGTGAGTATGACCAGTTTGGTACTTTCTATGCAGAAAGACTGGTCTATAAACACTGTTTACTTCTATTTCCTCCACTATCCCTGACATGGCAACTTTTTATTGTCTTCTTTCTAACATTGCTAGTTGTTTGAAGTCTCTACATCAATACAGAGAAGCCTCCAAAACTTGCAAGAAGGCCTTACCAACATTTTCAAAGGTTTTTTACCTCTTTGAATTATCTACAGTTTATCAAACTGTGCATTTTTCCCACTTGCCAATATGGAGGCAATACATAAATAAAACAAGTGAGACATCTCCCCGTCTTGTCCTCCCACATCCCAGAGAGAGACAGCAACTGCACATCTTGCAAATTTCAGTTTTTGTTATTGCATTCTTAAAATAGAGGCTTCAGGTAGCAATATTTAGTGTAATAATGCTTCTACAATCCATGAGCACTTGTTAAGATAATGTGTAGTATCTCAGCTTTAACGTCTTTTCTCTGCAAAAATTCTTAAGATAAATACAATCCATACTAAAAAAAAACCAACAGAAAAAACCTCAAACAACAAAAGAACAAAGTATGGAAATAACAATATAATAGGGAAACTCATCAGATCTATTTGCAAAGTTAAACTGAAGCTGAACATCTATGAACATATTTGTCCTTTCATTATTCAGAGTAAAGTAAAAATATTTGCTGGTTCCGTAACATCTGCTGTAATCTGCATGATGAAAGTCTAGCACTGATGGTAAGGAAATGAGCACTTCTATTCCAGCAAACAGACATCAGCTGCAGCCCTCCTTTGCAAGTCAACAACTTGATTTCCAAGTGTGAACTGAGGGTATGGCCTACATTAGGAAAAAATAAAAAATATTTTCTTAAAGGATTGGAAAAAAAAAAATCCTTTCAATGCATAACCACAACTAAGAAATGAGGATCTCTTTCAGTCGCTAGCAGCAAACTGAATAAGTCAATAATTAATAATCTCAAGCACTGATCTGCTGAATGCACTAATTCCACTGTTCCTCAAAATGTCACTAGGCATACTGGGTTAGTATAGGTGAAGAATGAGCTTCAGGATTTTCTCTTCTTTTCCCATACCAGACACTATCATCTGGTTTATTAAAAATAATGCTGAAATGTGTGTGATGTCTAAGAGCAAAAGGATCCTGCAAGAAGGATTCTGCACTGTAAAGACCAGAAAGAGTAGACAGCACAATCTGTCTGCTGAGCTAGAGGCAGCCTACCCAGGAGGAAAGCAGAAAACTCCAAAGACAAAAAAAACCAGGATGTAGCAGGCACAGTGCTAAGCCTTAAGTTGTGTACTAAAAAGAAATCTGAGAGACTTCAGTGCACAGCAACTATAGCAAACACAGCCAGTGCTGCACTTCTCTGAGCAGCCAAAGTGCAAGAAAGCAGACAACTACAGGAAAATGAAGCCAGTTAAGTATTTAGAAAAATAAAACTAATTAGAGATAAATGGGGAAAGTGAAGGAGCAGAGAGGGAGGAAGGTTGTCAAACCATAAAAGCAGGCCTGTATAACTAAAACATTCAATATTAAAAGTTCTACCCATGATGACCCTACAAAATATTCAGGCCAGCCACACATGTTGACAATTCTTTTGTAATACTTCAACTTCCACTAGAATTAGCTCTACAAGTAATTCCTTGAAAATAAAGTAAACCATTTTTGCAATTTAAATGAAATTTTAAAGTACAAGAATACAGTTTGAAAGCTTCTTGAGTTTTTGTGCATTTCCTCCTTTATTCCGGCTTTCAAAAAACCCTCAGTCTGCCTGCAGAGAGCAGCACACAAATCAACACACAGCAACTTGCATCCAACTGAAATGACCAACTCGAAATCACATTTGACAGTGAAGTGACCGATTATCTTCCACTCTATAAAGCAGGGGTCGAAATGAAATGGCAGCTGGGGACCTGGTGTCAAGAACAGCATCAGATCATGCATCAACCACACATCACCACTCTTCCTTCACCTCCCTATCTCCTCCTCCTCAGTTTTGCTACCCTTGAATGTTTATTCCAATAAAAACACTGAAGCAAGGGCTCAAGATGAAAGCTACAAAAGACAAAAAAAAAAAAAAACCAACAAAAAAACCCAACCAAACCAACTATGGAAGATCCCTGGATACACACTAAACACAAACAAACAACTCCAATAAGAATGAAAACAAACTGTTACTACATTTCATATTTAACATCTCTTGTCTATTTAGCTTTCAGATATTTCCCAAAAGACATATAAATAAAATATTTTAAATTAATTTAAAAAAATAACAAACCCAAAACCAAAAAAAAACCCCAACAACCAATACCAAAATGGTGGCATCTTTCAGACAGTTTTATCTCACACTATTCTTATCTCCTATGACATCAACTAAACCATGCGTTTGAAAAGAGCCATTTTTAAGGAAATGGAAATTCTCCCCCAAGTAGATTAGTGCCTCTACATGGAGACCATTTCAAGAGTCTCACTTAGCACTGGAAACACAGCAGGAAAAAAGCAACAAAGCACAGTAAGTATTAAGAAACACATTAACATGTCATGCTTTGCCATATCCTTTTCACCTAAGTCACTGTTGAGCATTTTTCGGCTCCTTCAGGTTCACCTTAACATTGCATTTTCCTTCAAAATTTGCATATAGATTGATCAGTTAACTCAAAGATTCAGCAGGTGGTGATCAAAAAATCAAAATGGAAAAAAAACCCTCAAAAACCTCAAGAACAAACCCAAACCAATTCCCACACCAAATCTGTGGGTGAAGCAGCAGCAACAACACAGGCATCTCATAGGTGCCCAAGCACAGAAGTGAATTTCTCAGGAAGAGCAGATTGCTGCAATCCAACAGGCAGCATTTCAACCAAGGCACTCTGAAAAAAGCATTTGCAGGTGTGCACTTCGCACTTCCTTCTGTTCAATGCCTTGAAACCCCACAGAAATGAACTCCCCAGCAGCACATCCCATTCTCCCTCCTCATCAAGCAGCTGTAAGGATGGCAGGACAAGAAATTGCATTATTACATTTCTAGCCCAAAGGGCTACTATCAGATCTAGTAAAATTTCTTGAACATGTAGGTGCAGAAATGCTAATGAGAGGTGAATCATTCATGCAAAAATACTCAAGTACATTCAACACAGTCTAAATGAAGCATGCTCCCCTTAAAGAGAGAAATTACGGTATTTCATCCTGATTCTTCTGTTAACGTGGACAATTCTCATTTGAAAACTAACTAGGGTGAAGGGCTTTTACCATACATTTCTGTATGGTGGATGCAACTCATTCCAATATGGAAGCCATCTGGTTTTCTGTATACTCATATTTTCCTATACTAGTATCTAAGCTTAACTCCTTACCCTCTACCATAGGGAAGCTTTCAAAAGTCCTGCAGGTTTCACCAAGACACACATTTCGAGCTAAAATTTTAAGGCACATAACTCTATCCCTTGTCTTTTAAAGTTTATGGTGTTTTGTGCAGTAGCAAACTGCCACCACAGAACAGTGAAACACAAATACTTCTGAAAACACCAACTCTTCCTTATCAAACAATTTCTTTGGACAAAATTAAAATATATCTTGCGACTATCTCAATTAGCAAGGTGTCACCAATGAATCATTTAAAAATGTCTTTTATGAAAAGAAGCATAGTGGTAGTTTAAAGTTAAGTTACAGTATTTATTGGCACTTGAAACAGGGTATTTCTCCACAGCACCCATTTTCCTCCCATGAGAGCATATTTTAATGACATCAAAATACAGAATTTAGGCTTTTCAATTATAAATTGAGTTTTCATGATATGCTGAAATTGTGTGCATTTTTGTGTTTTAATACTTTTACTACAAGGTTCATCAAACCTTGAGAGCGGTCTTAGGGGTATTATTACATTACTAATACTTAGAGAATTTTACCTTTTAACTATTTCCACACAGAGTTCTCTATACAGACTATAAAGAAGTCTAATGAGACCAAGATGATTTAAAAAAGACACAGGTGTTATTTCAAAGAATTATGCCAAGTCAAGTATTAAAAACCTCTCCATGTGTTAAATTTAGATGTTATGAAATACAGCTGGCTGGCTGCATTGTTTTTAATTATCTTTATTTTTAAGCTAGAGAGATACCACAGAAAGATAGCTCCCATTATAATTACTGTGTAAGGAAGATAGTAAGTAAAAGTTAAGGTTGTTACCCTGTGGGTTGCAATGGCAACTGATAAAAAGAATGGTCCATATCTACAGTAAAATTTATCATCCAGGTTTAATATTAAGACTATAACAATAAAGAACTGGTATAACTACTATTCATGTGTAGAACAGTTTGGCATTTAGAAACCCTTAAGTTTTATTTCATTTATTCTAGGTCAGAGATTTAATTTTTAACTTGGTGTTTACTGCACATGTTTTTCAAAGAGGAAAGCAACACATCTGAGAGCAACCAAATCACCAGCAGTCAAACTGCTTTGGGTGACAAAACTAAAGACTGTAAGGAGTGAAGCCATAGCTGGACTGTAAACCATCCCAGTGATTAACAGCACCAAAGCTGTTGGTTTCTCAACTTCCCAAGTCCTTTTGTTTCTGTCTTTAGTGAGGAAGCTGGCTGTGAAGAGCATGCACTACATGGTCCAACAGGTACACCAGCCAAGCAGCTATCCTCCTGCATGATTAGCCCTGCCAAATGTTCGAGTGGGAGTTAAATCCTCTCCACACCTTGCTGCCACACCAAAGTACTCAATGGCCAAGATTCATAACCAGAAACACAATTCAAAGCAACAGGAAACCCGGGATCATTGTTGATGCCCACAGTGACAAAGAACTGAACATACCAAAGAAGAGTCACATCTACCTAGGGGGACACTGGATACCTTGCACAAGGTGAGAAGCCAGGGGCAAGTGAAAATCATTCAGCGACCAGGTTAGAGGCCATCCACTGAACATTTCTTCACAGAAGCTGTGTCTTAATAATTTTCAAAGTCTTCTCCAAATTAACTCTTGCATGTGTTTGGATAAAGAAGATGTCAGTGACCCTTCATTACTAACATACTGACATTCAAATAACTTAACTTGGTTCACATAAAATACTGAGTATCAGTATAATTTTGAACTCACCAGCTGAAAATTTCAACTGTTCAAGAATTCTGAATGTAACAAACCTCAAAAGACCTTCTACAGAGCCCCTGTTATTAAATACATGAAAAGCAACACCACCACCCAGCTCAAAAATTAACTTGCTAAATTTGAAACTGCTGGTAAGGAAAAATTCGCTGCTGAAATTCCCAGCTTTCCTTGCCAAATTTTTAAGGGATGGGGGCTCATTATCCCTACCTTCTCCTCCTTTCAAGCATCTAGTTCTCAGCATTGTTTTGAATTTGTAACATTTAGATATTTTTTCTTTAACTGACTGAAAAGGAGATTCCTTTTATTCACAATCCTCAACTGTACGACACACAACCACACACTATGGTTTTTGCCCCAGTCTCCTGAAGGTCTTGTTCCTCATTGCCTCAGTTTCACAGCAACTGCAGGTTCTTTCCACTGCTCTGAGAACTTACTGGTTTGCAGATGCCCACAGAATTGCAAATAGGAGCACTGAAGGTCAATATTTGGCACAGCTGAGCAGTAGGAGGTGACTGCAAACTCCAGTACCATACTGCAGCAGTTTGCAGCCTATTCTCCACTAACTCCTCCCTCAACCAAGTGCTACAAAAATAAAGAACACAGAAGGCAACAGGATGGATTCTCTTTACCCATCATCAAGAGATTACTCAGACCTTGATTTCACACCATCTGGCAAAGCCTCCCAAGAAGAAACTAAGATAATCTTGAATCTCTTGGTTTGTTAGTACACCTTTACTAACTACAATTAGGATGTGTTTGTTTCCAGAAGCAAGGGATGGGGAGAATTAAGAGGATGGATTTCTTGGCATCAGTCTACTTTGGAAATTTTCACTCTCCCAAATGTGAAAGCATTACACTACATTTGAGACAGCATCTGGAATTTTACTACAGTGTATATTGGTAATATCACACATTCAGAAAAGACTCTGCTGTCAGAAAGCTTACAGAGAATTACATTTCTCCAGCAACAGCTTTTAATGCCTCACAACTGCCTTTTTTTTAAAAATTTCTTTTATAACAGGAAGCCAGCTAAAACTGGTATCTCAACTTGAGATACCATCACAGTCAGGATCTGGTCAGAACTACAAGACCCTCTCACTTGTGAGATTTCTGCAGCCATCACTAATGACTCAGTTTTGCAAATCACTCTAGATAAAGTCCTAATGCTAATATACTATTACCATAAACGTCATAGGCAATGATTCAACAGCTGGTAATAAAAGCCAGTCACCTCACCCACTCAGTGATCAAGGAGTAATCGACAGGAGCTGAAACAAAAGCCATTAAACTTTGCCCACTTGTGTTTATCCTCAGATAAGTCACCAGCTCACACCAAGGGGAGAGTACTGCATTCTCAACCACTAGTACTAATTCCTCCAACAGGATACAGTCTTCCTCCTTCCCTATCTCAACCACTGATAGAGTGGAAATAAACAAGTTGTACAACTAGATCAACTACCACTACCACATATCTCTGTGCCTTGGGCACACTAACACAGCAACTGCCAGCCTATGTTAAAATTCAGTGTTTGGGTGGGAACAGAAAACCAGGCTCTCTTCTCTTTGCAGCAGTGCCATGTTACACCAGTCTAAAGCACACACTAAACCAAGGCTGCATCTCACTAAACCAAGAATGTATCTCTCTACTGCCCAAATGGTCAGCTGAGGTTCCATCCCTTGCCTTGAGCCCACTTGCATTTCCTTTTCCATGCCAACACTTCTGTGATCACATAGTATGAAAGGTGCAGGGAACTCAACGAATAGAAAGAAAAATCATCTTGAAGAAAATACAGGCAGACCCTGTGAGCTGAGCTCCATGAACTGACTCCCTCTTAGGCTGAAGAGGCACGAGGGAGGGCAGAGCAGCAGAATTGCCTCCTTTCAAGCAGCTGGCCAACAGATTCACCCAGGAACTGCAATCCGGGGGTGAGCTCAGGCTGCCCTCCTATCAGTTCTGATAACTGCACAACATCGAGCAAGTGAGATTAGCTCACACACCCAGCTGAAAACTACTCTGCCATAAGGTTAACTTTCCATTACATCAGCAAGCTCATCTAATCACATCACTACAAGAACACTGGAAGCTTTTCTACACTGTGTGTAGAAAAAACATACAATCAAGACAGGATTTTTCGACTGCAGTCCAGTTATGTACCAGAGTAAGCTATAAAACCACATGGTATGGCTCTTACAAAAGAACAAAAAGGAAAGCAGAGGACACTGCCAGGCACACTAGAATTTCCTGCACACTGTGACAGAATTACACATAAATGAAATTAAAACACTGCAACTGGCTAGCACTGGAAAAGGTTTGACTTAAGCTTTATGTTAATGTTAACTTAAGCATTCTTGGCAATTTTGACCACCTCACTAGGTCAAGTTTCATTTTATTTAGAGTTCAACTGGAATCATTACATGAATAGTGTTGTAAATGGACAATATATAAAAATAGGCAATATTTAATGCATTATTCTTCTAAGAATGTACCTGCCCATAATTCAGTGACAATCACTGGCAGCAGTACCAACCTTCATGCCATCCTACATTTTTCTCAGCATCAACTCCAATGACCTACAATGCTTTCTCAGACAAATGCCACTCCAGAAATTCTGCCATCAAGGACTTCAGCTGCCTTTCTGAAAGGTTTCTTTGGAATAACACCACTGCATGACTGACTGATTTCTGCATGTATTAAGACTGTTTTGATTGGAATTTGATAAACTACTACTTTGTAGCTCAACACTCACCAACAATGTTAAGGAGTCCACCTCATATACCTAGTCTGTATTTCTATTTTTCTGGTCATTCTCCTGTCATGCTTTACCCCACAGCACTGGAAAAAAAGCTTCAATAGGGGCTATTCTCTGCTTTAAGAGCACATTTCTAAAGACCACTGCCATCCTTTGATTTTTTTCGTGGTCAAACAAAAGAGCAGTCTAAAGTAATTTTTCTTTTCTTCAGGTGTCATGCCTTTTGTGAGTATGATGCAATCTTTCAATTTAAAATGCTCTGTTTTACAAGTGTCAGACCAAAACTATGTGCTATATCTTAATATTGATCCCCCTAGAGCTACAATGGATCAGGGGAGGAAGAAATCTACCTATTGTTTTAATCAATCCTTCCCCTGGTTGTAAGTCAACACCTTAAGTATTCAGATTAAAAAATAAAAAATAAGAAGCACACAACTATTAATAGTTGTAAGTAATAAGAGTAGTAATAAGCAAAAAAAAAAAAAAAAAGGCAATTAAGAAAATTTGTATCTAGATCAAAAAAAACCTCTAAATCTTCTGTGCCACTAAGAAATAATTCAGTTCTACTTTAGTTTCTTAAGTGCTCCTGAATGAAACACCCAGAGTGATAGTGTTCAGCAACAGTGCTTCCAAAATTCTTTTCAAATGCCTACTGAACTATCACTGCATTAAATGACAGAAATGTGGCAGGAAAACAGCCACACAAGGAGCCATTTGAAAATAAGATACAGAACTATTCTGCTCCCCATGAGTGGCTTTAAGAAGGGCTGCTGGGCAGTGACTCTGGGCAGCAGCCCTGCCAGCCCATGCAACCAGCAGGTTCCTGTAAGGCACATCTGAAGCATGGAATAGCACTGATGCACAAAAAGCAGATTAAGTGGCTGTTGGGGGAAGGAAGTTCAGGATCACCAGAACAAGGTTCAGTCAGGTGTGTGTTTTACACCACGCTAACTCAAACTCTGTCAAAAGGAAAGTGGATACATATTGGCCTCTGAAGTGTTTATGAACCTACTGGCTACATTTTGATTTTTAATGTAAAGTAAGGATGTCGCGGCTTACAGGAGCTCCACAGCCATGTCCACACAATGAAGCCAATACCTGGCTTTACAGGGCTGCTGCATTAAACTGAAGTTATGTAATAAATGCTGACTTGGTTCTTCCCAATTAAAAAAACCCACGGAATAGGAAAGAGCTCCCTGATGACATTACAGAGCTATCAGTATGCAACCATTAAAACAGGGCTGGAAAAAAAATTGACTCATCCCTGACATACATGAAACTCACTCTGGCAAGGTGAACAGGAAGTCACTGGTTTCTGTGAAGTGAGTTCCCGGCCCTTGAAGTTGAGAAATGCCTTCACCTGACTTATGCCACCATCCCCACCTCTGCAAGACACCTATTCCCCAAACATCGGCTCAAGACATTCAAACGCTCCTAGGGAATAGTTTGTGACCGCCTACAGTTTAACACTACCCCAAATCTGAATTACTAATTTAAACGAGGCTTAACTAAACTACTTAAATGGTGACTAAATGCCATTCTAATTACAGAGCACACATTTGCAATTAACTAGCTCATTTCAGGAGCTGGAGCACCAGAAACAGAACGTCGCTCATACATACACATCTCTGGTCTAGACAGGTTAAGTGAATAGTCTGGCAATAAACTGAAGCTAAAAATGTGTGTCATACTACAGCTCTACATACCACAGTTCTCTCTCCTACACCTTCTCTGAGGCAAATTTTCCTTCACTAACTTTGTGTTTAAAACGATGTTTTGAATCTGCAGCCATTGTATTTTGTAACTATTGTTGCCTTAATGGGTATTTTAAGGTAGTAATAAAAACACCACCGCAGCAGCACTGAGCTACCAGAACTGAAGAAAGTAAAGCACACGAAGTAGGAGCCTGCCCCATGGAAGAGACTAAGTATCACTTAGTCTCTTTATCTTTGACAGCCAGTCAAAGAAAAAAAACAATTCTGCTCTGCACATTTAGACATTTCTATGCAAGAAAAAAAGCAAAACCTATTGTATTTTAGTTTATAAAGCAGACAAATCTGATCCTTTACTTCTGCACAAGATAAACAATCAAGTTTTTATCCATATACACAGAAACACACATGCACTAAGTATATATGTGAAGCACTGTTTCAACTGAGACCAGTTACTTGTCCGTATGGGCAAACGGAAGGAAATGCTGTGAATTATTATCAGTGCATGGATGATAAGCACAGTTCTTGTTACATCTGCTTCAATTTCAAAATTACTTAAGTAACAACCCCCTCTTCCATAGCAGCAAACACAGAACAGGTGACAATGCTCTTGGATTCCAATTCAGCTTTCAACACAGACAAGGCAGTAACTGACCTTTAAAGCAATGGCTTCTTGGAACCCACTCTCCCCTAAGGTAAAAAATTTCTCTTTATTGATTTTTGTTATTCAGGAGTCAGCTTAAAAAAAAATTGAGTCATCCAAAGTCAGATTGAACTACTGCTCTTATGTTCACAAATCAACAGCCAAAGATGCTAGTAATCCCACCACCTAAGCAGGTATCAAGTGAAAGATGCTAAACACTACACAGAAATACATCTTCCCTTATCTCCTAACATTTCAGCAGGCAAAAACTTTACAATATATGTAAATTATGAAGAAAAAATAATATTAGCTTGATATCTCAGTAGAAGTTCTAGTCATAAATTAATTTATCATTTAGCACTGGAAAGATATTACTACAAAAAACCTCACTTCCATAAGAAGGCATGGTCTACCTTTTAAGCCCAGCTATATAGCAGTGGCCCATCGAACTTTCATGGGAGCTGAACCTGCATATTTTACATAAACTGATATTTTTTTGGTCATGATGTTAATACAGACCATAGGTATTTCTGCATATGGAAGCATTTCTTTCACTGAACATAACCTGAAGCCACTGTCAATCAGAGGGAGATTACAATGGCCACGAAAAAACATTCAGTGAACGGGTAGTTCTGACAGTCTTCTGTTCATGTTTCATCTGCAGGAGGCGGCACACAAACTGCACGCAGAAGATTCCTGAATGCTGTCTTTTCTCGGAATTATATTTGCACATAACTGGTTCAGCGTGAAGCCAACAACTTCACGCTAAAATAAGTTTAGCTGCTTTTCCTTAAGTCGCCCATTAAAAAAATCTTCGTGCATAATCGCCCCTTTTCCCAGCCACCCTCCTAAAACACTAAGCACCCCTCCAATTTATTCTGCAAGACTGGTTCGCTAAGCGAGCGGATCAAACAGGAGCTGCTCAAAAAGGCGCTTCATACAGACTCCCGGGGCAGCTGCTCGTAAAATTGTAATTTCTACCTTCTCTTTTTTAGAAACGAGCGGCCCAGGCCCCGTCGGGCTGCAGGGGCAGGGCCGGCGGGGCAGCGCGGGCGGGCGCCCTTGGAGAGGCCAGGAGAAGCCGGACCCAAGCGACACACAGCCCTCCAAAAACACCCTAGAGAGGGAGGAAAAAAAAAAGGCCAAAAAAAATAAAAAAGGTAAAAAAAAAAAAAAGGCAGGAGAAGGCAGCAAGCGAGGCGGGCAGGCGGCTGGCGGGCTCCCGCTGCCACACACGCTCCCACCCGCGCACGGGCGCCCCCTTCCTTCCTTCCCCCTCCTCCCGCGATTCCAGTCCCACCCGCTCCTCTCCCGCATATTTGAAAGGCTGCTTTAATTCCTGCAGCAGCAAATTCCTCCCTCCCAAATTTGGGCGCAAAAGGAGAAAAAGGGGAGGAGGGACCAGGATGGAGGGGGAAGGGAAGAAAAGCGAGGGAGAAGAAATATCTCCGGCATTCTCGCCGCCCGGCTCCCCAAGCCCCGCGCAGGCATTATACAATTTCGGCGAGGCAGGAAGTGACTGAGAGGGGGGTGGGGGGGAGAGGCGGCGGCGAGGGGGACTGGAACCGCATCTGAGGAGGAGGAGGAAGGCGGGGGGCGGCCGGAGGGACGGGGGGCCCCGCGGCGGGGCCACCGGGATGGGAGCCTCGGCGGTGCCCGCTGTATCCCCCCCGCTCCGCGCTGCCTCCCAGCCCACCCATCGCGGAGACCCCACGGCCGCAGGCTCGCACTGTCACGGCCCCCCTGCCGCGCCTCGGTCCCGGGCTGGAGACTCACCCATGGCGCTGGCCGGCGGCGGTGCGGCTGCCGCTGCTGACGCTGGGCTCCGGCTGGCTGCTCGTCCTCCCGCCCTGCCTCCCTCAGCCGCGGCGGCACCGAGCGGGCCGCCCCCTCCTCCCCGAGCGCCTCCCGCCAGCCAACCCGGCGGCGATTCTCCAACGCCCCCTACGCCGATTCCGCCGAGGGGCCACGGCCCTTCCGCACACGGCGCCTACGCGCTCCCGCAGCCGGACGGACTTAGCGGCTCCGCTCCCGCCGCCGCCTCCGCCCGCTCCTCCTCCTTCTCCCTCGCCGCCTCCGCCCAGCTCCTCACACGCTCCCCGCCCGCCTCTCCGAGCACGCAGCGGCTTCCGGCTCAGCCTCTCCACCCGGCGCGCTCCCCACGTCTCTCGCCCGCCCCTCCCAGCCCGGGGTCGGTCTCGCTGTTACTTCCTCCCGCGCCGCGCCGGAGCGCAGAGGGAGCGCTCGGAGGCCATTTTGAAGCCGGGCGCAGGCTGCGGCAGCGCCGAGGCGGAGCGGCGGCCGGGCCGGCCCTGCCCGCAGCAAAGATGTCCGCCGGGCCCAGAGCGTGGGCCCGGGCCGTGGCGCCGCCCCTCGCTGGAGCCTGAGGGGCCCGGGGCCGCTGCGCCGCCCGCGGCCGCCCGCCCTCACGGGGAGCGGCGGGACAGGGGCACCGGGATGGGGGGCACCGGGATAGGCGGCACCGGGATAGGCACAGCGAGCGAGGCCCTCCAGCCGCCCTTACCCCCTCAGGCTGCGGCATTGCGGCGCTCGACTCTCTGCTCCCCCCACGAAGCCACGGTTGGGTGCTCAAGCACCCCGTAATGAATGAGGACTCATTGAAAAAAGACAAAACAAACCCACAACCGAACCGTTTGAAGGCAGCTGGTGGCAGGCGATAGGTAAAATCCTTCTAGGGGACCGAAGGGATGCTTGTGTGCCCTGGGAATCCCACTGCCAAGGGGGATCCCTGCTGCCTAGGCTGGTCTAGCTCCTCCCGGAGACCCTGAATTGGCTCCACGGAAATAATGCTGCCAGCCGGGATAAACGACCGCTGCAGCACAGAAGTGACTTGGGAAAACATGGACTCCAAGAGAGGCAGAAAAATGTCTTTTGCCTTTCCTGTTCCCATAGAGCTCTCAGTGTTGTATTTCCATTTTGTGTTTTGGGCAGGTATCGGTCCAAAGGCTCCAAGAAACTCTGGGATATTTTATGCCCAAACTGGAATACTGGAGACCTGTATTTATGATGTGCGATTTGAAACTTAACATACTTTCTTTTGTGTTAGGGATTTTCAAGAATGGTCCTTTCCTGGCCTTTTCCTTCACGTGAGGCGCAGTGCAGTTCTCTAATAGGGAAAGGTGGTTGGCAAAAAGGTAAACTTTACAGTTGATGAATGAATGAATTTACTGTTTATTTTATAATTTGTTGCTGCCATTTTTAAAAGTACACCTTAACAACATGCCCAGGTACTAGGAGGATGAAAATATCAACTTTCATTTCTGCAGCAAACGGAAATTTATTACTAATGCAATATTTCTGTACATAGAGTCATAGCCAGGCAGGCAGGAGCAACAATGCAGATGCTAACTTTGCCTTTGTTTCTCACAGAGTCCCATCCAATTCCTTCCTGTCTAATGTACATTTTTTTTTCTTTTTGGTGCATTTGATAAACAAATACTTTTTATGATGACAAGGAAAATGCATAATCTTTTCAGAAAGGTATGCAACCCTGCACAATGTGGTTCAGCACTGTTTAAGAACTGGAAGTGTTACAATATACTGTGGTTCTTGGGTGCCCAAGGGAAGGAGATTTTTATTATCATTGGTCACAGAGTTGCCAAATGTTATCTCGTAAATCCGTGTCTTTCACAATGGATGAGGTAAGAAATAACCTTTTTTTTTCGTTCTGGTTGCTTTAGGTGGTAATGTCCATGGCAATGAGATGTAGCTACATTGCTTTTGTGGTTATTTGAATACCAAAAAGAGACATTTTACACCACAGAAGTTATTCACTGAATGCAAAATATGGTCCCCGCAGCTCTCCCATAAAAATACATTGTGGGAAAACAAACACTACAAATAATACTTGTTTTCTCTCTTGTAGTAAGGGCTTCTAATTGCTTAAAAACATTTATCTTGGTTTTCAGATATGCAGTATTGAGAAAATAGCATGTAACTGATGGGGATATCTTCAAGTAGGAAATCATGATTTTGGGGAATTCCCTTTTATGTTAAATGTTACTTTGTGGATTGATTGTTGGAAAAACAAAAGTGAACTTGCACCTTTGACATCTACTGCAAAACTGGCACAGGCTTAATGAGGAAGCAAGATGCAAGCCAGTGGGTTTTATGTGAGGTTAATGTCCCATTTTTCTGGGTTGTGAATAGCAGTGGGGGGGGGAGGGTGTCTCTTTTCATACAGCAATTCACAGGCTTCAGAAGATTCTGCAAAATTGAGTTCATTTTGAGAAATAAAGCAAATGCAAATGGGTCCCTGGGGTTTGAAAAATACTGTGTTCTGTGTACAATATAATAAATCCAAACTTTTTCCATTCTTTAGTGATCTGCTGTTCCTCTTCAAAAGCAAAGGCTTCACTAAATATGTCATTGGACTTTAAAAAACTGAACTCAGCAAGTAAATTTCAGGGTTCTGTAGATTCTATTTATTTGATTCAAAGATGGAAGATACAGTTTTGTGACTGCTTTTTGTGAAATTAATAAAGAGCTTTGCAAACTTGAATTTAGGACACTACCTGCCATAACTCAACCCCCATCTCTGTCCCTCTTGTCTTCAGATACAGAAACAAAAACCACTCACCTTATTTAGAAAATCTGCTAACTAGGGTTGCCTCCAGGTTGGTTCCTAACCAGCCTAGCCAGTTTCAGTCTCTTCTTGCCAGTGAGACATAGGAAGAGCATTTTGTTTTTGTATTTCTTTTAATGCAAGCAGACGTGACTCACTAGGTGAATTTGCACACAGCATTAGCTCCAGCATGGGATGCAGTGGGATTACTGCACATATAGTCTGCTGACTTGCTCCTGCATGGCAGCTCCAATCCCTCCTGGGTTTGTAGGGCACATGGTGCAGCTCCAGACTGAATCATGCTTGTTCTGTCAGTCCAAAGTGTGCAGCATCCTTTGGAGCTGCTGTGCAAGTGTCATAGATCTCTGTGTACCAGGCAATGTCTTGCTGAAACAATCAGTTTGGTTACACCGACTGGGTGAAGTCCTAAATTCCCACTCCTGTCTACAGTCTAACTCTTGCAAGATAGGAGGCTGAGCATCCTCAACAGTGAATAATGAGCACAGCATCCTCCTTCAAACCCACCCTGAAATGTCAGATTTGTAATAATGCCTACCAGCATCTTGGCCACTCTTTGAGCCCTGCTTGTGACGTTGACCAAAGTGTCTCTTGTTCTTGTGCAGTGTTGCCTTTTGGACACCTGTTGCCCTCTACATTGGATGATCTCTGTGTAAATGCTGCCATTTTGCTTTGTTCTCTAGCACAAGAAACAGCTGTAATGCAAATGCTAACAGTAATATGAAGCATCAGGGGTCACATCTGTCTTGTCCATTGACCCTGTCCTTTGGGGACATACCAAGTCAGTACAGTCACTTGTCTGGATAAAAGTTTCCAGAGTCAGGCCTGTATTTGGGGCACTTTTCTGTATTCAGAGGAGGGCTGTTATGAAACAACTCTTGCAAACTCACAAGCAGCACAGTAACCAACTAGAGGGATGGAGCACTTCTCCTGTGAGGGAAGGCTGAGAGAACTGGGATTGTTCAGCTTGGACAAGAAAAGGCTTCAGGGTGACCTCACTACAGACCTGAAGGGAGCCTACAAGGAAGAAGGTGGACCTTTCACTGGAGCATGTAGTGATAGGACAAGGGGGAATGGCTTCAAACTGAGAGAGTAGGTTTAGCTTAGATACATGGAAAAAATTCTTTAATGTGAGGGTGGTGGGGCACTGGAACAGGCTGCCCCATCCCTGGAAGTGTTCAAAGCCAGACTGGATGGGGCTCTGAGCAACCTAGTCTAGGGGAAGGTGTCCCTGCCCATGGCAGGGAGTCTAGAACTAAATGATCTTTAAAAGCCTCTTCTAACCCAGGCCATTCTGTTATTCTATCCTAACTACCATTGTTGTTGCATCATGACTGTCATCTTTGGCTGCCACCTACAAGATTATTCTACAGGTATGCAAATGAAGCAGGATAAAATGTTCACTTCTTGGCCCCCTTTTAAGTTTTGCCACTTGCTTTTTTTAAAAAGTGCTCTGCAGCAATAGGAAAGAGCCACATTCACCAGCAAATGCTTATAAAATGCTGTAAAAGTTATGAACACAGGCTTCCATTGAACAATTGCTACGGGAAAAATACAGCATCTCTTGTTTTGTAGTGTGTTTACTGTATCGTGCTGGTATACATCCATTACTTCAATTATCTAAAGAAAGAGGCTTTGATAGATTGCAACCCAATGATGTGATGCTTGTGAGAGGCACACACATGCACTTATTGTTTAAGGTAGAAAATGGTTGCTTTGTGCAGTTATAGTCGTGTAGCAGGGAATATAGATCAGTAGAAGCAGGAAGGCAGCCTAACCCTTAGCCCTTCACTCATACCAGCAACGATTACTTCCTTAAGTGAGGTGAGATTCATGGCAGTTTCCTTCATCCATGTGAAAGATTCGCATCTTGGGAGACACAGGAGGTTTCCAGGAGTGTTAAGCTATTTCAAAGATGCACCATCTAATGCATTGTTTGTACAAGAGTCACAGATGCAAGCTGCTGAGCTGACAGATTGAAAAATACATTTCCTACGCCAGGGAATCAGAGCCTTGAGCAAAGGCCCCTCTCGCCCTTCCACCCTTCCACTTGCAGGCAGTAGTAGCGACTGCCGGGATGACCAGGAGCAAGGTGATGGCGTGTGCCACGTGTCCTGTAACTCCAGTTCCCCATTTGATTATTTGTTAATAAGTAAACCCCACTGGGGTTGGGCCAGGCTGGGTAAATCCTTACGAGGCTTTCCCTATAGCCAGATGTGTAAGTGTTAATGAGCAGTGCTGCAGCTGAACACGCACTGATGAGCTGTTGTGTCTGAGCAGGGCACCACGGGCATGAAGGGGCTGCTCAGGCTGGCACTGCTGTGAGAGCAAGCCTTTGGGAGCTGAGCTTGCTGCCTATTTACATTAGCAAGTACTTCCTAGCCTCGAATAAGGTACTGCTGTCATACTTTGCATATTAGATTAGGGGAAAAAAATACTTAGATACGTAATGCAATGTGACATTTTACTGCTTTTTTTTTTTTATTTCAGGAAAGGAGTTATGAGTTATGCTTTCCCAGAGAAAAATGTTTGTTCTTAAAATGAATTGATGAGCTTAAAATTAATTTCCTGCACAAACGCTAGACGGTGGGGTTTTTTTTAATTCAAGAAGGAAAATATTAGAGAATAAATCAAATATTGCAGAATGAATTAAAGCATCAATTCTGCAGCTCTTTATTCTCTTTACTCATATCAGGACATTGTTTCTATAAAAAGTAAAGTCAATGACAGGTTCTGATGGGAAACAAGTACTGTGTATCTTGGCCCCAGCAGTCTGCCTTTGTATGTTCCAGTCCTTTTGATTAAAGGACATCTACATCAGCCTGGGAACATGGAATCAGGCTGTGTCTTTGCACATACTAAAGCAGCAGCACATCTAGTTCTTGACATTAGACTTGAGGTAGCAGTAGGCACATCAGGACCTTGGGTACAAATGCTGAACAGCTGAAGCCAAGTGTTGCAGATTGTGCCACTTACTGGCATTTAAATCATTTTGTCACTTTGTTCTCTTTCCTTTACCTGTAAAAATGTGACTCTAGCTTCTGTTATAGTTACTGGCATGCCTACAGTCTGGAATCCTCTCCAAATTCATTCCAAAGTGACGAGTCTCTCCCTATGTGCCTCAAGTTGGAGCAGCACGGACTCTTCTCTCTCTGGGTAGGCAGGTCCCGAGTCCACCGCTGCACTTCCCCTTCTGCCACTGTGCTTGCTTAGCATGTGACTTGGCTCCCAGATCTGTCCTTGGAGGCTGCACCTGGCACTTAAATGAATTGATTAGGCAAAATTATTTGCTTGGCATGACCTTTAGGAGCAAAGGATTTCACCCAGAGAAGGACTTACACCACCACTCCTGTCTAATCTACCACACAAACACATGTAATTTGACCAAGGTAGTTAGACCATCCTTCCTGGTTTCTCTGAGAAGCTGCTCTGTATGAATAAAATTATTGGTGTCTCAGCACCAGAGCATCAACCCTAAACCTCCTGAAAGTCACTTTTCAGACATTCAGTTGCAATTTTCAATTTCAGGTGCTCCTTGTGCATTTGATCTTTAGGTGCCTGCCTAAACCCAGTCGTTGAACCCCTGGGCTAGAATCAATGAATACAAGCTTTTATAGTTCACTGCTTGCTTTTGTCAGAGGATGACTTATTTGTCCCTGTCTTTTGGGCTTTGCTGATAGTTTATCTAGTGGCAGTCATTAAGTGGAACACACCTATGCATATAGCTCCAGTTAATCCAGTAGAGCTACTCACTTGTCTTTTGCAACAAAAGATTATTTGAAATACTTATCAGTAAGTAAAAATCAAACTCTTTTTTATTTTTAACTTAAGCCATGTGTGAGAGTTGACATCTGATTACACATAGGCCTGAGTGAATGCTACTGCCATTGTTGACAGTGGGAATTTTGCAATTTCAGGGTTATACAGTCTTGAACAGTCAAAGCTCTCTATTAACAGAAAAAAATCTCAAAACTATATTTTGTAAGAAAACCACAAACTGCTAAAATAGGAATATAACAGTATAGAAATACTCAAAATACATTATTGTTCAGTCCAGTTAGTTAAATTATTAGTGCATAATGTGGAAAAAACCCCTGGAAACAGAAAAGGAAAATGCTGAAACTTAATTCAGATTACTTCTTTGTATTTGCATTCTGAAATGCATCATTCTGAACTTCTATTTTACATTAGGAGAAAAGTACTTAGTGATTTTGCTATGATGACTGAGCAATACTGGAAATAGAGCACAGTTCTGAAAGAATCAGTTATAAGGATATTTAGGATTCATAATGTGAGATAATGGTCTTTTTGATGATGAATCCACTATATAGGCCAAGAATATTTCAAGAGCTTGTTTCAAAGTAGATCCATTAGCATAACCCGAAACTTATCGTTAGTCTTCCAGATAAGGAAAGTTCTTGTGTTGTTGTAAGAACAGAATGTTAGTGTTAGAGAGTTTTTGAAAAAATTATGTGCTTATTAAAAAGCCAAACTTCAGACACACTCCTTACAGCGTGCAAATTTTAATGCAAAACACATAATCTGCATGGAAGTGTGGAAAAATAAGGGTTGGGGTTATTTGCATAATATCATAAATGTGTTTTTTGAAACCACTTCTGGGTCATGAGGTCATTAAGTGTCCTTGGATAAACTGGCCGCATGGACTCTTCCTACACAGGACGTCTCTAAACTCCTTGCCAACAATTTTTTTTTTTCCTCCTTAACAGTCCAATGTAATGCCCATAGTCCTGTAAAAACCATGGTTAAAAACTGTGACCACATATATGGGAAGCATGTACTGTTTGGTTATACATTGATAGCACTTTTTGATAGTTAATCTTGTGCTCATGTAGTCCATGGGAACACCTCTGTTAGATAATATACTAAATGTAAAAGATAGATAGATAGATAGATAGATAGATAGATAGATAGATAGATAGATAGATAGATAGATAGATAGATAGACCGACCTGAAATGCCTAGATGCATGACTTCATGTTTTATGAATTTATGAGTAATTGTAATGCCCATGCCTGTTTTCAGATGTTACTCATCTTCACCAAAGACACTGTGATAGAAATAGTCTATTGGGCATGACACTTACATGCTGTTCCTGTGTGTTCTTTATTTCCTTGAAATACCTAGCTGGAAAATTTAATGTTATTGAAAGAGGCTTCAGTTGTGTAGGAAGCAAATACTTGTCTACATTACTTTTCTTTAAAAAGTGTTTTGACTACTTTATTGCAAAAAGAATGTTATATTGTTCTACCTGAAGTGTATTATTAAGCAACTTGTGCAGTTACTGTTGAGCTGGTTAGCTGGTTTAAAAATTCAGTGTATGTCATTCCAGTTTGTGAGCAGCGATCTCCCATTTTTTATCAGTTTATTTCTTGGTGGTTTTTCTAGTTTATTGTATTTATCTCAACTATTTAAAATGTCTGCAAATGTCCCCATGGTAATGGAATTCACTTGGCAGCACTATATAGTTACATGAATCATTATGAGACAGTAAATAAATGGTTTAAGGCATAACTAAATACCAAATGGAAGTCAATAGGTTTGGTAACAGCAGAAAGAGTTTATTGCAAAGATGCCTCAGCACCATTAATGTTTTTTACTGTAACCCCTACTTCTTGAAAAAGTTGGTTTGGATAGACTTGAAAGTTTGGTCCTGATGTTTTGGGGGATGTTCCCTGAAAGAAAACCTTTCCCTGCCGATGGGTGGATCACCCCATAACTCTGTTGTGCCTGAGTCAAGAGAACAAAGGTGGCTGTTGGAACCTGTATGAAAGAATGGGGGATCACTGAATTTTTGGGGTCATGCATCTCTTAGAGCTATGGGCTGTCCATACTGGACAAATGGAGAAGTAATCCTTTAGAAGGGTTCTTAGCTTGAGCCTGTGCCTTTGACAGTAAACAGGCTAAAGCAGTATTTATGGACTGTCAAAAGATGTAGTGTATGTGCATGAACTTCCAATGAATAAACAAGTCACTGTTTTTGTAATGGCATGTAATGGAATAAGATGGCTGAATACTTGCAGAGCATTTTTTGCAAGAGAACAGTATTCAATTTTCTTGGGTTCCAACTGGCAAAGCAGCCTTTTTCAGAGTATTCATAATTACCAGAGCTATGAAAAAATTGTCCATTCAACTCAATGTCTTAGATGGACCCATTAGCTACTGTTGTCTTCTTGCATAAATGCAGTTGCAAAAGTGACAGGGTTTTAATGTAGGATGTCTTAATCCATTGTGATAGCTACATGGCTTCTTCTTTGAATATAAGGGAAGACTGTGCAGTCAAGTGTGTTTTAATTCCATATCTAAAGTTCAGCAAATGGAAGAGAGAGTATTGAAAGCCTTAAATAAACCACAGTGTGATAAATCATAACAAAGTATAAAATGAAAACATTCAGTTTATTTAGAGAATGTTCTCAAAGAATGGAATACATCAGTCTTGAACCAAAGCATACATTTATGTAGACCAATGTTAACTCACAGTTTATTTATAAAATGATTCCATTTTTGATAACATCTGTATATGGCAAGGTGCCTAACCTCTGGGGCACAATGGGGAGAAGTTATAAAGTTAGCATCCTCCTTCCTCTCGATGTGCAAGCAAAGAAGTGGAAGGAATCACGGTGTTACTCTGCTGACTGAACTCAGGCAGCAGCATCTGCTGGGTCTTACTAACTTCCACTCATCAGAGAAAAGACAGAGCTCCTCTAAAATGGAGGCAACAGGAAATCTTGGTAGGAGGCTCTCAGAACAGCCAGCCAAGGCAAGGTAGGTACAAGGCTGTAGACCTCTTGTGTAGAGAGTCAACACTGACTTCAGTCATGGTGTAAACTAAACAAAATCACACAAAGTGACAAAAATAAATCAGAAATTACCTAACTCTAGCTGTTTACGCAAAGCACAAAACTCATGGCTATTATAATTCTGCTTTTCTCTCTGGTTACTTGACTGGGAAGCTACTAAAACATAATTTCTATTTGTGCAAATTTTTGAGAGCAGCGAGTACTTTTGAATAATACACCTATTAGATAAAGTACTGATCTGGATGGAAACAAAGCTCCTAAAACACATCTTTGTATACAGAAATTCCACTTGCTGTACATCACAGAAAAATTTAGTATGTCAGAAAAAATAAATCTGATTTGCCATAAAATGCTTTTTCTGCTATAGTTATCACCTAAAATATATTTTTAATGTTGGAAAAAATAACACATTCTTCATTTTGTCTGAGGGATTTTACCACTTCCTGCCTGATTATTGAGGAATTCAGAATGTGTTTTGGCCAACAAGAAGTATGTCCACCCTGGGGAATGTATGGCTCTCTTTTCAGGAAACACAGCTACAGTACTGCTATTAATGCAGGCTTTCTCATCACCATTTATCTAATGCTGTCTGGCCTCCGTCGTTTTTCTAGATCCCTCTTATCTGCTTCACAGTGGGCCTCTATCCTGCAATTAATTCCACTTGGTGCAGAGGTTGGCCGTGTTCGCCGTGGGGTCCCAGCCATTACAAATACCTGTAGTAAACACATTGGAGATTGCAGTACCTGTGCTGGCAAACACCAAGCCAGCAGCTCTCTCCCATTTGTCTGGAGATCGGACTGAACTCCTTCAGGCAGGTTACACAAAGTGGCCATTCACCCTTCAGCATGTGAGCCTTTAGAGCAGGGACCATACACTCCCAGGGAAACAGTGGCCCCATCCTTGGTGGGGCAAGTAATTAAAAACAAGATGATGAGACCTGGCTGACCTGCTTTCCATTGCCTGTGTCCATCTTCCCTCAGCTTGAGCTCTCCACCCTCTCTTGTTTGTTATTTTTTTTTAATGAAGGTTAAATTTTCTAGAAAAGAAAATAATCTGTTCAATAAGAAAAATACATTAGCAAATTGAAGGGTGTTTTTAAGACTTTTGTCCTCAGCAAACTGGCTTTCATTGAGCATTACACACATCTCTGGTAAATAAATTAGGAGATAAATAGCATTAAACTCATAAAACAATTGCTGTATTTTGCTGATGGTTGGCATCTCTGCAGTACAGCTGCTTCTCCCAGCCTCCTGGGAGTAGAAAAAGGGACAATAGAGAGCTATGCAGTGTGACTGACATCTCTTCCACACCACCAATCTAAAGGCGCACACACACACATATTTACCAATACTCACCATCAGATCAGGGCAATTTCTATTGGTTTGGTAGCATCTTGAAAGGCTTTCTGTCACCCAACCATGAGCCAGCAGATGGTCAATGCAGGAGGTCACACAGGATGGTCTTAACAAACTCTTTTGCCCCTGCAATCCGTCACAGATCAGACAATGCCTTTGTATCTCTCAGAACACATCTCTTTTCTTAGCAGCTATTCTAGCAGGTGCAGCTCTGCGTGTCAGCCACCCCAAACAGCCAGCTGTGCTTGCAGTGAAACATTGCAGTCTGCAACCATCAGGGGAGAGGAGTCATCGCTGAAGGCTGTAAATAAAAGGGGAAGAATGTAGTGGCTTTGGGACTTCTGCCCAAACAGATAAACCTTGACTGCTGTTGTGCCTTTGCTTTCTTAAGAAGCCCCAAGTGCTGTTTCTGATCAGAGAAGAAAGAAGTCCTCTGCCATGACCCTGATCAGGGTCAGCTGTTCCAAGCTGGAGTTCACACTCTGGCAAAGCCAGGACTTTGTTCCTCAGCTCCAAGTGCAATCCCCCATGCTGTATTCCACATGGGTCCCTTGACTCCTCTAGTGGGTCCTACATGTTTCCACTTCTGCTGATTTATGAAAGTTTTTCATTAGTTCCCTGTTCCCCAGTGCCTGTGTCCAATGAGCAGTCCTCTGTGTTAAAGTAGGTGTTGAAAATGCAAGAGGGAGCAGGAAGGTTGTAACTGGGTGATGGGTAATTCAGTTAGTCTTCCAGGGGCTAAGAGACAAGAAATCTTACTCTAAGGAGAAGTCACTCCTCAGGAAATCCTTAAGGATCATTGTTTCTATGGAGCAGGAAAACAAGCCTCTCACCGTAGAAAATAGCTTCCCATCAGCAGCATTAGAAAATGATAGAGCAACCAAGCTCTGGTAGAGTGAGTCATCACTCAGCAATTTTTCTTCAGTGCTTTCCCACTGATTGCTAGCAAAGGTCATGGGTTGCTAAGCCAGAGTCTGGAGGCTCTAAGATGGGAAGGGCCATCAGGAAGCCCTGATGCTGACAAAGATGTTTACTTCTACATTTCAGTCAAGCTCAGAATTAGAGTATCGGGGGAAGATCCATCTTCTTTCATCTAAATTCAAGATTTGAATTTTAGCAAATCTGAGGGAAGTGTTGTGGTTGCTATGGATAAGATATATGTAGGGTCCAAAACTCAGAATTCATTCTTTAGTAGACAGAAAGCAAAGAAGACAGGAGAAATTAAAAGGGTGTAGTGCTGTCACCTCCCCTGCTGAGACATTCAGTTCAGGGTTAGCTCCAGATTATGACACAGAAAGTAGCTTTGACTGCAGTGTTCCCCTGTCTGTTGTGATAGAAGTGATTCACCTCTGAAAGGTCTTCAAGCCATCATTCATCTCCTTCTCCATTCCTTATTTGTACTGCCCAAGTAATTAATTTACCACCTGTAAAACTGTGATAGGAGGAGGAATTACATTCGAAAAAGAAAAATCATTGCTTTCTGCTTCATTTATCTTAAAACTAAATCCGTAACGAGGTGTCACATTCCCTTCCTTCCTGCAGATGTAGGCTCGTCTGAAATAGCCACCCTCCCCTAACATTCAGTTATCTCTGGTGTAGCACCATTGCCTATAGCAACACTGAGAACAGTTAAGATAAGACATCAGTGTTTTATCACTGTTTGGTCTAACCTTACTTAAAGCAACGCTTGATGATGGAATAATAATAAAAATACCAACACCTTAAAGGACCTCTCCTGCCCTGAAGCTATTATTTCTATCAACAATCCAGCCACAAGAGAAGTCCCAGCAATGGAAGATACAGAGGAAGGACCCAGGTTCTAGGGTTACACTGGGGCAGCAGGTAAAAGGAGAGGCAAAAGACAGGAACCAGATTTCATGTCCATTGTATTCTCATGTTTCTGCAATATCACTGTGAAAAATGAGAGAAAAGTGCTTCAGTAGTGTTAATCAACGATTAATGACCTCCTGAGCTCTACAAAATTTATGACCTTCATGGAGGTCTCTGGCTCTTTTTTTTTAAGATTGCAGGGAGACTTTAATTTTTGCATTTCATGGTGGTTTGGTTCCCTGTGATTTCCCCCTGCAAAGGTGAAGTGGCAGGCTGTGCTTGGATAGAGCTTCTGTCCTGAGAATGTCCAGACGTGCCCCATTCCCCTAATGAGATTATTTTTACTCTGTCTTAAGGGTATTTTAGGTCTTCACAGAAATTAGATTTTAGCTGCATACCTTACAGGCACATATATATAAAGACTGATGTTGGCTGCATACTGCTCAAAGTATGTCAGAAATATGTAATGTATGATAAACAGAAAGATATGCTTGGGGTTTCAATCATCTTTCTTCTAAGTGGGGTATTTCAGGACTTCAATGAAATGCACATGTCTTACATTAGAGAAGCTTAGCAGGCTCAGAATATGTATATCCCCATTTCCCTTCAGCCTGTGAAGCTGCCTTACTACCAAAGCTGAGTAAAGGATCTTTATTGAGTCAGCGTAAACAGCTCCTATTCAGCTCTCAGTCCTGCAATCACATATGGGGTGATTTTTTTGTTGTTTTTTTTTCCCCTGCAGCTTTTTTCTTTTTCGGAAATAAGAACTTTCTCATGCCTGTTGATTTCATCATACAGGAATTTAATTCAGCAGTCACCTTAAAAGGCCATTCATTTAGATTTAGGGAGGAGCACATTTGCTTCCTTTGCAAAATGTGATGTCAAGGCTTATATTTTTTCCCCCCTCAATTCATCTTAAAATAGGAAATGCAGAAAGAGGAGGGTGCATAGTAGAACACAGCACACTTTTATATGGCCACCTAAATGAACAGAGCTGGGAGACTCCTATGCAATGCCTTTTTCATGGAACGTGAGTACACTGGTTGTTCTTTCTGAGGGTCACAAGTATGGAAAAAAGGCACAACCTATTTTGGCAGGGTGCTGATTCAAGCTTCTTAATTAGCCAGCTAAAAGATCAAAGAGCAGAAAGAAGTCAGATGAAAGCTAGGTGCTGGTGTGGCTGCAATTCCTTTCCTAACTATCTGTTTCCCAGATTACAATGATGTCAGGCTGTATCTGTCACAATTAACATGGGGAGGAGGAGGAGGATAAAACAAAAGCTTGTTTACTGTAGGCTGTACCAAAACAGTTTTTGTATAGATTTCTCCAAATGAAATCAGTTATTGTAGGTGAAGCTGGTGGCTCCAGGTATTATTAAAATTGTCTGCACACCTCACAAAGCCCTGTTTACAGCCAGTTATAATTTCTTCTGAATTCAGCCCGTAGAACTGAGCTGTTCAGAGCTGTCTGGCTCTACTAGGTACACCTACGTACGTGTGGCTGTACTTTTCAGACACAGCCTAAAAGGCTTGTTCAGGTCAAAGGCGTTTGGAGTGGAGATTTGGCCTTTGCAGCCGGGAGGGCTGGGGGGAGGAGGGAGAAGGGGTCTTGCTGAAAGAGCTCTCTCTTTTACACTCCCTCAGCAAATGCAGCTACAGTTCACTCAGTCAGAGGGAGGCCCTTGAAGGTTTGTCACTCACAAATATTCAACAGAAGCCTTCATAGTTTTAGCAGCTAACCTCCCTAATGACTTGTCTTCCCTGAGCACACTCCAGTCCAAATTTAAGATAACTTTTCCGCCCATACAGTTGTTACAAGGCTGGCTCTGTGGCAGGTCACACCTAATGTTGAGATCTGAACTGAGAGAGGGGCACAGCCTGGTTTTCAGCCAGCTTCCCCTGGCTAGCACTATGGAGGAAAGGGGAAGCTGCTGCACAGCAGAAGCCTCAGAATAGTGGAAACCGGTCCTGGAAGTGGCAGGAGGAAGGATGAAAGTTTTAAACAAGAATCAGAGATGGGGTAGAACACTGGTGATGAAGTAAAGTGCAAGGCAGAAGCTGGCAGGGACCATCAGAGCTGGGGAGTACCCACAAGGAGAATCTGGGGTTGAACTTGGCTGAGATGACACAGGAGAAAGGGAGAAAGGCAGTGGGAACACTGATGCTAAGACAGGGAGAGGGGTTACAGTGCTGGTCCAAGAAACAAGCAATGCATGGGGCTGATGTCTGTGGTCCACTTGTCTTGGATTTACTAGGGCCTAGGTTTTGCTGTGCAAGAAGATTAGGACTGGTAGGGAAGTTTACAGAGTGGAGGTAAGGACTGGATCAATCAGAAGTACAGGACTTAAAGCTGAAGGCAAAGAGAAGATGTGGTATGGATAAATGGTCCCTGGGGTTTAAATGCTGCCTAGGACTCTGTCCACTGCTCAAGAACTCCTTGCATACCAGGCAAACTTTGTATATGTTTACCCGGAAGCTCCTAATTTCCCTGGTGATCAGTGTGACTCCTGATGTGAGAAAGTGCTGTGTTCAGAGCTGTAACTGAAGTCAATGTGGGCTATGTTTTTTATATCTAAAAAAATCCAATCAAACAAAAAAATCCCCAAACATGAAGTGCTTAAAAGGATCATGTTTTAATACCTCACACTGGTTGCCAAGATTATTTTATTTTTCCCCCCATTTTTTATCCATTAACCTTACAGGTTTTCTTTAGAAAAAAAAAATTGTGAAATACTGAGGTTTTATACTGTTAAATGCCAATAAACAAGCATGTTGGGGAACAAAAAATTCTTCCTTCACTACAAAAGAATACAGTAAAGTCTGAAGTCCCATTAAACAACCAGTAGAACACAAATAATTTAACAGTTGCTAATTACACAACCAGGTCTTGTTCTGTGTACTGGCTGAAGCAAAGATACTCTGAAAATATAGTTATGTATCATGCTAGTAGTAGCTGAATCATCCATGGAAGTACTAATTGGAAAAATACCGTCCATTTCTTCTCATGTAATAGTAATAGTGTAAATGCAATTATTTTGCATTTGCAGTGGTTTTTTTCTCCACCTGTAGACCCCTACAAACTTTACTGGAGGGATACAGTAAATATCTCTCTTGAATAGTGTGATCGTTTGAATAGCGACTAGACAACATCTTGTTCTTTAGGTGTTTCTGCTGCAACCCTTGGAAGTCATCCCTGGAACCCTGGGAAGTCATCCCTGGGAGCCCTGAGACCCCCTGTTATAAACTGCTATGACTGCTTAGCTCACAAAGGCAAAAAAAAAAGTGTTAAACCAAGAATCATTTTTTCAGTCTGTCCAGTGACATGCTCTCTGTAATAAGAAAGTGTATGAAGCATTCAACGCCCTCGCTCCCAGCAGTCATCTTGAAAGAAAGGAACGAGTTTGTTCTGATTTTGCCATATCAGATGTTCTGCCTAAGACTTGTCTGCTGCTTTTCTTTGTTTTCTCTCTCTCCAGTGCCACTGACAAATCTTGTATTTCTCTAGTTGACCATTGTTATCGTACCCAAGCCTGAGTTAAAACCCCAGCACACTAATTCACATCTCCCAATGCAGTCCAGCTCGTAACATGCATCATGTAGGGCTGAAATCCAGTTTTAAGGCTCACATACTCGAACACTTCCATTCCACTGCAAACTGAGAATGGTATTTGATTCTGCAAAAACAAACATTATGAAGGTGTTTCCCCTTGGAGTTTGGGAACTTCTGTCACTGATGTGTAAGGATCTGTAATTACAGCAGTGTTCCTTTCCATCCACCACAGCTGTCTCCAGCAATGTTCCCCCTCATTAGGAAACTATCCTATAATTTAAGATTAGAGCTGGAGCATAAGGCAGTAATTGCCCCTTTCTGTTTGAGCCCTTACAGAATTTATGTTGTCAAGCTGAGGCGTCTGTTGTGCTTAGACCTTTCCACCTTTCAGAAACAGATCTTTACTTGAACTTCATTTTGCTTTGCCGCGTTTGCACCAGCAGCTCCCCCAGTGCAAATGCCATGAGAGCTGGTTGTAGATAGCCCTGGCTTCAGGAAAGCCAAGCCTCTGATACTCTCTGATAGTGTTGCAGCCACTGAGGATTTTTTCTCACCGTCTGACATTCAGCTTTTTATTATATCAGTGACCCGTGTCACTTTCCCATTAAGTTATTCTGGCAGGGAAAATTATGGTAGAAGAATTGAAAGTGATGTGAAATGATAGGTTTATTCAGTTCCCCATTCTAAATATCTGCTCATTTCTGGAGTGTGGAACAAGACACATTTATCTTTATTCATTACCCTTTAAAATGACACATATTTTAAAATTTTGTTAGTTCCATCTATGTGATATATGAGATATTCCTGAGCTCATAATTTGTCACTGCTGCCTTTGTATGACTTAGTAATAAAAATCTTAGTAATGGATGCTGGGCTGGTGGCAAAAAATGTAGCTCCTTGCTCCCTTATTTCAGCTTTTTGATCTTTTAAGCCCTGAGCCCTGGCTGTTCTCCTTTGAAAAACTTGGTGTTTGCTAGCTGAGTTATAACAACACATAGATAAAATAAATTTGCCAGCAAGCTCCTTTTAGCTATTTATTTATTTTTAATTCAATTTGCAAAACATAAAAAGGATGAACTCTGAGCTGCAATCAAACTTAACAAAGGATTAAAAAAGCAGACCAACCCCTAAGAGTTTTAGCAAACCACTAGCTTTTTCCCAGGGCTCCTCATCACATTTTTCAAGACTAGCAAAGTGAACAAAAAGGGCTCGGTGTGGGTGGGCTTGGGACAGAGGTCTAACATGTGAACATGGGCTCAGAGCACTTAAGCTGATTGCTGCTTCAGTCCTTCTGCCTCCTGCCTCAGTGTCTGCGTGGCAGAGGTGTGTCTGTGTATACACACACCAGTACCTGTGCACATCTTGCTCCAGGTGCACATAACATCCACATATTGTACATTATGCTGCGAGCAGTTACTCACTGCATTTGCTTTTCCTGCTGTTTCCTGTTGCAGCTTTCTTCCTGAACCGCCAGCATTAACTTACTTTCACTTTACTGCCAGAACATGACACAATGCAAAAGATAAATTTCAAAGTTCCACAGATAATTTATAATGATTCCTTTACAATTACCCCCAGTTAGTGTGGATAAACTTTTCCCCAGAAGACAAAACACTAAACCACATTCTGGTATTTGCCTTGACTTTTTGGAGAGATTGACTTTTAAAAAGCGATCTGCTGCTTCATGGGAAGAAGAAAATTCCATTTCTGAAAATCAAGCTTTTGTTTTCAGAGAAACCCATACAGCTTGCATTTGCTGACTCTCTTCATGTGTTGCCAATGAGTGGGGATGGCCTGAGCCTGACTTTTCCTTCCTCATTATACTTGGTGCGTGTTTGCTTCTCTCGTGGGCTGTGTTTTCAGTGTGTTTGTTTAGTTTCTCACTGTCTGCCATACTGACTTCTTTATTCTTTCACTTCTGAGTTTGCTGCATATTTTATTTCTGTCTTGCATCTGCACTCTGCTTGCTTTGCTCAGCTGGATTTAGCATCCTGATTGTACGAGGATGTGCCTTTTTTTTTGTCATTTTAACCTCTTCAGCCTTAGTGCCCTGTCGGAGAGACTGCAGAGGGGAAGTAAAAAAAATTAAAACCCTAAAATAAAGTCCTACTAACAGCAAGAAGAAAATTTAAAACCCAAAAACAGTCTTTGCAAGATTAAAATTAATAGAACAGACACAGCATTTTAAAAGATGCATAATTTCTTCCCACATATATGATCCAGATGTTACTCAATAAAAGAATCACATTTAAATATAAAAAGAATCATACTTATTGCATTGTATAATCACTGTATTTTTTAAGTTCAGGGAAAGTATGAAAAAGCCAGGTTTAGTAATTCACAGCTTTCACAGGAACACAAACCTTTCTTAGCATGGTTTATGGCCATTGTGCAATATGATCCTCTTATCTCTGGTAAAAGTCTGCAAGGTTTATCAGCAGCTCTTGATACAAGTGAACTTCAGATCTGGCTGCTTTTCTACAGAAGCTATCTGGGATCAATGGGGTCATGCTGTATCTGCACTCCCTGCACAAATGTCTGAGAGAATCATGTTGGTTATCTTCCTTGCTTCACATCCCCTCGTGGAAAACTAGTTGTCAACATTTGCGTCAATGGGATGTCACTTGATGATTTCTAAAGTGAACAGTTATATGTATCTCATCATCTGTAACTGAACATAACAATCATCCAACTATAGCCAAGCCTGGGAATAGAGAGTGTCAGAAGGAGAAAAGAAGCTATCTCAAAATAAGTTTGAAGGAAAGATGAGTAGAGCTGACAGATGGTACAGCACTTCAAGGAAATCACGATTTCCCCCTTCTTCCATCAGTTGCTAAGGAGAGATTATATATAAGAAAGTATGAGGAATATCAGCACCCAGGTAATACTTAATTCTGATTAAGTGTTTGAAAACTCATTAAGCCATCTTACACACCTTCCATCTTAATCCAACCTGCTTCTTGGGGCTGGGGCATCCATCCCTGTGTCTATTTCTAAAATGGAAGATGGGAGTATTCTATCTTTCAAACTGTCCAGAAAGCTGTTCAGAAGCATTTCCCAGTCCACTGTACAGCTATGCATCTCTTGAGCTGCAAAGGCAAATACGTACAGCTCAGAACATATCTCCCTGAAGTTTAGTGATTCCCCATTCAGTAGCTGCTTTAAACCAGAACAATTATCTTCTTTTTTTTGTCTTTCTGCAGGAAAGGGTTTAACCCCATTAAGGACTCTATTTCCCTCCTTACCACTCCAAGGATACTTGGCTCAAAGGGGATGATGTAATTGTCATGACTGAAGTGAAACTCAGATCAGTTGAGGGGAGAGAGTGTGAAGAACACATTTGCTGCAGAAATTCATCTGGCAAAGAAAAAAATGCAGATCGTTGCTTGCTTTTTTTAAAAAAGATTGCAAGGTGCATATTGTTTACCCAAGGTTTAACTGACCAGAGGGCAGAACTGAAAGTGTTGTGGGGAGTGAGGCTATGTCTGGATGGAGATCAGTCACCAGCAGTGTTCCTCAGGGCTTAATGCTGAGGACAGTTCTATTCAATACATTTATAAATTATTTAGGCGCAGGAGTTGAATGCACCATTAACAAGTTTGCTGATGATACTGAACTGGGAAGTGTTGTTTACTGTTTTGAAGGACAAGAGGCCTTGAAGAGGGATATGGATAGATTGGAACACTGGGTTATAATTAATGGGATGAAATTTAGCCACCTGAAGTGCCAGATTCTGCACCTAGGACAGAGTACTGCTGGGTACAAGTATGAACTAGGAGAGGAGTGGCTGGAGAGCAGCCCCATGGAAAGGGGCCTGGGGGTGCCAATTGACAGGAGGCTCAAAAGGAGTCAGCAGTGTGTGCCCTGGCAGCCAAGAGGGCAAACCTCACCCTGGGATGCACCAAACACAGCACAACTGACCAGCCAAGAGGGATAATTATCCCACTGTATTGAGCTGGTCCAACCTAATTTTGAGCATATTGTGTAGAGGGCCCAAAACTTAAAAAGGATGTGAAGATCCTTGGATGTGCTCAGAGGACAGGAAAGATGGTGAAGGGGCAGGAAGGCATATCCTTTGAGTTGCTGACCTCTTCTCCTTGGGATCCAGTGATAGGACACATGGAAATGGTTCAAAGTTGCACCAGGGAAGGTTTAGACTGGACATTGGGAAGCATTTCTTTACCAAGAGGGTGGTCAAACACTGGAATAGGCTTTCTAGAGAGATGGTTCATGTGCCACAGTTTTCAGTGTTCAAGAGGCATTTATTTTGACAAAGCCCTTAATACCATGCTTTAACTTGGTCAGCCCTGAATTGGTCAGGCAGTTGGACTAGATGATCATTTTAGGTCCCATCCAGCTGAACTATTCTATATTCTATACTCTATATTCTATATTCTATATTCTATATTCTATATTCTATATTCTATATTCTATATTCTATATTCTATATTCTATATTCTATATTCTATATTCTATATTCCATTCTAAGCCTTCCTTCGACAGAAGTAGGGATATATTTCCTGCTAACTTATTTCCCGTGTCTCTTATTTTAACTACCTTATATCTAATAATTTCTCAAAAGACAAAGCTATAGGAGAGAATAGCTGAGAATGAAACAACGTAATTCTTGGATGTAGGAGAGGCCATGTTTACAGCATCTTCCTCTTAAGCAACATGCAGAACCCTAAAAAATGGCCCACTTGTTTTAGTAGAGCAGAAAACTTTATGTAGTGGCCATACACAATAATGACAATTATGAGGGAATGCATACGAGTTAATGAGGAGCACTCTTACTTGAGAACTGAGACCCTCTAATGGAACAGGATCTGCAGGTGTACAGGATGGAGTCATTCACCATCTCAGAGAAGGAAACTTTTATTTCATGAAGGGCCTTCAGGGAAGGGAAAAGGACCAGGCTTCTATGTTTTTGAAATGAAAAGCACTGAAGGGAGCCCAAAGCACCCTTAACTGTTACTGGGAGAATCCCTTGGGCTGTAGTGTAGGTGATGTTTGGGTGATGGGCAGCAAAATGTGCTGAAGATTAAGTGCACAGGATGATGACATCCAGAATGGGAGGGTGGAGATAATACAAGGGAGTGGTAAAGCTAGTAAGGGGACAGGGCCAGTGGTGGTATCTGGGGGTATTCATAAATTTTATGTCTGGAAAGGAAGATGATAAGAAGCAAAGGCTGTAAAAGTGACTAGTATGATTTAAGACCAGTAGGAGAGGGATGAAGCAGTCACTGGAGGCAAGTTTTTTTGGTCAGAACACAGCAGTGGGGGTGAGGATAGCCAAACATCTCTCAGGCTCATTTCCCTGACCTTCCTCAGGTGCATCTCTTATTCCACTTAACAAAGACTTAAGAACCTCCTTAAGACTCCTCTTTTTTCGGCTTGACTTCGACTTGACTTTAGAACTGGCTTCCATACTGGTGCTGCTCAGCATTGGTCTTTCCCTTGTTTTTTGCTGTGTGGTCTGTAACTATCTCTGTCAGACTGCAGGCTCCATAGTAAATCATTACAGTGCTAAAGTATAAATCACAGAGAAATACAGCACCTATATGGTAGCTAAATTACACCTGTGGTGTTCTGTAAATAATAAACTACCCAGGAGTAAAAATTACGAAAGGGTAAGATGCAGAACTTGAACCAATTGTGCTGTAGCTCTGGTCAAATTAGGATGCAGTCAAGAATTTTAAACATTACACTACATATTTTATTTAAGAATTTAGTAGCCCACAGAAAACCTCTTCACTTGGGGAGAAGCTGCGATGTATTTCTAACCCAAGAAATATCACAGAGTTGTCACCAGTGAGAACCAATTTGGACTCAAGTGAAAGAAAGGATAAAAAAATGACAAAAGGAAGCCATTATAGGACACTGTGGGAGGATCAGAAAGCAGAACAGGAAATGTTTATGTAGATAAAGGAAGCCTGCAAAATAGCTACAACAGGAATCATAGGAATTTCAATCGTCCTGTCACTGAGGGGAATTGTAATTAGGAAATATCAAATAAGTGTGAAAAGCTGAAGACTAACATCGCCCTGAATTGTATTTGGAAAGTTTGTGAACATGCTCTTCATACAGAAGCAACAGCCTCCGAAAACTCACATCCTGGCTTTTATCTCCAAATCCAAAATAGTGCAGATCTGAAAGAATCAGTTTATTGACCTTCTGGGTTATACTACTAGCTGTATTTTCTCAGGCCTTCTGCAGATGGTTGGGGGCTGGTATATTCACAGAGGATGTGGTTCATTTAACTTCTGGGGATTGACTTTTGTCATGTTTGTGGAGGGCATGAACTATAAATTGTTGGGAAGACAACTTTGCAAGCTACAAGATGGTTAAGGGGCTATACATTTTTGCTACCTGAGTTATTCTTAATTAAAACTGGTATAAAAGATAGACAATTTCTAGAAATCTAATCATTTCTGGAAATCACAGTATACAATAGAAAAAGCTTAGTTCAATTTGCATTTAAAAAAAATCATGCGCAAAATCCATTCTTCTGCCAGCAGTACCATATTGGCTTCTGTGAGGTTTAAATTCTCTGCTGCAAAAGTGCAGTCAAGAATGGGAGGCATTGGCAAAGCTTCTTCGTGTTGAAGTTGCAAGAAAGAGCAGTTAAGTGAAAATTACTTGATATTACTCAGGTGATGTTAAAACATCTGGTAGCATTAATCTTCTGTCCATCCCGAGCTTTTTTCTTGCCTTCCATTCAGGCTCTTTGTGTCTGCAGCACCTCTGCAAGCTTTCCTTTGCCCAGGGTTTCCACCTGGTCCTTCCAGTTGACATTCAAATGCCCTTGATGCTTGCCTCATCCAAAACCAGTTTGTTCTGCCACGGGGCCAGCATAAAACAGGTGGCGGTCCCCTCTGATACTGGACTTCAAGAGACTCAAGGAACACAGTCTCAGAAACGGGACTGCATTCAGGAAATAAGAAGAGTTGCAAGACTAACCACCAAATATTTATGAGAGGTAATTCAAAGTTCTTCTGAGAAGCTGAATTTCCGAAATTTATTGCACTAGACTTAACTTTTGCAAAGATTCATCGGAACAAGCATCTGGTATGTTCTGATTCATAGCACGTATGTCTGCCATTGTATCATTCTGCATAACAATAATCACTTTAGTATTTAGCCCTGACTTAATTCAGTATTGCTACTATAACACAGAATTTTCCTTGACATCTGCTAAAAAGGATAACATAATTTCACAGTATTTTATCTTTTCTGGCCTTTATTTGCTCTGGTGAAAGATGATCTAGCTTGATATTTCTCAAGACATAACTGTTGTGTCTGGAGTCATCCTTGTTTGTATAACAGGGATAGCACTTGTGAGACTTGCAGGGGATTAAAATGAGCATTTATTTTATAATGTGATTATAATGTGATTCACTAAGGTTTTGATGAAACTGTGGGAGGAAGTGCGTAGTTAATTCTACTTTCCTCTGGCTCTGTGTGCATTCTGGCCTCCAAAAGTTGTGCAGAGAGATTTTGAAGAACAAATTCCAATCAAACATTTTCATAGGAAATTTGTGCTAGCAGCCTGCATAAATGCCCACTTTATTTTAATGAGCACTTTCAGTAGTATCCCACGACTGTTTTCATAATCTCAAAGCTCTTATTTAAAGAGCTGTGACAATTAATGTCAAGCCAATTATGCTCCCATGGACCAATTTTTATTTATCTTTGGTCAGCTTCCACCAAAAACATATCTGTGTCCCCTTGCTGTCAGCTAAAATATTTTTTGGAAGTCAGTATTATTTATCTCACTAATTACCCTTTAACTTACTTTTGTTTATTTTCACAAATTTTTTTTTTTCCCTCTACTAGATTATTTATTTTTTTAAGGCTTACAACTTATTGTTTCTGCTGACCTTTGGATCCCTGAGCCTATGAGGCTCTGGGATATTTTTTCCTATTTAAAATACGAAAAGGGACATTTTAGTTTCCTTTTATTTTTTTTTCCCCAAATATTTTCTGCCAGCAATTCCCTTTCATATGACTGCTTGATCTAGTTTCCCCAACTCATAGAAATTCACATTACAATAGGAGTAGAAGAGATTCTTTTGGCAGCCTGCCTGCTGAACTCCAGAAATGCCACTTCACATAGTCCATGCTTTGGATGGTTGAGTGAGCTCCAGAGAACATAGCTGGGAAGAAAAACCTGTGGACTGAAGCTTGTTAATCTGAGGAGAGGGGAAGCTATCCTGTAAATTCCTTCATCCCGATCATCATGTCTGTTTTATTCTGAGCACTTCATGTTGGCAAAGTAATTAATTCTCTTCCTGCTTCACTAGTTGGTCACTGTGAGAACTCAGCCAGCAGGCACTAGGGGTGCCTGTGAATTTTGTGACACTGACACCCGTTTATTGATAAGCACATTAAGATATGGCACACAGACAACCATACAGTTATTAGATAGCAATGACTTTAGACCTGTGCTTACCTGAGAGTCCTGTAGGACAGGGATCTGGCAGGGAAAGCACGGCTCTGTTGTCACTTCATGGTCATCTTCCAAACAAGACAATCCTAATTATATAACTGGGAAGTCCTAAAAGCATTTTGGTCCTTCATAAGTGAAATTAAACTGCCAGTTTACACTCAATCTTTGCATGGAAAACGTTAACATTCACAGCAGATTTCCAGACGTCTGCTTCCCAACTGTTTTTAAAATCTAGGTCATTATATATAGGTGGCATCAGATATGTCTCCATGGAAGTCTCAGAATATTTTAAACAGCAAAATGGGTCAGCCTGCTTTAAAGCCTGTAACCACCTAACACAAGTTTTTGTATGTGTACAGTCCAAGAAAGGTTAAATATCTCCCTTGACCCCTCATTGAATACGGATTTTTAACGTTCCATGTTCTCATAGCTCTGTAAGGCAGCATTTTCTCAATAAATTCCTCTGCTATTTCAATCTGTTTTATGTTTTTTGCCATCCAATATGAAACCTATGGCAGTATAAATACTATCTTGTTCCAGACCTTGGTCATTCATTTCCACATGACCATGTGCAGCCATTCCTTGACCGCAGGTATTTTCCACAAGTTGAAAATTTGATGGGCTTCAGCTACTACAGTTTCTTTGATTTTGTGATTATTCTTGTCCTCATTATATTGCCCCAGACTGGGACTGAAACAGCAATTCCAAAAGGTGCCACACTCCCTGTATGCAATTTTACACATGCTTGCAAACAATTTTCAGACTAGCAGGCAACACACATTGCTCTAAGCCATGCAGAGCAGAGGTGTGGGTTAGTGCAGTGCTGGAGAGGGCTACTTGATGGATGCTGCTGGGAAGTAGCAAGGGGATTGGTGGGAAGAGATGGTCGCCAAGGCTGACAGTACCATCAGGAGGGAAGCACAGAGAACATCAGACCCATGTGGTTTCAGTGCAGGAGGATGATGAATGAGTAAGATATTGCTGGGTGAGAAAAGCAGTGGATGCTCTGACTTGGACTTTATAGAAGTAGAAGCTACTTTACCTGTTGAGCAAAATGTTGGGGATCCTGCCATCACTGACGACAGATGTATCAGCTTGGGAACCTTTATCCTGGTACCCTTGCCCTGGATCAGGTCCCCTGCTTAGGGCCACGCTCCAGTTACAGACAGCTCATGCTTACATAGGAATAGAGCCATGGGGGCCCCTAACAGTCCAAAGACAGAACTACAAGCCAAAATCCTGACACATTTTCCCACTGCCAGCCTGAGTGCCTGAGAAACCAGCTGAAAGCCAGGCCAGTGTGAGAAGGTCCTCACTAGCCTGAGTGAAATGCATGACATTTGGCAGCTCTATGGGCTATTGAAACCCATAAAAACATTCCCAGTGCTTTCAGAGGAAAGCAGATCCTGCCTACAGGATCTGCTTTCCTTGCTCCAGGAACTCAGATAATTACCACCTTCTGAACATTATTTCACCTTCGTCTGAAAGTGTTTATTGTTTTTTTCCTGAACTTTTAACATCTGCTGCTAGTTTTGATGTATTTTCCCACAACTGCCAAAGAATAAACTTGTCTCTTTTTTCATTTCTTTCCATTGCAGCCAATACGATCTCCTTTTGCCCACTGCAAATCCTGCCACCACTGAGCTCTTCTGGCATCATGCTGGCTTGTGTTTTTAGGACACAGGGGAAGAGGGTTTTGTGTGGTCATTTAATGCATGAGAAAACTCATTAATAGATTTTCTGGGTAACTGAAATGTTGGTTTTATCTGCAGAATAGAAAGAGTCTAACACTGCAAGCTTCCTCCTGATGCCCTGGCAGTCTCCTGCAATTCCAATTTGGTGTGACTGTTTCTTTGGAAGGGGAGAGTGGCTTGAACTCTATGCTTATTCATTCTCACTGCTGGGACTAATCAATGAAGCAATTGTAATTTTTTGGTGATGTAAGTGTTGCCATGTTTTAAGCTGACAGGAAACCCATCACTCGCACAATTGCTGGGCCACAAGGTGAGAATGAGAAGGAACCAGGACAGTAACTATGAATACACAACTGCAGAAACTCACAGCCCACTTCCAAACAGTCGAAACAACCAGTTCCTTCACAGTGGGGCATTTGTAGCCTGTTGCTGTGAAATTATGGTGATGTCAAGAGCAGATGATAATTACGTAAGATAAGCTGTATAAAACAGCAATGGATAGCTGCTCAACCAGAGAGTTACAAAGATTTTGTGCAACTAACAAATATTTTCATAAAAATGAAATAGATGAACAATATTGTGTGCAAATCGAACCATTTGGAAACAAGAAAGTGAAAAGGTCTGTGTGCACTGTCAGTGGCTCCTTGCATCCCTGGGGAAGGGCCCTCTCCTTGGCCATGGCAATGCAGTGTTGTTCCCTGAAGATGGCTAGAAGCAATAGAGCCATCTACTGACTGACAAGGTTAACCACAGCATCTTTATGTGCTGCTCATTTAACTTGCCATTTCCATCCTGAAATTGTGGCCTGTGGAGAACTGGTTTTCAGCAGAGGCTAATTACTGAAGCACACAATTAATAGCTGGTTAGAAACTTGCTGAGTCTCCCTATTACTCATCGCTTTGCAATCTGGTTAGGTACCTGTGTGAATAAGCACTCCTAAGCATGTGCCATGTATTTTCCCAAGCATGAGGTAGCATCACATCTCATGGTTAAGAAGCAAGGTTGGTGTTTGCCAATCACTGATTACTTTGTGGAAGGCAGAGAATCACACTAGACAGCAACACAATGTTACTGGAGCAACTGGAAAAAGAAGGGGATGGGAATCTTTGACCTGGGAATTATTGAGGATATTTAATTGTGTTTAGGAGCTGTTGTGTCCTGATGCAGGTGTTTGAAAATGCAGCCTGACATGCAACACCCTGTGTGCTACGTGACCTGAGGGCTCACATGTCCTGGGACCATGGAGTCTTGCAGGAAGTCCATGTCTTGCTTTCAAAAACTCAGTAAAGCAAGCAAACAAAGAACCTTTCAAGTTCATGCAACTTATAATGACAGATGTGAAAATGGAGTGAAAGTGCATGAAATAGTGGTTTTAAAGACCATTTGTGTTATGGTAACACCTAGATCCTGGATAGATGTCAAGAAGCTCCCTCTTACCAACCTTCTGTTGGTTAATAATCACGTAAGGTTCAGCAGGAACAACGTCTGTGCCAGCAAACAGAAAATACCTGGCATACTTGCTGCACAAGTAGCTGGCTGAACAGTCCAAAAGGCACTCAGGAAAACTTAGTCAAACAGCAGGCTGTCAATATAAAAAGTCTTGCATTTTTATGAAATGACTGTAGGGATCAAGGCTGGCCAGAGCAACTGACTCTGCCCAATAATCCTCCTGACAGCTTGTAAAGACTGGTCTTCACAAATGGTGAATGAAGTCCCATGATCCCCCCTGGGTTTTGGAGGAGCTGTGTAACCTGCAGTGCTGCTGTGGAAGCTCTAAGTGCTCTGTTAGGCAGAAGGCTGATTACACACACACAGAGGATTCCTACCCTTGCTAGAACTGGAGCATCCAGATTTACACGACTAAGACTTCTCTTTGAAGTGTCACTATGAGGAAATTGTGTCTTTCTTCCTCTTGCAACCACTTCAGCGTGGTTTGAATTAAATTATAACTAGGTTTAATCCCTATTGCTTACAAAACCTATAGGCTGAATTCACCCTTTGCAATTTTTAGAAAAAACAAAAGCCAAGGCATCAAAAAGTGCAGGCAAAACACCCATCCTACGTTATTTCATTGTATCTTGCTATTGTAAATGAGACATGACTACAGATTCTCAGAACACAGAGCAAAGGTCCACATATATGAGCAACAAGTTTTTGAGACTTCAAACTGAGACTCAAGACTCTTCTTTTGATATTCAAGAACTTGTAAAATCTTTCTTTAAATAAGAGTATAATGTTTAGTGGACAGAGATAAATGTTATAAAAACTTTTAGCTGCAAGAACAGCATTTCAGACTGAGAAGGTTATATTTTTCAGAGTACAGATGTCAGGATGACACCTAAAAAGACAAACAAGAATAGAGAAGCATTTGGAAACAAAATATTTGGAAGCAAAATCTAAACCAGCTTTTTTCCACTCAAAAATAAATGAGAGTGTCATCACAACAGACATGAGACAATGGCTCAGACATAACAAATTATAAATAAACAAAATATATGGATTTCCAGGACAATTGGACTTCATTTCTGTAGATACCCATGCACTGAAATGGATGCATGAAGTTTCCTGGGACTGCTCATAAGTAAAGTTATTAGTTAGAGTCTGTAAGTCTCCAGTTATGTGCAGTGACGTTTGCAAACCTGTAAAACTAGAACTTCAAAAATGGCAAATTGTTCTGAAGAGCAATGGTTTCTTTTCTATGGATAAAACTTAGCAAGCATTTGATTACTTTCATTATAAATAATAATAAGGCCTATAAAGACAAGAATGAGGAAAGTTATTTTATAATCATTAGACTGGCAGTTTTGAAAGGTTTTCCTCTGTGCCTTCACAAAGGCACATTCCCAGCATTTCATGCTCTCTTGCCAATTAATGTGTTACTTGTGTGGCCATTTTCACCTGTGTAGCGCTGACACACAGAGTGTATGGCACGGGGGGAGAGAGAAATCCCGAGGGCATTGCTGCGAGGGATACTGCCAGGAGGAAATGGCTACACCAGAGCTGCAAGCAGGGAGGAGCTGCCTTGCTAATTCCAAGCATTTTCATCACTGAGTCCCTGGTGCCTTGTTCTCATCCACACAATTCTGCCATGGCCACACTCCTAACTCTATTCCTTGTCCCACAGATGCCACTGGGAGAAGGTGCTGGGCCATACCATGCATGGAGCCTGGTGAAGAAGGCTTGGAACTGGCAGTGCTGCACTGCTCTGCCCTTGTGCCACGTCCCGGGGGCTGGAAAGGCACTCAGCGACAAACAGCACTGTAGTGGTTAGTGGAGGAGCAATCTCTTCTTCCACAAAAAGCTGGGTGTTCACTCACATACCTTAATTCTTTCCATGCATGTCCTTTCTTGCCCTCACCCCCTAAATTTTGTTGACACAGAAAACCAGGAATTTGGTCTCTTGTCTGGGATTTCTGGGTAGCTATAGACCTGAGTGGAGGTGCAGTAGTGCAGATCAAGTGATGTCTGTCCTGATAACTGGCCACCACATATATATAGACCAACTGTTCTTGAAGTGAACAGAAATCTGAGGTATCTGGAGCATGTCATGCTTACTGTGCAGGTGCCAGTTATCTGAGCATATGCCAGGAGACGCCTCCATCCCTTTTGCTGCCTGTGTTGTCCTGAGCTGGAATTAGACATGCTGACAAAAACTTTACACAAGAAAAGATAAAACAATTTAAAAATATCTGACAGAGCCCCTGTAATGTAAATCAGGAACCTATCAGGTTTCAGAGGAACTTCTCCTTTGAGCATGAAAAGTTCTGGCTACCATCAAGTCTCTTGGGTTTTCTTAGGTTTTTAGCCCTGAGCACACTCAAAGAAAAAAACAAGACTATAGGAAGAAGTGATCTTTCCAGTGACAGTAAATTTTACATTGCCATTGATCCAGATGACTCCCCTACTGCTTCCTGGAGGTGAAAGGGATGATACTCTTATTGGCAACACTTCAGCATAGCTTGTATGCTATAGAGAATGAAACAGGCACCTTTTCAGTCTGCAGTTGGTCTGTTCTTCGCTGGGGGAAAAGTTACTCCATTCCTACCATGAACTATGCCCTTCCCTAATCCAATGCCTCCTGGCACTGCCCTCAAAACTGGGGTTTGGGAGTATCTTTAGATAGCAAGTTCCACAGACTAATTATACACTGTTGTAAACAGAACTATGAAAAAAAGAGTCACTTTGTTTCTTCTTCTTTTAATTAAGTATCACTTTGTTCTCAAATTATGAGAGATCCTTTAGGGTGTATTGCTTCTATGGTTATGGAGCCTGAACTGTGGGGCAGCATGATGTGATGCACAAAGAAGCCCCAGTTCCTGCAGACAGTTATGCACCTCCCCCATTTCACACATGTCCATAAAGCACAAACCAAGCTCGTTGCTTGGTCTACAGCCAGGCACCGTGGAAAATAGTCTCTGCTCCAAAGGGCTTTTAAACCTCAAAAGAAAATCGAGCAAGTAGCAGAAAACAAGGAAACATTTAGAGTGAGAAACACTATTTCAGGTCGCAGTGCCATTTTATCATACACTACCCTATCAGTGCCTTTGTGGGAGCTGACTGCAATTTCTTTCATGTGGGCAGGCTGGTAGGTCTCTTAATGTTAATGGGGCGTCACATGAGTAAAGAATGCTACTGATGGATGCAGGAGTTGGATCACAGCACTGATCTCATCAGTAGCCTCTTGTGGGCAGTAAGGTCAAAGGCTTTTTGAAAGTTAAAAATCAATTATATCAGTAGACTTTCCTATATTCACCGCTTTGCAAGAGATCTTTCTTCGTAGAAATACTGATTTGTCTCAAATTTTTCTTCATAGTGTCTTAGAATTATTTGAAATTTAAAAGCACAAGGAATTTTCTAAATGGAAATAGTATTTTTTACAAAAACGAATGCTCTTCTAAAAAAAATCATGATGATAGCCAGTTTTGATAGATTTCCCATGGCCAGTTTAGCAATGTTTTAAATTAAGTATTTGAAATAATTTTTCTTTAGTGTTCTGCAACAGAACAGAAATTTGTTGACATTTTAGCAACATTTTCATATTGTCTAAAATTCATGACAAATTACTGAAAATATAGGTCTAATTTGAACACTTGCTAGGAATAATTAATTAATAGCACACAAAAAATTTAAAGTAAAACATAAAAATAAAACAAGATGCTAGATCTGCAAGTAAAAAGCCATTCTATAGAACCTCACTCCATGTCTGAGATCAAATCAGAGATCTGATCTGACACCATATAACACAGAGGTCTAACTCTTTTATACTGCAGTTTAAAAGGAAGGGTCCATTTGAGTCCTGTTCCAGAAAGCTACTGCTCACCTAAAACTTTCCTATCCCTGCAGCTGTTTAGCTGGCAAAGTTACTGTTAGATTTTCCTTGCAAACAATAAAATAAGAGGACATTCTCTTACCCGTCTGTCTCTTTTGGAGTACCTGACATGTAAGAAGGAAAATGCATAGGTAACTGCTACTCCTCTTCAGTCATGGAGATGCCACTAGGACAAAAATGTTTGCCGATGAATCACATTTTCATTTAACCAGTTCAAGAAGTTATGCCTCAGATATGTGTCTCCAACTGGATCACCACTGCTAGTAGCATTGCACACAGTAAAAAGTGTGCTCAAGAATGGCCAATAAAGCCATCTTCACACCCCTGTTAGAAACCAGATCTTGGTCTTGTAGGACTTTATTCCAGAAGTCACTGCTGAAACTGCATAGCCCAGATGAGTGCATTAGAAGCCCATTTTTATGTTGCCATATGTTCGCCAGCCACCCCTTGCAGACTCGTGGGGCCTTAAACTGTCTCGTTCTTTACATGATTTGCAAGTGAAAACAAGTAGTTCTGTATTTCCCTCTCAGTCTGCTCTATATTAATTCTCTGGTGGCTGGAAAGCAGAAAGGTTATTGGCTTTCTTACCAGTGAATATGTTTGTAAGGTCTCTCTCTCTTTTTTCTTTTAATAGCTCCGTAGCTCTACTCCTTGTGACATTTGATGGAAATTGGCCACTGAGCTCAAAGGTTAGGGGGAGGATCAACTGGTACATACAGAAAACATGAGCATGTCCAGACAAAAAACCAAGAAGCCCAGTACTATATTTAGAAACATATGCTTTCAGCTTGTCTGCTTACAGAAATATCAGAAGTATCACTGACAAATAATATACTTCTTGTCAAAAGACATGTAGTCAAACCTGTTTGTCAGTGTTGTTAATATGGCAACAAAAAGGCTTACAGAGACATTTTTCCCGACAGAAATCCATTATGGAAATTCTTATAGTACTGTTGGGAATTGCAATATTTCTAGTACTGCGGAGATGATACACGCTTCCAGAGTGACAAAACCCATGTGAACATGACCTTTCCCTTAGTTTCCTTAAGGAATAAACCACTCTGGCTGCATGTATACAATTGAAGGGAGCACAAACAGCCCACTCTTTCTTCCTCATCAATCAAGTTTTCCAAATCATTAATTAAAATGTAAATGCTGAGATTTTTAAAGGAAAAATCTTGGCAAGGACTGAAATACTGATTTTCTCAAAGTCATTTGTTCTGGAGAAGGAATGTGGGAATCCTTGTGATTGTTTCATGGTAAGGCAGAGTTTTTAAAGTCTTGGAGAAAACTGTTGTGTCTGAGCCTAGAGATTCTCAAGTTCTTTCTGGTTGTCATCCCACATACAGGTCAGACATTTCACATGACCCCTACTATTAGTATAAATAACAAAAGAGGCTGAATTTGTTAGTTGCAACTCAGCTTGTAACTCAGCTTGCAACTGCTGTGATTTTACTTCATGTTACAACGCCTAAGCTATGCCCTGCTGGCTTCTGCAGAGGAATGAAAGACAGAAATGATCCAAGTTTTTAGATTGTATACTACCTTATCAGGAGATAAATAAATTAATAAAAATACTTGAGAAATAGACATGATACTTTACTGCCAATAACTTGAGATTTTGATCTATTCCAGTTTGATAAATGGATATCAGCATGGACTACAATCACAGAATCACAGAATATCCTGAATTTGAAGGGACCCACAAGGATCGTTGAGTCCAACTCCTGTGCCTGCAAAGGACATCCCAAGAGTCACACCATGTACCCGAGAGCACTGTCCAAATGCTTCTTGAGCTCTGTCAGGCTTGGTGCTGTGACCACTTCCCTGGGGAGCTGTTCCAGTGTCCAGCCACCCTCTGGTGTTTGCCCAACCTAAACCTCCCCTGGCACAGCTTCATGATATTCCTTCAGGTCCTGTCACTGGTCACCACAGGGAAGAGATCAGTGCCTGCCCCTCTGCTTACACTTGTGAGGAAGTTGCAGACTGCAGTGAGGTCTCCCCTCAGTCTCCTCCAGGCTGAACAGACCAAGTGACCTCAGCCACTCCCTGTATGAATTCCCCTCTGGACTGATCACCATCTTCATGGCCCCCCTTGGATACTCTCTAATAACTTAATCATACATGTATCTTCTGTGCCTTAGTTAAGAGCCTGGAGATGCAGGATCTCTTAGGCTACGAATTTTCCTATGGATAGTCTAGTGGCTGTATAAGGAGGCCCAACTCTCAAATCAGGTACCTGTTTTAGACATTTCAAGAGTCAGAAGATGATCCCTCAGTCTTTTATTACATTTTAACTCATTAATTCCTTTACAAAAAAGAAAAGTTTTGGCATTCTCAAAGATTTGCCACAATTTTTCCTCTGAACTACAGAGATGTCACAGGCAATACAAATAGGCAAAAAGATTGCTGTGGATGTGTCAAGGTATGTCAAGCCAGAGAAGTATCAAGCATAAAAACATAATGTCTTGCATATTTAAATATCAAATGGACTCTTGGTGTGATATGATATCTCACAATGTATGTTCATAAGGCATTTATGCCCCCATGGCAGGGGTTTGGAATGATCTTTAAGGTCCCTTCCAACCCAAATCATTCTATAGTTCTATGAGTCTGATTTTCTCGAACATAAATTAATGCCGAACCCTTTTTACAAGATTTTAAGTTTCAGTCCTAAAATGAGGTTGTTGCAAGTGTCATGCTGCCCCCTGAGGGCCTGTGTACAGTGCAGGGATCTGCTCACAGAGCTGGCACAACATGCAGCTTCTAAAATGCCACCACAGAAGAGATCTTACTGTTCTCAGGTTCTAACTCAGGAGACTTCTTGGTTATCCCAAGTCAGAAATTTTGTATAGTAGCTAAAATGTGCGCTATAGAAATACTGTGTGTATTTATAGACCACCAAATTGCCAAGCAATAAAATTGCAGCCACCCTGAATGAAAAGTTCTATGGACTATTTGCCCAGATTTTTGCATATTAATCCTTCCAAGTGCTCATGATCAGCTAGCTGATCCATTTTGGTGTGTTGCCTTATGTACAAATATTTGCCTAGTGTTTGGAAATTCCAGTTTATTCTTGGAAATTCCTAGGAATTCCAAGTAACATGCTCTGGTAGTGACAGCGTGTTGAGAATCTCAAGAGCAAACAATTGTTCTTATGTAACAGGGGAGGGAACTAGGAAACTGGTATGAGCATGTCAAATGTTGTAGCTGAAGGTGCTGTCGAGTACCAGTTGTCCACATTAACAATTTGATAAGCCATCTCCAAGACAACAGGTGCTGTAGGAGCACACCTGAGGTCTCATGCTCCATCTCAAACATGAGGTTTGCAAAGGCGTGGTTGTAGAGGAAGGTAATTAAAGGTCAATAAACATAAAAACAAGGACTATTTCCTCTGCTTTTGCAAATTCTGACATTAGCTGTTGTCTGCATCCGGGTTTTATTTAAAAGGAAGAATTAGGTACTGGGGGCTAATGATATTCCTTCAGGCTTTTCGTTTTATCTTTCCCTTCAGAAGCTGGAGTTCCTTATGGTCCTCTCTTTATTAGCAAACTTCTCCAAGCCTCACTCCAGCTTAATTAAAGGTCTGGTTCTTTGGCATTAAAGGGACACTATCTACTGGAAAAATCAAACCAGTCTGAAACTCTTGTGCCTTCTGTAGTTACATACAGTGTTTGATGACAGAAGGAAATAGAAGGAAACATTGTTTGTTTGTTCAAGAGACAATTTGGGTGTTTATAAGCATTTTTTAAAATCAAGTTAATGAGGCCAACTTTTATTGTAGAGATTTAGCAGAAGTATTATGAACCGGACTTCTCCATTATTCATTGTCATTTTATCCATCCACCTTAATGGTTATCCTTTAAAATATTTTCTTCTCCAGCAACTGAAAAATCATGTTGATGACTAAAAGTTTGCAGTGCTAACCTGGAAATTCAGAACTTATTTTATGGTTTTAGACAGAATTATTGAGCAACATAAGGGGTCCATATTGAGACAAGTGTTATTAATTTAATATCTCCATTAATGATATAAACAAATGGATTGAGTGCACTCTCAGCAAATGTACAGATGACACCAAGCTGAGTGATGCCAGGATGCCATCCAGAGGGACCTGGACAAGCTCAAGAAGTGGACCCATGAGAATCTAATGAGATTTAGTAAGACCAAGTGCAAGGTGCTGCACCTGGGTTGAGATAACCCTCTATCAACACAAGCCAGGGGATGAACAGATAAAGAACAGCCCTGGGGAGAAGGACTTGGGCGTGCTGGTGGATGAGAGGCTGGACATGAGCTGGCAGTGTGAACCTACAGGCCAGAAAGCCAAACGTGTCCTGGGCTGCATCCAAAGTAGTGTGGGCAGCAGGGCGAGGGAAGCAATTTTGCCCCTCTGCTCTGCTCTGGTGAGACCCCACCTGCAGTGCTGCATCCAGCTCTGGGATCCCAGCACAGGAAGGACAAGGATCTGTTGGAGAGAGTCCAGAGGAGGCCACCAAGACAATTAGAGGGATGGAGCACCTCTTCTATGAGGAAAGTCTAAGAGAATTGGGATTGTTCAGCCTGGAAAAGAGAAGGCTTCAGGGTGACCTAACTGCAGCCGTCCAGTACCTGAAGGGAACCTACAAGAGGGATGGAGAGGGACTATTTACAAGAGCATGTAGTGATAGGACAAGGGGGAATGGACTCAAACTGAAAGAGAATAGGTTTGTATTAAACATTAGGAAGAAAGTCTCTACTGTGGAGGTGGTGAGGCACTGGCACAGGCTGCCCAGGAAAGCTGTGGATGCCCCATCCCTGGCAGTACTCAAGCCAGGCTGGATGGGGCTCTGAGCAGCCTCGTCCAGCTGCACGACGTCCCTGCCCCTGTCAGGGGCTTGGAAACAGATGATCTTTAAGGCCCCTTCCAAACCAAACCATTCCGTGATTTTGTGATTCTCTGTGGTTCAACGGCCTCCATTCTGCTTATAGAACAGCACTTCCTGACCTTACAAGGATATTTGGGATAACTACAACTGCGGCATTCCCACGCAACGGCGACGGAGGCAAGACACGCAAGCAGCGAAGCTTTCCTTCCCCTGCTCAGAAGCATTTAAGCTTTTCAGTCGTTGACACCTTCTTGTGAATGAGCCCAGCGGCCCGCGCAGCCGGGGAACGCCCACAGCTCGCCCCGCGGCCGCCGCCCACAGCCTCACTCGCGGCGGCCCCACAGAGCATTCCCCCCCCCCCACGCCTTGCCGCCATTGCGTCACGCGCGGCCCGCCCGGCCCGCGGGCGCCCCCCGGCGGCGCTGGGCGGGAGCGGCGCGGGGCGGGGGCAGCGGCGGCGCCGCTTCCGGCCTCCATTTTACGCGGCGGCGGCGGCCGGAGGCCGGGCTGGGGCTGCGGGCGGAGGGGCTCGCTCTGGGCGGCTGCGGGCTGGGTGCTGCGCTGTTCCTTCTCCCAGCGCGGGCGCGGGGGACCAGGGTGCGATCCCCCCTGGCCGCGGTTGCCGGAGCGCCAGCACGGGGATGGGCTCCCCCGGGAAGTTCGCCCCCGGTCGCTGACGCCGCTCGGAGCTTCCCCCCAAGGTTGGAGCGGCGTCGTGTGCCCGGGGAGCAGGAGAGCGGGGCAGGGCCGGCCGGCCCCCGGGCGGCATGGACCAGAGCGTGGTGGAGCACCCGGTGACCCTCATCATCAAGGCCCCCAACCAGAAATACACCGACCAGACCATCAGCTGCTTCCTGGAGTGGACTGTGGGCAAGCTGAAGTGCCACCTCTCCAAGGTGTACCCCAGTAAGCCGGTGAGTTGTTGGCCAGCCCTTTTCCCTCGCCGTGTCGGTGAGGCTGGCCCTGCGGCCACTGGGGGACAGGCGGTCAGGACTTCCGTAAACCCTGCAAAATAAACAAACAAGAGCCCTGCTGCCCAGGAGTGATTTGCATGAAGGCGATGGCCGTGCCTCTGCTTCCAGGGAAGTTGGCAATGGAACAAATAGGAAGCTGCTCTTACATGGTGTGAGACGATCGCAGTGTAGCATCCTGAAAAGCGATATCGCTGAAGATGCTTACTAATGCTTCACGTAGCTTTTTTTGGGAACTGAAATTTAGGTATCTCAGTTAACTGAATTTGAGACTAATTTTTGTAAATCCAACAGCTGTGGCTAAGAGTTGTGTCTGTTCTAAAGTATAGGCGATATACTTAAGGTTAATACGATCTAGGGAATTCACTGAGGTGTGGAGCAGATAGACGTTTATTCATAAAATTATTTGAAACATGTAGTTGAACAACCTACAAAATTATTTCCTCTTTGAGAAGCCATTTTTCTTGAGGTTGTGCTGAAAATTCTGCTGTCAGGTGTTATACAAACTTGTATTTTGAAACGTAATACCTATAGCTGTTTTTGTTCCTGAGGGAAATACTGTTTATTTCGGAATTTCTCTAAGTTCTAAATTTGGCAGTTAGAAAGAGGCTGTGAAAAAAGCATAGGCAATAATTGATAATAGTGTATGCGTGTAGAGTGACAGTCATGCAGAATTGTTCCAGAGAACTGTATGAGAACTGCTCCAGCATGGGGGCGGGCTGCAACGAGGCTTTAGAAAACATCAGAAGAAGGTGGCATTTATAGTGTAATTTTTTTTTTTTCACCTGGTTCAACAGAAGAATTACTGTAATTGTTGATTTTTTTGACAGAGGAAAGTAAAATAGTAGCTTTGTCTCAAAAAGGGTTTCTGCCCTTTGGAGAAACAAGAAAAGCAGCCAACAACTTGGGCTGTGTCACTGGTACATTGATATCTGTTAAACAGTTTTGAGAGTTTGTGGATGTAGTTATTACTGTGAGTAATTCCCTGCGGAAAGAGCCTATCTGCTGTGGAAAACAAAAATGACTCCAGCTGATTGCTGCTTCATCCTCCTCACTAGACTCTCCTCCAGTGACGAGTTTGTGTTTAAACACTAGTTTTCTGACTCATCCTGTGAATGATCCTGCTAAATTGCGCTCCTGCAAGGAAAGAACCTTAATGAACAAGAGGTTTTCGTGTTGCACTATAGGCTTTAAACTGTGATACAGTGTTAAATTTCAGTTTCCTGAAGCATCTTTCTTCTGATGAAAATAGAATCGTCAATATGCCTCTCAGTATTAAATGACTAGTTCATGATACCCAAATTTATGCTGGGTTAAAGAATGGGGAGTTTCTACAATGAAAATTATCTCAGTAATTCCAATTGAATTTAGATCTACTGCACTTGCAGTTAAACTAATAACTGAACACAATATTTCATACGACCTTTCAAATTAAAGTAATAACTTGGGAGAGGAGAAATTGGTGTTAATTAGGATGGCTCCTACATATAGTAAAATCAAAAAGTTATTTTTGGTTTGATATATTTTTGATGTTGAGTGCTACTGCTTTTTTCAAATGTAAGTCTTTTTGCTTTTAGTAGCTCCCCTCCCTCTCCCTTTTTTTCTTCCTTTTAAACCAGATCAGTGTTAAAAGCTTCTTGATTAGATTTCTCTGTTCCTACAATATGATAGGTCCTGGAAATTACTTCTATTACAACACTATTTTGAGGTGGTGGGAATACACCAGAACACAGGGACTCTGTAAAGGCCTTGGAGTGTTCTTGAAGTTAAGGGTATAAAATAGAAATCAGTTGCTGTCACTGCTGAACATAGTATTTCAGGTTTTCTGTGTGAATTGAACCTCATTCTCGTATGTGCCTCTGTAAATTAGTTGGTAAACTGATGGTAACTGTAAGTGTCCTAATTAAATTTACAATTTATTAGGAGTATGTCTTCAGAAAGTGAGGTGGTTAGAACAGGCAAATGAGAAGTTAGGTCTTGAGGCAGTGTTGTTTGTGATTTTTCCAGATTAATTTGTGTAAATGACTTGCCTAAGTACATTTAGATTTCAAATACAGGCAGATTTAATTTGATTTAGTTGTTATTAAAGTTGATATACTTTCCAAAGTAAGTACTTGAATAAACTGAATACGTTCAAGAAGGTGTTCAATTAGTGTGTGAGGCTTTACTAAGATTCACATTCGTCAATACTTTTGCTCCCTGACTTGACCACTTTTCACAGATAGAGTACTGCAGTTATAGTGTCCCTAAATGAAAATCTTACATAAAACAACTCCAGGTTGTTGTAAAATCAGCCTGTGTGTCTCAGTCTGGTAGATCCTACCTTCAGTGCATTAACTGCTGCATTGATTACACTCATAAACAGTAATTTAAAACTGCTATTTCTCATTTCCTGTAGTACCTGTCATCTAGCATTTGCCTACAGTTCTAACCACATGTGGTTGTCTGGATTTTTATTTCCTATAGAAGAATGGGAGAGAGGCTTAGTGAACTAAAATAATACCTGTCTGGTAGCTGCAACAGTATAGCTCAGAGGTTGCCTGTGTTCCTACTGGACATTGCTACACTATTTTATGTTTGGTGTTTGGTGATGTGCTGGGCATGGCTAATTTGGGCTAAGCATTGCAAAAGAAGTCTTGTCTGGAAAAATGGAGATTAAAAACCAAACCAGGAGCTCTGGAGTACTTAGTTTTGAATACATACCTTTTGGATTTTGATCTGCAAACTGTCTCCCATCTCACTCTAAACTTTAGGTTCTAGAATAATTTTTTTCTGGTGACATGTGCTTGCTTCTGAAAATGGGGCTGCTCTAATGATATGGTTTGAGGTGTTTTTCCATCATAGTTCAATGTTTCAGGTAGCAGTGAGCATGCTGTTCCTTGAAGCAGGAGGTGTGGCAGTGAAATTTCCTCTGGCAGAGGATGAGTTGAATGCCTTTTCCATTTACTTTGGCATATATGTGAACTACTGTGTTTCCATGTTTATTACCTCTTCTTTCATTTGCATTTAAAAAAAACCCAACAAGCCCATTTCAGAATTTCAGGCTTTCACCCTGAGAATTGCAAGTGATAATCCTTTAGTTCTCAGGTAGGTGTGCAATTTATGAAGGGAGGAGTGTGGGGTTTAAGGCCTCATCTTCCCCATTAAAGTCTCTGGCTTAATATGATTAACAGTACTCAACATATGTTTAACCTTTTCTTTTGTGGTTTTGTAGGGAGCTGAAATGCATTACTGAAGGCCATGTAGTCAGCTTTGAGGGCTCGTTTTAATCTTCACCTCTGTAAAGTACTCCTATTTAGAAGTTACTTGTATCATGTTTGAGAAGGTCTTTAATTAGAGGGGGTGGAAGAGGGACTGGTTCATGAGGTGCTGAAGAGAAGAATTGAAGGTGACCATGTAGAAAGCTCCATTAAGAGTGAGACAGGCAAAACAGCACTCTAGTGCTATGCTGGATGATGATTTAAAGATTTGGAGTTTGAGGGGTTTTTGCTGTTGTGCTTTGCTTGTTTTAAGTGCTTATCTGTTCTTATTAATCTCCAGTTAATCTGTCTCAGGACCCAGAAACAAGGATTCTTAAGATTTTTCTTCTGACTGCACTGGTCAATCTAAAGCAACAAGTTTCCAATTTACAGGAAATTAAAGTTTTCTTTAATCTTGATGCTGAAATTCTGACTTTTCTAAGGAGCCCCTTCCCAAATGCAAGCTTGCATTCTGCTAGCAGCCTGTTCTTGCTTGAAGGGAGCAACAAAATGGTATAGCTCAAAAGAAGTTACTGACATGAGTCAGGCAGTTCTTGTTGTTTTAAATGTAAATAGAATCATTGTTGCATGTATTTTATCAATTTGAGCTGCAAATAACTAGTTCCCTGTGTTGTGAGACTTATAAAAATAGTGTCCTATGTCACTAAATAAAAATACAGAAAAATTCAGAAGAATAGAGAAAATTATTCTTAAATAGGAGTGATAAACAGTTCTGCTAAACAGTATGTGGCAGAGTTTTTTTTTTTAAAAAGTGTATTTAATAATGAATGACTTGTATGGCTTTGGGAAAAAAGGTAAAGCTTCAGATTTACTGAGTACTTATTAGAATTATTTGCTTTGAGTAACTGTGTTTTGTTCTATTGATATGACCATTTTTTTTTTCCAGGTAAAAAAACCACAGAAAACCAGTTTTGTGACATTTCTATATTCTGCTAAGTTATTTGGGATCTGTAGAAGGCTATTGCAAGAAAAAAAAAAAAGTCAAAGCTTCTGTGAAAGCTTTCTCTCATCACAGAGATCTGGGTCTCAGTTATTTGTCTTAGTATTAGCGTGAACAAGACTGCAGAGTGAGCAGCAGAAGGCTGGGGCAGGAAGAGGAGAGGTGTAAGACTTGCTGTTTGCATGATGGGGAAATTCTTCAAATAGTTCATGCATGTCTGTTCCACTGATGTTAGGCTAGATTTCTTCATTTAGCATTTGCTTATGTTAGTGCTCACTTTCAAGTGATATATGCTATTGAATTAATTTAGGGTGCAAGCAGTAGTTAAACTGAACTGGTGTGACCATTGGATTCTCTTTAAGCCTCTTTCAGAATTGTGAATATTTGGGAGCTTTTTTTTTTTTAAGGGAGCTATATATTCACATAATTACAGCATGTTAGTGACTATTTACCACCTTTTTTGACAGCATGAACCAAATTGAGTGGGGTTGATGTTTTTCTTTCTTTTGTTTGACTGAGTAAGCTCCTTGTTTTAGCATACTGGACATCTTACTGTAGATAGGTACCTCAAATAGTTTCCTTTAAAATAATTTTGTTATTTCTATTGTGCAGAATAGTCCAAAGTTACTACCATGTGAATAGTATATCATTTGTTAAAAAAAAAAAAATACTAGATTATTTAAAACTGTAAGAATAGGAAAAAAAGTTTACTCAGGTTGGAAGGCTACTTAAAGAAAAAGCTTTTGCTGCTTCTTGCTTTTTAATGCTTTCCTCCTTGTTTTTTCTAATGATGTTCTTGGTTTTGGTTTTTTTTTCTGCAGGGGGTCTGAGGGTGGGGGCAAGGACTAATAATAAAAGTTCTTATTGAAAAGGATGGAAATTTGTGCTCTTCTGAATATTTTAATTGGCATTCTGTCATTCTACTAACTTTCTTTGCCCCAGCCACTTTTCCATCTATATTTTCAGAAAGTGCCTATGACCAGGAGCAGGGTAAAGAACAAATCACTAAAAGGCAGGAATTTTTGAATGTACTGGGAAGTTTTTTTAACAAGCATTTACTCTTAAGTGTTGTAAATTGTTATGGCACTCTTGCTGAGTGCTTAATAGCAGAGTTCTTTTTCAGAAGTAATTTGTGAGTTGGACTTGTGAAGCCTCTGAAATGTTTTTAAGTCTATCTGTTGGTGGTTGGACTTATAAGGAATTTTCTCATCTGCAGATGTTATCTCCAGCTGTATACCTGTACAGCAGGAAAAAAGCTAAATTCCTTTCTTTGTCCCCGTCTCCTAGTCTACAAAGGATCAGAGACTGGTGTATTCTGGCAGACTGCTTCCTGATCATCTGCAGCTGAAAGATGTTCTCAGAAAAGTAAGCTTTATATCAACACCATACAATATTTGATCAAACCCCCTTTTTGGGAAATAGGAATTTAGATTTGTGTTGTTTAACTTCAAATTCTCATTGTATTAAGAGATGTAACCATATAATGTTGATATGTTTTGGAAAATGTATTTTTAAGTATGCCTTGTGTCTAGGATTATGATATTGTGGATTGAGGCACGTTTCCAATTGGTGGGAGAATAAATAGGCTGTGTTCAGTCCCAAGCAAGTGATGTGTTGTGTATCATAGAATCATGGCATGATTTCAGTTGGAAGGGACCTCATAGATCATCCAGTTCCAGCCCTCCTGCTGTAGGCAGGGTCACCTACCACTAGACCAGGTTGTGTAGAGGTCCATCCAACCTGGCCTTGACTTCTTTCAACATTTACCACTGTCACGTAAATGGAATAATACAACATACTTGTGTTGATTTGGGACATCATTTAAGCTCTCATTGAGGCTTAAATCCAGAATTTATATTAAAAATGGTACTTGTGCAAGTGGACAAAGAGTAGTATATTAAATATGCAAAACCAGAATTCTAAATTCCTGAATAATTTCCTGGGAAGGCTGTTTGTTGCCTTTTTTTTGATTTGTCAGCTATTAACCATTCCTGATGATGTTTGAAACTTCGTTGGTTCTTGCTCTTTTAATTTCTTCCGTTTTTTTTCTTCTGTTGGTTCCTATTGGAACAAATAACTCTGTTAATCTAATTTTGGATTCTTCAGTCAGCATTTAAATCCCAATCCTGAATATGCATGGCATCTCATGTAGGAAGTCTTGGAATACATGCACTTGGTTTTCAAACTGGTTAAAATAGTTTGGGTTGATGATACCGAGTACTAAGGACTTCATTAAGTTAGTAAAGTTCTTAATAACATATAGAACAAGGTATTTAGGGTGGATTATAAAGAACTTCTGTTTCAATTTCGATGGTGACAGAAAATATGATGCATTATGTTGAGCAGTCTAAACAGCTCAGGATGAATCAATAGCTGTTATTGGGGAAATACCTTAGGTCCTTGCACAGTTTTTAATCCTATGAAATAGATGAACTCAGTAATACAGTACCTGGCTGTTGGTAATGATACTTTTTTGTAATGTATTGAGGTAAAAATCAATGTACATGCTGTAAGAGTGGGTGGGTCACATTTTAAAACTTTCTGTGGTGGAAAGTCTCCAAATGTGGATGGGGCTTTAGTGAAAGTGACCAACTGAACTTCAGTATTAAGGAAGGAGAAACAGATGCAGAGGAGTCTTGAGTATTGCTTCAGTAACACTGCTGTTCCTTTATAATCTGTATTCTGAAATAGATTTTATTAAATGGGATTAAGCTTCTTACCAAAGAAAATGATTGCAGTTTACTCTGTATAGGTTTACTAGAAAACTGAAGCTGGGCTATTGCAAATCAGTGTATGCCTTGTACCACTTAAAAGTTCAAGGAAATGCTTATATAACTTATCTCAAAGCTTAGTTTTGCTTGCTAAGGACAAAATGAAATCTGAATTCCTTAAATTCCCTTGGTCTACTTGAAGCGTACTGATTTTAGAAAGCAAGATTTCAAAATTTGCTTATGTGCTGGAGGAGAAACTTTGTAACGAATGTCTTCCTTCACCATATAGGGGCTGTGCTTTAAAGCATTTTAGTAGTTATAGGCCTTGGCTTTAGTTAAATAAATTTAGTGGATTTGAAAATATGCCAGTCTTAAGCACAGAGTTAGAAATTTGTGTTGGAAGGAGTTTTTTGTGCTAAAGCTTTTGAGAGCTTTTGGAAAAAAGTATGAATAAACTTAAATTCAGTCTCGTTCTCTGCCAAAATCTTCCTACTAGATTATGTATAAATTCCTAATATTATCTGAGGACTTACTAAATCCCTCAGTCTAGCTTTGTGATACTTGCTCCTTGGTACTGACCAGTGTCATTTCACTGATACAGAATGCCTTGAGGCTGGAAGTTGTGGCACTCTTCTAGCCCGGTGATATCCAACACATTACTTAGGAACAGAAGTAGGTTAGAATAAACTGTCACATTTAATAAAGCTGTACTCTGTAGGCTCACCACTGATATGTCTAGCTTCCCTTGCCTTTCCTAGGGGCATAAATTCTTATCTAGGAAGAAGGTGATTGGTTAGATTAAAGGCTTTTGACATGGTCAAAGTGCTAATCACCTGTGTTCAGTGCTTTCTGATCTTTGCTATCACTGACTGGTAAGAAATTACACTAAATGCAGCAGTGAGGCTTTGCTTGGGGTTAGGGACCAGTACATGGGGAGAAGTTTAAATGACTGTGAGTGTGTGTTGGCTGTGCTAGCAGTAATGCACAGTGGTGTATAAAAGCATTTATCTAGTTTTCTCTATTCCTAAAGATCAAAACCTTAAAAATGGTTAAATGGCTGTTATAGCATGCTTATATAGAGTTTAAAAAACCCCCTCCAAATGCAGCGTTTCTGAATGTCATCTCATAAAAAATGGCAGCTTGCCTGTACTATGCTGATTTCAGAAGAGGATAGAGGGGTGTTTTTGTTCCTCCTCTTGTTTAAAATTTAGTTACTGTGGAAGGTATGGTGCGCAATTTAAATATGCAGCCATAGCTGTTGTGTTGCTATGGCTATGTAAGGGGGTGGTTTAATTTGGTACAGTGAAATAGCTTCAGATGGAAGTTATGGCCTCCAGATTGGGGGGACTGTGTTCCTGCAGAACTGGCATGGCCTTGCTACGTGGCTTCAACTGGTGGTATTTGCTTCCTCAGTTTCAAATATTTAGGAATACTCCAGCTCCACCTAGCATTCCCTGAGCACGGAATATCTGCAGGGGCCCTTCAGTTGGGTGTTTGCAGGTTAGGCTTGAGCCAAGCTTAGACCAGGAGCAAGGTGAATGCAGTGGATGGCACATTGTTCTTATCTTGGTCTGCTTGGGGAATTCCAATGTCTGCATTTTTCATGTACCCTGATGTCTGTATTGAATAACGCTCTTCATAGATCTCAGTGCAAATGTAAGCATTCCTAACTTCAGGGAAACTGAGCCCTGTAAAAGATTTGGGATTTTTCCAAAATAAAAGTTAAAGCTTGTTATACACTTCTTCATGGTTTTTTGGGGTTCTTCCACTGGTTCTGCTGTACTGCAGTTTTAGGGAAAACTGGGTTAAAGTCAATGTTCCATATGTTATTGTGGACAGCCTCTAAGAAGACATTAGTTGTGAAACGGTAGGATTCTCTTGTGCTAGACTCAGGTGTTGCTTTATGGTCTCTCTTTTTTGTATAATGTTTCTTTAACATTTACAACTTCGAATTTTTAAAGACTATTTTTATTTGTAAGTTTCTCCAATATTGTTGCTTTAGCTCTCCAATTTCTTTAATTTTTAGCAAGATGAGTATCATATGGTTCATCTGGTTTGTACATCTCGGACACCCCCAAGTTCTCCAAAACCCAGCACCAGTAGAGAAGGTCACGGAGCTTCAACCTCCAGCAGTAGCTCAGTGAGTTTTTTCATACACAGGACATGAATTCCTTCTATGCTAAGGAAACTTGCCATTAATTTCTCTTTTGACCTTTTATATTTGTCTGTAAAATAGTGTGTTTAAAGTAGAGCATGCCATATGAATTTGTACAATTAGACTTGATTATTTAAGGGTGTAATTTTGTTTAAACAAAGATGAGCTTTTTTCAAATTGTAATACAGTTGTATTTATTAGGTGATAAAGCACTACTTTTTCTAAGCTATTCTTTCAAGGCTGTATTGAAAAGTACACTCTATTTTCTCTCTGTATCCGTGTTTCTTTGGCAGAAATTGAACAGTGTATTCAGAACTTGAAAAAAACTAAGTTGAGAATTGTTTTGTGAAAATTTAACAGAGACCAGTCAAAATATTGCTGTTATCATGAGATACAGGTGGAACTTGGCCAGGGATTTTTCTGTTTGACAGAAATTGGCCCGTATTTATGTATGGACTTTGAAGTAGTCGTAGTGTCTGTAAGACAGTGAAAAGTAGGAAATGTTCTTAACACTTTATTAGTTAAATTGTTAACAGAACATGTTTGTTTATGGTGTTTTGAGCACTCCCCTCCAAATATGATGACCTTTGGTTGTATTGCATTTTAAAAGCAGTTATGATTTCTTTTGAGGACTTGGTAGTCATTACTGTAATTCTTGGCTTTTTCCAGAGTTGGCAGGATCACTAAGCAGCCCTTAAAGGTTAGTCAGAAAGGGATATATACAATACCATTGTAGGTGCTTTTCATCTGAGGTGTGTGGATTGTCAGCATATGGGCAATGCCCTATTGAGCTGTCTGTCTTCATTCTGCTGTTGATAGGGCCTGTGTCAGGCTTCTGTGTGACAGTCAGAAACATGAGCAGTTTAAGCAGTAGTAGAGAGGGGTCTGGCTACAGCATCTTTTCAAAGGTTCAAAGGCTGTGTTTATATCTCTGTTTGCAGGCAGGACTCAGGCAGCCTCCTTGGCAAGTGTTTTATTGCTGTGTACACCAGTTGTAATTGTTGTATTTGAATAACTCTATTAATGACTACTTAAAGCACACAGTATGCAAAGTGCTAAGTTCATAATACTTTGGAGGAAACAACCTTAACTCAAAGTTTGAATAGCCTTTGTCCTTCTATTTATTTTTTATTTTTATTCTCCTCCTACCCCCACTGTCCTAGTGGTAAATTTTTCTTGTTTTCTTTGTAGGGCAAATGTGATATGGATGTCTTAAGTAATTCCACCTCCTCACTTCCTGAGTTGTCAAAGTTAATGAGGATTTTCTCCTGAGTAGACATTACAGTAACTCTTAGCAACAGGATTTGGGGATTTATTAAAACTGAAATAATGCATCTCAATGGCCCCATTGTAATCTTGTTATGGTGACACTTTAGAAACCAGGTATTGAAGGTCTAACACTAGGTTCAGGTATGTTCCTGGGAGCCTAAGTAGTTCCTAGCTGTTTCCCTATTCCCATTGATAGTTCCCTTCCAGCAGTGAGCACAGCAATTTGGATTGGGCAGCTGGCACGGTGAAGAGGGTGAAGAGTACAAGGGGTGACTAAAGCATAGAGGAATGGTATTTTAAGCAGGCACTGTTGTCACTGTTGAAGATAGTCATATCCTGAGGTTGTAGTTCTGTTAACGATAGCCACTAGAATTTTCCTTCCTGCTAAATATTCTTTCAATTAAGTTTTAGTTTGCTTCAGCTTTTTGAAACTATGATTCCCGGTGACTTGTGGTTTTCTCTGGAAACTATCAAGTGTTGAGTCTTTCTGAAAAATTCTTTTTTTTTTCCCCCTGTGCACCTGAGTGCAATTTTGAATTTCTGTTTTTACTAAGGCCTGCCAGAACCAATAAAACCACAGAAGACTTACCCAGTGTTTACATTCTTAATAAAACTTGTGACAAAACGTTAAAGCAAGTAGTTTTTTTAAGACACTAGTAAATCTTACAACTGTGGCAAAAGATCCACAACCTCGATTTTATTTATTTTTAAGAATTTAGACCGTTCTGGATCAACTGCTGCCTCACCCACAAACCAAGAAGCTGCTTCTACGTCTTTGAACACGAGTGCAGATGGAGTGAGGCATCGTAATCTTCCACAAGCACACAGCAACCCCACGCCAAGCCACCAGTTCCCTTATTTAATGCAAGGGTAAGTGAGACTGAATCAATCCTCACTCTTTGATACTCTTTAAAGTGCTTTAAATGTTCAGTTGCAATTATGTTTCTTTCAGTCTGCAAAATGATTTATCTAGTTCACCTTGAAGCATAAGTCACATTAGAAAAGTTTTCACATGAAAATTAGTGATTTTAGCCAGAAGTCAGTCAAAGAAGTGCTCTTGGTGCTCCCCTTCAGGCTGTTTTTTTTATTTTTTTTTTTCTTTATGCTTTCTGCCCTCAGCCTTCTTGGACAAGTACAGTTTGGATATGTCTAGTGGATGTATTTAGTAATGTAACTGATAGAATTATGGCTTCTGGTTGTCTTTTCTGTCCTTTGTTTTAATAGTCAGCACTAAAATCTTATCAGAATATGATGGTTTTTAGTTTTTGATACATAAGAGATGTAATTCCTCATTTCTCCATATGGGATTTAACTGTAGAAATGGTGTACAGGTGTTTTGAGAACATGTAGTGCTTGTGTATCTACAACAGAATGTTTAAGGATTTTCATACATACCAATGAAAGGGAACCAGTTTACATTTCTAGATCAGATGTGTTATTACATAACTATTAAAATTCTGTCATTTGTTTTGTGCTTAAGAAGCAGCTTTAGGAAGTTTAACCCATGTGACCTTTGCAGTTGCTTAAACATGTTTTTGGTGGTGGTGGTAGTAGTAGCAGTAGCTTCTTCCAAGGGAAAAACAGGAGGATGGTGTGTTCTGAGATGACAGCTGTCGTTTCCTCAGGGAGCACTTTCAGGTTTTCCTTCTGACAAGGTGTTCTCCCAGTACTGTATAGATTCTAGAAAACTAACTTGGAGAATGTTGACACAAAAAAACCCCTAAGCTATGAATGTGCTAACAGTAACATTGCTTCTGTTGCTGCAAAGAAAACAGATGCCAGGAGCTGTTGAAAGTTTATTAAGTTTCAGTTTAATTTACATGCTCTCGTTAGAGTTAACTTAGACTTTACTACTCTTGCTAGTTTTCATCTTGAATTTGTTAAAATTTTTTTTATTGTCTGAAATGTACTGTCTGCTGGGAAGAGATTGCCTTTAGAGTGGGTGGAGCACTTAGGTTATTGTGACCAAATGCATCTTCACAGAAGTGGTCATACTTGCCTTTCTGACAAAGCTAGGTGAGACCAGATTGACTGTCAAGACTGCAGTTGGTATAATGTAAATTAATTCCAGAAGCAATTTGTTATGTGTTGTGTAAATGAATAATCTGTAAGGAGTTTTAATGTTTTTCTAATTAGCTTTTCACATGGACATAGTCTGAGTGAGTTTTTGTCAAGTGTGGTGAACTGAATAGGCTGCGGACTTCAAAAAGGCAACAGAACCATTATTCAGTCTTTGGGCTGAATTAATTTGTGTCAGTTTGGGAGACATTGCTGTCTTGGAAAGAAAAAATAACTTAAAAGTAAGTTAAAAATACTAGGTCTGTGACTTGCTATGTCTAGCATGTAATGCGGATTGAGAGGAATGGATCTGTAGACTGAAAGAAGTGCGGAGAACCTGACATCACTGTACATATTTCAGGGGTTTCAGTCTTACTAGGACAATCTTTATCTTGGTTACCTGGAATAGGGTCCTGCTTGTGGCTAAGGTGCATTAGCAGTGCACCCAAATCACATATTTCAATTTTGTGTAATCCAAAAGGAATCCAGATGATGATCCAAGAGCATTCTGTAATGCAAACACAACTGTAGTTAGAGGAAGTGACCGGAGGTTTCCAAGAGTGCATTCCTAATCTGAACAGAAATGCCAAAATAAACAAGCCCTAAATAATCCTAGGCCTTTAATTTTGGAAAGTATTTTAATGGAATGCTGTCAGAACTTAAAGTAGATCTTTTTGGACTGCTAAGTACTGGCTCTGCTCAACTCCAGATAATCTGTGCCCAGTGCCTACTGGAGCCTGCTTGCTTCTCTAAAAACTGTTTTTAATGCTTCAGCAATCTTTTCAGATGCATCTGCTTTTGCTTTTGGGCACTGCTGCTTGTATTCCAGCAGAAAGAAATGCCCTCTGTTTTTTTAGTTAAACATCATTTGGGGCAATGGGATCTAGTTTTAATGTAATTTATATGGAGATCAAGACTTGTTAGGAATATGAAGATTCATAGCTGAAGCTGGCATTACTTTGTTGATTTTTCTTATATTTTCATGACCAAACACTTTTTATTCTAGCTGCATGATGAACTGTAAGCACTACTGATGGGGAAAGATCTCCAGCTATTTGAAAATTAGCATGAGGGTCAGTTTCCTTGAGCATTTTGCAATACTTGATTGATTTGTACAAATAAGCGATGTGAATGTTAGAGGATTAAATTATGTTTTTGATGTTTTTTTCAGCTCCTGGCTTAAAGCTGAAATGTGAGAGTTGAATGTACTTTGGGAAAACAGCATTTAGTTCAGATTGTTGATGGATTATGGGGAAAAAAATTAACTTTGTTGCTTTTGAGCTTTTGCAAATGCTGTTTTCAAAAAATCTAAACTTGAGGTGGGACTGGGCAAGTAGTTTATGTATCTACCAAGTTAGTCTTTAGTTGTGGGGAGCAAGCACAGCATTGTCTGCTCCTGTGGACTTTGTTGGGGATCAGGGCCTCTGCTGTGCTGCACAGGTGCAAACAGAACAGCCCTGACAGGGTTTGCATTTCAGGTTGGAGAGCACTTGGAAGCCGTAAACAGACAAGAAACATCAAGGCAGTGAAATAATTTGTCAAGTGTGGGTGGCCCATCTAGTGAAATGATTTCATATTGTGCACATAGTAATGTTTGAAAGCAGGTAACAAAATGACATACTGACAGCATGCAATATATCCTAGCACATAAATACCTTGCTGCATCAGTCACCTTTGCTCACTGTATTTTCTTCGAAGTAGCAAATAGCATAGCAGAGAATACTGAAATATCACCTGAAGTTGATATGCCTGACTCATATGAGATGAACCATAAATGAGATGTTTGTGGGTCAAGGTTAAACAAATGCAGTTCTTGTTAATCAGGCAGATGACAGAGAATGAGCTTTTAAGTCTGAATAAAAAGTCTTGTTTTTTCACTGGTGGTGAGCAGTATCTTTGCGATAACCTTACCCTCAAATTCAGTGCTGGTTAGTTCATTTGGGTGTCTTGTAGTCCAAAAGAAGTAATTTTGAGCTTTTTTTGACATCCTGAGGAGCACTATGTTTCTTTTCAGAATATTCTGAAGCTACCTCTACCATGTGAACTGTTTTCTGGCTTATCCAACTGTTCTTCTATTGTCTGCTCTGCTTTGTTTCTCCAGTCTTGGAATGCCTGTACAGATCCTGTTTGCTTCTCTGTTCTTATGCTGTTGCTGCCATTCTTTTGAAATAGTCTGCTTCCTACCTTTCTCCTCCTTTTGGAAAAAGATGAGGAGAAAGTATGCGCTGCTTTCCTTTTTCCTTGAACAACAAGCTGCCTTGCTTTGCTGAGAAGTTCCTCTTCCTTTGGGGGGGTTTTTCTCACTGAAATACGTTGGTACACTGTTAAGAGTTGTTTCTGAATTTCATAAGCTAACTTAATAGCTGTATAATTGACAACATCTGCCTCATTTGGATTTTTGATGAGCAAACAAAACACTGCTGTACTAGTTGGCATTCTAAGCCAGAAGCCAGTTGTAAGCCAGTCTACTTTTTCCTCGATTAATGGAGCCAGGTCTTGAAAAACGAAGTCTTGCTTCTCAAAAAGTCGCGTCTTCTAGAAAAGCTATTTGGAAAAAAAAAATGTAAAAACCCACCACAATATTTGAATGTGAAAGAAAAGAATATGACATAACTGAACTTCTGTGGTTTGTCTTGTTTGACTGGCTACTTAATCTACTATTAAGCTTTAAGGCATCAAGAAAGCAGCTTTTGAAAGCGTTTGAAAGAAAGGAGAGACTCAAATCTGGTAATATTCTTAAAGATGTATCTGTGAGGGCAAGCTGTTAGCCCAAGGCCTCTCAAATTTTTTTGAGCTCAACATAGTAGTTACAAAGAAGAACCCTAAAATCTGTATCTGATGAGAAAAGGAGGTGGCGAATTCCTTCAGAACTCACACGGGCAAGTTGGGTAGGACTGGTTTTTGGTGGCTGAGGTAGAAGTGGGTGATCCTGCCTGTTAAGAACCCCATCTGACACTCTACCTGCTTGAAATTGAGACTCTGCTCCGTGGTTTGTCTCAGCACAGTACTTAATGGCACTCATGTAGAATATTTGAATCATCTTTACATTTTGAGGTCGAATGTTTTATGAATTTTGGAGGAGTCTTACCTCTCAAAGTGTTTGCCAATTCAAGGGATAGAAAAACACATGCTTATAGCTTGCAACTGTAAATCATGATTACTGTTTTTCAATGGTAGCTTCATGGCATTGCTGTTTCAACATGTTAATTATGCATAAATAAATACACCAGCAGGGCTGCTAGTTAACCCTTTCAGTTTTGAAAACAAACCTAGAATAATGCCTGTGACTATGTTTAGTTTGTGTTTGGTATCAGGAAAGTACTTTTGCTTTCTTTATTCTCCCCCCCGCTCCCCGTCCCCTTCCCCAAACTGTTGTCAAAACAGGTTATGGCTAAATGCAAACATAACAGTTTTAGTGGAGGTCATGGAGTTGCATGGCAGGCTCTTGTCCAGAATTACAGTGAAATATTTATTCATGTGTAACATGGAAAAAAGATTGTAATGTCTTCCCATCTTTCTTTCTGGGCATGTCGTGTATATCTGAATGCCTGGTAGACTAATGAAATCTCTTGGTGATATCTTTGCAGGGAGTGCCTTACTTAGGGAACAGGTGTAGTCTGCAGTACAATTACAGCAGTCTCAGCTTTTGCTACCTGCAGTCTGAATAAACTTTTCTTCATGCTTTATACTCTCATGCTGTCCTGAAAGATGTCCTGGTTTACTACAGTTCACTACATCAAAATCTTTTGGGAAAGAGTTGGAAATCTTGCCAAAACATGCTAAATGCTCTAGGAGGTAAGAGAGGATAAGAAGTCTAATAGCAGACAAAACCAAACATAAAACTTACGTACAGGAGTTTTATCTCTCTTGCATGTGAATTGGAGCTAAAAGCCCATAGGGAGGAGAATCGCATATGCTCAAAATATTGAAGGGGGGGAAGACAATCCTGTAGTGTTCTTAGTTGCAATCTTCAGAAGCTGTATCTGAAAGATTAGTTTTTTCTTGTGTTATTTCTTCACGTCTCTGACCACAGTGATATTTCAGGTATTGCTTCTAAAAGAAAGCTATAGAAGATAGTACATTTTCCCTTTAGAGCTCCTGTAGACCTTTAAGGATGATCTCTGAACCTAAAAGGAATTTCATGGAAGCGTTTCTGCAGTTAGCACAGTCTTGAAAAATTTTCAGCATTGTTTTGTCCCAGAGATGCAGCTAGTAACATGCTAAGTACAAAAACAAATGCTCTTTCTATAGAAATAACTTTGCTTATTAATTTCTTCTACGAAAATGTAGTGCTTTTTTGGAATGTGTTGGATGATCTCACTATATGTTATTTCCGTGCATTATTTTAGGGGAACAAATGAGAAGAGAAATGCTACTTTAATTTTTTTTTTTTATACTAGCACACCTTTTCAATGTCACAATTCAGAGCTGAATATTTTTCTTTAAATTGTTTCCTAGCAATATAGGCAACCAGTTTCCAGGCCAAGGTGTTCCTGTTGGATTTTCTATGTATCCTGCATTCAGTCCCTTACAGATGATATGGTGGCAACAGATGTATGTACGTCAGTACTACATGCAATAGTAAGTCTGCATTATCTTCATACTGAGCTACACTAGTGAAAAGAATATATTAAATGTTTTTTTCAGGATCAAAATATCTGTGTTTATTTTGTCTGGCTCTGTTTTATACTTAGTTTTGTCCAGCAAATTATGAAATGCAGTCTTGGATTGGAATTAATGTCTTAGTAAGCAAAAATCTAAGGGAAAATGCAGTTTGTTTTGACATGAAATACATCTGAAACGGTAGCAAAGAAGACAGGCTTAGTAATTATGGTGCATGTTTTTTGACAAACCGAGTTTATGTTTAAATTTTTAGCCAAGCTGCTGTTTCAGCCCAAGTGACTTCCAGCACTGAGCCAGCGAGATCCGCAGTTGCCCAGGCTGTAAATTCAGAACATGCTCGTGCAAATGAGCCTGCAGCAGTGCCAAATGTAGCCGTCCAGGAGAACAGGCCTGTAAATCAAAATGTTCAGATGAATGCCCAGGGTGGCCCAGTAGTGAATGAAGAGGACTTCAACCGGGACTGGCTGGACTGGATGTACACATTCTCTAGAGCAGCAATTCTTCTGAGCATTGTATACTTCTATTCTTCTTTCAGTCGGTTTGTCATGGTAATGGGAGCCATGCTGCTGGTTTATTTGTGAGTACAACAGTTGTGTATAGCTGCAGATCTGAGATGTGGAGTGTGGTGCTAATGTTTATTCCATTTAAAATTAAAAATTATCCACATGCAAAACTTTACACACTGCCCCTTTACGGTAGGGTGTGTCTGTTAAAAAAATGAATTTAAACAAGTAGAGAAACAGATGTGGAGAAAGAAGTAATTATCAAAATGTTTTTACAGTAAGTTGGACACCACTTACACCTGAAACACAATGTTCTTACATATTGGTGATATTAATAGATCAGTATTGTTGAAATGTAGCATTTTGGGATGAAAATTTAGAAGGCAGGGGTGAGGGGAGGGAAGTTCATATAGGTCAAGCATATACTTGCATAAACTTAAACTTACTCCTTGGATATGAAATTGCAGAGCTAAGCTCATGTATATTTCCAAAATAACTTATGGGATGTGTGCAGTAAATTTTGTTAGGCAGAGTTAAGGTAGTGGTACTATAATGGTGGGTACTAGGTCTGGTAGAATTACAGAGATGTAAAAATTTTTTAACTGCACATCATAAAGACCTAAGCACATTCTGTGTTTAGTTGAGAAATACCAGTGCTGTTGTCATCACTTCCTTTTGGATATGAAGATACCTTAATGATGTAAATAGAAGTGGAAAACAGCAGTAGTGCTTGATGTTTTGGACTGATGCCATTCACTGGGAGTTTCCTTACACTGTAGTCTCAGTCCCAGCTGGGACTGTTCTTTCATACAGGTAGGGTAGTTGGAATCAGAATATAGACCCTTGGAAATGTAGGAGAGGCTTATTTAATTTACAGTGGTGATGTGGTTCAAGCATTAGCTGAAGTTTGAATTCCTTTTTTCCATGGAAAATCAAATTTAAGCTAAGAAAATTAAGGCTGCCTTTGAAAATTTATTTAACTTCAGTACTCAAAAATGGGGAGGAGACCCATAAAAAGTATTCTACGTATTTAATCACCTAATCATGGTAAATTATTAGTCTTCTGGAATTGAGCGCTGTGAACAGCAAGACCTTAATGCTGACATTGGAGAGTAGCTGTTCAATCTAGAAGGATGAATTACAGAAAAATAGATATAACTTCCTTCCTTTGAAAGTACTTACAGAATTTGCTGCAGTAGTTAGCTGTAGAAGAAAAATCTTTTTGTTCCTTTCAAAAGAGAGGTTTTCAACTGTTCCGCTTTCTTACATAGACACCAAGCTGGATGGTTTCCCTTTAGGCAAGAGGGAGGCCAGCAACAGGCAGCCAATAATGCAGAAGTGAACCGTGATGGGCAGCATGCAAATAATCCTGATCTTGAAGAGATGGTGAGTAAGGGCAGACATGTCTTTTGAGACTCCTGTGTATTATATTGTAAACTATACTGCAGTGCCTGGACAGAAAGTCAACTTTTGTGAAATGGAGTTGGTTAAACCAGAAAGCTTTCAGCATTGTCCTCAGGTTGTTCCTGCTGCTTAAATTCTGTATTTCTCCAGTCTGACAATTACTGATTGTCTCTACTTCAATCACAGACTTCCTTCATGCTATTTACTTCAGGAGGTTGTTCTGAGAGAAGGCACTTAATGTAGGAAGATAGTGCTGGTTACCTTATGTCGGAATTCTGAAAAGAAGCAGTTGAATTGCTTCAATTTCTGTTTTTAAAGGAGCGACTTATGGATGATGGGATTGATGAAGACAACGGAGAAGATGCAGGTGAAGATGGCAATACAGAGCAGCAGCCTGGATTCATGGCTTCTGCTTGGTCCTTTATCACAACCTTCTTCACATCACTGATCCCTGAAGGTCCTCCACAGGTTGGCAACTAAAGTGGAAAAGGAACTGTGTCAGGCAGCCTCAGTAGCCATACATAGAAGTGGAGCAGATTCTAGAGAGTGTTCTAAATACAGTGCAATTTCTGAAAATTTATAATGTTATCTTTTTGATCATGGTGTACAAAAAATGTGTAATTTTTTTCTTTTGGCTTTCTCATGCATTGAATATTTTAAGCACAAGTGGACTACTACATGCTTTCTTTAAGATTCTTCTTTTTCTGAAGAATAAAATATAAAGATACCAGTCTTCCATGTTTTGTTTTAATTTCACGTGTGTTACACTGAGGCAAAGAGCTTGAACGTAATCTGCACCATTACCTCTTTAAAGAGCTGTTAAAAATATGAATGTTGACAGATCTTTCCAAATGCTCTCAATTTATTTGAATAACGTATCTTGTGTTAGTTAGATGCAGGGTATGAATTCTCGCATGGGATTTGGAACTTATTTCTGAGAGAATGCTGTAAACACAAGGATTACTTGTTAATGGCATGTTGTCTTCATGTCAGAAAATAGGAAGCTTCTTCATTTAAAAAGCTGAGAGCTTTTTCTTGAGACTGTACTGACATTTGTTAAAGTTGGAGGTATTTGACAGCTCTTCAAAGACAAATGGCAGTGATGGGATAAACCTTAAACGTTTGATACATACAGTACTTTTTAAAGAAAATATAGCTGCGCTGGGGCAAAACATGTACATTAGGTTTTTTAATAAAAACTGTTACGGTAACTCTTTTGGATGTTTATATGCATATTTGAATGCAAATGGCTAAATTGTGCCTCATTAAGGATGAGGATATGATTAATTTGAGAGTGTAATAAAGTTATCATGGTGGCATTACTGACATTGACTAAAGTGATGTTTGTAGCAGTGTCTATACAGTTACAAGTATGATCGCACAGCAGACTATCTGTATTCTTTAACTTAATTAACCTAATTAAAACTGGGAAAAAGAAAATGGTACATGACAGAGTAGCACAGTGCTATGTCAGGTTTTTGGTTGCTTTCTTTAGATTTTAATCATAGTCAGGAAGGTATATTTGGTTTTGTTCTTAATTCTGAAGTCATTGCACACTCTATAACTTAAAAACGTCTACAAAGATTCTCTTGCTCTGCTACCAACAGAAAGCCTATTTGACTTTCTAATTTCCAAGTACAGGGCAAAGGTCTTGAATAGTCTGAGTGATAAATAGGGATTTATGTTTTGCTTGCTTACGTTAAACTGCTATGCAGCAAATAAAAGGCTTTAAGCTCTGAAACATCTGTAAAGATTTTTAGGCCTCACTGAGAGGTTACTTAATTGGAAAAAATAAATTTGAGCAATGGTTTTGAGGTGTTTTAAGTTAAACAGGATCTTTTTTGAGTTACAGAATACTTCTAATCTACAAGTTTGTCAGAGGAAAAATAGAAATGTAAGTCTTAAAAGCATCAATTATTTGCTGTATAGGCAGAAGATTAAGTCATGTTTAATGATGATGTTTTCTTTTTACTATGGGAAGCTGCTCTCAGTTTAGATTCTTTACTGCATACACATAAAATGTGTAGACCTTGTCCATGGAACATCACTTTTTTAGTTTGGCAGATGGATCTAACTTGACTAATATTTAAGATCTGCTACAAAAACTTTATTTTTAAAGGAGTGTCACAAGTGGCCGTCTTGGATGTCATAGGCCTTATTTTTGGAATACACTGAACAAGTTTAATCTGTTTGACCTATGTGTTCTACCTCTCACTTTCACCAAAGTTTTTCTTTTACCATTTTTCCTTTTGTCCTTGCATTAGCATACCTGTAAGCTATGCAGTTATGACCTGCCAGTATCCAGCTGTCAACAGCCATTTGTTGCTTCTTACCCATATTAAGGTTTGTTTGTTTTCCATGCTGTAGGAAGCAGTTGGTGGCAGCTTTCTGCTGCTAGCAGACTAGATTAAGGAAGCTGCTCTTAGTGCTGTTAGCCCTGGTTTTGTTAAAAAGTGCTTGTTTGTATTCAGACAAGGATACATTTGTTGACGGGTTTCACAAGGTTGAAATAGTGAAATGGGAGATCCTGGCAGCTGGTTGGATGTTGAGGGAGATGTTCTGAGAGCTTTAACCAGAACACAGAGCTGGAGCAATGCATCACAGAGGCCACACTTCCATGAGATCATTTTAAGGTCATCGAATCTCCCAGCTTCCACAAGCTTATCAAGATAAAAGAAAGGAAAAGCAAAAATATGGTTACTGAGGAAAGTGAGTGTGAAATAACGAGATAGGAAGCATTACCAAAGAGTTGGAAGCAGAGGAAAGCTACTGGCAGAAGCAAAAATAAGATAAGGTTGTGATCATGAATAATACAAAGCAAGCATTGAAAAGCAGATTGAGGTAAGAAAGGTGCACCTTTTAGAAAGGGAGAGAACTTGTTGAAAATCAGTTAGACCAGGTCTTTGTTTTATGTGTTTCTGAGCAATTTGAGTATAGAATTGAACAGCATATGAGGTTTAACAGGTGGTGATGGGAGAGAAATTAAAACTGTAGGAAAAGAGTTGCTTTTTCTTTGTGTGTCCTTGTAGAAACTGTTCAATAGCATAAACCAAAACACAGTTATGTAGTACATGGTTCTAGGCAAAGCTAGATGCAGAACTGTAGTAAATCTGGCACAAAAAGTAACAAAAGGCATGAGGATTAAAGCACCATAGGATGTGCCCCAGCTGACCTGTACATCACCCACTTTTACAACTTTGAATATAGAAAAAGTGATGAATTCTTTCCTTTACCTTGCAGGAAGACCTGAAATGAGAGATGCATTTAGGTTTCTCTAAATGTAGGTTAACAGCGAGTCTGTGCCAGCATGTGCAAATACCATCATGGTGTGTTAGAGACTCATCAGAAACAGACACAAGTGAAGCATGTTCCATCCATAATACTTCTTGCTGTGAAGAGACAGTGTAGATCAGCAGTGCTGATGGAGCAGATGTATGAAAAGAGCAACACACAGCTACTCCTTTGCATGATTTCTTACTTTGTGCTTTGGAAAACACTTTGCACCTGATATGTATCCGTACATACACATGCACTGATTTCTCAACCCCAGCTTACGTTGACTTCAGCACTGCCACTGTTGGCTTAACACGTTGTCATGGTTTAACCCCAGCTGGCAACTACATACCATACAGCTGCTTGTTCCCTTCCCCTTTTCTCCCCTCCCTCATGGATTGGAGAAGAGAACCAGGAAAAAAAGTAAAACGGGTTGAGATAAGAACAGTCTAATAATTGAGATAAATTGAAATATAATGTTAGTATTAATAATTGTGGTCGAAAGGGTAGAGAGAAAACCCAAGAAAAATGATGCACAATACAGTTGCTCACCACCTGCTGATGAATGCCCAGCCCATCCCTGAGCTGCACATGGCACCATCTGGGATAGGTTCCCCCAGTTTATATACTGGGCATGACACTCTGCTTGGAATATCCCTTTGGCCAATTTGGGTTAACTGTCTTAGCCATGCTCCCTCACAGCCTCTTGTGTACCTGCTCCCTGGCAAAGCATGGAAAACTGAGGAGACCTTGATTTGGGGTAAGTACTGCTCTGCAACAACCAAAACATCAGTGTGTTTTCAGCATTGTTCTCAAACTGAATCCAAAACACAGCACTTCTTATTTCTGGCTACTGAGAAGAAAATTAATTCTATCCCAGCTGAAACTAGGTCTCAAGTGTAGCATAAAGTCAAACTGCAGAATTCTTTTATTCTCCTGTTGTGAGCTTGCAATCTCTTGGCAATGCTACTGTTTGGTTTGGAGACCTTGAGAGGCAGAACTGGCTTTCCAGTTGCTGCCTGTTGCCCTTAACTTCAGGTGACTCATAGAGAAGTTGCCATCTGTACCTCCAGGAAAAGTTTGCTTCCATCTGAGATATCACTACCTTACTGCTGCTGCAGCAGAAGGAAGTAAAGCCAAACCATGGTGGGTGATGCAAAATGACTGATGCTTCCATCAGATGGTGTGATAAGTCATATTTCTGCTGCTTGTTTCCTGAACTTACTGAAAGTTTTCTAGTGTAATTAATTTCTAGCAGCCTTTGCTCTTGACAGGAAGCAGTTCAGTGAGTGTGGACTCTGACCTATTTTTGGATGTGTTTAGGTGGGCTCATGCGGACCCAACTGCAGCCCAGCTGGGTGTGCCTTTGTTAGTAAGGTTGGGGCCCTGCCTTTACTTTGGTGCCAGCCAGCTGCCAAAGCCTCCAGGGTGTGATGGGAAAGCTTTGATGCTGCTGGCATATCGAGTTAAGGGGATTAATGCCAGTGTGGCTATTCCTGTGGGTGAGGTACTCTTCTTTCAGATTCCAGTGTTAGTATAGGTGGGATGATACAAACTGGGAATGAATTACTTCATCACTCACAGCCTTTGTTTCAAAGCTGCTGCTTGTCCAACTAGCAAGATAATACAAGGTAATATATAGGTTTCATCGTGATTCCCACCCCCCAGGAAGAGCATTTGGCCATTCTGCATGCTGGTGGCTCTGCCAGAATGCTGATCTGGAATACCTTGTCAGCTGTGGCTTCTTTCTCTTGGCTGGATTTATTCGCTTGCAGCTGTCTATGCAAGCTCTTGCTTTGGAAGGAAACCGGGTGACTAATGTGAATGCTTAGCAGTTTAGACTTATGTACAGGACAATCAACCCAGTAGCACTGATTGGAGAGGAAAGAAGCACATACTGGACCTGAAGGAACTATCCATAAAAAGGCTAGGACTGGCTGACTTCTTTTGTATGTGCAGAGGAAAGCACAGCTTCAGTGGGAGAATTCTCATGGTACATAAGCAGCATTTCCACTTTACCAAGAAAATTTTTCTCCTCTTTATCAAGTTTAGTTTGTGCTCGTTTTAGACTTTGTTTAAACAACATGAGGAAATGTTGCTGTATAACAATAAATACCTTTTTTTTTTCCCCCCTTAATGTGTGACAGTGATGCTGATGGATGATTCTCACATAGTTTTAGTTGTCCTAGGAATAAACTGCGAAATTACTCGTAATTTTTGGAGTAGGGACCTTATACCAGGGCAGCTGCAACTAGAGTTTGCTCACACGGTTGTGAGGTGTGTTTAAGTAGGAGAAAACTTACAGAAAGACTGTTGATAATTTTTTCCCCCTAGCTTTGCAGGAATCTAGAGAGGAAGAAGCTACATGTGAGGAGTTCATGAGAGAAATGTAAATTGAGTTGTGGATACATTAAATGTTAAAATTTGAGGGGTGTTTTGTATGTGCGTGCACGTTTTCTTTATGGCTTTAGAAAGACTGCTGGTTGGACAGGAAAGCCAAAACCTGGTCTTTGTGTTAAAGTTACTGTGTGTGGGTGGCTTTCTTGCAGTGTTTTGTTTAGTAACTCGGTGCAAGGTTAAACCGTAGCCATGAAATAACCTCAGCAATGTGAAAATGCGCTGCTGTAAAAATAAACGAGCCGCTTGTCTAGCCGGTGAGCCACTTGACGCTCTAATTTGTCAGCCAGAGATAATTAAGGAAATGAGTAATAGACAAAACAAGAGAGCGCGTCACTGGTGACGGGGTAATCGGGGGTGCTGAGGGCAGGGCCCGAGCCCGGCCGGTGCTCCAGCGCGCCGCTAGGTGGCGCTGCCGCCCAGCGCCGCCGCCAGGCCTGAGGGGGCTCCGGGGCACCGGGGCTCGGGCTACCGGGGCTCGGCTGCGGGCCAGCCTTTCGCTGCGCTCTGCAGGCGGAGGCACGGAGCGGGAAGTGCCACTTGGGCCGCGAACGGTGCTCCCGAGCTCGCTTCGTGTACAGGGAAAGCCTGTTGTGTGCTTGTCCCGCGGCAGTAGGTCACTGTAGTTAGTGAATGTCCTGCGCAGAGGTTCTAGGTTTAAAAAGGGATTTCTTTTCATTGTTACCAAGATTCCTTTGAAGCAGGAGTGTGGCGTTCACCTTCAGGAGATACAGGAGATAGCTGATGCTTCCAGGGAAGGATGGGTAGCGCTCCTTTCAAAAAAAGCATCCCTAATGCAAGCCCTCCTGCGGTACCTCAGCAGAGGTGAGTTCCTGCAGCTGGCATGAGGGCTCGCTCACTCCGTGAGTCCTGCTTGAGATAAGTGGATGAAGTACTGCGAGAGAGCTGCTAAATCGCTCCCATTGTTGTAACATTTCTCTGGCTCGAGGGGTCCGTATTCCAGGCTGCCTCCAAACAACCGTGTCTGTAGTTCGCCTGTTCCCGAGCCGCTAGATTCTCCTATTCAGATGCTCGTGGTAATGCTGCTGCTTGGTGAAGCAGTGCTGTAACAAGCTAGGCACCCTGCTGTCTTCATCTGGTTGAAAAAACCCAGCCTCAAGATTACGTGACACAGAGTATGCTCTGGGAAATGTGGAATCATCACTTTGTTGAGCTGTATGCTAGTTTTCCAATGCTGTTGATATAAAATATTATTTTTTTGGCCAGAAGGATGCGGGGCAATACATAAGTTACAGCATGAATATTGTTAATTAAGATGATTATACATGACTTGGTTTTGATATGTCTTAAGTTAATTTTCTTACCAGTTAGATGTAATGCAAAAGACATCATGGGTACTAGCTAATAGCTATGATGTATGGATCAATTTCCAGAACAAGTGTTTTTTTTAATTGCTGAAGCAAGCATTTGTCTTAAGTCATCTGAATCATTCCCAGGCACTGCTCTGGAAGACAACTGATACCTTCTTAATGCAGCTTTGCCAATTGCATTTCTCTGGTGAGGGCTGGAATTTCTATGGCCTTGTCCAGAGGGCTTTTGAGGCCCTTTATCAAGCTGGGTGACAGGATCTGCAGAGGCCCAGTAACACTGGTGACAATTACCCAGTGTCACAGCACAGCACCAGGCAGAGGCTGAAGCTTGCAGAGGTAGTCATGCTTACAGGGTTTCAAAGACTGGATCAGTTCTCTGGTCTCATTCCCAGCACGGGCACATGAGAAGCTCATGTGGTGCAATGGAGGGGGGCAGCAGGATCTTAAGGGGACATTGCTGTCAAAGATTCTGTCTCATGGGACCATAGTTATTGTTCCAAAGTCCTGTTCAGGAACTGGGAATGCACATTTTTAAGGCACTTAACTGTCCTGGACAGCATGTTGAGGTCAAATTTCTAGGGAAATGCGTAAGTAAAATGTAGGCAGAGCCCTAAAACAGTTGTTCCTCTTCACCTGTTGTTTGCTCATCATATGAAGCCAGTTAATAATCTGGGTGGATTGGGGCAGGTTTGTACTGTACAAAGGTCTGGCCCCAAAGTTACCTGAACTATTACAGAAATGCATAATTTTACTTGTATGTGAAATATATAATGTCATATATCCTTCAGTTTCTCTCTTCCTTGGCTTATTTGTGTGTCTAGAGTCATCCCAACTTCCTTTCATTTTCCTCTGTACCTACTTCACTCCCCTTTTTGTGAATGCACTTTGAGGAGCTTCCATGTGTAAAATGTGAGGCATAGATTAGTGTGCTAACCATACAGTTAAAGTTTGTTTTTCTTGTTTTGGCATTGCTTTGTTTCTGAGAGACTGAAGATGGGCAGTGGTGAAAACCAGATGGTGAAGCTCAGGGAATATGTTGTGAGGGGAAAACTGTTGGGAAGGTCTTTTCCACTTTGCTGTGTGTTTGTAAACATTCTGAAATGCCTGATGTCTGTTAAAGAAGGAGGTAGAGCTTTAATATTTATTGACGGGAAATAATACCAGACTTTTTTTGTCAGCCAAGCTAAAGAACTTGTACAGGTTATTATGCAATTATATTATATATCAATTATACAATTTAATTTTTTTAATAAGAAATATCCAGTGGCTGTATTTTCTTTCTTTTCCATAGTACATAACCAGGGCGATTTCTTTTTGGCTAGCACATTGCTTCATTCTGCTTTTAGAGCCTCCCTGTTAATGTGGACAAAGACCCTGGACTCTTGTGCATTCAGAGCTGTTGCAGAAAGGCTCTGTTTGGAAGCTGGCTTTTGTGGTGTATGAAAACACTGAATGATCACTTAGGAAAATCTTTGCTGTTGCAGAAAGGCTCTGTTTGGAAGCTGGCTTTTGTGGTGTATGAAAACACTGAATGATCACTTAGGAAAATCTTTGCTTTTCCCTTGGCCCTTCTCTCCTCTCCTGGTAGTTCCATGTCAGTTCAAAAACTGTGCTTGCCAATGGTTTTAAATTGCACTGGGGCTATTATGAAGAGTTTGGCAGTATGAAATGCCACTAATTGAAGTGGAGTTAATGAAAGCATGTCCCAAAAGATACCAGGTTAAACTGTTTCTACGTTTCTTGGAAAGGGTCTTTCCCTTCAAATGATACAATTGCCCATCACTGAGGGTCTACAGTGTCCCAACAGTACAAACAATAGTAAGATCACAAAGACACGTGAGTTTTCAAATCATATATTTGAGAGCCCAATTAGCATCATTGAAACAGGTTTGAGAGCTTTGTTGATACCATGAGATTTTGCTTTGTCCTTAAGCTGAGAGAGAGAGCCTGTTGCCTTGGTATCCACAATGCAGACAATACCACTTCATATTGTCTAGCCCTTGTGATGCTGGAAGATAAAGAAATTAGGTCAAAGAACACCAAAGGTGAATTATCCTGATTTTCTAAGTTTTCTATGGAGTTCATTGCACTGCCCTTCTGTCTGTGTAGAATTTTCCATTTTTAAGAGGAAAAATTGGAATTGCATACACGGATAATGATCATCTCAAAAATCAATTTGATTTTTATTTTAATGGCTACACTAATGTTTTTGCCCGCTGTAATTTAATAGCTATAGTGATCTTCTTTGTGGGGATAACAGACTGACTCCCTCTGTGTATTCACAAGGACGTACAAGCACTCACCTTCAATCACAGGTACCTCCAAGGAGCTACTGCTCAGTTTGTACAGCCTACTCACATACACCAGCAGAATCTGCTGCAAGGTGCTTTATGTGTAGAAGAGGAATCATGGGACCTAGACTTGTCAGATTTTCTGCCAGGGCATATGTATATGCAGTATGATGTATAAATATACAAACCTTTCAGTTTTTTAAAAAAGACAACCGTCATGTCAAGGCCAGCAGGATATTAACACAAACATGTAATTAATATTGCAATGAAGTCATATGAACTACTGGTGAAGGATCTCAGTGGGATTGCAAATACACTTCAGGGACAGAGATCATAGAAGAAAATCTGGTGTTCACAGAGGTGCACTACTCAGGACAGATTAATAAAGCCAAAGGTGATGGTAATTCTCTTTTCACAGTATGACAAAGAAGGAAAAAGGGATAATGCTAGTCAAATGGACACACTTTGGATTAAATATTTATGGGGAGAATGGTAAAAGAAAAAATCTGCTGGTATAATGCTTTGAGTCCTGCTTGCAGATACTCAGCCTTAGATTTACAAAGGAGCATGTTTCTATAGTTAAATTTCATCTGTGAAATCTAGGTGGGAAAAAGCTATCTAGGATTAGTAGGATCCAGATAGTCTTGTGTCCAGTAATTTGCAGATTTCTTCACTAGTCATAGTAGGAGTCATCGGTACTAGAGACTCCAGCAGCAAGGATGTTACCAAAGAAGTGAATGTCAAAATCAAACCAAACTGCTCGAATTGACTCAATGCCCATGGAGTTCTTTTAAATCAAAAGGCTGTTAAATAAAACTAAGGTGCCTTATTTCAGGAGAGCAAACTTGGTCAGTAGGAATGAATGGATCAAGGCAAACTAAGGAGCTCAAGGATTTGGCACTAGAGGTGTCTTGGAGCTGCTGATATTAGAAATGTAGAACTTGCCTCAACTTTGAATAAAGACAAAAGCTTTGTAAGAAAGTGCCGGAGAGACAATTGGAACATGAAACTGTGTTGTGTCTGGCAGACCAGATTTTGTGGTCCTTTGAGACAATTTATTGGTTTAGATGATTAAGATAGGGACGAATACAAAAGCTAGATAAAGAAGAGATAATGGGAAGCTTTGCTGACAGGGGGATTACAGGGCTGGAGACATGTTTTATACATAGCCCTGAGGAGAAGAATTCATACTGAATAGTTCAGTTAATGATCTTGCATAAAAACTAGCAGTGTTTCTGAGGATGGATTACCATGGGCAGTCAGATGGCAATGGCGTAACATCCCTTCCCCAAGGGCTTTTCCACTGCTAGGTTACATGCCCTGGTTCCAGTCCTCCTAGCCTGGGCACATCTGTGGCCAGGCCCTGGAGTGCCAGTGAAACTTGGTACTGACATGAAGTTATGAGGCACCAGCAATATGATGAGGATGGTGATAACAAGAATTACTCTTACAGACCAAAAGCATAGCACTTGGAAACAGCAAAGGAAGAGCATGTAGGGCATGGTGCATGATCAGATGTTCACAGGGAGTCATAGGTGCAAAGTAACCAGAAAAAAAAAATCTACAATCCTCATGCCTTAAGGTACCTCAAATGAGGAATTGGCAGAAGTCAACTCCACTCTTCAAGGTGTTAACATACATTGCTGTGTGTAGTTCCAGTCTCTCATTTTCACTGCAGATAATCTCCAAAGTGGAGTGGTATGGAGGAAAGAGACACCTGGATGACCAGGACAATTTAGATCATCCAAGAACGTGAAAACTGAGAAATGATGAATGTTGCCTATGAACACATTAAGGAGATAAACTCTGTCAGGAAGAACAGTAGCATGAAGAACAACACTGGCCTGAAGAGGAATGGTTATCCAAGAGTAAATTTGGGCCAGAAGATGATTCCTAACCATGGAAGTGGTATCTTCCCAAGAAGAGTGATGGGGATGAAGACCACAGGTAGGTGCAATGTGGTGCTTGAGGAATCCCGTTACAGTGCAGGGTTCCCTTTCAGTTCTCTCATCCAGCACCGTGTTACCAGCATGTTCTTTCAGGGTTTGCAGTTTGTGAGGAAGCATCCAGAGTTGCAGGGCAATAATCTATTGCTGCAGCAATGCCATACAAGACCAGCAGGTCCAGAAATGTGATACTTCCCCTCTACTCTGCTCTTGTGAGACCCCACCTGGAGTACTGAGTCCAGCTCTGGGGTCCTCAGCCCAGAAATGTCATGGACCTGTTGGAGCAGGTCCAGAGGAGGGCTACAGAGATGATCAGAGGGCTGGAGCACCTCTCCTATGATGACAGGCTGAGACAGCTGGGGTTGTTCAGTCTAGGAAGAGGAGTGTCTGTGGAGAGCTTGGAGCAGCTTTCCAGTACCTAAAAGGGGCCAATGAGAGCTGGAGAGGGACTTTTTACAGGGACGTGTAGCAGTGGGACAAGGGGGAATGGCTTTAATCTGAGAATAGTTTTGATTAGATATGAGAAAGAAATTCTTTACTGTGAGGGTGGCGAGGCACTGGAACAGTTTGTCCAGGGAAGTTGGAAGGAACACATTCCTTAAAGTGTTCAAGGCCAGGTTGTATGGGACTCTAAGCAACCTGGTCTAGTGGAAGGTGTCCCTGCCCATGGCAGGGGTTTGGAACTAGATGATCTTTGAGGTCCCTTCCAACTCAAACCATTTTATGATTCTGTATCCCACTGAAGTCACAGGGCACATATAAGAGATGAAGTGTAGTTATCAGACCTGCAATCTGTCCTCAGCACTGAAAGTAATGCTTGCTTCTGTGAAAAATAAAATTAGATTCCTGAAGACTCTTGGTGATCTGGAATTTATTTTTATGCCTCTTCCAAAAAATTAGTAATAGTTGCTTTGAGGACTTCAGGGAGCTCTCATTCCTTATACTATCATCACTTTCAAAAGAAGAAAATTCCACTGGATGAGCCTGGATTCTCAGAGGCTTAAGAAAAAAACATATTGGATACCAGCAGTTTAAATTGGGTCATGTATGATCAGAAGATTTCCTCCTTGTGGCAAAGGCTATTAATAAGGATACTGAATAACTCCTTTTATACTTTTAAATAGTTTCTTTGGTCTTTGAATAAATGTGGCTCTGAGTGTCTTGGAAGTTTTGCCTACCAAAATGTTCGTAGAAAAATCAATTCTTATGTGCAGTGCTTATGATCCTCTATCCTTGAATTCACCTGTTATCCTTACTAATCTGAAAGAAAGCTGGGTAGAAAGACATGGATGCCTTGTTATTAATATCAAAATAGCAATACTCTTTAACCTCCTGTATGTTAAAACATTGAGAATATCTTTAACAAAGATTTCACACTAAACTTGAACCATACTTCTTAAACTGTTCACGGTTTAGCAATTTTAACAAAGAGGGGTAAACCTTTCAAATAGACCTTGGATTCTGGAAAGAGGAGTGTTCAGTGAACTTCCCACCCCACTTGGCTGCACATAAGTTGCAGACAGGGCTCTCAAACTCCTCCCACCATGTGCCTGCTTGTGTAGGAGCTCTCTTCCCTGGGTATTGGAATGTTGCTTTGGAGGCTACCGAGGTGATGGAGTCCTGTGTCTCAGACACAAATAAGAAAAGACATAGATAAGGAAAGACAAAGAAACATAAGAGACAAGAAGGATGTAAAAATGCCATAATGAACTCGTGTGTCTTGAGAAAACCTCTAATCTAATGAGAATGGATTTTGTTTGAGAGATTGTACTGGTACAATTAATTATTCATGGCAGCGACATCATTAGGATTTCATTTTATTTAAAGGCCTCTAAGTGACTTGGAAAATTGGGTTAAGCTGAAGAGGAGTTTCAGGAGAGAGACAGGGGAAAGCTTTTCCTTTTATTGGCTTTGTCTAATATTTTCTAGATGGCTATTAGAAGTACAAACACAAATTACACTCAATCTCTAACATTCCGGTGTTGTGGTGGCTAAGTTTAGCTTAGCAGCTGCAGCTTTCTCTAGGAGCTGTGCTGGGGCTTCCTAGGGCAGGCAGCCATTCTGTCCTCCCGTCGTCCATTCCGGACTGCCCCGCAGCCTTGCTCCTTCAGCTGTCAGCCTCACAACACAGTGACAGCGAAGCAGGTAGAGAAGGGACTCTCACGGCGGCCCCTCATGGTTTTATTGAAGCATCTTGTCCAGCCAGTTCCCAGGCGCAGACAGACCCCAAGGCCCGGGAGCCGGGACTGTTTCCCCGGGACTTAGGGGCGGTACAAGGGCGGAGTTGGGGTACAGGAACCAATAGGAAGAGCCCGAGGAAGTGGCCAAGGCTAGGGACAAGGGAAAGGTGGGGGGGCAATGTAAACCGAGCCCCACATTCCGGCATTAAACATGGGCATAAATTTGAACCACATAAATATGATATCTGGGCCAAACGGGAACCTAGATGGCTTTTTGTGGGACAAGTTAGATACCATTAGAGCGACCTACTGTCAGTTGTTGGGGACTTGCTATGTTTCAGCACCGTATGTTGACACCAGCCTGCGATTGGTGGCTGCAGACTTGGGCTCCTAGTGGAGAGAGGGTCTACATGGACTTTCTGTTTGTCCTGCAGCAGCATAAGTGTGGACACAAATGGAGGTTCATGGGGCCATTGTCCTAAAACTGGAATGGCTTTGGCTGAGGTACATACATTACAAAGACACAAGTCTTTCCCTTGCTGCAGTAGAAAGCAAAGGCAGAAATGGTCCTAAAAACCAGTAGCAGCCAGACCTCTACTTCATCTACAGTAGCTAAAGCTCTTTGCGCTTGACCACACCACCAGGTGTATTGCCCCTGTTGACAGACAAAAGCACTTTTCAGGTGGTTTCTCACTTCTCTGGAGAGGACAACCTGTACATCAGCCCACATGGGGGTGGGTGCTGTGCCTACAGACAACCCTGTTGTATGGCCTGAGACCACGTGCCCTGCAAGGCACAGCTCATGGGAACAAGTCAGGAATTGCCCTTCTCCTCTCCCCCTCCCCTCACCCCCATAAATCCCTACCTGATTCCCAGATAGGTTACACAGCCTCAGAGCTGCTAGAGCTTGTGCCCTGTTGAGAAGATTGGGGTTTTTTTCTTTAACATATGCATGCTTAGCCTGGGAACTGTGCAGGCATCTGAGTGTTTAAAAAGTCTGGTTTTCTTTTTCTTTTTGTAATGTTTATTTGTTCCTTCCCTTGTAATTCTCCCTGTTAACTCATGGACATCATTCAGGGACAGATTTAAATCGAAGCAGACAGACTCCAGTTCTGCTCTATCCCTGGAACTGTGGAGATTTGTTTAAAAGTGCTATCAGGAGCACACTTGGTATGACTGGAATGCTCAGGGCTTTATTTTTCATTTCACATCACATGTGAAGTAACCCAGCTATAGCTTGAGATGTTCACGTGGCCCTGGTGGTACCATCTCAGCCTTGGCTGGCTGAGGGTTGTGTAAATTATTTACAGCAGCTTTACTGAGGATGCTCACAAACAATGGACTGGCCACTGGGAGGAATGTGAGAGATGAAGCTCACATGGAGTGAGGCTCGAGGCCTTGGGAAAACACATTGGGCAATGGCTCGCAAAAATGAAAAAGTCTGTCTGCAAGTACTGCTCTGGGTCCATGTCCAGGCTTGGTCTGAAACCCAGAAGCAATCACTCTTGCTTTGATGTCTGGAAGGTTTTGTTTCACAACATTTATATCTAGCTGACACTAGGAGGGAAAACTCCTATTGAAATTTTTTAATTAAGAAGACATTTCAATAAGAAAAATGCCATTTGTTCTGCAATCTCCAAGTGTCATCTTACACAAAAATCCACAACAGCTCCAAGCTCTCATTTACCTGAAACCTAAGCTGGGTCACAGCAAGGTTTTGGCTGGCATGAGTGATACCACCTGGGTCAGTCTTGAATCACAAGAAAAAGCAGCAGTTGTTGCTGTTTTGCCAAAGCTGTGGCTTGCCAGCAGCATCTCCCAGGTGATGTCCTGGGCACCTTGGAGCTGCAGCCCAGCCAGGCTGGGAAGTCACAGTCCTCCCTGCTCTCCTGCACTTCTCTGTTGGTGCTCACTGCTCCTCTGAAGCTGGGTGTGCAATCACTTCCCAGAAGGGGTAGAGGACAATCCTTCTGAATTTTGGAGTGCCTCTAATTTTTGCTGCAATGCAAAGAGAGGGAGAGTGAGATCCACACCTCGCAGATGGAGAATTTACAGAACCATGTGGCTGCCTAAAGCATGTGTAGGCAAACACTTTGTACTGGTGGTTAATTGATTTCCAGTGAAGAGCTTGAGATGCCTCAACTTTAGGACTTCAGGTGGAGTTCCCTTGGGCACTGTTATCTTGCATTTTATGGTGTATACCTTATAAGGGTGGAGGTCTCTGCTCCTTTTGGCAGTGTGCTTACAACTACTTGCTTTCCTCTGGCTGCAGCTGGGGAGCATTGGAAGTATCTTCCCACAGTGTCTCATCTTAATCAGTCTGAATGGGTGATTGTTTTGGGCTGTGAAGCCTCTCCCTCGATTCCTCAGGGCCCTACTCTTGCTGCTCACCAAGAGAAAAATTTTTTCTCTTTTAACACAGGGGCCTGCCACCCCCCCAAACTTCCAACAGATGAAATATGGCTGCAGCCCACGTGTTTATTTAGACTTCAAGAAGAAAGAACCACAGAAGGAAAAAATCTATTCAAATAATGAGACCTTTTCTCCTGATCGCTTTTTGATGACATTGTTTTGGTGGCTAGACACTTGACTTTACAGTATATAAATATTCATTTGCTTTCCCATATGAGAAGAAAATTCAAGTCAAATAAATTCAAGTCAATTTGGTACTCTCATTTCTGTCCTTTTAAAAAGTTCTTTATTATTTTTGCAACTAAGTAATATGTGTTTGACTATTAATTTTTCCCACAAGTAACCTTGGATAAATAAAATAATTTTTAAAATAGAGGGGAAAAGTAAATTCTCACTATACAGAGAATTTCTTCCATCATTCATTATCCACCATGGCAAATTTAAAGCTTAATACTGTATGTGAAAGCTGACTGGTCAATCCTCAACTCATGAATATAGTTTTCTTTTGGTACTGGTTCACACAAACTTGAATTGCTCTCCCTGGGACTGTAGTGGCACTATTCAAACTGTTGAAATGCAGCAATGCTTTTCTAATCATCCATTATTAAATCTCAGTCATCCAGATCCTTGCTAAGCAAAACTTCTCATGATGTCCTTTAGCTGTGGCCCAATTTTTATCCAAGCAAATTTCAAAACTTCTCTTCAGTTTATAAGAGTGCTGTGTTGGCAGCTGCACAGCAGCCTTGTGGACGGGCAGTGCTCAGGGCAGTGCCAGTATGCATTGCTTTACTAACATGGATCCAAACTCTACCACCAGGCTTTCAAGGGTCTGTGTTTCTGGGCTCAGTCGTCCTGTTAGTCAGCTTCTGAGAAACTTGCACACTTAGATCCTGCTGACTTCAGTGAGAAACAAATTCCTGTCTCGGTGTAGATTTAACTGTTTTCTTCATTTGGGATGGACTTTGATATGTCCTTACCTCTGACTATTTGTTTAAGAAGCCAGCCCTTTCTTTTGGGAAGAAGAGAGGCTTTGGGACCTTTTGTCTCTGTTCTTTGTAAGGAAAAACAGTAGTTCCTTCCACATGGTGTTCCCAGTAAAGGGGAACACGGTGTTGTCCTAGGGCAGGAACTGGTGCTTTCTTTGGTTCCCTTAAGGGTCCCCATACTGCAGGATTTTTAGTCTTTTTTTCTCTAGCGAATCAGGAAAAAGCCCTTTTAAGGTGACACTGTGTGTTTTTCCTCAAAAGAAGAGACATATTAATCAGAAAAACTAATGTCGTCTACTAAGTTCTGTTATCTCAGTATGAGCTGACTTGAAACAGCATCAGCTGGGAGAAAGCTGGATCCAAACTACAGCTGCTGTGAATTAGTACAGGCCCAGCAGGAGCTCAGAGAAGGGCTGTGAGCCTTGGAGGGCTGGTGGGAGAAGGTTTAGTGTTCTTAAGTTTGCAATGGGCTGTTGGGTCAGTTTGGTTTGAGTTAGTGTGAGTAGCGAGTATCTAGGAAGAGCCTTGTCTTTGAGGACTGTGTTGATAAATACAAATTTTGGGTGTGTTGAAGCTCCCTGAACCAGCAGTAAAACACAGGAGTGCTGTGTAAGAAAGGATAGGTGGAAATAGCTAGACACGTCTTTTAATGGATACTGCTCCTTTGTTTTGGGTTGACTGGTATGACAACAAGGCAAGTGATCTGTGGCTAAAAGGTAAGTGAAAAACTGATTTGCCTTCATGGATGCTGATGGGAGAGAAGGGAGTAAAAGTTTCAGTGAAGAGGAGGGAAAGATGTGCAGCAAAACAACTTTGAAGCTGAGAGCGGAGAAAAGAAATGTCAGTAGTCCTAAGCCAGAACCTCTTGCTCAGATTTCTTGAAGGTATCAGGATGTCTCTCATCCCATCTTGATGCCTTGAGTAGCTAGCAAATACTTCATACTTGGAAAAGAACAGTTTACAAAGCTGTGCTGGAGACCATTCGCTTTGGTTCAGTAGAGCTAGCTGCGAAATATGTCTTTAGTGAGCTGTGTTTGGGCTGCCTCCTCTCCTGGGAGTTGTGTTGCCTGTGCTGCGCTGGTTGAGTGGTTCCCTCCTTCCTTTCCCTTGACTTTTGGAGGCTTGGACCTTCCCACAGAGCTGGCTGGTGTTAGTTTGACATCACCCCCTGACAGTGATAAGCATGTATCTGGTTGTTTTGTCTTGTTTTTTCTTTTCTTTTTTTTTTTTTTTAACTGGAGGTTGTTTAAACACATCAGTGAAACACTCTGTACTGTGGAACAGGAATAATAAACTTCTGAAAGCTCCAGGCTCCTGCCTGGTGCCAGAAGAATGAGCAATGAAGATTTTTGCCTGTAAATCCAGCACTAACAGGGCCCCTTGATTTGGTCCAGTGAGTCTCTGTATGTGGGTGTTGGGTACAGTAGCATAATTTTAGAGGTGTAAATTGATTTGTCCCATTTTTCTCACCACATGTCCCAGGATACTGGGAGAGGAAATCGTAGCTATTTGAAGGAGAGTGGGAAGAAAAAAATTAAGTGGCTAGATTTAATGAAAGTACAAGCTCCATTACTTTTCCTTCATCCCTTAATTATTTCTTCTGCTTGTTCAACTTAATGAACATTTGGGAAGGGCTGCGCAATTTGGTGCCTGACTCTCAAGAAGTTTGAATGTAAACTTCCTCAGTAGATGTTCTAAAGCTTTACTGTACAGATGGGTAGCCTATGTTGCTTCCTGTTGGATGTTTTTCTCCTAGTTCAGCACATAGATCTGGGTAGATTACTGTACATTTTGTACTCTTAGTAACTAAATGTGTAGTCCTCAGAAATAATCCTCCTTCTCAGAGCCAGTTCTTTTCCCAGCTGGATCTCAAAGCTGGACTTCAAAGCATCATAGAAATTGGGTTGAGACCCATCTATGTTATTCTTTGACTGTAGCAGCTGCTGTATTTGAAGTAGGTGGCAGATGTTCTTGAACTGCAAGCTGCCTATCCAGGAACCAGCAGAGTTCAGGTCAGAGCTCAGCAAAGTCCAAATGCTGAAATTCTGTTACTCAGCTGAATTTTGTGTTGAAGTACCTCTGCAACAAGCTGTGGTTACAGTGGTGACTGTAGTGTGGGCGTAACATGGTCAGACATTCTTGAGTATCCCATTAGGCACCTAATACCATCCAAATTTTCAGTTTATATCATCTGGGCGCTTTTTGGTTTTTGCCGTGGGGCTTTGAAGTTCCTAGAAACCCTCACAAGGTTAATGTAAATCTACAAACTCGTTGTATGATTTGCTTGAAAAATGAAACGGTTGGGGAAAGGAGAATTGGGTGCTTTGGGGTGGGTTTTCTTTGTTGACTTCAGGGTTTTTTCTCACCAGTATCTGGGTTGTGTGCAAAAATAATCAGTAAGATGCTCTAGCTTTGTGTGAGTGATCGTGTGGTGAGTGAGGGGATCTGGCTGTTCATAGCTCCGTGGCCCTAAGGATCAGTGTGTCTTCACATAGCAATGCTGTGGAAGTACCACGTGTTCTTTTTAGGTGATCTTATTTGGAAGATTAAGAATGGGGTCCTAGCTTTGGTTTTGAAGCAATAACATTAAATTGGATCTCTTTGAATATAGCGCATATCTGGCCAAAATTTGGTGACTCTCTCATAAAGTCAGTGTGAATTTGTGTGTGTGTGTGCACCACTGTTTGTTTTTCCACAGAACTGCTGCCCAGAAAGCTGCCTAGATGGATTTGAGTTATGTACCAAGACAAAGGTAAATAAATGCATATACACTTCATCAGATCTGAATTACTGTTAAAATATGAGCTGCCTCTTTTTAGAACACCACCAAATTTCTGCTCCTCTTCTAACTTAGTTAACAAAACCATTACATTATACTGAGAGAAGTTGTATGTTATTCCCCTACTTGACTTCTGGCTAAATTCCTTTGCTTGGTTTGTACCCTAAACAGCTAAATGTTTAGTCCTCAGAAATAATCCTCCTCTTGGAGGCAAATGCTTTCCTTTCAACACTGTTTCCTTCATAACAGGGCAAGGGTGGGATTCCCAGCCTCAGGCTGATCTGCAGCTCTAGACTGAAACTAAATACAATGCCCTGGGACCAAGTCCCATCATCTGCTGAAGCTGGGCAAGAGGAAATGTTTCTTGTGTTAGCTCAGCTTGTGGCCACACTGGGAGAATTTGTTTTCACACCAAACAGTTGGCTGACTTCTCTGTTGGGGGGAAAGGAGAATCAAGGACTGATCTCTGAGAGAAAAGGTTTTGCCTTAGCAAGAGTCCTTTCCAAAGACATGCTGTTATTTTTCAGTGGGTGTGTGTATACAGTACTTGCCTCCCTGAAACACAAGAGTAAATGTTTTGCTGGTGGTGAACTTCTGTGTGCACCATCAGGGTTCAGAAGACCTGCTTGTATGTCCTACTTGTTGCCTTTAAATCATTGCACAAGTAGAGTGGTGCTTGCCCAGCTCTTATTCCCAGAACATCAAATTTGATGGCCCTGGTGACAGGGTTTGGGTAACGTATGAATCTCAGCCTGTTTGCAGAGTGTCGCTCAGCAGGTACTTCTGTTTCAGGTTGACTTCCAAGTTCAAAGAACAACATTTAAAATGCTGATTTGAAAACACCATGCATCCACTTGATGATTATTCTTTCTAACCTAGTTCCCCCATGCAGTTCAGTGCTATGTTGCCAGGACCAGCCTCTATTTGGTTCAGATTTTGACCTCCCATTGTGCAGGGAACTGAGAGTCCTCTTGGAGTCCTGGAGCTCAGCCTGGCACAAGTCAAAACACGGAGCCTTTCTCTGTGTGTGGTAACAAGGCCACCTCTCTGGGCTTGTAAATTGCCACCCATCAGGAGCAGAAGGTGAGCGCTCTTCTTGTTGATGCAGCAAATATTTTGAGAGAAATTTTCACGTCCCTCTTGAGTGATGAGAGAGGACATTAGAGATACTTGGTTTACTTCTGTGTATATGGGGATTTTGCATGCCTGCAGGTTTGCTAAGTGTGTTCTTTACCCTTTATTTTCTGATTGCTGTTGCACCCATGCCAGATAGAAAGTACTAATTTGTGCATTGCCATTTGCCACCAGCAGCTCCTGGTTATTTGTGTTACAGACAAAGCCTTTAGGGATGGAAATGTATCATCTTCAGATGAGCAAGATACTTTCTAGTAACTGGCTCTATATGAATGAAAGCAATAGGATGACTGGAAAATGTGACAAAATATTTTCATTACAATGCATAATGCCTTCCCAAAATTCCAGCCGTGGTTTTCACTGGTTTTCTTAAAAACATTGCTATTACATCTTGTCCATTAGGTTAGAAGAGAAAGCTGTGTAGTCAGCAGAGATTTCTAATTTTTTAGACTACGTCAGAATTATTGCTGTCTTGTTACAATGCAGATCACTGAGGATTTGCTGGGTCTAGTAATGGCAAATAATTTCCAGTAGCTACTTTCCACTTTTTGATAATAATTTTAGACTATTTTGTTGACCAACAGACAGCATAACCACTTCCTAACTCTAGATGGTATCCTTAAAGAAGAAAATAGTCTTGCACTGCCTTATAAAAACTACTCTAACCTGCACATGGTTCTTGAGGTCTGGAATACTGAGCCACAGCTCAATGCCAAAATCCTGGCATTGGACATAATGACTTATAAGAAAAGTGTGCGTAGTTAAGAGTAAACAGGAGACACACACATGGAAGCTGGCAAATGTCTACTGCCATTCTATGCCTTGCTGGCAGTGAGTGAAAGTGCCTGTGAATGGCAAAACTTTGAATACATGTTGAATATAGGTTCTGCAGTCACATCCAGTTTCTGGGGTTTTTTCCCTTTAAGGAGTGTATTATTTTTTGCTAGTTGGTATGTATTCAATTTCTTCTATTTCTCTCCTAAAGTCTGCTCAATAAGGCCACAAACTACTGCTGAAAGAAAAGGAAGACTGAGTCAGTTGTTAACATTAATTGCCTGCTGTTTGATGTCCTTAAGCTTATTGCCTAATGGCATGTATGTGGGTTTTAGAGGACAAGAGGGATTGTGAGGGGAATAAAATGGAGACCTCCATGGAAATAAGATTTAGCTTTAGCATTGTGGCTCAGGAGAGGAGAAATGATAATTTTAAAACTTTTGTTTTTTAATCTCTGTCTTGGTCTAGCTTGTCCACCAGACTTGCTTGCAATGGTATCACCTGAAACAAGCATTTTCTGAGTAAGTGCATGTAATGTTGATGTTAGAATACAGCAGAGCCCAGAGTGATGCTTGCTCTTTGGCCACATAAGTGGTTCAACACAACCTGTGAGTTGTCTGTGCTCCACTGAGTTCAGTGGTCAGTGGATTGACTGTGAGGTGCTCCCCACCAGCACCTGTGGGTTTGGCCTCATTAGGGTTTCTATAAAGTTTGTCAGTCTAACCACATAGCTTATTTAGGATTTTGGAGGACTGACCCTTCTTGAGGACAAATCATTCTAGGGTGTCAAGATACACAAGTCTACAATCAAGACATCTGTAAAGGAAATAGCACTCCCTTGCAAATTTATCTGGGAAAAGCACTGAACTTTATAAAAGGCAAAGTATCACTCTAGTAAATCTATGCCAGGTGATTTCACTAGGCTTTTACCAGCAGTGGATTTTGTTAGGACTTTGCTGTAGCAAGTAATAATGCTCTCAGACAGAACAATAAATTAGCACAACAAATTAGGCAACCACTACAAGTATGCAGGCATGTTTACTGCCTCATCTGGAGACTAACTTTTGATTGTCTTGGTGAAAGTAAATATGTTGATTGCCCCAAGCACTGGATATTTGCAGAGCAGTTACCAGCCCCCTGCAGTTAAAGCAGAACAGGCTGCTGAGATGCTTGGGAATTGTCACTTGACCTGTACCACCTACACCTGGCACTCGAGTTGAGATGGGATGTGTGGTGTTTCGGAAAAGAATAAGAGTAATCTAATTCTGGCATGAATTCTGTCTTTCACCTTCTTCTGTATAACAGGAAGTGAGATTTTGAGAAATTAGAGCAGAAACTTTGTCCTCAGTGCATTCTGCCAAGCTCATGCAGGCAGGATATCTTGTGGTTCTGCTGTCCTGGGAGCTGGGATGAAGGCAGGTACCATGGTAGACCGTAAGTTGTCCTAGACAGTGGCTGGCTGATGCCCTTTCTCATGATTTGGGCACAGTCTTGCCAAGATGGATCTCCTGCCATATAAAGAAGTAGCTGTGTATTTAATCCATGGGGAAATAAGTTGTTAGATTTTTGAGGTTCAAGCCTCTTTTGCTTTGAGGTTCAAGCCATAGCCAATCCATGAAGTCAAGGAATGAATTAGCATTGAAGAACCTCTGGTGAATGCAATGCTCAAAGGCACATTCAGTTGAAGAAACCCACACTTAATCCAAGTCTTCCTTCTGAACATCTGAATCCAGGAAGTGAAGATGGTTCTGATATGCAACTATAAATGAGCAGGTGGACACCTGTTTGAAAATGAAGTTTGGGTTAATCGGAGTTAACCTTTTAGAGATCAGTGAAATGGAGTCACATTTTACATCTTGCTTTGGTCTCTACAAATATGTTGAATATTTAGTGTAAGGAAGCACCAGCCATTAAATATAACTCCTTCTAACTTTTACTTAATTTAGTTAAGCACAATTCTTTCCATTACTGTCCTTTTTGTTTTGCTGCAGGGAGAGGCTGTACTAGTAATTAGTAGTGAAATGGATCACATACCCTAGTCATTAAATAGTCCAGTGTCAAGAATCAGAAGTATTAGAAACCTAGACTTGGGCTGTCTGATGGATTTTGTGAAGCTCTTCTACAGGAGTTAATTCACTCTCCTGCCAAGTGTACTGTGGACACGTTTTAGGTTTGAAGCTTGCAGGATCATACCACAGCAGTTCTCTGAGAGAGCGCCTGCTTTTGTAAAAGCACAGCAATCCTTTAGGGATGTACAAAGAGTTTCTGTTTAAGCTAGTATTTAACACTGGAGTAGCCCTGCCTTGGGTTTTCAGTGTGTTTCCTGAACTTCCTGCAGGCTCAATAGCTTTGAAATCTAGCCTAGAGTGTCTTGAACTATGCCCTAGGTAGGAAAGCCAAAGGTGGCACCAAAATATTCGTTTTCTGTATATTTCTAAACTTAACCGAATAAACTTCAACCTAGATAGATTGTTGATTCTGTGGCTTACAGCAAAATGTAATAAAATGAATAACCGTAGGCTTTAGTATCATCTCACACAATTGTATTACAGCCCAATTACTTTCTTGACCTCTTTGGAGCCGTGCTTCCCTTAAAACACTCTCAGTCTGCAGTTCTCACTGTCCTCTCAGTGTCTTTTGTGTCAAGCAAATTGATAACTTTAGTATTACATCATGCCCTGGCTCCTGGTTGGAGGAGCATAGCAATGTGAAAGGTGTTGTCTTGAACAAAGCATTTGCCTGCTCAGTGACTGCTTGTTCAGTGTCTTGGACCCAAGAGGACTCAAGACAGCTATTTATTTTTCTGAAATTATTAAGCAAATATGACAATTCTCTTTTGTCAGTGTCTGAGTTTTTGAAGTCAATAGACTCTTTTCCTGATAAATTAAGCCTACTGCCACATCCTTCAGTGGCCTATCCAGTCAATAGTGCTAACAGACACCTTTAATCATCACTCAGGTATGATGAGATAGTCCCTGGCTCTGATTTAGTAAGTAACTCCATCATCTTCCTGGTTGTTTCCAGTCATGAAAATATTTTGCATAAACTGATTCTTGGAAAAGAAAGATGTTGACACTGCAATGGTTCTGGATAGTCTAGAAAGGGCACCAGAGAGAGCAGGTTTTTGTCTACAATTGTTTTGAAATGTGTTGTAGGATTTTTGTTAGCCCACAGCAGATGCAGGACTGTTGATCTTGTCCTTCTATGATACTGATTGGAATATGGACCAATCAGGTTTGGTGTAGCTGCACAAGGGGCCATGAAGATGAATAGCAGGTTGTTTATGTGGACTAAATAATCCTGGACATCTTACTTTATCATCCCAGGGTTAAAGGCTCAAACAAGATCTTAAAGGTCTGCAGGATCAGATTTAAGTGCTGAATACCCACAAATCATGCTAGGTTTATTGTACAACGGAAGCAGAAGAGAGAAGTACATCTTGGCAGCTCACTTGATCAGACCTGGAAAAACCCAGCCTGTAACTGTATTAAGGGGTAGAAGCTACATACTGAAGTCTTGAAAAGGGAGATTTGCCATTCAGTCTGAGAGCAGTTGTATCTCACAGGTGGTGTTTTCAATGAAAACTTCTTTCCAGCTGCCAAGTCCCTTAACATTCTAGGTGTTTCTAAAAGCAATGAAGGGAGAACTCTTAATTAAGAAAGAAGAATTTGTTTTGTGCAAGACATCTTTGAAATACATAATGCATTTTATGATGTGTATGTGTAATGTTCCTTTTCAACTTTTAGAAGAGAGCTTGAGTGCTTTGATGACCTGCATTAAGTCTCATTACTGTCTCTGAAGCTGTCCAACTAAGAACCAATCACCATAACCAGAAAGTATTTTCCATGTTGATAGGCAGAGATGCCCATGCTGATGCAAAATGTACTACTGGACATGCAAACTCTCCGGCATGTTTCAGGTTCACAGTTTTATGGATCTCTCAATCCATTCCAGTCTTCTGTGTTATTTTGAAATATGGTCCTGTCAGACACCTCCTAATGGGAAGAGCCCTCCCTGGAGGTGGCGTGACCACTGGTAATGAACACCTGCCTCTGCTCTGTAGGGTCATTAGAGATAAAGAATGTAGGGTTAACAGGGAGCACTGGTGTCTTCCTGGGCAAATACTTTCTAGTTCGTTTAACTGCTTAAATAAAATATTTCAGGACCTGTAGCTAATAGAGATACTATTACCTTTGCAGTTAGTATTTTTCTTTTTTTAAAATAATCTTTCATTTACAGATAGAAGGCATAAACTGGAATGCCAGCATTCCAGTGGGTTTTTCCCCCTAGATATGAAAGAAGAGGCTAGACAGGGTGAAGTAGTGATGGACATGAACTTCTAGATCAGTGTTGTTTGTAAATGAGATTTTGAAGGCAACTATAAGGCATTGAGGACTGTGAATATCTCTTCCAGCTTTATCACTTTTGCCTCAATTAATAGAAAATGTGTAGATGCTTCAAGTCTCTTAAGACAGCATGTCTCAAAACTTGCTGGCTCCTCCCCAGCTGTGAGAGTTCATCTCTTACACTACAGTGAAGAAAGAAAAAACAGATTTAAAAAGAAAGCAGCAGGGATGATTGCAGTGAAAGAGAAATATTAAATGTAGTTTAGAGCTGGGGGCAACCTTTGTTTTGCAGATTATTTTCTGGCTTTCAGCCTGATCCAGGAAACCACTTCTATCAAGAGAATGAAAGATTAAAGTCAGAAATTTAATTGCTTAAGAAAAAAGATTTACTACCCATGAGGTTCATTGGCATCCAAAATAAGGCCTGTTCTGTAGTGTACACTACATCTCAACCACACAGAAAACTATCACAGAGAAATAGAAATCCATGCAGCTCCAAGAACAGGCTTCTAGTTCCACCACAAGAAAGTGATTTCCCAATACCACTGGAATGTGGTTTCTAGTACAGAATTTCTGTTTACAATATTCTTCTGTCATCTGGTGAATTTAAAGAATGAAATTATAAAGGAGGAAATATTTTGTTATTATAGATCAAATAAATTAAGGCCCAGTTAGATGAATAGCTTGTTGAGTTATCCATAAGACACTTTATTTTTCTTCATGTCTCATTCATATAAAGTAGTATAAATGTTGCTCTTCTGGCTATTAGCATGTGATGCAACACGTACTATGTCTTTGGGCTGTCTAGGCCAGTGCCAGTAAGATAGCTCTTCTAGTGCAAAACAGGACAGCCAAGAGGCTTTAGAAATGCCAATTCAGTATTTTCTGAGCTGTGCTCTTATTACTGTGATTATTATGAGAAAGAAAAATAACAGTGTGGTTTCAGTCCTTCCAAAAAAAGAAGCCCCCCAAAAAAACTGCAAACAAATCCCCACCCCCCCAAAAACCCCAAACTCATGCATGTGTTAACACTTTTTATTCTACGTTACCTCGCTGTGGATTACCTGCCTAGTGGGATAAGGGCTTTCCTTCCTCAAAGGACAGTAAGAGAGGTAATGGAATAAAAATCCTGAAACTTTTCTGTGTTTTACTCTTTCTTTGTTGTGTTGTGTTTTGTTTTGTTTTTGTTTTGTTTTTTTTGGCTTGGTTTGTTTATTTTTCTTTTTGCATTACCAGAGCATATAGAGCCTCTAGCAGGAACTGTAATCCCTCAAGGAGAAGAGGGCTCAGATGAAAGGAGAGAAGGAAAACTGTGGGATAGAGCAGCAACTTGAGAGTCATGGGAGTTCAGTAGCTATAAGATTAATTTAACACTGAAAAGGGAGGTTCTGGACTCCCAGTCCAAAACCATACACACTCGGCCATTCTGTGTCTGCCTTCTTCCATGCACTGGGAGGGAAGGCAGGGACTGGGCTCTGGAGGGGAGCTGGCTCCAGCGTGCTTCCATCAGAAAGGACTGTGCTGGAATGGAGCCTCTTGAAGGATGAAAGAAAGGGGGAGACTATACTTGGCTTTTGTGCCCATGGTTCAGTCATGACAGAAATGGATCCAAAGTAGCACTGAGGTGAACCTATGGCTTCACCTCAACATTTTCCTAAGGAGAACATATTCCTAAGGAGGCTTCTGTATTTTGGAGTGTAGTCTGCTTCTCTTGTGCTTGTCACTGTAAGATCACCAATGACCTTTTGGTAACAACTTTTACTAGAAATGGGCAACTTGGGGAAAAACCTGAACTTGGTTCCAAGCCAAAGCATCTGGTTTACTTCCACATGTCCAAACACCAGTAATACTCTAAATCTATCTGCAGGCATGTACCATACAAAAATGTGCCAAATTATATACATTGGAAAGTGGTTGCCAAGAAATAATGACAGTAATTATTTTCACAGGCTTTTTATTTTTTTTGGCTTGTCCACATCTGGAGCCCAGAAATAAGTCAAACTCGGGCAATGTGCTGGAATCTGAATTTCACGTTAACCACCTTCTTGGCATCCCTCTGGCAACACATTTGCCCCAATGGCTGATAGACAGTGTGGTTCCTCTGTGGACTGCACCAGCTGGGAGTTGCAGCAGAACTTATCTTACCAGAATTAACTTGGGGACAGGATCTTCCCTGGATGGGAGGATGAATTGAAAATCCAATTGAAAAGTCAAACACAGAAGGAAAAAATATTGTCAAATACTTCTACCTTCTGAATCTTCTATTTCAGTATTCTTTAGCATGAGTGTTTGCTCCCTGCTTTTCCCAGCTCAGCCAGAGAAGCCTATCTGCTTTGTAATTAGCAGGCTGGTGTCTGGTGCCTGAAAAACTCTACCCATCTCACTGGTTTAATGTTTCAGAAAGGCTTAAATTTGAAAAAAGCATAAACATCTGGGTTGCATTCCTTAAGCATCCTCACATATCCTGAGCTGGGAAAAGCAGAATGGTACATTGGATAAGCTGCCATCTGAAGGTTTAAAGACTTCTGGTTAGTGCTTTGTAAGATATAACTTGGCATTTTGTGGTACTTTTCACTTCTGGGCCGTATTTTCCTTACTTCCTTTGACGTTTGTTTTCAGGTTTCTGATATTATTGTGATTTGACTAGAAAACTGGTCTTAGTTTTGAATGTACAAACTTCTTTGGTTTTATGCCTACAAGTAGGTACCAGGCATTTATGTTAAAGGATCAAGAATTGCTGAGGAGATGTTTTCCTGCAGCCTGTTACCTCATTCATCAAGAATTCAGTGGTATCTGAAGCAGCTTTCTTCTTTCTAAAGCTAGTATAAGAACCACTGTGTTTTCAAGGCTTTATCCCCTGTGCCTTTTAAATAGCTTTGCTTTTCTATGGCAGAGTTGTAGCAGGGGTCCCGTGCTCTGCATGGCGCGTGCGAAGATGCTGATTTCAACAGGATTCGCAGTAGAACGTCAGGAGCTTATGAGGCTCGTGATATTGTAAACAACAGAAAAGAGTGTGTCAAAATGCAAGGCACATACAAAACTCTCTGGAATGTGCAAAGTGTGTTTTTAGTGTGGTACAGGAGTCAGGGTAACATGGTCTCCTCGTTGGACTATGTCAATCCTTGCTGCTTTGCAGCCTGCCTGTGCTGGGACATATGACTTGGTGGCATGTGCAAGAACAGTGTTTTCCCAATCCCTTTTCCTTTTCCCAAACAATTTGTTCCCCAGCACTTAGGTAAGCATAACCTTGGTCTCTGTTGTTTGAATCAAAATTGTTCCTGTGTGAGTTCTTGGCTCTTGAAAGCAGCTGCTGTTCTCTAGCAAAGTCTCACTGGATTTGTAGACACTGTGAAGTTGGTAGTCTGAGCATGGAATAACACACCTTTCCTGGCACAAAGAATGAGATAATGGAATTAGTGGGGGAAAACCTCAGCGTAGAGCAGGTCGGGGGGCAGGACAAAGGTTGAGCCAAGTTTGTGGGTGTTTCTTCCTGTGATGTGAACACTGTTACCAGTGACAGAGGTGCAAGGATAGACAGCTGAGATCAATGACAGGCACAGAATGAAGCTCCTCTCTTGTATGCTGCTCTGCCATGGGGTTCTTTTAAATTGCCTATCTGTGTCAAACAAAAGATGAAATAAGTGCATAGAGCTTGCTCTGGAAAGACTTCCTCTGTGTCTCCAGTACTTGCTCAGCATATTTTTATTACAATGAAGAAATACTTTCCAGTTAGTCAGCTAAAAGATCCTTATTTGTTTATTCAATTTAACTGAACCATGGAAGTCTAGGGGGATAGTTCAATGCTATGTTTGGGAAACAGCATATATGCTCCTTGATTCTGAACAGGAGGCTGGTACTTGATCTATCTGCCCTGCTACTGGTGTCAAAAACAAGATTTAAATTGACCCTAAAAGATATAATGAAGTGGCCTGCTGAAAAAATCTCCTAATTTCTTAAGAATCAGAATAATATGTGGCTGATAGGTTCAATTTAACCTTCATTCACTGAGCCAGTTTGACATTGGCTGAATTCCCCCTGCCCCAGCATATCTTTCACAGTCATCATGCAATCTACTACTGAAAAGAAGGTTACTGTCTCCTTGTTAGCACCAGTGGGATGCAAGCCTGACTGAAAATCCCCCTGAGAGGTGTTAGATGTGCTGCAGGTGCAGTCCTGTGGAACAAAATTCCACAGGGAATTTGTTGAGGCACAAGGGGAGAAATACAGAGATGACTTCTGAGTTCTTTCATACCTCCATGAGGACTAAACCAGCAATGCAGCCTGTGTCTCCCAAAGAAGAAAGTTTGTTCTTCTGGACAAGCAGTTTTAAGATCTTATTTTCTATTACTTTAGGAAGTTATGAGTCCTTGGGTATCGATTCTGTGTAGGGTGAAGCAGAGACATCCCATGGCAGCATTTGCCTTCTGTGGCTCTGAATCAGCAGGCTATGAACAACTTAGTGCTCTGCTCTTGAAACCTCTCTGGGATGTCAAAAAGTCATAGGCCCCTCCATCCTTTGGGCTGGACTATTTGCCATATCAAAACTACTATGGAGTCTCTAGATTGGAAAAACTACTCTTCAAGACCTCTGTTCCCACTCTAGAGGATGGGGTGGCATGTTTGTGGGGTGCCTGCTCTGGGGCAGGGACTGCTATGAATCCCCTCTGGCTTTGAGGGCTTCCCCAGCAGTTGAGAAGCTGGGGAACTGCAGGATTTCCTGAGGTGTTTGGGAACTCCAGGAGTCATAGTAGGACACTCTATTATGGGGAAATAAAACTGCAATGTTTCTTACATGAAAAACAAGCAGTCTCTTCCTTTGACATATTATATCAAAGTCATTAATTTTTCATCCCAGAGGAAGAAAACACCCTCAGAGTATCAGTGTTTGTAAGGAACAGAAATGTTGAGTGATGTGTGGCTTCTCTTTTTTTAGGGTAATGATGCCACAAAGGCATCAGCCAGCTATGTGCTTGCACTTTCTTTTGGAAACAATATTGCTTTCTTAAACTTTCTCAGACTAAAGCTTTCAAGGCTTTCTCAGGGACTGAAGACCTCCCTGTAGCTGGGCTCTTACCAAAGAGGTTCCTCAGGGCTGGAGGATACAAAGAGGGATATCATATTTCTTGGTCATCTTGAAAAGGACTTGCAGCCTCATCAACAATCCCCTCTGAAAAGGTTTAGAACAGTGATGACCGATGTGAAAAATGCCTGTGGTGGCTGTCCGGCTGTGGTTACACAGCACCTGCAAGGCTCATGGATAGGAGATACTAGGGGGAGAGTTTGCAGAATTTGAGGCATGAAGAAAAGATATCCTAAGAGGAGATAAAATTGAGGGGTTTGACTTCAGAGACCTATATGCTTTCATTTAAACCTAGGTGGTGTGCCTGTGTATAATATGTAAATATGTCTTTGTAAAGATTGAATTGATTAAACAATGGTCAAGGCAAGAAGGAAACAGGCTTGGTACACGAACTAGAGCAAGGTAAAGGAAACTGCTTTTAGGTCCATTATTTATGATATCTAGACATAGCATCATGAGGTTGAATATAATGGATATCTTATTCACTAGCAGGGCTCATATGTATCTGTGATGCTGCTTCTGGCTTGAGTGTAACCCTTTGGCTGCATTTATTTGCCATTTATGGTTCTTTTAGTGAGGGTCAAGGGTCAGAGGATAGACAAAACAAGTATTCTTCCCACTCTTTAAGTATGTGTTACCTGGGGTTCAATGACCACCCCAAAATGGATGCCACTTCCAGCACTGGTGGTGGACAGCAGAGAAGTTCTCACAAATCTGAATGCAACAGTGGAAACTGGAACAGCATCTGCTACGCAGAGAAGCATTTTTTGCTCACAAAAATCATTGCTGGCTCACAGTGAACTAGAAAAAGCTGTCCTCTGGACTGTGATATGTTAAACACTTGCAGTTCAAGGCTCTCTGGTAGTCCCTAGCTGATGTTACCCACAAAGGCCCCATTGAGCTCTAGTGGAGCAGGACAGCACCCAAGAGACAGATGGATCATGAGGGGTCTTTCCTGTGCAAAGCTCTGGATGTCAATGCCTTGCAGATGCTGTGGAAGAACAAAACATGGGGCTGTAAATGGAAAAGCAAGAAGATCATGATATAAATATTGCTGGAGTGGAAAGCCTTATCTATAAAGAAATAAAAAATGTACAGTCAGCTTTGCACTAGACAGCTCTTGCAGCACAGGAGAGCTGTGAAATGAACACCTGGCTGGAAGAAAACTTCTTGGGTATGATGGCCATTGGCCAAGCTCCAGGGTTGGAATGAAAACTGTAAATCAGAAAACTTTCTCACTGGTCTCGCTGGCTGTGCAGGATCTCAGAAGCTGCATCTCCCTCTTTGTGCAGGCATTGCTGATTGCAGTGTAGGTGGTCTGAGGCTCTCAGTGTTCCTCTAATTTCAGTTGCCTTCCTCCTGACAAGAAAGTTAGGGATTTATGATGGGAGAACTGTCCAAGAAATGCTGCTAAACCAGCACGGGAAGCTTTCCTCGAGGCATGATCTTCAGAGCAGCACAACAGAGCCTGGATGGTGAGAAGACCTGGCTGCAGCTTGGGAAGCAGCTGTTCCCTTTTCTCATCTTGTGCCCACCGCGTACCGGGTTCCTGCTTATCCTGTCTCATCTCTGTGGCAACATGTGGCAGACCTGATCCCTTATGGAATAGCATTTTTACCTATGCTGATTGCATAACAGATTTATACAAGGTTGACCGTGCTTTCATTTTGGACAATCAGTGTGGGTTTTTCCTTATGAAGTAAATAATTGCCAAGTCCAATACAGCAGCAGTGTTTTGTGCTTCAGAGATGGTACCTGAAATGAAGGAGAAACAAAGTGCAAATCATCAGCTCTAATCCACTGATCAAAGACAATCAAATTTATAGAAGGGAACAGCTAAGAGAATTCTTCCATTCCTCCTGAATCTTATGGAAATTTTACTGGATTCAGTAAGACCAGGTCAAAATTATTTTTATAATGAACACTTTCTACCTGTGGTACGTAATTTAAACTTTGCTTGAAATGCCATCATACCACTTTCATTTCTTGTTTTCAAAGAAATATTTTGAAATATATGCATAGCCTTTCTATGACTTGCTGTCTGTCTATAAGGTATGTTGTGCAATTTACAACTTCAGTTTTCAATGTCACCTTGACTACTAACAAGTAGTTAAAATGGTGACATTGAAATACCAAGTTTTCAAGTATGCCGAAGGGCAGGTGAGGATTTGTCCTTCTTTCTGTTAAAAGTGGAGTATAAATGTTATATAGGTAACTTCAGTTCTAGGAAAATTATTGGTATAATTTTCTTTACCAGCACAGTTCCCAACCATAGACAAATTAAAAAAAAAAAAAAAAAAAAGCCTTGGTGATTAATTCACAAACAGGATGAGAGCAATCTGCATTGTTTCCATGCATTAGTCAGTTAAAATACTCCTGGCAAATCCTATCCCTTTATCACCCTAATCCTCCAAGTCTGGAAGGAAAATGCAAAAGCATGTTTCAAATGGGAAAGCACTCTCAGCCCCTCTCCCTGTTAACAACTTGCTTTTCAACCTCACACCATCTTGGGGCATTATTTGACTTAACACTGAGTTCCCATTAGTATATGCAGAACAGAAAATTCAATTTACCATCTCTAGGGTCTCGGCTGACAATTATTCCCCTGACACAAGACAAATGGTTTGGCTGTGTGCGTGTGAGCAAGAAGCTTCCTACCACTGCACTTTCTCTCAGAGAATTGCTCTGTTGCTCTTTGTTTTGGAAATACTGACTTTTGAATCTGGGAAATCAAACCACCAAGGCGACACATTGTCTCAGAGAAGTCACGGGCTGCACATCTGAAACACACTGCTCTTCTGCTAGAGATGTTAGCAGTGTAAACTGTGTTCTTGATTGCTTTATTAGTTGTGTGTAGTCATTGTTCTTGCCAAAAAAGGCACAAAATCATGGATATTTTTTGCCAACAAAAACTACTTTGGTGGCTTTACCTTAGGACACAGAACTCTTCTATGTCTTCATCTGGCAAAGTCCAGCACTGCAGCCCAGTTCTTTGTGCATCATTGAGCCCTGGCTCTGTTGCACAGGAGTGGGGAAGCAGCCGAGAGGAGCAAGTGGCAATGTAGAAGCTCCTTCAAGCAAAACTTCAGCCTGGGATCCCTGAGGAGCATAAGAAAAGAGAAGCAAGACCTGGTGTACTGGGCCGGGGGGGGGCTTGCGGAGAGTTATCAGTCAACAGCTGTAAGCCCAGACTCCTTGCAGCTGATAACAGATCTGCTCATTCAGCCTGGCCACTCGTGCATGGAAAATCAAAGAAGACTGAAATCTGTTCGGGGCAGGGGGAGGGGAATTACCCAGCCTTCAGTAAATGCCAGACTACCACAAAACTCTTTTCAAGACACCATGTGTAGCAGGGGAGGATTCGCTTACCACTACTCCTTTTAAAGATGCCTCTGCTGATTATTGATCTGTGACACGGACAGTCCACTCACCTCTTGTAGCAGGAAATTAGGAATATCTGTATTTGGGGTTTGTGGTTTGAATTCTTGGTCAGTAGCAGTTGATAGAAATATTGATGTTTCTCAAACTATAGTTATTTACAAGCCCATGTTGCCTTCAAGCAAACTAGAGATGGATAAAATTCCAACCTACTTTTAATTGCCTAACAACACTTCCAGTTTCTTACTCTGTCAGACACTAAAGAGCTTCCTTGTCTATAAGGCTACATGCAGCAATAAAACTGAGCACAGAATAGCGCTTATAGTGTTTAAAAAAACCCAAATTTCTGCATCCATGTCTAAATTGTTATAAAACATATGGTTCTCTCTTGCAGCCTCTAGGCTACTAGATATTTGCTTGGCTGCAACCACTTGTGTAGAGCAAGGATCCCCTCTCCTCCCTGTTTTTTTAATGGTAAGGAAACCTAGGCACATCCCAGAGGGCAGAGCTGCTGCATCCTCTGAAAATTTTTTGGTCTGGATAATGGAGGGGACCAGGAGCCTGAAGAAATACAATGGTACATCCCAGTGAGAGTGCAGCCCTTGAGACTGTGAGTGCCCTGGAGCAGGGACACAGTGGAGAGATCTCTATGAAACCTCCCATGAATATGTAGGTGGGAACAATGTGCAAGAACAAGCTTCTGAGTGAAAAAAATACCTCTGGATGGGCCAGTGTCAAAGAGGCAGAAACAAAACTGTACATCCAGGACAACGACTAGAACCCAGAATAGGTATGGGCCTGTTTACGATGGGGGTGCTTCACAGGAGTCAAAAGGAATAGGGTTTTTGGGGACAAGATTTGCTGCTATGTCTGAAAGACAAACCTTACAGAACCTACCCAATTAACTCAGTAGAGAGGTCTCTCAAAAGCTGCTGGTGCTCATTATCCCTCTGCAACAGCTTGGCACCTCCAGAGCTTGAAGGTTATAAAGTCCAGAGACTTTATAAAAAAAGTCCAGTCTCTGTCTGAAAGACACTAACTATGCAAATGCAATGTGAGCCATTATCGTTAAGGTCCTTTCATGTTCTTACTCAAATCACTGATGCACCTTCTGTGTCCAGCTGACCAAGCAGTATTTCTTGCATTATAGGATTCTGATTCCACGTCCATTGTTAATGTTCATTACTTTCTTAGAGAGCTACAATTTCATTATTAATACATCAGTGTAACAGAGCACAGATTACATAAATGCATTTCTGAGCATTAGCTAAATATTAGTTTTAAGAACAAAATATGCTTCCTGTGCCAACAATATGTTCCTTCTTATACAAATACTTTATGGCTACAATTCCAAAAGTACTTGGAAAAGGCTTTTATTGTCTTAAAAGAATATGGTAAAATAAATATTTGCTTATCTTCTCCTTCTTCTAAGGAAAATCAGGATTTTGAAAGGTGGTTACCATGAATGTTTGAATTTGTTCAATGATAGTATCAGTAAATGATAAACTCCTTATCTCTATGAGAATCAGAGGCTGAGTTCCTTGTGTCTGATCTGTTTCACAACCATTGGCTGTGGTGTGGTTGTCTCTAACTCTGGTGGTCTCCCTAGCCCTGTCTGGAGAGCTGATGTTGTTTGAGCTGAGGAGAGTCCCACAGCTGAGCAATGGGATGAGAGCAGGGCGATGATCATAGTCCAGTGTCACCCGTTTTGGAGCCGAAGCTGGTCCAAAAGCTGGTTTAGCTGCAAACAGATATTTGGAGCATGGATGTGATATATCTAAAGTATTGTTTTTCTGTGGTCAAAACTGGGCTGCAGCTGTCTGTGGGACTAAGGAGACTTGGAGCTGGGTTTGGTTGATCCTATTACAATAGCAATTGAGTGCTTGGAGTATCTCCTTGTGTTGGCTTTCTTGGAAGAACTGGGGCTAAACTGTAACACCTACCTCCTGCTCCAGGGCAGAAGCTGGTGCCTCATCACATGCTTGGGGGGATGTCTCCCTCCTGCTGGCCTTGGACAGACAGACATGGTGGCTGCAGCTGGTTGCACCACGGATCTTCTGTCCTGCATGGATTCCCGGTATTGTTTTGGTCCATTATTATGAGACAGTCTCCACTTCAGGTCTAATTTCTTGAAAGACAGCAAAAGGACTGGGCTGCTTTATAAGAAAGTTCCTGTGCTTTAATGTTTCCCTCTCACCCTGTGCTTTCATGTTTTAGCCTTGAAACTGAACTTGGGAATTATTTGGAGATGCTCTGAACAGGTCTCTTCTCATTCTGTTCAGGGAAGCCTCAATGCTCACACTGCTGAACTCATCAGTTTTAGCACATCATTTTGGGACCTCTTTAAAATGCAAGCTAGTTGTGTTATCTCCTCCAGAGATATTCACGGGACTGATGCTCTGGTGGATTAAATTAGTTTATGCATTGTAAACAATAGGCTGATGGAGCTGAAGTGCTGAGGTCCTTTTTTAATCAGAGGCACCAGATTAACTTGCTTTTAGTCTTTCAGAAACTCACTTACTCTTAATGAGTTTACCATGATATAGGTCCACAAATTTCCTGTCTGGCTTCTTTTGGCACTCTTAGATAAAAATGCCATCTGGGAAGGAGATTTATTGGTTTTGAGATGATGTCCCTTCCTTATCACCTTGTTTTGCTGGCCCTGAGCTCATCCAAGATAGCAGTACTTACCTAGACAGCATCAGTTTGTCAGACACAAATTGTGGAAAAATAAATTTAAAATACCTTGACCTTTCTACCCCACTAAGATAGGATTTCTTTTTTCCATAGTAAAACCTCTTGCTAATGTAAAATGCTTACATAGATATGTATATAAATATGTGTATGCATACAAATAAAAACGTTTAGCCTTTATCTAATATTCTGCTCTGCTTCCACTGTAAACTCTGCCACAGTTTTGTCATGGAAGGTTTTCTATTTTTCATCTGTATTTATTTTGCAGAAGTGAGTTTTGAGCTTCAAAAGGCATCTGTGTGCTAAGATGCCAGTGCCAGCCAGGGGGAGTTCTGTGGCACAGTTTTATTTAGAGACCCTTCAGCTCAACACAATTTTCACTATTTAAGTCCATGTGTATGGCTGCCCTAGAGGGATGAGTGTAGCCACTGGGTGAAGTTTGGCCAAAGCACCACAGATACTTCCCATGACATCCAGGTGACAAGGACTTCCCCACTCTCCATTTCTGGGGCCTCAGAAAACTATACGACATCATTTTATCAAGGTGGCACCAGAAAAATGAGCTCAAATACTCACTGCTGCAAGTGGCCAGGGCTCTTCCTCGTAGCCAAAAACGAAGCAAAGGAGAAAAACTTGGAAAATATTGTTACGGCTATAGAAGTTGCCAGGGCTTGTGATGTGTGTATTCTCACATGTGTTATGGTAAGGTAACGTGGAGGACAAGGCTTCTGTTAATGCTTTGCACTTGAGCTCTAGCAATAGCACTTAAAATTTGTTCAAGACTTAAAACAAAAAAATCCTGTGTCTTGTTGTAAACTTTATGTAGAAAATGCCTTATCCAGAAGTTATGTAGAAAAGAGAAAATAGAAATGTGTTTCTTGTTCTGTGTGAGCTGTAGGAAGGTTATCCCTTCATATTTAACCTTTGGTATTGAGGGATGAGTGTGTCCTTTTTTTGTTTGCGTGAATTGCATTCCTGCATGGATCTGAGCTGTCACTACTGAGGTGCTGCTTCTTCAGTCATTAAAGAAACATTTTAGAAGAATGAGTCTGTGTTTTCAGAAATATGTAGAGAAAGGCTTAAGCACAAATTGGAGGAGGGCATAGAAATTTACAGTGATGTTCATAGCATCATTTATTAATTACAATAATAGCAGATTATGGTAAGTTCTCTGTAGTTTATACAGATTTGCTCCACTGCTCATGACTGACTAAACTTGAAGGGGCTCGTGGGTATAAAAAACAAGCTCTGCTGAAATTATTTAAAATAACCTAAACATTTAAAAGAGTGTGCACTTTTAACTGGTGAAATTTATCTTGTGGCAATGCAGCCATGTACTGCACGACAGTAGAGGGTTGCCTCAAGAAATGTATGTGATGTGCGAGGAGGGGATCTTTCAAATGTGCTTTAAAAGCATTGCTTTACTTTCCTTGCACTTGTACTTTATTCCCTTTTATTGGTTTTGCCACAAGTTTCTTACAGCAAAATGTTCCTCTGATGTAGGAGACTGATAGTTAATTGGTTCCAAGGGATAACTTTACAATGAATTTTCTTTCCTGTGAGTCTTTATAGCTACAGAGAAGGAAGCTGATACATAAGCAAAACTAACTTTTGCTTCTTCCTCTCCATAAAATTTGTGCTTAATGATCTTGCCTCTTCCTCAGGGCTGTTTTTTACCGCAGTGTCCTAATCCAAGCTCTGATCTCACTTTCACTTAGCCTCTGAGCTCTGATGAGCTGTCAGCACTTGATGCTGTCCCTTTCACTCCTTAGTCTCTCATTTAAGAGTGGAGTATTTGACTCTCAGGGGCTCTAGCCATCAGCTAAATTTTTACAGGACTCTCTTAAAGGAATATTTTGTATTTGTTGCCCTGCTAATGGAAGATGTGAGAGCTGCATTTGCCCTATCCCAGCATGCACATGGGAAATTATCATCATGTCAAATTACAGCTTCTGACTCCTGCCAGACAATCCCCTGCCTTATCTTATCTATCTACATTTTTTAATGCCGTGCTCATCATTATGGCATCTAAGTGCCTTAAAAGTTTTCCATTGCTTCAGAGGAAAGATGCATTTATGGGTGTGTTAGTGGAAAACTTTCCCTGGTTCTGGCTATTTGGTCAATCTGTGCATGAACAAGGGTGATAAAGGTTAAAGCGAAGTAACACCGAAAAAGTGACCTTCTAGTGCAACTACTGCAACAGCCTTTGACTTGACAAACCTGATCCTTGTTGATATTTTGTCCAAAATACGTTGGGTGACTTTTACTTCTGGTTATGTTTAGGGATTAGCTGGATTCTGCAATGCTTCTGGCACTGGTGGTGGAGTGAGGAAGTAAGAACTGACACAGGCTCTTGCTCTGTTCCTGTTCATGCTCTCATAGTAATCTTGGGTCTGGTTTGAAGCATTTGAGCCTTTTTGGTTGCCAAGTAGGGGGCACATTCATTGGAAATAAACCAGTTTCTTTTCTGCATTTGAGTTCTAATTTGTACTTCACATTGTAAGGAGACCTGGTGCAAAGGCTATTGGATGTTAAATAAAACAATTTAAACTAGGAATTGTTGAGATGGCAAGACGCCTGCAAGGGATTTCTTCCTCATTAATCACAATTCTGAGCAAAACCATCATTTATGTCTCATAAATGTTCTGGGATGTCAGTCGTACACAACTGCTGTTTATTTTTCAACATGTACCAAAGGGCATAAGAATGTAATGTAAGGGTTGAAACCCATGTGTGTATATAGGCATGTGCTTCTGCATGTGTGAGTGCTGCTGGCACCCTTCACGTGGCAGATCTGTGTCTCTAGCTCTTTTACTGTCTTCCACTCACTCCAGTTCCTCCGTCTCCAGAGGTCTGGTCTGAAGGCAGACACCTGACTAATGCTGGAGACCAAAGCATCACTCGCCAAGCACTGCCTTTGTCCTTGAGACCCCTCCCAACCATCAGGATCCTTCTATGGCTCCTGGGATATCAGATTTTGCCTGTGCACTGGCTGTGGTTGCTATTGTGCCTTTCCTAGAGGTTTGTGTTGTTGCGATGTGCTGTGCACTGCTGCCGCCGCCCAGCTCAGTGCTAGGAGGCAGGCTGGGAGCTCTTTGATCCTCTCCTCAAGTCACAGCTGATCCATGGAGATCCTCATCTGATCTGACAGGTCTCTGTGTTTTCACCCTTTGACCTAGAGCAGTGTTGGCAAAATTAGCAGGCCAAAAGCAAGCTCATAGTAGTTTATTGTTTGTAGCCATTTGCAGTAGAGTGTGGCTGTGATGTTATTCCCAGAGCTTCTCTGTCAGCAAGGAGGGGTGATGCTTGTACTCTGGTGATAATTTGGATTGGGGGAGCAGGCCAAGGGTTGAGATATTGCAAAGAGATTTTACTATTCTTTCCTACTGTCGTAGAGATTTCAAGGCAAACAATAGTAGTAAATGCAGATTCTCAAGACAAAAGGAGGAGCTTTCTGGCAGTTAGTTCTTCCCTCTTGCTAGATCATGGGGAAGGGGAATGCAGAGGTGTGTCTTGGTGCCAATGAAAACATTTTAACTTGTTTAACATCTCACTTAGCTGTACTGCAGGTTGTTTCCTTTTTTTTGTACCTTAGCATAGCAGCAGCTTGCAAATAATGCCAGAGTTTCATCTGCAAGTCTCTGGACTGTCAGAGATGAACTTGTTCTGCTGACATGCTCAAAAAGAAAAAAATCACAATGAAACACAAGAAGGAGAGCGCTTAATTTGGCCTGCAGACTGTACTTCATCCCACTCAAACCGGGTCAGTGTAAAGCAAATAAACTGCAGTCATGTGTGTTCTACTGTAGGAGCTGTTGTGCTGCCTTTGATCTTGGAGAAAGTATGAAACTCCTGGATCTGACTCATCAAGGTTCTCCTTCATGCCCCTAATAAAAAACATACAAGCCGTCCTGTTGAAGTTGGTAGGATGACCCACCCATATGCCTAAATTTAAGCACACACCTAAAGTGTCTGGCTTATGCAGGGAGGTTTCAATCTCTCTTGGACAATGTTGCTTGGACTTCCACTGAGCTGTTCTACAAGAAGAGAAGAAGTTGAGAGGACACAGAGGGGAAGATAGAGATTTGATCCAGATCCTCCTTCAGCAGACAATTTTTGCTACTCAAGGTACAGTTGCTAAAGTCTGTGTGATTGGCTTTGCTGCGTGCTGAAAGATTGCTTCCTCCAAGCTTGTGCTCCAGTTTCCTGCCTTGTAATTAGCTCTTCCACATGGTTACCCCAATGTGCACAGCATGCAGTCATATGATGAGCTTATGGCACTGGACATCCTCAGCCAGCCGAATCACAAGGCAGCGCATTAAATCCTGCCCACCAGGCCTGCCGGACAGTAACACAGGCTGACGGGAGGAGGGGCTGGCTGTGGAGAAGCAACCCCTGAGGGCAGGGACTGGGTTGCCTTTGGGCAGAAAGGGATTACTGCAGTGTTTTGAGAAGCACAGTGCCTTGTCTGTGCCAGGAGGGTCACAGCAGATGCACCAGCCTGCTGTGCAGGGCCCACTTGGAGATGCCTGATGTCCTGGCACCCACAGCACAGGGGCTTCTGTAGTGGGCTGGGCTGAGATGTCTTTTCCCTGTAATCTCAAGGTGGGGGCAAAAGAAGGAAAGGAGAGGGGTACTGTGCTCAGGAACAATGTCTGAGTACCTTGCACTGGGAAATCAGATTTCAGCCATGATGATTTGTTCTCTGAAGAAGAGTAACAATGATGCTCCATCTTTACAGGCAGCTCCAGCCTCAGGCAGATGCCACTATCACCAGGCATCCCCCTGGCTGCTCACTGCTCTGCTCATTCTTCCTGATGGTGTGGCTAACCCTGGGGTTTGGGGCAGCTGCAATTCCCCCCCACTCATGAAAGTCACTGGGCAACACTGGCCTTTATTTTCCACTCCATTATGCCTCAAAGGCCAAGCTTTCATCTGGACCAAATTTGCACCTCTCTGCTGACTGCTGTAAAAGGCTCTCGAGAAGCCTAGGAGGAAAAAAATGGGGGGATATGCTGTGATTTTATCAAATCTGGCTTGGACTGAGTTACACAGCTTTCTCTGCACAGAGGGACACCACTGAAATAGACAGGTTTGACTCCAAGTTTCATAATGAAGATTTACCCTTTCTTTGAGTACCTGCAGTTCCCAATTAAAATCTTAACTTGAAGAGACAGATGTAATTTCATTGGATCTGACTCTTCAAGTCCTTTTGTGCAATTTCCTGGTTTATAAGGTTTTATTTTAAAGCCTCTGTTTTCCAAAGTGGTGTTTGGTGTCTTGCTGTTTTCATGTCAAAACAACTGGGAGCAAGGTGACCTGAGCTCCTTTCTAGAGCCATGGCAACAGAGGAGCTGATAAATACAAACAAGGTCAATCCCAAACTTGAATTATGTCAGATCAGTCTCCTGATGAGAAAAATGAAGAAGTGAGAGAAGAATCTACTAGAAAACACCAAATTAGATAGGGTAAGCACCATGTAGTGTTAGTTTAATGTATTTTAAATGTTTCCAATATGTTTTACAAAAAATTGCTTGAAGGTTAAGTACTCGTGGAAGGATGAATGTTATCTATAAGGGTTTTTCAGTGGCAGGAGATTTGCACCACAACAGGCAGCTGTTCTGGCCGTTCAAAGGAACCCATGGTCCTTTCGAGTCATGATTAATCAGGAGGCATCCATGATCAAATCTGATACATCCTGTCTCAATACTTTATTTTAGCCCTCTTGATTGTTGAGAGAGTGAGCCATGAGTTGTGTTCATCTGCCTCATGCTGTGTGTTGTGGTGTCACCAGGAACCACTCAAAGCCTCTGCTGCCCTGAGGACCAGCTGTGAACTACCAGCTTCTGGAAACGCCACACAGTGCTGCAAGTCCTGGTGGAGTGAGGGTGTCTGTCAGGGCTGGGACTTGCAGCTCCCCTGCTTTTGAGGCTTTTCGAGCTTCATGGCTGCTGAGGCCAGGGGCTTGAATGGGCATCCCTTGGGGGTGTTGGTGGGTGACTCAGTGTAGCTCTCGCCCACTTATTTCTTTGTTATGTCGATATGGTGATCCTTCTCTTTCCTGAGTATGCCATGTGCCTTTGGCTGTCTAATGGATCATTTTAAGTCCCAGGTAATGTGTTTTGGAGCCACATCACGTTACAGAATAGGTGTGACTCCTTGCCAGAGAACAGCAACAGTCTTCCTCTTGCCTTGCCCCAGTTACAGGAGTTACAGCCAGAGTGCGAGGACAACTCCTTCCCTGCCTGTGTTTCCAGCCCTGGTCGCCTTATTCTGTGCCTATCTCACCCGTTCAAGTATGACACTTCTCTGATAACACCCCCCACAGAGGAAACAGCCCCCCCACCCTTTGCTGCCCTTTTTGTGTTGCCTGCGCTGGGTATTTGTTTGCAGAGAGCTTGCATCAACACTCCATACTGCTTTAGACTAAGCAGACTAATAGACTCTTTCAACACCTCCATAGCGCTGCCCGCTGTCGTAATCATTCAGCGGTCATGGCCCTCTGCAAACAGCAGCACTGAACTCGCTGTTCAATTACCAATTTATTATTCTAAGATGTCTGGGGAGCGGAGTGGTGATAGCCACATGCCAATATGGCTGTGGGCTGCTTGTGAAGTTCCTCGTGGGATGTGGAGAGCCAAGCCAGGGGTCTGAGCAGTTCTGTTAGGCTGGTGACTGACAGCATCTGACATAGGCTTAAAATAACCCACCCCAGAAAAGAAAACACATCTTCCTCCAAATGAATTTCTAATATGTATAAACAGCTCAGAGGTGGGTGCCTGTGTTTGGGAGTCAAGGCTTTGTTGGCCTGCCTTGTTGACCTACCTTGTCAAGGTGTGCTGACCTGCCAGGACTCCCTGTCTCTAGCAGTGCTGGTTCAGCAAGCTTGCAGCCAAGTCCTTCTGGTACTGAAGAACTTGGTTGCTTTGGGGTTTGGTGAAGCCACCGTGGAATAACCCATTTTTTTCTGAAATTCACAAGTTAAGCAGGATCCGATCCTCACTTTGGGCTGATGAAAACCGAGTCTTTCCTGATGCTGACACAATGGCCCCTGGCTAGAGAGGGTCTCACGCTGTAACACTTGTTCTGGGCTGGTTCCCGCAGTGATCCTTGGAGGAAAGCTGGGGCACAACGACTGAAATAACAAGAGCTAATCATCACGAAAACACATCTGTTGGGTTCAGAGTGCGTACGCTTTGTAAAGTGTGGCTGCTATTAGAAAGCTCAAAGTCTTCTATGGCGCTAGAAAACTGAGCTTTCTTGAAATATTCAGTTATGCCAAGAAAAAATGAAGACATAGTGGATTTCTCTGTGGCTCCAGAAATCTGAGGAAGCCTCCCAAAACTCAATATCCACTCCTGAAGTGTCCATATAAAACAATTTATCTTCTTATGACTGGCTTGTCAAACAAGAATCACTTGTAGAATTCTTCCATTCACTAACTTCCTCAATTATGGCTTTTTTTTTTTTCCTTTAATCTCCATTCCCTGATCTCTCTCTCTGCAATTCAGTGTATTCTAAATGCATGCTGAAGGTGTCCATGCCAGCTTAGTAAGTGGAAGGATTTGTTGGAAGTTTTCTTCTGAGTTGGTATAATCCAAAGCAAAACATTGCCATTTATATTTGCCACTCATTGCAGACTCATTACTTCTCTTAGCAGGAAGGCATCCAAGAGATAAGAAAGTTAAATCAGACCAGTGCATGTATTTTAACATGTCTAAAATCCTGCTTATGCTATTATGCCTCATTCCTTGTTATTGCTGACTTGTGAAAAGGATAAATCTACCAACAGTAAAATCCTTCTGGTAGATTGCTTATTCCAAATTTCTCTCTTGTGTTGCAGCTTAAGCATTAGAAACAATTTTCTAATGAGACAGCTTTTTTTTTTTTTGTTTGATGGGGGTTGGTGCTGGTCCCTGTGAGCAAAAAAATCTGGTTGGTAAAGTGTCTATGTTTTATCTGTCAACAACCAGAGTGCTAGAGTAAAAAAAGGAGAAGTAGGCATTGCAGAATCTGACCAGGGAAATGCCGTTTCATGCCTTTGTATTTCAAAAACATCTAATGCCAATATTTTGGTTTGGGAACAGGGTTGGCTCTGTAGCAGCACAGCACTACAGAGCCACCTGACAGGGTGGAGGTGGAAGAGTGAGTATTGGCAGGAGGAAAGAGCAGCTGAGGAATGACTGCTCTAATGGGAAATTAAGTATAATGAAGGTTCTGTTGATTGCAGGAGTCCACTGATTTAGGGACTTCACCAACAGGATGAAGGAAAGAAGGTAAAAGAAAGGCCTATGGAGAGATTTATTTAATGTTGTCTAATAAAAAGGGAAAAAAAACCAACCCAAAAAACTAGAGAGAGCCAGAACAGATAAAGATGCAGATGAGTAGGAAAAAATATCTATATACTTTCAGGTTATGCAGAGTCCACATTTCTTTGGTGCTTTCTAACCCCAGTTCTTTCCCAGGCATCTTGGAAGATAGTAAGGATTCAGCTGGAATTGTCACAGCTCTGTTACCCACTGGTGGATAGGGTAATATCCCGTCTTCCAGGGAGTGGGGGTCCAGTAGGTTTACCTGGCATGATTTTTTGTCATGAGCGTCTAGGTATAAAACAAGCAACGTGATAATTCACTGATTTCCCACCTAAACTAAAGCATTGCCACCTTTGGAGTTTTAGTGGCTCTTTAAGATACAGATCTGTACCTCAAATGTTCTGCACCTATATTTTAGAAGATTCTATGAGGAAAAAACCTAAGGATAATCGGGAAATTAAAAACCCCCAAGCTTTGATTCAGACCTATGTTAAAAAGAGCTACTGAAAAATAGGAAGTTGTTAACCATCCCTTTCTTGTTAAGCTTCAGTGGAACCTTGCTTTCTGAATAGGTTTGGAGATGTCAGGCAGATGAAGTGAGCAAGTAGCATTTTCTGCCTCAAAAACTGGAATAGATGTTAATAGAATGAATGTTTTGCTTGGCAAACATTTTAAAAAGTCTTCCTTGCTATGCAATGAGGCTGAATTAATGGGTGTGAAAACATACATTAATATTTTCATTAAACGTCTGCTTATGCACACCTGTATCTATTTATGTGCCCTAATGTAAATAAGAGGACACAAAAACATAAGCACTGTGTGATGTTAAAGCACAAAGGTACTTCTAGAGACCTTGGTAAGAGGAACTGCAGTGCTAATCCTACTTTTTATTCTGTAAGCAGAGATGTAAACTGGAAAGAGCTCGGCTGGCATGGCTCACTTTGCCGAGCCTGGATGCAACTCACTCTTCCGAACTGTGAATGTCACCAAAGTGCAGTGGCTGCATTTATTCAGCAGTACCATCTAATAGCACAGTGTGCTTTAAGGAGCACATCTTCCTTTCAGTGCTGTGGCGGGGAATCGGTACTTGGTACATGCACATCTGACTCCCTATGCTCTTATTTTACATGGAAACAGGGCTGGAGTCCCAGGTTACTCATGGCATGGCAATAGAGCCAAGCACTTGCACAAAGGCAGAGGTCTGGGCCATATTCAGAAGGTGCAGGATGCAACACATGAAGTTATCCCCTTTATTTGTATTTCACCGTGGTGCGGATGGTTGAAAGCAACAAGTTTCCTGTACATATTACAGAAGCACCTTGGAGTATTCTCTGTCTTGGTTGCAGAATATTTTAATTGCTTTTTCATCTTGCATTATTTGAGGAAGCTGCAGATTGCACCCCTGAAACCAGATATGAGCATCCAACCTCCACCTGCTCTTTCTTCTCCCTGTTTAGCCACTTCTGTTTTCAAGGGGGTAGCCAGCAAAGCGCGTCTGTGCACGCAAATCCCTCCTCCTTGGTGGAATTACGTTGGGGATGAATTCAGCTCATTGCGCTTGCTTGGAAGGACCCAAAGGGTGGCTCCTATCACATCTCGTGGCTACCACCTTTGGCCAATATTAACAGTGATTCCTGCACAGTCAGCGAATTCTTTGGGAGGAAAAATCCACCCTTAGTCCCCATGCATATTACAAAGAGTGTTTTCGGCAGCATGAAACTGTAATCAGTGGAGCTCAGCTTGGCAATTTTAATCCCCTGCTGTCTAGTTTGGGGCTGCTTGTTATGCAGCCAGCATTCACTCAACATAATGGTTGCTACCTGCCAATGTGCTTTGAGGGATATTGTTAGCATTAAATTTGCCATTTACATTTTCATGTTTGACATAATTGAGGAATGAATGCTCTTATGAAAATTAAACTCGTGGTCCTCCTGGACTACTGTAACCCTGTTAAAATGTAATGCGATTCTTGATGCGTCTTCTTTAGGTTTTTATTAAATAGAATATCCGTATGACTAATTCCCCTGGCCTAAATGTAGGCTGGGAAGGAACATTATTGATAGGGCTGAGCACAAATGGCCCTCTATACTCAGCCTCTAATGGCCTAATAATGCATTATACTTGAATCAGAAATACTTTGAGTTGTAGTGCTTATTGCCATTATTGAAAACACCTGGATGCTCCATTCATCAAGGTTACATCAAAATGGGCCCATTTGTTTATTAGTCTGTCAGTAAACATCTTTATTTAGTTTCATGTTCCTCTCCTCTCAGTAACATTGGAGAGGACAAGACCATGTAGTGTATCTTTCTGTGGTTTGCCGTTATTAGTTTTCCCTGAAAAAGAAAGATAATGAAAAGTTTGGATGGCTTCATGAAATAAACATTTTTCTTGGGCATTGTTCTTTTTTTCCTTTCCCTTTTAGAAAAGGAGGTTAAAGAAAAGCCACTGGGTATGTAGGATAACCAAATTGCAAAACAAGCAGATTTACCAGACTAAGATTTTAATGCATGTTTTATGGCAGGCAGCCTCTGGAATATTTTGCTCCCACTGCTACAGCTCTGCTCTGCCTGGGGGAGTTTGCTGTGCTGGGAGGATGCTAAGGGACAGGTACCGCTGCTGGGCATTGCTGGCATTCACAGCCAGGCATCCTGGACAAGGGAACTCTGCCCAGGCAGGCGTTTTAGGTTTGGAGCCATGACGTATCTCCGTAGTTCTATCAACTGACTTCCTAGTTCATTGTAAGCGTGTCCCCTAAGAGCTTTTGCCCCTCTTCCTTCCCCCACTAGAAAGAGGATGAATTAATTTGTTTGCCAAGTGCTTTCAGGCTGGCTAGGGCTGAGGAAGGAGGCCCTATTTTCCATCTAAAGAGGAAAGGGTGTTGAAATATTTTGGCCCTGCAAAACCCTATCTCTCTCAGGCTAGCTGAAATATTTTTTCTTTGTCAGAAAATGTTAGCTTTGACTATTTATACAGGTTTTCTTCTGAAAGGAGAAACTTTAAATGTGACATTTTTTGACTTCCATTTCAAAACACAGAAAAGATCAACATTTGAAATGTTTCTCCTTTTTTTTTTAAACATTTGAAATGTTTCTTTTTTTATTTTTTTAATGTTTTGCTTTGACGTTTCCCAATCAAAATCAATTCTTCAGATTCTGCAGTTCTGAGGAGATTGTAGCTGGAAATCTGATGCAGAGCAGACAGCTCCAGCACTACTTCAGAGGTGAACCAAGCTCCAGATGTACCAGAGCTTTCCTTAGTTAAACCTGGAGAAAAGGTTGATTTTCTCTATTCTAGAGAGTACTGCATTATCCAGTGTTTGATGTCACCCATGGAGCATTTGTACCTTGTCTGTAAAGACAGGCACGCTCATGAGTGTGTTTGGCATTTATGTTTATGAATTTAATTATACTGCCTCAGCCTTACTCCTTGTTGCTTAAGTAATCTGTCCTTTATGTTCCACCCCATGAAACCTAGTCTGTTCCCACATCTGTGGTTGTACTGTGGCTTCTGCTACCCTGCTGCTGCAGTGCTGGTGATCAGACACACGAGGCAACACTTCTGGGGGAGGGGAGAATGGAAAAGCTACACTGTCTGAGTCAGTGGATTACATGAAATATTAGAAGACAGAGCTCCTGCCAGCTTATCTGGTCCATTTTCCAAACAACCTGAAGAATATGACTGATCCAAATGGGGGTCACACTATGGATTGGCTAGAAAATAGTGGAGTTTTAATTTCTGAATTTGTTGTCCTTGCCATCCTAGACAGGCAGAAAGGAAAAGAGTTAATATTTCTGTGGTCTACTTGCAGAGGGTTTGTTGCTATTATAGCTCAGTGTGTGATTGCACTGATTTCAGATTGTGTTCCTGCTGCTGGTACTGATGAATTGCTATAGTTGGTGTTTGAGGTATTCAGAAATACCAGGGCAGGTCAATGGCTGCTTTTGATGTTTAAAAACCATCAGTTTTGTGCTAGAAAGTTTTCAAGGATGACTTTCCTGCCCTTTTCACCTGTGGGCTCTTCAGACACATGAAAGGGGCAGCACTAAACCTGAATGTCAGCTTCAGATTGTTGCTTGTGGTGCATTCCCCAGTGCATCACTCTCCAGTGACAGACCAGGACCCAGACCTGCTGGGGCACAATAGCTGCAGTTTAAAGGGATTGGCACTGAAATGTGTGATGTTACGGTGCGCTGATGGCTTGGGTCATGGCTGGAATCAGATACTGTCAGTTAGCAAAACTATTTGGCAGTTTTGACAATATGTCCTTGAATTTATTCCCTTCCTGGATTCAAAAGAAAAAAAAAAAAAACGACTAATAGCATTTTTCATTCTCGTTGGGGAAACACTAATGTGTTCATGACAGCAAATTAAGGGGAATGCTGAACAGGAAAAGACCAGTGCTGAGTTTCATGTAGGGTTTGGAATTCCATGTGAGCTAAGGCCCTGGACCACACTTCAGGTCAAGAAAGAAACATGAGGTTGGCGTATGGACTGAAGCCAAGGTGTGGAGCTATGGAACCCAGATTATGTAATATCTGGATACAGGGCAATTTCAGTCTGACAAAAGTGGGAAACACTTACAGCCTGGAAGGTGTTAGCTGGTGCTAGCAAAATTAATAGTTACTCCCTCTTGATATTGCTCCACAGAGCTTCTAGAGGACTGTTGCAGACCTAATTCCTCTCCTCAGATTCCTGCTTTATATCCGTCCAACTTGAATCCTGGCAAAATACATTTCCTGGAGGATCTTACTCTTTTGTTGCTGTATGCTTTATTTTTCCCTAAGTATAGGAGGATACAGCACAGAACCAGCAGAGCAGACAGAAGCTTACCCGGTCGATGGGATAATTCTGACAATCTACAACAGATCTTAGTACACTTGGACTACTATTTTATTTTTGCAATATGTGTAATTTTGTTCAGAGCATGGGAAGAGAATTAGAAGATGAAACACTAAAATCCTTAAAATTTATTGGAAGAAAAACCTTGCTCTGAACCCTACTAAAAAAATTATATTAGTATTGGCTTCCTCAATGCTCACATCTATTGAGTTTCTTTGGTTATTAAGAGAAGCAGTGAATACTTGCAAACTAATCCATCTCTAAATCAATCTTCTTGTACAGCCATTCAGGACCAGTGAGCATAAGTTCATGACGTTGGAAGAGAGAATGATATGGCAAGATATGAGGCAAGTAGTGCCACAGAGCAGTAAACACATCTGGAACACTGCTATCAATTACTGCTATTTTTGTAGTGAACAGTTTCACAGGAAGGATTTGGAGACAGGAGCAAGGGAGATTAGAGGTTTTCAACCAAACATAGGAGAACATAGAGTAAATTAGCATTTGTATTTAAAGAGAGACAGGCTGGATATGAATACAAAAGTGGCACACAGATCTTAGATTTAGAGCCAGCCTTGCAAAAATTGTATGAGCACGTGAGCCAGAATTCTCATGTCCTACTGTAGGTTTGATTTACAGCAAGTCTCTGCTTAGTCACTGAGGCAGGAAAATGAGTTGATTCTCTCCACATGCAGAATCCTGTCATCATCTCCTCTAATTTGAAGGTATTGGAAATCTGTAAGAGCCTCAGGTTTTAATCTAGAAGCTCACAGATATGTAGAAATTGTTTCTAGGTATGCGGAAATGCCCATCAGTCTGAGAGGCAGAAACAACCTTCAGCAGACCATGTAAATTATTTTGCCCTCATATGCACATGTAAACTGGGAAGGCTGCTGATGGCTAGCTGTTCTTTCAAAATGTAAACACCAGAGAATCTGGTCTCTTTCTTGTTTGTATTCAAGCTGGTAGTAAAAGTATTCACCCAGAAAATAGGGGGTCAGAGCTTCCTGGCCCAGGGTTGCAGGGAGGTCTGCTTTCCAGCTGGATTCTCAGCCTGGCACTGCCTCCTGTGAGTCAGTACCCGTGAGCTGGGCATGATGCTTTCTTCCAGCCTTGCTGGATGGTCTGGTTGGCCATATAACTCCAGCCTACTGGAGTGCCTCCAGGGCTGCAGGACCCTGAGCCTCACTCCCCTTCCCTGCCCAATTCACACCCATGTGTCAGGAGAGGGTCAGAACATGCAGCTTACAAGGTTTCTAGGGGCAGTCATCCTCTGCTTCTGGTTTGTGGAGGAGCACAGTGCACCCACTGCTCCGGAGGGAAAGCAGGACCATGACTGGTGCTCAGAGACTTAATCCTGGCCTGTGCTGACTATGAAGGCCTCCTTAGGTTAAACAAGCCCTGGATGAAAACCAGACACTTTGCTATCACCTCCCTGCTGGTTGCGTTCTGCAAGGAAGCAGTGGACGGGGCTGTTTTCCCTGGCCCAAAGCCTTATTCGGGGGACTTGGGCTAGGGAAAATTTTGCAAGGCATCCTTGTGTTTTGCCGTGGCTGAGGATTGGCAACCAAATCCCCTTTCCCCAGCAGGTTTTGGGCAGAAGAGAGAGTTACTGTATGTCCTGATGCTCTAAGTCCAAGAGGAACGTGAGGCAAGCAGGCTGACTTCAGTCTTGCCCATGGAGAGTAAAAAAGCCGATGGGTGTTTTACCTGTCATTTGTGTCTGAAGCCACCTTTGATCGGTGACCTCGGCGCAGTGTGAGGTGACGATGAAAGAACTCTGCGGGGAGCCGCAGGTGCGGCTCGGATGTGCCGGTTTCGGCGGTAGCCAGGTTCTGCAGAGCCCTGGGACTCCCTGGGGAGTTAGAGAGCTGATGCCGGGAGACTCCCGGGGGATGGGGGGGGCGGCCGTTCCCGCCGTCAGCGCTAGGTGGCGATAACCCCCCGCGAAGGCCGGTCCCGGGGCGACGAAGCCAGCGAGGATGCGGAATCCGGGATGCAGGATGCTCCGCCAGGCCGGCGGGATGCGGCGGCCGGGGCAGCCCGCATCTCCTAGGAGAAAAAAACCCAAAACAAAACAACCCAGCTGACTGCGTCACTACTACTCGATCAGATCAAACTTGAGTAAGTGAGGGGTTTAAAAATTGCTTTTCCTTCACTTACCTCGGGCTAGAAGGCATCTGGTCTGGCACAGGCGACTGTAGCGAATACAATTAAAATTGATTGAGTGCAAATGTTTTAATTGTATGATGTTTTGTCATTGATAATCTCAATAAGCTAATTAAATTAGGGATAATGGGAACATGTTTGGGGACATTTAGGACCCATTCAGACATAATGGGTTCAAAATGTCTCAGCAGAACCAAATCGCAGGGGTTCATTGACAATGCTTCCCCTGTGTCCAGGGTGCCTAGAAGCCATACTGTGCCTACTGTTGGGTTTATGATGCAGGAAAGGGGCTCCCCAATTCGTGTGGCAATACATATATGTGGGGATACCCACATGTGTGTGTACCTCCAGGGCAGGGGCCTCTCTTCCAGTTCCCTCAAAATTTCACTTAGGTTCAGCTGCATTTCTCCCCACACCATTTCACTTACAGCCTCCCATCATTGCTGGCCCCACCAAGTCATGAGCCTTTCTGCCCACACTGCCCCTTCCCTGGCTGTCCACAGCAGAGGGGAAGAGCCAGGTAGGGGCTGTTCTGGCAACCATGGGACCCATTTCTATCCCCTCATCTAAATATGACCTTTAGTGTGAAAAGATTGACACTTCTTTCATGTGCTCTCTCAGCTTTTATTTTCAGCTCCCATTTTCAGGGAAGATTTTTTTGTTTTGGTTTGGGTTTGGTTTGGTTTTCTTTTCTTAATTTTTAAATTGGCTGATGTATCCGTGTATTTAATCATCTTCAGTGGACTTTTTTCCCCAGTACACACATGGATCAAACTATTATATCTTAATAATTTTCTGGACAAGGTATTTCCATACTTCTAGGTGAGAAATCAACCATGAGTTCAGCTCTCTTCAAGATTGACTGAAGGTGGGCAAAGAAAAGGAAGGCATTACGATATTGAGTCCCCTTTCTATGGTTTTTCTATGATCTTATCAGAAATAATATTCTAGATCCTAGTAGCAAAATCTTGCATAACGTTTTTCTCATGCAGCAGTTAATTTTGCAGCCCTCAGTTTCTTTAAAAAAACCCCTTTCTAGTCCCACAAGAGCTGTAGTCTGGGACTTTCTGTTAGACCAAACCCAAATCCTAGGCTGATTCACAAGCTAGGACACGAATCCACTGAGACAAATGACACTGCCAGTAGGAGCTCTTAATTATTTTTTGAGATACTTTTGCAGGCACTTCAGCACTGTTGCTGGTAGTTTATTCACTAGGAGCCCTAGTCCTTAACTTTAATTGTCCATAGGCCAGTTCACTCCACTTCATGCCCTCCATCCTAAGACCTCCCTATGTCTCAGATGAAGATCCTAACCTCAGCCCTTCCTTTCTTTTGTGCATTTCTTACGTTCTATCCCTTCCCAGGCTGCAGCTGCAGGTTTTATCATTCTAGCATCCACCCATTCCCATGTCAGTTTATTTTGCAATATTCAATGAAAATCTCTTTGAATATACTGGGACCTTTTTGTCCTAGGAAAGAGTAATGGAAGTTCAATGATTATCCTGTTTGGAGACATCTTGCTAAGCAGTCCCTTGCTAAGTAATGTTTTGGTGAAGGCCCTGCCTTTTCTCAAGCAGATAATTTGTTCAGACGCACTGCATTTTATGTAACAGTTAAGTTAAAATTTCATTAGAGTGGGGAGGAAGTGAATTAGCCAGCTAGCAAATATGGGAAGAATGATCCAAGCTTTCCCACACAAGGAGCAAAATGTCCAGTGGAGCTTTGGTGGGGCCTGAAGCGTTCAGGGAGATGTGTGTGACCCAGTGTCGGTCAGCGGCAGGTGGCCCCTAGCAGTGGCGATTCAGCAGTCTGGTTTCATCTCCTTTGGGTCAGCCATAAATCTCAGTGACCTGTGAGGAGAAAACTAGATAGAAGTGCACCACATTAGCAGCTGAGGACAGAAAATCAATATAAAGTCCTAGTATACTGGCAATCGAGTAACTGTCTAGAAATACAATCTTTTCTTCTTGGTGCTCTCTGGAAATGTTGATGTTTCAATAAACTCTGAGAGCAAACTATGAAAAAAATGGGGGAGAGAAGTTCTGGCCTGAAGCTTCAACAGAAAAAGTGGTGCTGTGATTTGAATGTATCTACTGCGATTTGAATTTATCTCATTATGTAGTATGATCTAAATATGATTTACATATCCAATCAACAAGTAGCAAGACTTTCTGTATAAATTAAGACTATACTCACTCGAGGCGAGCACATAAAACCTGAGTTGCCTTCAGGGAACTCCTCAAACTTGTATGTTTTCCTTAGAGAACAATATGACTAATTGAATGGGATCTAGTGTTCAAGAATTAAATGTGCCCATAGATCATCAAAGTCCATGATTTGCACTGGAATTTTTTTCTTTTTCTCTTGTACCCTGTGCAGGAACCTTAAAGTCTTGGAACAAAAAATGTGACTTATTGATAGGTCTATACCAAAGTATATTAGGACACGGAGTTGATCTCTGCCCATGACACCAAACAAAATTTCAGGAAATTTCTTTGATCAGAAAGGCAGACCATTCAAAATAGATCAAGAATTGGTGCTTGCATACACAGGCAGTAGTGTTACTTCATTTTACTCTTAGGAATTGCTGTAACTTAGGCACAGAAGTGGCATTTGGGGCTCCCATGCAGACCCATTTGACACCAATAGGTTACTAATTCTCCCATTTTGCCTGAGTATTTGACTCAAGGAACCAGGGAAACACAAAGAAAACCTTAAAGGGAATGTTGTGCCGTAAACCTCCTATCAAAGTCACATGGATCAAACCTTAAACTAAACATGAAATTCCCATCCTGGCTAGCAGGCACTACCTGACTGTGAAATAATCGACTGCTAGATTGCTGCTGCTCGCCCAGCTGCTCAGTGGGACAAGGTGGTAGAGTAGTGCATCTCCCCATCCCAAAAGCTGCCTGAGCACTTAAAAAGTGCTGTGTCCACACAGACCCACATACTTTGTGAAAGCTGTACTCATTTATCCCAGCTGAGTTTCTGTCCTTTTAAGTACACTTAGCAATCAGCATTTGTCCCTGTGGTACTTGGCTTTGTGGATGCCCACTGAGCACAGTGACTGGTGTGGTAAGGAAAGTGCCTGGTAGGCAAACACTGTATGTCTACTTACTGTGCTGCTTTGCGTTAACACACTTGGAAGAGGTGAATCCAGTTGAGAGAACTCATGGAGAAACCTCCTCTCATGCCTTTCGGACTTCTCTTCCTCTCTTTCCCCCACAGAGGGCCAGTGAGGATCTCTGGCAGTCCTGCCCAGCTTGCAACAAATTCGAGATGTATGGAGCCAGACATGAACTCAAGCTGCAGCATAGAGGAGTCTCCTCAGGGCTGTGCTGTGGAATTGCCAGCAATGAAAGTTAGATTTGTAAACTGGACTGAAGAGCTCATCTGGCATTTTGGAAAACCTGAGACTCTGAGCCAGAGTGAGCCATTACATGGGCCAGTCATGGAGAAGCAGAAATGTTGTCTTCCAGTTTCTTCCTCCAGCACTGACAACCTTCCCTAGGTACCTTGAGAGCTATTTTCCCCTTCTGCTTTTACACAAAGCATGAATGCAGAGAGCATGACCTGGGCTTGTGGAGCTCAGGGCAGAAGGAAGAATTGTGGTTTCGGGTGGAAGATGGGAAGTCTTGCAGATCTCTTTGCCACAGATTCCCTCATCTACTTCTACTCTTACTGGAAGAGCCTGGGAGAAAATTTTATATGAGGTAAACACATATTTTTGCCCTATCTGTGGGCTCCACTGTGTTTTCTTGGAGATGAGCTGTTAATAGGCATGGGAGTTTATCCAAGAGCTTTTATCTGGTGCAGATAATCCCTTAGATTACTTCTTTCCTCTCCTTCCCTTACTAGAAAGTATCTTTGAGACAAGTCCCTTTCCCTGCATTTATCCCAAATGTACACTTATGTTCTTATGAAGACAATGTGCCTTGTGATTAACTTCTGCTCTTATGTTTTTCCCTTTTATTTTCTAAATTAGCTGATTAACCACATACTTGTTTTATCTTCCCATTACCTGAAGGAGTTACGTATTCCTCTCGCAGAAAGTCAGAGTCAAGAATCAAGCCTGTCTACTGTAAGTTTCTCCCTGCATAAATATTTTATAATGAGCTGAAAATAGCACAACATCCTATAAAAAATTAGAAATTTAATTTAAATTTATATTTTTCCCTTTAGGAAAAAAGTAACAGTCAAGGGGAGTTGAATGCTTTAACCAAGTTTAGGATATTGAGTGAAACAGCTGTTGGTATTTAATATTGTTTTATTGGCCTCTTTCACTCATTTATGCCTTTGGAAGCCAAATGACCTTTTTTTCAGTGGAGATTTCTGGGCATAAAGTAATATTGTGGAGACTGAAATAGCTGCTGCTCACTTTTATCAGAGAACAGGAACAAGAAGGACTTAAGTGCATGTGTGAAAAGCTCAGTAATGAACCCATTTGCCAAACTTTACACAAGTGCTCTTCTTTTAGCCATGGCTTTTTATAAGGTGCTTGCAGTGTTCTTCCTCCACAACTCACTCTCTTTTCTGTTAGTCCCAGAGGTTCTCATCCCACTTGCCTCTTTCCTCTCTTTCCTCTCTTTCCTCTCTTTCCTCTCTTTCCTCTCTTTCCTCTCTTTCCTCTCTTTCCTCTCTTTCCTCTCTTTCCTCTTCAGGAGGACTGATTTGAACGAAGAAGGGTACTAGCAGGAATGTAAGAGTGCCATCCTGACAGGGGAGACCTTCTGCCCTCCACCTACTGAGACTTTCAGTGACTGGGGCTGAGTGGGTGGCAAAGCAAAGAGATGAGGTTAAAACTGTATTTTTACTTGTATGAAGAAAATAATAAATATGAGTCAAAGCAAAACTTTTCCATAGTCCTAAAGCATGTGTCATCAAAGATAGATGGGGTGGATTGCTTAGCAAGGACTCTCTGCAAAGCGTTCAGCGGATGCCTGGGCAACTGCTTTAGAGTAGACACAGCTCCTAGATAGTTAAAATTAACAGAAACATATCTCGCTCTGTATGTATACACAAAAAGAGCAGCCCTTGTCTGGGAGAGCTTACAGTCCATGCCTAATTGATTGCCATGTGTTTTTCATTTAAACTCATTGTTAAATGAAAGAAAGAGCAGTGAAATCTTTTCAAAAATGTTTCAAAATATCTTGCATTAGTTTTGTCTTCAGATAAAATTGACCAGGGAGAGTGGTAGGCCCAAGCTGCCCTGTGCTAGCAGGGCTCCAGACAACCCATATACGTGATAGTCCTTTCTTACCCTCCCACAATATCCAGCTCCCACAGAAGGCAACAGCCACCTCATGAGGGGTCATTGCTTGGCGTCTCCGTGTGTGATATCTGAACCAGATGGAAGCTGTAAAGTACAAGGCTCAACCACTGTTCTTTTTGACACAGAAATGAGACTATCTAGGCCAAGGGAAATCTTTTCTACCCACAAAAATCCTAGTTTCCTATATTATGACCTATATCAATAATATTAAAACTCAAAGCTATACTGTTACACTGATGACTTTGTTCCATTGACTGTACAGCTCAGTCAGTACCTATAAAATTGCAGGATGCATTTAAAGTAATTCAATTAGATTTAATTGAATTAAAACTACTATTAAATTCTGCCAAAGGTAAGTCTGTATAATTTTTTTCTAATAACTCAAAAAGCTCAAGTCTGGATGAGTTTAAAATAATAATCTTACAAGAGAATATGATTGAATAAGTAAGAACATACAAACATTTAGAAGTCCAACTAGATATGAAACCGAACTTTATATATCACATAAATCAGTCATTACAGAAATGGAAATCAATTAGGGTGGGTTTGCTCAACCTAATTTTTGCTCTGCTTTTAAGTATTTAAAGAAAGATTGATTTCGTGCCATTTTAATTGGCTTAATCCAGCTAAGTGTGGAGGTTCCTGTGTTAACATTAAAAACCCCATTTTTTATCATCTGGCCGTGGGGAAAGTCTTAGAGCTCTTTCCCAAAATTGTAGCAATCCCTGACACTGAAGACCTTGTATTTCCTAGTATAGCATTTTAAGCAGCTGCTCTGCTACAGTTTTTTAAGACTTCCAGATACCCTGAGCCAGTCATTCACTGTTTTCAGCCAACTCTTCCTTTTCTTCCTTTCTGTCTCTCTGGTTGCAGACATGCAGTGGGCCAGTCAAACAATAAGAAAATGAATTAAGGATATTTCAGCCCTGAGATCTTTTTCCATGGAGGCAAAAAGGCAACAAGGAGCAATTCCCTGTGGTGTTGGTGAGACTTCAAATTTTTAGCTACTGGTTGCTTTTGTCACAAGCAGGGAACTGAACACGCACCATTAAATACCAAAAAAAGTGCCAGTCATTTCTGTTTTCCATTGTACGGCAGGAAGGATAAGTTGTTTTACATCTTCTGTAGCCAGCTATGTTAGGTATAGCTTGGATGCCACTGATTCATGGGCATGCCCAGGTAAGTGAGGGGCAGAGTGCTGATGGAAAGGAGCTGGGGGTCAAACGATGGGGTGGGACTGCAGCCTCAGATGTTGCACTGGTTTTGTCTAGTAGATGGTTTTGTCTTGTAGCCTGTCTCCTGGGTAGGTGTGCAAGATGTGTACCAGTAAAAGTTGTCTTCCAGGAATTACTGGTAACTGTAATGTGAGGAGGTAGTCACTAGGAAACTAAGTTGGTTGTAGTTTTGCTTGGATGCTCATGGAAATAATTTGCTAAAAACGATGAAAGAAGAGAGCCTAAGAGATCTGATTCAAGAAACTTCTATTATACAGAATATATCTGTGTAACCTTTGTCATTCTGCTGGCAACACAGTGTTTGTCTGGTCCTGCCCCTGTGTTGGCTGCACAGGGTCATGCGTTGCCAAACGAGAAGAATTTCCCCTGTAGATGGCTCTGTTTTCCTACACAATTTCGTGAGTGCTCCTGCTTTAGAAACACCACACAAGTGAGATTGAGCTATGTCTTTATTTTCCTGTTCCAGTGGATGTTGTGTTCAGAAAGCAGTCATTGGGATCAGACACTCTTTAACATGCCGGGTCTGAAGACAGCTGCATTGTGAATAGTCAGTCACTTTCCAAAAAAAGTATTTTTTGGTGCTCGATTTAGGACTTACATTTAAGAGCACAGGTTTAATGTGAGTGCCTAATAATTGCTGCTTGAGCTACCCTGGGCTGCAGCAGCTGGTGTCAAGTGCTGTTCAGAAGGGTGAGGGTCTCTCGAAGTTTCTGTGCTGCATCTCCTAACCTGCCGTGAGTTTTGCCTCTACCTATGGCATCTCCAGTGATATTAGGGTGCCTGAGGTTGGGCAACTGGAGTAAACCTGGAGTTTTCAGCTTTTTGTGTGTGTGGAAAAAGAATGTCTTTCTGTTTGAGAAAAAAAGAGAGGGAAAGTTTTCACTAATTTTCTTTCTAGCACCTGCAGACCAGAAGCTGATGGTGGAGGATGAACAGACGTTGTGACTGCTCACAGTTAGCAAAGCTTAAATATTTAGTGAAATGCTGAAGTTCCTCTCTCTGGGCCCAGCAGCTTGGGTCCCCTGGTGTGGCACAATTGTCAGGCCCTGAGAAGGCAGGCCACTGTTGGGGAGGTGTAAGGAAAAAGATAGAGGGAAAATGCCTTTGTGAGTCAAATGGACAGAGGGATTGTAATGTTTAAATCTTGGTGTTCAAGAATAGAGTCTGAACTCTAAACCAAATGTAATGATAGCAGTGAGACCTTTCTAGGGTGCAGAATGAATGCTGTCTAAATGCAGACAAGGGGTTATAATACCTGGTGCTAATTCCTCCTAATGCCACTGTTGAACTACATCAGAGAACACCTTTGTTTTGTGCTGCTGTGTGCTAGTGGTAGAAATTATCCTACAGTGAAGCTAGAAACCCACCTGAGCTCACCTAGCCTGCCTGCCTGCTAAAAGTGACACTGTGAACCAAAAAAAAATAAAAAAATGGAAAAGATGAGAAAGCTCTGACAACTCTCAGGCTCCTGAACTGTCCATGGCATTTTGTCACTGATGATATACTGAGACATCCATTAAATGTTTCCACAAATTTCTATCTGTTTAGCAAATGTGATAACTCAGAGATACTGAAACTGGAGATTATCTCTTCTAGTTTCCATCAACAGCAGGAACCTGAGCCGGGAGTGCAGGGTGAGTTGCTCATGCTGAGTGCTGGGACTTCCCCTTACAAGCTGCTGGCTGGGACTCACCTCTATGAAGAGGAAATGAAATCTCCAACCTGCACTCATGGGGAAGAAACTTGGCAGAAGGTGCCATAGGAAGGTCTAGTAAGGTCACCTGAAGTACACCCTGGGCATCAACGTTGCAGAGGTGTGTGTGGGATGGATTTGACTGCACTCTCAAAGTAATTGTGAATGTAAAACCAGACCTGAGGTGGGGTACACCCTGAAGTATTGCCCCAAATACATAAACCATTTGAGGCTGAGCTTAGTCTCTCTTGTTTGCAAATTTTGCTACCGACAAAGACCGTACCTAGAGGCATTGTTTTCCTGATAAATCTGCACAAGTATAGAAAAGATAGATCATAGAAGGAACCTAGTTGTGTAAACAGTGCAAGACATATTAAAGATTAAATTATTGTAAATTATACGTTACTTTTAAATGATTACCTAGAGAGATCTAATACCCAAGAACTTTTCAGAAAGGGTAAAGAAAATGATTACAGGTTGGAAAGTATCTTATAATAGGAGAGATTCCAGCTATTTATTTTAGTAAAGAGACTAATGAGAAGCGACATGACAAAGGTATATAAAATAATGTATGGCATAAAGAAGGTCAGCAGGTGCTCCTATTTATCCTGCCTTGTGAAAGAGACACAGGAGGATACCTAATTCAATTAAAAGGCAATAAATTTTAAAATGGTAAAGAAAATGCTCTTTTATGTCACATATAGTTAATCTATGGAACTCACTGCCACAATAAGTAAAGACTTTTAGTTGAATTCAAAAATTTATTAAGTAGCTAAAAAAAGACAGAATTGTCAAAAACATCCAAGTTCTGTTTTCAGAAGTAATTTGGGATCATATATACAAAGAAATGTAAGCACCATGCTGAACTACTTGCTGGATAATACATAGACCATCCTTATTGCAGGGGACAGACTGCCAAGTTTGGGTCTTGCCTTTTTCAATTGAAGGATTAGGACTTTTTATTAAACCAAACATCTGAAGAAAGAAAATGTCCCCTTTTGGAGTACCAGGGAAGCTCTGGGGTGAGGTATGCTGTGGTGGGGCACAAATATTGCCTCAGTCAGGGGAGGGATTTGAGTTTAGGTCTGTAATATTTATACTATGTCTTTGGGTTGCCACCCTGCTTATTGTAATCCCTAGGCTGCCATGGGAATTCTTTATTTCTTGGACAGCCTCATATTGCTGGCATCTATAGAGGTGTGATCTGGGCATCTCACTCCTCCCATCCTCAAGGTCTCAAGGATGGGGGTCATCAAGTACTTAATTTTTGAAGCCTGGATGAGCATAGGGATGTGGCAGACATCATGCCAATATTGTAATGCTCCAGGATGTGTACATGAAACTGGGAAATCTAAAAATCAACCACAGGTACCCAGGGAAGGCAGGTAGGGACTGAACAGGGAGAGCAGTGTTTGGTTCTGAGATTGTATTACATTTTTGCTATTTATAATTATATTTTCAGTATATCTTGGTTCTTCACTGTAGCGAGTCATATATGCCTTACTTCTCAAAATAAGATTTGAGCACTTACATAGGCTTTTTAGAAAATGCTGTCTTAAATGATGCTTTCATTAGAATACCCATGTTATTCTAATGTAATAATGAGACAACGGAGGAATAGCAGGAAAAATGAGAATATGGGGGGCAACTTCCTCAGGACAGTTCTTGTTTCCTATGTCTGCTTTATGCAATGGAGATTGACTACCTTGGAGCCAAGTGGTTTCAGATCTAAATGGAAAATGTGTTTCCTGATTCAGTCTCCTCTGACTCACTCAACAGTAGATGCACAGCACAGGAAAGGAGATGTTCACACAAATTAAGCGTTGCAGGGAGGACTGGGAGTGTTGAGATCAGTTTCTGGCTTTTGCAACTCTACAGAATTTCTAATATCTCCTTTCTTTTAATTTGTGAGTGTTTAAAATATGGATAGTCCTTTTGCTGTCTAACTTTCCATCATGTTCATTCAGTGTACAAGTGCTGGGAAACAACTTTCTATGTGAATGTAGTTCTGTAGCTAACACTAGATATAGAAATAAGTGTAATTAAAAAGCATCTTGAAACTTCTATAGGGGCTGAAAGAACTTAGGGACTCAGAATCCAAAATTCTACTTAAAATGCTATTGGCGTGTGAGTGATTAGCTAGAGATTTTTAGTTACTTTATCGTATATTATGTTTAAGAATTCTGAACTCAGGATAGGGAAGGTCCTCAAGGATCATGAGGTCCAGACTCCTGGTATTTCAGGCAGTCACATCATATATTCCTCTTCATTTATCAGGCTGAGTTTTAAAACTAGCTAGGAATTTTGCTTCCCACCCCATCATAGGAGTTGAGTCTGTTCCAGAATCTGGCTTTCTGGGTGCCTGAAAACTCTCTAGAAACATAATGCAGAGGACAAATATTAGTGACAATTAATGACAGATAAGATTACTTATGAATAATCATGTGGTAGTCCATGAAAAGGGAAAACACAGGGAAAGAGAGTTTAGGTTCACATCAGGTGATCCATTTCCAGCAGAGGAGGTAAAAGCAATATCCTGGGCAAAGCATCAGTGCAACTTCATAGGAAATACTGCACATGGCCCTAGACACTCATGAGCACAGGAGGACAGGACAGATAGTGGACCCAGAAAAATAAAAACCTTTGGAGAGGGGACTGCAAGAACAGAATTTACTGGGTCTAGCAAAAAGACATCTGTGAAGAGATTACTGTCTGTGTACATGAAAGGCACAAAAATCAATGAGGAAAAATGGTTGTTTAGCCTAAAATAAAATGTTGACGTGAGAATAGCTGACCATAAAAGAGTTTGGCTGGAAATTGGATATTGAAAGTTGGGGTGTTCTGGCATGGCTTTCCAATGGCAGCAGGGACATCAACAAACCTACCTGCTCTCTAGATTGCCCTTGGTCAGTCTCTGAAAGACCAAATTTGCAACATTCAACTATGACAGCATCAGTGATTTTGAAAATCTCTACTGATGTAATTTCTAAAGTAAATGTATGTAAATTCCACTGCGACTGGGTTTTATATACTAACCCAACAGATATATCTCAGCTTCTTCTCTTCTAGCATGTACTGTTCTGCTGTTGCTACAGAGAGAGTTATCTCCCTTCTTAGTCTCTGTCCTGCCAACCTACAATACAAGAAACACTATTTATAAGACAGGTTCACTGGATCCAAAACAGCTGTGATGTGAACCTGACTAGTTTGAACAGATATTTCTTGAAAATATGAATAGCCAGAATAATTTTTCCCCTGTCTTTGGAGCTAATTTTTTTTCTAGTTTTGTTTGTATCCACCACCATTTAAACTCTATTCACTTGAGTATGTTGAGATCAAATTCAGTTAAGAAAATAATTAGTGTATATGAGTTGATACATTCTGTGCTGGAGCTGGCTTCAGCATAAAGGACATACCAGCCTAATTCTAGTTTATTTTCAGTACTCTGGTTTGTAATGGAAATGACTGACATCTGGCAGTGCTGATGGGTACTCTAACAGTATATATTTCACCAATTATCGTTTTAAGATAAGACTCTTTCTTATTAAGAGAGCCTTCTCATATTATATGGAGAATTTCACTTGGATCCAAGATATCTCTGTTTTTTTGGAGGCAAAGAAATGTGTATCAGATTTAAATGCAGCCAAAGGAAAAAAAACACAAACCTGCTTCAATAAAGTTCTGTTCCTGTCATAAACTGGTGGCTTCTGTGATCCACAGCATGCAAGTGACATGACCCAGGCTGTCACTACCCAATGGTACAGTGGGCCAGCTTAGGGAGAGGCATGGAAAGACTGCCAAGAAGATTTCCACACCTCAGTGGGGTACAAGGCTGAGTTCTGTGCCCTCATCACCAAAGTTTGGAAAGCATGCATGCAACAGGGCAACAAATCTGAGGGACCCAAGCCCTGAGACAGATCCTTATTCCTGAGATAAAAGAGCTAAAACTTTTAACTTCTCCTTCACACAGACTTGAGTTCTGCAAGGACATGTCATTGAAACAGGTGTTTTCCTCTGCCAAAGGAGGAAAAGAACTACTGAAGTGCAAGGAAAAAACAGAGTAAAGAGCACTAAATTCAGAACTTCTTTCTAAGAAGACCTCACTATAAACAGCATGCTGTCTATATCTCTGTGGAGTTTATATAGAGAGAACCAGACCCTTTCTTTTCCTTCTGACATCACCACACTGACATAAATGTATGTGGTATAAACGGCCTTCTTTACGTGGTCTGAATGTACGTACCAATTTTAGCATCAAAGTACAAAATGAGAAGAATAATGTTTTCCTTCCTCTTTCAGTACTCAAAATGCTAAATCCTTAAGGGAAAGGATATTTACCAGGTATTTAGATAAGATCTGATTATCTTCCCACAAAGTGAGGTAGGCAAATGGAAGGAGGGGTTTGGGCTCTACAGGAGTGATAGGTGGAGCACATGTGGTATAGGAGTTGCAGTGTCTGTAAGGGAGAGGTTCGACTGCACAGCCCTTAGTGGTAGGGATGATGTGGATGAGAGCCTCGGGATGAGGATTAGGGACATGGAAGGCAAAGCAGATATCATGGTGCCTATTATCTATTGCTCAGGCAAGATACTTGTTGAAGATGGGCACCTGACTCATAGGCATGAAGAAAAAGCAGAGATGTTCAATGCTTTTAATTGTCTCAGTTTCTAATAATATTGATAGACCTTGGGCTGCCCAGTCCCCTGAGCGAGAGGACTATGAGTGTGGAAGCAGTGACTTTGCTTTCATGGACAATGAAGTTGTAAGGGATCAGCTGTATCAGCTGAAACTTTACACGTCCGTGGGGTTTTGATGGGCTTCATCCTAGAGTAATGGAGCTGGTGGATGCTATGGCAGGAACCTTCTCAATCATTTACCAAAGTTCATGGGAGTCCAGGAAGATTCCTGCTGACAGGAAGCCAGCCAGTCTTGCTACAGTCTACACGAAGGGCATGAGGAAAGACCCAGGAAACTGCAGGCTGTTAGTTTAACTTCAGTACCTGAAAAAATGATGGAGACAATCATACCAGGTGCTGCTGAAGGACAATTAAAGAAGAATGCAATCATCAGACACAGCCAACATCAGTTCACAAAGGGATAGTCTTGTTTAACTAATTTAATATCCTTCTATGATTAGGTCACCTGCCTAGTGAATGAAAAGGCATCAATGGATGTAATTTTTCTGGATTTTAGTAAGTCTTTTAATACTGTCCCTCACAGCATCCTTCTGGACAACTTGTCCAGATGTTGTGCATGATGAACAGGTGGACAGTGCACTGGGTGAAGAACTGACTGGAGGGCAGAGCTCTCAAAGAGTTGAAATGACTGGGGCTATAAATGTCTGGCAACCAGTCACCAGGATGTTGACTTTCTTGAGGGACAAGAGCCCTTGCAGAGGGATCTGGATAGATTGGAGCATTGACAAATCATCAGTGGCATGAACCTGTACAAGAACAATTCTTCATCTGAGGTGGAGGAACTCTGGATGAAGATGCCTATTGGGAGAGGAGTGGCTGGGGAGCAACCCCACAGAAAGAGGACTGGGGGTGCTGGCTGACAGGAGGCTCAGTAGGAGCCAGCAGTGTGTGCCCTGTCAGCCAGGAGGGCAAACCTCATCCTGGAGTGCATAAAACATAACACAACCAGCTGGTCAAAAGAGGGGATTATCCCACTGTATTTAGCACTGGTGCAGCCTCCCCTTGAGTATTGTGTGCAGTCCTGAGCCCCATCACTTCAAAGGATATGAAGGTCCCTGAATGCGTCCAGAGGAGAGCACCAAAGATGTGAGAGGGCTGGAAGACATGCCCTGTGAAGAGTGGCTGAGGACAGGATTTGTCTGGTTTGGTGAGAAGAAGACTGAGGGACAACCTCAGGTTCAAAGCTGCATCCATCAGGGAAGGTTCGGAGCTGACATGAGGAAACATATCTGTTGAGAGGGTGCCAAACCCTGGAGCAGGCATCCTGCATAGAGTGTTAATGCCCCAAACCTATCAGTGTTTAAGAGGCAGTTGGATGATGCCCTGAACTTGTGGTCAGGCAGTTGGACTAGGTAATTGGTGTATGTCCCATCTAGCTGAACTCTGCTCTCCCTCTCCTCTGCAAAAGGTTAGTGGCAAAAATGAGCTGTGGAAGTTTTACCATTTGGCTGAAGTGCATGTTGTGTCCCATATAAACACAAAAAATTGGTGTGTTTAACAGAAGATCTATGCAGCTTGGTTTCAGTGGGGAAAGGAAGCATGGCAGTGATAGCAGAAGTGGGCTATTTTTGCCATTTGGAAGAGGTGTTGCTTGCCTGGCTCTGCTTTGGGCATGGATCTGAATGTTCTAGATCTGAAAATGACCAACCTTTCTACCACACCAGTGTAACCTCCACTTACTGTTTTTTCAAAGCCTGTGTTGTTTCTGTGGCAGTCCTTTGGCACCAGCCAGCCAAGCCCATGGCTCTGGTTACACTTCGGCTTTCCTCCAGGCTGTGGCTGCAGAAACCACCCCTTGTATCCCCCCAAAACTGAGTTTGTGTCCCTGGTCCTCACTGCATGGCCTAATGGAAATTATTCCTGGTCCGCAGAGAGGGAATAGCCAATAGGGGTGGTCCCTGGGCTGCAGGGTTGGTTTCTGCCATGACCTAAGAGAAGAGGAATACCACAAAGCTATTGGGAGCTGAACGGCAGAAGAGGCATGGGGAATGCCCAGCAGCTGTACCTAGTGCCCCAATGTGTACTTCTAGGGAAAGGAGGAGATACTAAAAAGAATGGCATAGAATAGAATAGTACAGTTCAGCCAAAAGGTACCTGTAATGATCATCCAGTCCAGCTGCTTTACAGCTTCAGGGCTGACCAAAAGTTGAAGTACGGTTTTCAGTACAGTGTCCTAAAGCCTCCTAAATTCTGCCAGGATTGGGGCATTCCTTGTATAGCTTTTGTAGAAAATATATGACTGGCCTGGGTAGAATTATGTCTGCCAAGGTCTGTTGCTGTTCAGTGTGTGGTGAGTCTTGGTGTAGTTTGGTGACTGCCATCAGCATTGCTCAAATGAGACACATGATGGTTGGTGGGCAAAGGTTGGAAATGGGTCATTTTGCACAGTGCAATTGTGGGCTCTCTGTAGATCTCCATGTGGTCATGGTCTCCTGATCATATGGTTTGGTTTTCAGGTCTACAGCTTGGGTGAAAAGACGGAGAAGAAGGAAAGGAAAAGTCAAACAGAAGAATTTGGGATTTTGTATTTCTCGTGCATCCAGGAGAGAGGATGGATGCTTCTGCATTGAGACAGGATTCCTCCAAAACTGAATACAAGGTAAGAACTGTACCCTCAGGGAGCTCCATCCCCAAATCACCCTTTGTGTTTGTATGCTTGGTAGAAATTTAATCTAAATCTCTTAGATTGTATAGTGACATGCTAACGGCATTTTTAGTACCATCAGAATTTCTCATGGTGTGACTACTCTGAGGAGGATGTAGATATACAAAAGTCAGGTAAAGAAAGAAATAGGCACACTTAAAATTCCTAATATTTTAGAGAGGGGATGAAATGCTGTTCTCTCTTCCAGAGCTTTCCCAGAGTCCATTTTCAGACAAGGAATGATGCCTCAAGAGGATGAGTGAGGAAAGAGTTCAGTCCTTCAGCTTGGGATGGAGCAGATTGTCCAGAATTGTATGTTAAACTATGTTTACCCACAAGAGTGAGAACTATAGATCTACAGATTTTCAGGAAAAAAGTGGGAGGTGGAAGTGTTCAAAAATGAGTATACGTGTCACTTTGTGATATGGTTTAGTGGGCGCGGTGGTATTCAAAGGTTGGACTTCATCTTGGAGGTCTTTTCCAAAACTAATGGTTCTAATTTTCCTCCATTGAAAATCTGTTTGGAAAACCCTGCTTGAAAGAAATCAGACTATAGTAATTTGCTTAGCTGTGCCTTTGATGCACAGAGGTTTGGAGTTTGTTTGTATATACTTAGCAGAGATGCAAAACATCTCCTTCACCATATGCCTTCTCAAGGATAAGGTGAAGGGAGTGATGGAGCTGAGGATACTGAGAACCCACTGGCGCAGGAGCAGTGTGTCCCAGCTATAGGACTACCATGAAGGCACAGCAGACTTACAGCTGCCCACAAAGAAAAAGTGCAGGCCTGCTTCCCTGACACGGATTAGAGAAATCTTCCCTAATTTTCCAGCCCACACAGAGGTTTTCAGCCCACAAGTGTTCCCACCGACAGCCCTAAAGGCACCACAGACCGACAGAGAGAAATTACAATTCTGTAGTCTTTTGCCTTGTGATTTCTCTTTTCTTTTTCTTGCTGACTTGCTCTGACTGGGAAGATTTTTCCTCCCATAGTTTTGAAAGGTGATATTTCTTCTTAAAGGATCATGAGAGCAAAGGGTCAAATCCTTGCCTTGTTTTTGTTTTCTCCTTTGTATATTGGATGCATTCACTGGCTCATGTTCCAGAGTTGTGATTGGCATCAAATCTGGCAGTGACAATTGTCTCTACTGATCTCTAGACTTCATTAAATTAGATAGTTAACATTCAGAAAAAGGCTTTGCTAGTTTCTGCCAAAGTGAATTTCCTTGATTTCCTCTCCAGGCTTTTTCCTCCGCTGCCTGGCCCTGTTGTGGTTTTCTGAGCTGACACAACACAGTAATGGCTGTGAGTTTCTTGCAGGTCACCTTCCAGCTCAGGGCTGGGGCAGCAGATTGAGGTAGACAGGACTCGGGAGCGTGCCCCAGCCCTGAGGGGCTGCACAGCCAGCTGAAGTAGCCCCTTGTCTTGCAAAGGGGTCAGGATGTACTATTAGCCTTTATTTTCAGTTTGACTCCTGCACCTGGAGTAAGAGAGGTTGTTTGCATCCTACACTCCCCAGAAACCCTGCGGTTAACCACCATTAGTAGAGAGTGAGAGGGAAGGCTCTTTTGCCTTTACTGCTTTTGAGATAAAACAACTTTGTAAGAACCCATGATGGTAATTTTTCTTCAGCATTCCATTAAGTTTTCACTGATTTTAAGACTGTCATAATGCAGCACTGAGGTCCTGGTAGACAGTGTGTTTCCTTTGATGCAGAGATGTGCTCTGTTCATTCTGCTAACTATCTAGAGCTGGTGATGATGTGGAGGCTTTCACTCTTGTCACCTCAAAGCAAGTTCATGCAGCTGACCCTCAGAAAAATTGTTTTAGCACTTTATAATTGTGTATGTCTGAGAAATCATGGAGAAGTAAGCACAGAACTTCATTATGAAACCAAGGTGTTACGCTACTCCTACTGAAGCATGTGGAAAGCCCATCAAAAGAAAACCACTCCTGACCTGTCATTCAGAACTCCTCCAGCAGAAAGGTTGCATGCACAGCATAAAGATTGGATATCAGTCCTGGATCTCAGCCTAGTGTGAAGCAGAATAACAAGTAGTAAAAACACTTCTTGAAATATGCACAAGGTTCATGGCATGCAATACTTTAACTAAAAAAAAATCTGGTTTTGCTGATATGTTTTTTGGATATTGATAATAAATGATGGAAACGGTTGCACACAGGGTAACAGCAGATATGGATCTTCCAGTCAGAAAGTCTTAACATCCACCAAGACCTGCCTCAATTTTCAAAGCTGTAGTTATTCACGCTTATAATGTGGAGGTTTTAAAAATTATTGATCAGTGTTTGATGCTAATTAGCATTTCTAAAAAGGTGTTTTTTCCTTACTAGCTGTCCTTTCTTGAACAGATCTGCATGAAACCTTCCCACTCAGTCAGGTAAACATCAACAGAGTACTTATCCTTCATCCCCATTAAAAACACTGCATGACCTCTGCCATCCTGACCACTGGTTTTTGGTAGGCTTCTGTGGATTGTTGATACTCTTGCTCACAAACTATAAGCGCACAGCAGAGGCATATGTACACATTCCTGGGTAATGTAAGATGGCCTCCAAATTATAGGTGCTCTGTCTGGGTTGCCAAAATGTGGGTTGGTCTTTGTATGCAGTTGGGCACCTTGGATATGGCTGTGGTTTTTCCAGACCTGTGCAAGTAGCCTGCAGTATGATAGACAAAGATTACCTCTAGTGCAGTTGTGCTGGAGGCTCAAAATGTGTGTGAAACAGGAACTGAGATACTGAATCAAGCTATATGATTATTTTAGTCTAATTTCATATGGAAATAAGGTTTAAGGCATCCCACTTATTTGGGTGTATGTGCATGTGTGTCTTCCTGCTCCTTGGGTGCTTTCTGAACCCACTGGCCTGGTCTGATAGTGAAGATGGATTATGTCTTGGTTAATTAATGAATGTAATTAGTAGACATGGTGGGAGAGAAAGGAGGAACAGTACTGGTGCCTTCTCTTAGAAGAGAGACTTCAAAGTGAATGCAGTTCTTGTTAGAGGTGGGATAAACCACCCTGGAGCATGGTGCCTTGGGAAACCACCCATCTGAGCTTTTGCTCATTCCACTGTTCCCATCCTCACATTCAGTGGCTGTGAACACCCGTGGTGGTGGCTGGAGACTGGTTCTCATGCAGATTTTTTGATCTTATTACTATTGCTACAGGTTTCATGTGTGCATCTTCAATACTACTGCACATTTACAACAAGGATAGATGTTATTTATGAAGTGTTTTGAGATCTGTGTGTTTGATGATTTTATTCCAGGACAGGGAAAAGGCACACTGAGACCAATTTGATTTCAAAGCAGAATGGTCGGGGTGATGGTGGTATTGAATTTGGTGACAGCAAGGCTGTGGTTAACATCTTCCTTCAAAAATATCAAACTCTGTGCTCAGGCTGGAAAGCAATGATGCGTGATGCTGTAGCAACATAATTCATTATATTCAACATAATTCATATATTCATTATAACTGCTGAATTGTCAGTGCCAATGCGAGGTAAAGTTTCTACTTATAAAGACTTATTCTGGTGACTTTGGACTGTATTTCTTTGAATGTAAAATATGTGTGACATTTTTCTTTCTGTCAAAGAAATTGAAGGTGTCTCTATACCTAAAAAGAAAAAAAAAATGTCCCCAGGAGAGTATCAGAGGATCAATTTTTCAGCATGGGATTATACAGTTTGGCTGTATAGGCTTAAGGCTTTTAATTTGCTTACACATAGATAGACTTACTTGAGCTCTATACATCACCAGATCAATGCAAATCTATTTAATAGAAACTTGAGTCAATATTAAAAGAATTCCATTAACCAGCAATAAGGACCCTGAAATAATATGATTACTATAGGCTTCCAAGCACACATAAAGAATCAAGGATTTTCTTTATACTAAGCTGAAACAACACTGTGTAGAAATCCCTCCTCTGCTCCCTGTCTCCTGAAAAGTAAGAATGAAAAAGGTTAGAAGAGGCTGTACAGATTTTTTTATATCATTAATATTGTCTCTTTAGGTCAGCACCTCTGAGACACTAATAGTAGATACTTCTGCAGCTTGTGGTAGAGAAAGTGTAGATGGGCAGAAAAGGTTTGGGCAATTACTCCAGGGGACAAAGAGAGAAATCAATGGATTCTGAAAGATACAAAGCAAATGTGACATTTCCAGAAGATAAAGTTGATTTCTTTTTTATTCTTTATTTTAGCTATGGTAAATAAGGAAAAGAATAAATGTTCTCTTCCTATTGTTTTGAACAGCAAGACCCATATTGCGGTCCTACTGAATTAACTTTTGAAGGATAAGTTTCCTATGACTGCAGGCCACAAATATGAAATCTGCAATGCAGAATATAATTCTGAGACCCATAGTTTGGTAGTAGAAAATCAAGATTTTCCTGGAAAAAGTTACCACTTCGCCTGAATAGAGACTACTGTTGGAAACACCCACTGGTTTTGTGTGATAGATTTCTTTACTTATAAGCAGCAAAGAGACTTAAAGAGGCTAAAATGACATCTTCAAGTTAGATTAAGCCTGGGGATTTGCAAGCAAATTGCAAGCAATGTGTATTAGCAGTCTAAAACAGACACTTGGATACCTAACTCTCCTTAACCAATCTTGGGCATCCCCTCTGCTGGGAAGAGCAAAATGAGAACTGGCAAAAAACAGATACTGGGAGGAAATGGGTACAATATCCTGGCCATCGGCATTGAACTGGCCACAAAATGGTGTTGTCTGACTGTCCAAGGTTTCTAGTAGAGACTCAGAATTAGAGGCCATGTAGGAAAAAATGTAAAGTTTACAAGACGCAGACTCAGGTAAAGAATTGTGCTTTAGGTCATCATTCTGCAAGCATTTATTGTAGCTTCTTTGCAATGAGTTAAAAAAGGATTTTGGAATGGGATTTGGGGAAGTATTGGAGGTAGGTGTGCAGGTCTAAAAAGTGTAAAATCGTGAGACTGGTTTGCAGAGATAGTCACCTCATTCCAAAGGTGCTGAGCCAACTGGGCAAGAGGAATTTGGAAGGTCTTAAGGCATGGGATCCATGCTCAAAATTTGTATTTGAGAGAGAGCATCTGTGAGTTTGGGAAAGAGCAGGAGTGGAAACAGGGTAATTTGCACCTGGACCTTCTAGAGAGGGTTTTAAACCCTTCCATGCCAAGGCACAGAAGGCCACAGCTTCCACTTTCCCCTATTTCCCAGGATCTCTGCCTCCCCCTGAGTATTTTACAGCTAATAAATTTTCTCCTCAACTTCAAGTAAAATGTAAAGAGTTTCTCTCTCTCACTCTTTTTTTTCTTTTTTTTAGGAGGGTGTATAGAAATTAGATGCTGCCACCCAGGACATGTATTGTTTTGAAATGCAGTCTATGAAACACAGTACTGCCTCCCCAGGCTGTGCAAGAATGCCAAGGGTAGTTCGAAACACCAAGATACTAACCATTTCCAGCAAAGTCAACACCATTCTCCATCCGGCTACAGGTGTAGGCAAATGGTTCAGCAGAAGCTGAATCCTTTCTCCTGCATGGCTTACTTTCTTGAAGGAGCTTTATAGGGCTATAGCAGCCAAAAATCTCCTTCTTCCTAATATAAGGTTGTGCTTCCAGTAGGGCAACTTACTGGTAATTTTGCAGTTTTCCCTTTTCCAGCAAGCTCTGTCTAATATAGGCAAGACTTAGATAGATAGACTTCCCCAGGCTAATTTAGGCATTTTTGTCTTCTTGCACTTTAATTTTCAGTCTATATTTTGCTACTTGGTCTGCATTTCTTTAAAGAGAAACCTACTACTTTAGCTTTGTCCCCAACCACTGCTTGCTCAGAGCATCTTGGACTTGACATTTAGAGATAAAATAACCTCCCTCATGTTAACCCTTTCCTTTTTTAAAAAGTATTTGTATTTTAAAGCATTTTCATCTCCTTTCTTCTTCTTACCTGCTATTTTGCAAAGTAAACTCCATAGAATGAAAATATATAGTAAGTAGGTATTTTTCTTCTCTGTTTTTCAAACCAGCTGAATGTTGCTGTTCCAGAGAGACTTGAATGAGCCATATTTTATGTGGATTTAGGGAATAGGCTGTGTGAGGAGCAGAGTGGTGTTCCTAAGAAAAAAATACTTTTAAATAGAAGTTTTAAGGATTGTGTATGTAACCTGTGAACAGCAGCTCATTCCTTTGAATTATAATATGGGATATTATGTCCTGGATGACATGACAGTCTTTGGGTTTCATGGCAAGTTATCTGTCAGGCAGTGAGAAAGCATATTCTGGAGGTTTTTCACACTCCCCTAGCCCCATTGGCGCTGAGACTCAGGGTCTCCTCGTGAGAAGTGCTAATGCAAAATGCATTGGCACTTGCTGGCGAGAGAGTTGGGCCTCTTGGTACGTGGGTCACTTGTCCTTTTTCAGCCCATGGGATACAGGTCAAACCTCTCATTACAGGAGGAGAGAAGGGCAATAATCTTGTGATTTAATGCTGCATGGCAATAGTATAGTTTTAAGCTGTTTCTCTGCTGATTCCCTCATTTTCCACTTGTCAGAGTAGATATCTCTGTGGTCTCAAGACAGAAATTGATGAATAAATAAAGCTGGAAAGCTGGTCTCTGTGCAGCAGCATTAAAATCTTAGTATTGAAAATTGATCTCTAGCAATAATGTTAATTATTAAAATTTGAACAGCATTTGGGCAGCAAGGACTGTCTAATATATTCAGGTCCTGATGTAGGTTCACACTGGAAATGAAGGCTTTTCTCTTTCCCTTTAACATGTTACCAACAGTTAAAAGGCTGATTTAGCTATTCCTTCCATCCACAACTCCTAAGCTGTGCACCTTAAGCAGTCTTTTCACTGGGAGGGTCTGATATTTTTGTGCTTGTTTTCATAAATAAGGCTGCTTGCATTCAAGTTCCTCAACATGGATCTAGAAAGCTCAGTGCATATCTTCATGTACCTGTCCTTACTCTCCCCATCCTGTGTTCTCCTACTGAGCCATAGCCTCCCAAACTCTGCCCTTGATGGCCTGTACTGCAGTAGCATCCTCAAACACCCTCCAAGACAGGGCAGGGCAAATGTAAATAATTAGTCATAAGGCCTAAGCTCTAAATGCAAGAGGGTAACATGGTTCCAAAGTGCCTAAGATAACAATTACCTGCTGAATAATGCTGCTTCCACACAGTCTAATTCTTTAGCATTGCTCTCCAAGCATTAGCCTAAACAAGCCAGAGACATAAAGGCATTTTTGAAACTTTGCTGCCCAGCAAAGTAATTTCTTTCTATTGCAGAAATCAGAGCATTTGGAAACTTTTGCCTTCCAAGTCGTAGCACTGCCTGTTTTATCTAAAGTAACTTTAATGGAGCGCCCATTGATTCCTTAAGGACACTTCCTTATGTCAGCTATGTCTCATTGCTTGGGAATTTGTCCTGATAAACACTGCAAATGTTACTGTGTTAAATTTTATTCCTTTACTTGTAATTGTGTCCCTTTGGACCACCTACACCCTTTCCATGGAGCTCTGGAGGGCTGTGGAAGATGAACACCATTTTGTGAGCACGTTATTCCAGATGTACTCTGTACCCTCACAGGGTGAGAGCGGTGCAATACAGTTCTTTGGACATTTTCCTCCTGCTTTAAAATTTCAGCCAGCTCTGGAAAGATAATTACCATTTTGACATCACCTATCTGGGAATGTCAATTACTTAAACACTGTACTTGTTGACTTTACTCCTTTTAGCTGTTTTCGATCTAGACATGCTTTACTTTTTATTTGTGTGCTTGTCTCAGAGACAGGGTGTGTTTCTTTTAAATATGTATTTTCTCATTTATTAAGACCTCATACTGTGGCAAGAGACATATCTGGTAAGAAAACCAAAATATTTAAGAAAACAGGGTTAATAATGTATGGAAGTGATTCTTTATGGTGTTAGGTATTCTGGTTTGATGTAACCTCAGAAAATCAGAACTATCACCCTAAAATAGAATTTATAACCATGCATGTGATTGTTTAGTAAAAAGAAATATTGTTTGGATTTCAAAGAAATGTCATGCAAAAATAGCAGAGTGAGCAAGTTGAAAACCATGGTTTAAGATGCAGCTAGAGGGGTACAGCTGCCTGCACAAGGCTTGTGTGGGGACACCTCTGCAGGGGGTTGAGTGGTAAAAGATCCTCTTGTTGCTATTGGAGCTGGCAATTCTTGCCATACTTGTCTTGGTTGGGATCCCCCCCCCCCCCCATCCCCAACTAGATTACTCTTTCCCTCAAGTACTTTGTTAACACTGGAATAATAAACAGTATGTCTTCTATGTGACAGGGTACCTGTCTTAGCCATACAGACAATAAAAGGGCTAAGATGTGCTTGAGCTGAACATAAACACTGGAAGGGATAATGTTTTTCACTAAGTGTTTAGTGCCTCTGGCTGAGCAGACTGGATACTATGAGCCATTTGCAGAGATGTTCAGGGCCAACGGGTCTTTCATAAGCAGCTGAATTAAGCCTATAAATCTTGCATGAGTGAAAGATATGCTCATGTTCACAGATGCAACAGGTGGAAGTCTATTAAAAAATAACAATGCATGTTTTAAATAGCCTGAGAAAATCAGTCTCCTCTACTCACTTTTCACTGCGTTTAGAATTATGTTTTCTCCTCTTCAGCTTATCTGATGGGGAAGATCGGTTTCATTGCTGATGTCCCAGTGCAGCTTCATCCTTCCAGTCATTTGTCCACTATTATCAGCAGATGTAGCAGAGATCTTGGTCCTCTGTGGGGCTGGTGTCTCCCAGGAACCTCAGGCAACCCTCTGATACTCTTTTTCGATTACAAACTGGCTTCGATAATGAGTTACCTGCTTGTGGAAAGCAGTGATCCACTGGTAGGAAGATACCTCTACCCCTAACAATATCTTTGCATCAATTTAATCACAACATTCAGTTCTCCCCTACCCTCAGTATTCTCCTAGATTTTCTGCATCAAGTTTGGAACGAACTGAAGAGACACCATAAGGGCAAAGCCTGCTCATGAGCCTACTGATTTAAATCTAGGCCGATTTAATTGAAGCTAGTCTTGTTCCAGACATGTCAAGAGCAGAACTGTGTTTTACTGATTTTTGGAGTCTGGAGTGAAAGAGCAATAGTCCGCCTTCCCATGTGCAAATTAATACATACTGATAAAGTCTGCTAAAAAAAGGTAAACATTTATGGGGGTGGTTGATTTCTCATCACAATACCGGATACTGCAAGTTTATACTGGAAGGGTAAACCGTTATGAGAATGGTTGAGAGCAGTAGTTGTTGCTTAAGAAAGGGAGTCAAGTAAAAACTTGTGTAGGAAAACAAGAGCACTGACAGCATATAAGAAAGTGGCTGCATTTTTTGGCCACAGACAAAGCAGGGTCCAATGGATACACAGCCAGAATGAGCTGGTAGATCCCCATTTTCTTGAGAGGAACCACAACCACTGTATTTGAGCCAAATGTTCAGTGTTATATCCTGTTGGAACAGAGCAAGTGGGTAGATGTGTTTACCCAGTTGTGCCAGCATCCCAGTGTTCTTCTCCTGGGGAATCATTGTGTGAGGGCAGGTGCTTGGAACTGTTTCTTCAGCTCTGACCCAGAGCAGGTGCAACCTCTGCCATGACTCTCCTGCTCTAGGGAGGCTGGTGATGATGTGTTTCATGTGAGTCCAAACCTCGGTGCTGAGGTGGACTGGGAAAGAAAAACAGAACTCTTCCACTAAAAATTTCTTTTTCAGTGATAATCAGAGCAAGTTTTTTTCTTTCTACCTTTTCCCAATGCCAGCAATTTCTGTGCATAAGCTCAGGTCTTCCTTTCTTAAAATTTTGTCACCCAGCCAATTTTTCACTCTAACTTTTTTCACCTTTTGTAAAATTTCTCCCTTCTTGCTTGCTGGCTCTTCTGCCTCGCAAGGCCTCCTCCTCATCCTGCCTCTGCAGACCGACACAGACGTCACTGCACCACATACAGGTTGATGTGTCAGCTGGCCCTCTCCAAGGCACATGTGGTCACTGCAGTGGGTTCAACACTCTAAATAACTTTCTAGGTAAGAAGTTCAGGCTCCCAAGTTAAAAACTCCTTGAAGGGAGGCTTTGGCATTTGCAAAGTGCTCCCATTCTCTTGCTGCTTAGGCCAGCAGCATCTCCTCCCCTTTTGCTGTTTCCATCAAAGCCATCACATTGTGAGCCTGTGTGTTGGTTGATGGGCTGTGATTCCCTTGCAGTAGCCTCAGGTCTGTGTGCACTTGGGCCCCTCCTGTGACCATGATTTCTTCTCTGTTTGATGACACTCTTACCTGCCTTCACAGAGTTGCTGAATTTCTGTGTGGCTTATACTCACTCAGATCCTCAAACCAGCCCTTGGAAGATCTCACCAGCCCCATATCTGCAAGATAGTACAGTGGCAGAACAGTTTCTGACCTCACTGCTAATTCTGTCACCCTTCTCATTCCCTGTGGAGATAATTAATATTAAATACTTGCCAGATTTTAAAGTGAGCTATTTTAGGGGGAAGGACCTCAACAGGTTGGAGAAATAGGCAGAGAAGGATAGTTTGAAACTCAACAAAGGCAAATGCATGGTCCTGCACCTGGGGAAGAGTAACCCCATGCACCAGCACAGGCTGGGGCCTCATCTTCTGGAAAGCAGCTCTGCGGAGAAGGACCTGGTGGTCCCAGTGGACAACAAGATACCCCTGAGCCAGCAGAACCCTTGTGGCCAAGAAGAGCAGCAGTATCCTAGTGTATATTAGGAAGAGCATTGCCACCAGGTGATCCTGCCCCTCTAGTCAGCCCTGGTGAGGCCACATCTGGAGTGCCATGTCCAATTCTGGGCCCCTGGGTACAAGAGAGACATGGGGCTTCTGGAGCAGGTCCAAGGGAGGGCAACAAGGATCATTGGGGGACTGAAGCATCTCTCTTATGAGGAAAAGCTGAGCAAGTTGGGCTTGCTCAGCCTCGAGAAGAGATGACTGAAAGGGGCCCTCATAAATATCTATCAATATCTGAAGGAAGGGGGCCAAGAGGATGTTTCCAGGCTTTTCTCAGTGGCACCAAGCACTAGGACAAGAGGCAATGGACAGATGCACAGGAAGTTCCACCTGACCACGAGGAAGAACTTCTTTACTGTGCAGTGCCCATGCACTGTCACAGGTTGCCTAGAGAGGTTGTGGAGCCTCCTTCACTGGAGATATTCAACAACCACCTGAACACAATCCCATGCAATGTGCTCTAGGATGGCCCTGCTTGAGCAGGGAGGTTGGACCAGGTGACCTACTGTGATCCCTTCCAACCTTACCTATTTTGTGATTGTGTGAGCCTTTGTTTTCATTTTTATTTTTATTTTTTTGCCACCTACTTTGCCAACATTAAGGTTTTTTAAGACATCTGAAAAAGCTCACGACTGTAAGATCAAGTAGCAGATATGCCCTTGTGTCTCCTTTCCACCACAGAAGGAGGCAAGGATCCACATGCCAGGCACAAAAAAAAGTCTCTCTTTCTCCTCCTCTCCACCCTCCCTCCCTCCCCCCCCACACTTCTCTTGATCTGCTGGTGGCTCCTAAAAGGATTAATTAGAAAGATGTGAGCAGGGGTTGGAACGTCAAAAAACAATCGTCACTTTCATATCTGACCCCTATCACCAGCTGCAGAATTAACAAATTGAATGTCGTCAGCAAACAGGAGTTGCAGATGATATGAAGTTCATTACTAGCAGCACAGGGCTTGTTTTCAAAGCCCAGTTTAAACAACTCTTGCTGATTAAATTCCTTGCTGGGGCTCCTGCCAGACACATTTAGAAAATACGGATGTCTAACAACTCTGTCTTTCTCTGCCTGTCTTTTCTTTTTTTTTTCCCTGCTTTTTTTGCTTTTTTTTTTGCCTTTTTTTTTTCTTTTCTTAACATGTGCCAATTGTTTGTCTCCTATCTGCAGGTACTGGCAAGTATCAGCGCTCTGGTCCTACTGTCTACAGCCTTATCCATTTGGCGCCTGCTCCAGCCCTCTCACATTACCAGCAGTGGGGTCTGTTTTCAGCTGTGAAAAGCTGTGAGCATGACTCCATTCTTCCCCTCCTCCCACTGCAGACTCTCTCCCCCCTTTCCTTCTTTCCCTCTCATCCTTCTGCTCCCAGGGCTCCCTTCAAAAGCTGTGAAGCAAAAAAAATCAAACCTTGGTAACCTGCTAGACAGTGGCACTGGGGATTTACAACCTCCCTTGCATTGTGTGATTGTGGCTCTCCTGCATGGGAGCACCCAGAGCAGCTAAAAGCCCACTGAGGCGGGTTGCATGACAGATCATCTTCTGGGTGGGCTGGACTGGGATGGGGAGGCAGGAGCTGTAAGCAAACAGAGAGAGCCGTGAGGATAAAATTCAGAACCACTATTTTAGCTTGTCTCTAGTTCAGGAGCCTGAACATTCCCTGAACTGCTCTTCCCCTTCCTAAAACATCTTTTTGCCCACTTTTATTTGATCATTTCATGTTTGTCTTGCTCATGTGTTCGTAATTTTTCTCCACCATTTCTCTAGGAAGTAAGGATGGAGGGATGGAGGAAGGGAGGATGGATGTCTGCTCCTTCTTGCACTCACAGTAACTCCAGGACTTGGCAGGTTGGGTAGCTCCCCAGCCATAAAAAACTATATCTCAGAAGTAGGTTGTTCCTGCAAGTTTGTGAAAGCAGGCAATCCCTAAGAGGGGAGACAGCATGAGGGGTCTCCTTTGGAGAAGATGACCAGGCCTCACTGTAGAAAGGAGATATGAAGGTCCCAGCTGTGGCAAAACCTTGTCTGGGCACACACTGAGTGAGGTACCCAGGAACCTGACTTTGAGGCATGCATCTGTAACAAAACAGGTGGTGTTTGCTCTACTGATGCTCTCTTTTAAACTGAATATCACAGCTAAAATGTTGAGCCAAATTGGTAGAATTTTCAAAGATGCCCAGGAGACGACGTGGAAAATGACTGTCCTTTGGGGGCCACATAGAACTGGGGCCCTGCTGCTAAAGTACCTTCTTTTTGCAAACCTGCTCAGAAGAATAATACCATGGATTAACCAAGAAAAGTACCATTTAGCCATCCTTTTGACAGTGAAATTGTGGCATTAAGGGTAAGAATACAACATAAACTTCAAATAATTTTATAACATAATTGGGTCTTTTCTGTATCATAATTTTTCCCATGTGGGAAGTATTTTCTTTTCCCACCATGGCGGTTTGGTCCCCGAAGGGATTGCAGAAGTTTATAAACACAGGTGAAACAGTCACAGAGATTTGCACATACTGCTAGGTGGCATTTTGGGTTAGGGAGTGCTTCATACAAGAAATAGACAAGTGTCAAGTTTTTAAATAATTTTTTTTGTTCTTTACCAGCCATCTCTCTCCCTCACAGTAGTATTGACAGTTACAGGATATAAAACTACATCCATCTACCTATTTTTTCTCATTTCCTCTCTCTGACCACCTTTGAGATAAGGTTGTTATAGAAAATGACTGATTCAAAGCAGCATGTCTAATTTGTACATTCCTCAATCCTGGGCCTCTTGCATTTCCTACACTATGTTCTACTGTTTCTGGTTTTGAAAAAGAAAAAGCAGCTTCCAAAATGAATTCATCAGGTTGGTTTGTTTTTTCCTTTTTGTCTCCCCTTTTTAAATGTAATTGAATGCACTGAATTATAAAAAAAATTACACTTCACCTATGTTTTTCACTTCCAATGCTCCTGCTGATATTTTTTTGCTTCTACCTGTAAAACCAGGGAATTTTTTACATAGCTGTCAGTGACCAGGTCTCATTTTGGCCTTGAAAACCATTACATACCTGCAAAGCATTCATCCAAAGTCCACATTTGAAGTTGACTGCTGTACACAGTTTGAATTCCTCACGTCCATATGCTTGCACTGATTACTACTCAGCAACTGGGCATGCAAGTTCGCAAGGCATCTCTAGCAATCAGGAAGTTTTTATGGAGGAGTTTTCCAGAGCATGAGTTTGCTGCACTGCTGAGCAACCAGCATGGCATGTCTGTCCTACATGAATTAAAATCCACTACTAATGCTGTGTTCTTGCCAAATAATTGCAGTATAAGCCTATGGAAAGACTTGTTCTCAGATGCAGCTAAGCCTACAGGACAGTGTACGTCCCCAATACTGGCTGTCATTCTCAGCTGATTGGCGGACACTGACCCAATATTTTGTGCCAGCATTCATTCAATTCCAGCAAAAGGAGAGTGCTAGCTAGGTGCAGGAAGCCCGAGATTAGAGAAGTGTCTGATGAAGTTCAGTGTGTAGAGTAGGGGTTGCAGAAACTTCCAGCAAGGGTTACCCCTGCATTGCAGAGGTAGTCCCCAGCTCAGCCCAGCTGGATCTACAAGATTCAATGTCTCTCTAGAACCAAGTACCTGGTTTTCATTCATCTATCCCATCATTGCTTGGACAAAGCCTTTTTGTTGTGCCAGCTGGAGTCTGTGGTGGTTTGCCTCCACAAATCCCTGTTCTCTCTGGAGAGCCCATTTCAGTTGCTTCGAAAAGAGGCTCAGACAGATTTTCAAGCTACCTCATCCATGTGGGGGACCAGCCCAAATCTTTGGCTTGGTCTGGCTTTCCTGAAGCAGCTCACACACTTCCTGATACCCAGAACCTCCATGGATTAATTGATGTCCAGCCTATCAGAGGCTCTTTCAGCTATTGGTGAGGAAGAGATATTGCAATCACCCAGTGCCAAAGCAAGTTTTGGGCACCTTGAGGTCTCTGTTAAAACACTTGCTTTGATACAGATTTTCTGGCTGCTTCTGGTTTGTTCACATCTTGCTATTGAACACTTTGCTTGGTATCTCTACCACACCTTTTGCATCAAATACAATAGTGCTTAGGGTGTTTGTAAGCTATTTTGTTTGGAGAGGGGAAACATGATGCAATTTAATCTGTGTTGGCCAAGCCCTACTGTCCTGAGGAAAAGAGGAATCAATTGCTATGACATTCTTGTTCAAGGTGTGAAGCCCTTATGTGATAGTGGCTGGACAATATTCTTTCTTGGGGTATTACCTGAACCTGAATAATCATATTTTTCTTGCCCTCTTGTCTTCCTTTACTTTTTTTTCTTTCTGTTTCTCTGACATTTATTGCTTCCAACATAACCCCAGCAATCTTGCTCCAGCCCTGAACCTCTGCTGTTGTCCACTGCCACCAGAGCCCATGGAAGTCATTACCAGTCTCCCAGCAATCCAGCACAGTGAAGAACTAACTTCTGTCACTTTTCTGAATGCAGGCTGAGGATTGTGCCCCACAGCTATGCTCAGATTTGTGCTCCAAGGTGTTATGCTGGAGAATAAGTCAGTACAAGTGATCTGGGTAGTCATGACACCCTGCCCCATTGGTGTTGGCAGTGCTTTTCCAGTCCCACAACAGAGGTCTAGCTGGGATGTCTGGGACAAGGATTTCACATCTCATTTGGAGCTCATGTTAAAAGGACCTCACATTAAAGAATAAGTTAATGAAAATCCTGCTCCTCCCCATTCCTCTAATCTGGTAAAGTTGTAAAGAAATCTACTTGCAAGGAAGTGCGTTAAGTGGCCCATGTGGGCTGTGACACAGAGCACAGTAAACCCCATGGCTGGGGCCCTGCAAGGACAACTCTTTATTGGGAAGGACACCACTGAAGTACCATCTTCTGAGTCCATACACAATACTGTAATAGGGTTAGCTCACAGTAAAAGTGTAATTAATGTCATGTAATATAAAGATTTGCCATTTTCTCTAAGGACTTCTCCCCCAGGCAGTTTTCTTGCATCATTCAGTAATCTAAATTAAAATGACTCTGCCCATTCTCCAGTTTTTACCCATTTTCTGCCTCTATGCTTGTTCCCAAAGGTATTTGTTGTGGGATGCCACTTCACCAGAGGGCAGGTTAGGAATATATTATGTAACAGTAGTGGTGATGCCTTTGCCTGATGGGTGAGAAAGGGAACAATGTGTTACCTGCTTGGAGTTATTCTTCCTCTCTCTTTAAATCTTCCACTACGCGTTTTCTTACCGACTACCATGTCTCCCACATTCCTCATCGCTTGCTCTTGGAGATTACTGAGGAGACAAGTATCCATGTTTCCTTCATTTATTCGACAAACAGCACTTCTACTTGAAGGAGGAATATCAAGATGGTTTTATTGACCAGTTTGCATGTGCACCTTCTAAAGGGTCTATGCTGGGTGTGTGTCTAATTCTTGTAGAAGCCCTGATAGCAGGTGGTGTTTATAATTGCAGAAAAACAGAGAGCACCACAGTGCCTAGGTCACCACCTGCCACTTCCATCCGTTCTATCTCTCCTCTCCCACCCTGAGCACACGAGTGTATTGCTGGATTATTTGTACCCCTTTAATGAGTAGTCTCTGCAAAGCTTGCTGCAGTCAGCAAGAGATTTCAATGGTTTTCTTTTGGGATCAGTCCTGCTGTGACCTGAGTTCTGACCTAACCCAGCTAACTAAGCTGTAGAGGGTAAGAGTCTGCTTTTCCCAGAAGGTTACTGGGGCCACCCTTGCTTTCTGTCAAAAGTGGAAATGCTCCTTGTGATGTCCATGTGTTGAAATCCCAAACTCCTGTGGATCCCAGGCTGAGCCTTCTCTTTTGAAGGCTTAACCCCGGCCAAAGCCATCCACACCACCATGCACAGAAATCAGTATGTACTTCCTTCCATGCTCAGTACCACCATCCTTGATATCAGGTTTTGCTATAGGTAGCTTCCCTTTACAGCTGCTTCCCCACATTTCCTCACTTTCTCTGATATTTACCAACCAGAGAAGGTCCTTCCAGACCAAAAATACTCTTCTCCCTTTGGTTAGTCATACTGACCAGTGCTACAGAGAACATGCTTTGCTGTAGTGTAACTGGAGAACAAGGAAAGGCTGGTTTGTGCCATCAGCCTTGTGTAAGGCACTCAAGCTCAAATGTAACTGATTAAAATGTGACAAGGCTTTTTTTGTTTTTAACCTTGTTTTCCCCCATCTGCTGTCTCAGTCCTGGACAGTCTGGGTGCTCACCGCTGTGACTTGCAGGGATTTCAGTTCTGACCCTTCAATTGCAGTCACATGAGCGGCAGTCATCTGGGTGATTAAATGGAGTGTGTGATCCTCCGTTATCACGTACTATAAAATCCAGAAGTGGCAGATCACCTGGGCACATGGCAGGGCCCAGAAACATTGCCTGACAATGCTATTGCTCTGTTGCAGGCTCTCAATTATTATATGGTTTGATTTTCTCCATCTCACAGTCTATTGCCTAACACTGACCTGGTGAGAGGCAGCTGCAAATGGCTATTTGCATCAAAAGCTCCCCAGTCACTCCAGATTAGAGCGACCACATCTTTTCCCAGCTAATGAATTGCTCCCATCTGTGAAATTACAGCTACTCACTTTTGTTTTGTTTAAATCAAAACTGCAGGGCTCATGTGGCAGGCTGTCTGCTGCCTCCAGGTATCCAGCTCTCAAGCCATGATGCCAAGTCAAAGGCGAGAGGGATCACTGCGGCTGTTGTTTTGTCACGGGCTGTTTGTCTGGACTTTGACAAGGAGCATACACAGAGCAGCTCTGGCCTTGTATGAACCATCTGAGCAGAGAGGGGAATGGCTTTAGGGACCTGCTGGAGATCTGGGTCTTTCTGGCCCATGATGAGTCAGTGGAGATGCTTTCTGTGTAATGCTCTCCGTGAGTCTGACCTATTGATTGTCAGGAGTCTCAATAAATTTAGATTGCTGGTTTGTGTCTGCACTCCCTAAGCAGGGGTAGGACAATGATTAGCTGCAAAGATCAATAGGGAGGAGTCTTTTAATCGACCATGTAAAATGTATCCTTCGTCACTGATGGTGTGTTAATTGGGATTTAATTCTTGAGGGGCATTCTCCTGTCCCTCCCAGTTTTCTCTCTCCTCTTGAAGCCCTTGTTGAGAAATCCAGGGTAGCTTGAAAGTAAGAAAGATGGAGAATCAAGGTTTTATTATTTTTGAAAAGTTATTTCCACTGTATTCTGTCCATCTCCACCCTGAAATATCCATCTGCAACTTTCTAAAAAAAGTCCTCTTTCAGTGGCATTCACCAACACGAGTATATTTAGCATTCTGTTGAATGTTGATGTATTTCACAACCAAGGACTTGGTGCCTGACTACTTGCTGGCAGCCATCAGAGACACACAGGTCTCTGAGATGCTGCCAGATGCACAGGGAGACAACAACCCATGGTCCCTGAAACCTGGGGCATAGAGGGCACGTGTATCCTGCGAAGAGCCTTCCGGCCATCCCCACAGTTTATCTGCCAACTCTTGATGATGCATTTCTCCTTCACACCCTTAATTTTCATCTGTGGCTCAGATTTTAGACAAGGAATGGGCAACAAACTCTTAGCCTGCCCATGTGGCTTGGCCTTAGAGAGGTTTAGGGACAAGCCACCTTGATCAGTATGACAGCCTAAAGGGCTAGTGTCTTTCCTTACTTCCTCAAGGGGTGCAGTGCTTTCCTCAAAACACAGAGGTCTGAAAAGAAGAGAGCTAACTTTCTTTTTCATAAGCATGTAAGATGCATGGTTTGCTGGTATTTCTTTTTACATTGATTATTTTTTGTGAATAGGTCAATTTCTTTTTAGGTAGATTTTCAGAGCAGTGGCTTATCCCAGCAATTAAACATCTATTCCAGAGTAAATCTTGTTTGATCTGTGCAATAGGTAGAACAAAGCCAAATGTGAGAAGGATATGATATGAATTTTACCATAGGTCCTACTATGCTATAATAGCTATTTTACTATTTTGACCACTCCAGGAAACCCTGTTGCTGTGTCAGCCTGCTCCTCATGCACAAATTCAGGAGTAGTGCCTGTCCTCACAGGTCTCACACCTGTAGCGAAAAGTCTTTTAATTCTTTAGTTTCCTTTGGTACTTTCCAGTTCCAGCCTTGGGGGAGCAAATCCTGTCACAGGCTGGAAAATGGAATCAGCAGCATCCCAGCTAAAAGCACTGGCATTTTTTCTTATTATAAATTCTTTAATCTCTTTTAACAGATGACCTCTCTAGGGCTATTGTATTACCTTCCTGCTAGACTTCTGACAGGTCTTCTATTTAACTAAACCAATAAATATGTATATTTGCAACATATATTTCAGTTGTCCAGAATAACTGTACAGGGTATTTGTTACTCAGTAACTAGCTTACAATTAATACTGAAAATTATTGCAAGCTATGTGATTGTATGGAGATACAAAATTCTTGGATACAACATCCATATTTTTTTTTTTTAGTTAAGTTGAATAATTAGTAAATATTCATACACAGATCCTGAATTCCTTCATGCTGCAAAGTATTTTGGGGAATGGATGAGTAAATCAAAGCGGCGAAAGGAGTCTCTGTCACCTCAAACATAGTCATCTTCCATGTCTTCAAGGAGGGCCTGTGGTGGGAACCACACTCAGCTCTGTGCCCCATCACCATGGTTAGGGTGTGCCCCATAACCTTTCTTAGCAGCGTGTCCCTCCCTTTTCCTCTCCTCAGGCTTGTGATACAGCTGGTTGCAGTTTGACAATGCAGGGGAGGGTGAGAGGAAAGACTGCACCAGTGGTCCCATTAGCAGTGCCAAACCTGTGCGAGGGACCAGAAGCTTAAGGTGAAATCCAAGTGCCTGTTGATTTCTGGCGCAGGGCAGCTCTGTGTGGAGGCTTTTTGATGTTGTCATCATGTCCTCCCATTTGAAGGGAGGCCTGGTGGTGGGTTCCTCAGACCTTTCTTTTTACTGCACAGATATTGCATGCCAGTCACCAGAGAGAAGTTTCTCTTCAATACCCTTTTCCTAAGGGAAGGGCTTGGGAGAGAGCAGTTGAGTTTTTTCTAATGCTTTCTTCTGTGATGGGATTAAGCAGGACCTGCTCCTTTAAAAAGTGTCCCCTTCCCCATCATCCTCCCTCCTTCCAATTACAGCACTAATTTCAGTAATGGAGCATTAATGGAGTAATGGACTGCTGAAGCTGGCCTGAAGGAACTGTAGTGCTCAGCACAAATTGAGTAAATAAACCATATATTAGATTTCTAAACAATACTTTTAGTCTAGTCCCCAGGGAAAGAGAGTTGTCAAGACTTACTTAAGTCAACCCAGCAAGCCGTATGCAAAAGATCCACCCATTCATACCCTGGAAAATGGCACCAGTGGCCTGAAGCACCAGTGAATCTCTCACATAAATCTCTCCTATTCTGACAGAGAGCTTTTTGTTGTTTCCTTCTCCCAATTTCTCTTCTTTGATTTATTTACCAATAAGCAGCTTTGTGCCTGTTTTCATTTGTGTCCTGCTAGAGAGCTGTCCATGTATGTTGATAGAGAATGACTTGCAATTTTAAGGAGAGTTATCACAGAGCCATACAAAGTGATGGATGAGAGTAGTGCCCTAAACCATTTCCATTTCCAGTCTGGGAAAGTCCCGATCATTTTTTTCTTCCAAAAGCAGCAGCCCTCTGTCAACATTTTTATTACTTTATTTTAAAAATAGGCTTTGCACTACCTTAGCTAAATAAATAGTAATGAGTTATGAAACACGGACTATCTGGATTTACCCCACTAGCACAAGGGTAATTTAGTTACTTGTGTAGGTTGCAGTCGAGGTTTTCCTAGGCAGTGTGCAAGCAAGGTGAGAGCCAAACACAGAAGGTGGTGACTTTGAAGCAAGACAAAGGCACAGAGTAGCAAAATTACCTTTCCATGTCACTCCCCAGGTCAGTGGGAGAACCAGGGTTAAATACGGGACTCAGATCAACACCATGTCTTCAGCAAAATTTTTGAATCTTGAAGGAGCAATCATGAAAAGCCATAATTCCTACAGGGCAGCATCTTGTGGGTGTTCAACATCCCACAAGATGATTATGTACCTTCTGTGAGCTTCAGTGTGATCTAAGAGCAATCTTTTGAGCCTTTGTGGCAGAAGCGAGGAGGGGTTTTTCTGCTTTTATTTCCTCTCAACCCTCAGGCAGTCAAGAGAGAGTGAAGAGGGCTCTAGCTCTAGTTTATAAGTTTATTCAGCTTTTTCTTTGCTAAGAATAGGATAAACAATGGAAGCTTAAGCTTGAATTTAAAGAGAGATTGGTTTAGTCCTGTAATCAGACTGGAGATGGGGTCCGAACTGCAGCATTTTATCAGGGGCAGTTTTACACAGACATCATTAATCTGTTTCAGATGTCTGACACTTAGAGCTTGGGTATGTTAAAATCACTCCCTCACTTAACCTCTGGATATAGCACGTGAAAGAATCAAAATCCACTGATGTACACCAGACCAAGATGATGTAGTGTCTCTCAGGGTATAACTCGGTGTCACTTGTGTTTTTTATTTTTTATTGGGGGTAGTTTTGATCTGATAAGTATAAGAAGAAGCATGCACACTGTGCTGGTAATAATAACTTAGCAAATTCAGGCATAAAATCCTGAATTCTGCTTTTACAACTAGGATAGGTCATTTGGGCATGCTCTGAATATGCAAAGGAACAGCATTTTTTTTTTTCTGTGTGGGAGGATTAACGTGTTACTGTATGAGTAATTTGTTAGGCACAAAACCAAGTAGGTCTCCAGGAGTGATGAGTTTATCACTGAATGCTCACACCCAGGAATATGGATTGAAAAGCTTGGAAGTTGTCTGTTCAACATTTAAAATGCAAGTCTCACATTTTAAGAAATAAGCTTAATAATATTTCCATTGTACTCCTGAGCTTACTGTTTTTACAACATTAATGCTCTTGAATCCAATCAGACTGCTGAGCTCTTCCCTCAGTACCATTCTCTTCCAAGAGGAACAGCTCTAGCTTGTCCAGCTTGACAAAATACTGAATCTGCAAACTTCAGATCCTTCTTTTACAAGGCCTGCATTTCTCTCCTTCCTCAGCACAAATTCCTGGAGAAGGCTGGTGGTGCACAGTCCTTCATCCCTCCTTGATACATTTATTACTCCTCCACTGCAATTCCTCCCATCCTTTTTCCTTGCCACTCCAAAGTTACAGAACTCCATTTCCTTTTGGTAACTCTACCACTTCCACAACTGAGTCCATCTACTTCTCTGCTGCTCTTCATCACATCCTGCCTCTTTCTACCCTAACCTGCAAGCCTTACTCTTATGAGTCCCTGCCATGGATGCCACTTGATCCTGACTTGGTTTTCTTCATTTCAACTCTGACCTCACATAATACACTGTTTGCAAACACTGTTTGAAGTTTTCTTCTACCAAAATTTCAAGCTGCCTCTTGAAATCTTGAAGGCCTTAAAGCTGCACTTGTACATGCAGAGGTACAACATATACAACATACTTCTTCTCTGTAATGTTCTCAGGAGGAGCAAGGACCACCTTGATGGGAATTTTCAGCAAACATGTGCTTAGCCTCAGACATCTGCCATGGAAACCTCGTCCTGAAGTTTTGCAAGGCAGATGAAAATAAAATTTTGCTATGAAAAAAAATCAGGGAGCTTAAATAGCAGACTGTTACTTGGTGGTTAGTTCTTTGGCAATTGGAATGCACAGAGCTGCCAGCTTTTCAGCTTCGTGCACAGAAATCAGAGTATATGCATAACAGCCTGATTAAATGAATATGAATGAACTTTTTCAATGAAAGGGATTCCAGAAAAACTACCCTACTTACACCTATAAATCCTGAGCTATAAAATTGCTCCCCTGTTTTCAAAACCTTTGTGATGTGGCTACACACACTGGTGAGATGACAAAATGATGACTGGAGATCCCAGCTTTTCCACTCTATTTCCTATGCTCAGGAAGGGAAACAGCGGGGCTGTTAAGAAGAACCAGTTGTAGAGGATTTTTTTTGACATGGCAATTTGTTTGGTGGACCTGATCTAGAGCTGTCTGACATAACTGGGATCTGAGAAAATGCAGCCTTCTATCCCTTCCCTGTCAAGCACTGTTTGCCTTCAGATGGTGATTTGGAAGGTCTTTCTGTTATGTTTTCATTTTGCTTTGTGATATGGGACCTTTAGCAATTGCCAGGAAAAATACAGTTGTATCTTAAGGGTGGCTGATGGGTTTTTTGGGTGTTTTCCTTGGTTTGTTTTGGTTTTTTCCTGAGAATTCCTAGGTACTTTGTGAAAATCTCTGGGTGCTATGGGAGTTTTCCTTTCCACCACTCTATTGCTAAATATTTTTACAGACTTAATTCCTTTTAACCTGTCTGAATTCTCTTTCATATAATCCTTGTTTTCCTATCCAAAGCTGTGTTGTCATGTCATCTGCACTGAAATACTTCTGTTGTCAAAGACAAAAACAACTGCAATATCAAATAATTTTTTCTTTCTTCTGCTGAGAGTTTCTCTCCAGTAGAGAATGTGAAAAACATCTAAAAGATTTTTATGCAAGGTGAGTATTTTTTTTATTGTGGTCTAGCATGTCTGGAAGAAAAGACCAGGAGTAAGATATTCAACATGCCTGATCTGGCGCAAATGCTGTCTTGCATTAGGGGAATAATCTTTCAGACACCTCCTGGGAGCTGTTCAGCTTGATCTCTTGGGTGGTTTGTATCATTCCTGTGAGGGAAGTTTGGATGGAAAAAAAAGATGTTGCTTATAGATATCTGTGTGTATTCATCTTCACCCTTCTTCTACTCCCAAAACTGAAAATTTGGCCAGAAATAGATATTCCTCTGGAAGAACTCCATTGGAACACAAGAAACCTCCTACAAAAATTTCCAGTGAAACTTCAACAGATTTGTAGTAAACCTAGCTTTACCACTGTGACTAGAAGAGTGCCTGAGTTTGTCTGCCTCTGAGCCTTATTCTGGCCTTAGATTTCTGTTGGGTTTATTTTCACTCGTCCTGACAGCAATTCAGGGTGCACAGGATATTTATTTTTCCAAATAACATACTCAATATACCCAAGTAGATGGCCCATGTAAAAGGAGGAGGAAGAAAAGAGAGGGTATGGTTTCTAATCTGGGCCAGTATCTTCTCTGCCACCTTGGCCAGAGTGGTGGGCCCTATCAGGGGAACACCTTCCAAAGAGACACTCTGCATTAGTGCTGGCTGCCAACCTGAGAAAAACCATGGTGCTGGCCAGCTCTGCCTGATGCTCCCCCTGTTTCCCTGGTCCCTGCCAACCAGGCTGTTAAGACCAGGAATAAGCCATTGGGTAGGTGACAAGAGCCAAAGAATTTGCTGAATGTGTTGGGCTTGATAGCAGCTGCCCCTTGCCAATTGCATTCCTCTGCTGCAGGACGGATGCACAGAATACATCCCAGACCTTCCTCCCAGCAGGAGATAAGCTCTGGAGCCCTCCACAGAGTGGAGCTGCTTGTGTCCTTTTCCCCACATGGTGTGAAATTGGTTTTTCTGGCCTAGTGGCTGTAGGCAGCTGGTAGATTTTTTTTTTCATTATTGAAGAAATTTCAATAAGTTTGAGTTTAGGCTTGGTTACCTGGTAGGTAGCAGAGACTTTTGGGGTTTTAATTACTGGGTCTGGCTCCGCCACTGAGGTATGGAACAGAAAACTGGGTTGTGGCAAAGGGAAAGGAGGGCATTAAGGCACACAATCCCACAAATGGTGCAGTGCAGTTTTCCCCCACCCCAGATGGCTGCGTGGCACTGGGCCATGGTAGGTGCAGGCCCAGGAGGGGAAAGACGATGCTCAAGAATGTGCTGTTACCTATTTCCTCAGGTTTTCCCTCCTTGGCAGAGCTGCACGAGGACCGCAGGCTTGGCAGGCGTAATGCAGAGCTGTCTTCCCCTGCAGCTCTCCAGGAACCTTCCCTGGCACTTTGCCCAGCTCTGGGCACCAGGTGCTGGGGTGGGGAGAAGAGCTCTCCCAAAGATACTTTGGGTGTATCTGTGCAGTCCCATGGAGTGCAATGCAAAGGTCCCCAAGTGACCCTTTACCACACTGGGAGATGAAAATAATTAATCCTCCTCTTAAAAGCCCTAATTAGTCAGGCATGGCATTGCACCTGCAGAAACATCATTGCTTCCAGGACTGGGATGAAAGTCCCTGCACTATGTGGAGCCTCCAAAGAGGTGGACACCTCTGCCTTGTGCTGCAGAGACTAACTATGCACAAATTGGGCAGGCTTGAGACCCAAAGTAAGGGCACAGCAAGATCCTGCTGTTTTAACAATAGATTCTCAAGTTTCACAGAGATTTTGGGCATTTTTAATTTTTTTTTTTTAATATCCCTAAATGTCTGCATGGGATAAGTTTCCAAAATAAAACAAGCTAGAAGGAACTTGAAAATCTTCCTCAGCTGCTGTTGTGCTTCCTTATGCAAAACCCATTTAAGCCCAAATCCCAAAGGAGAAGTGGTACATGGAGTCTCATGGTGCACATAGTGTAGTCTTTGCGTATGGCTATCTCTGCCCCAAAAATAGTTTTTAAAATCATTGGACATTAGGAAATTAACAGTTCAGAGATGTTTAATCATCACAGGTTTCATGGCAGTAAATATCTGGTTAGAGGATAGACAACCTATTCATGCCCCAGCTAAGGAAAATTGGGAAGTCAACCCATCATAAACACCAGAGTTTTCAAAAGTGCACAAATCCCTGGCATTAAGAACCATTTCAGTCAACACTTTCTGTATATTAAACATCAAAAAATTTAATTGCAAGATGCAAACTTTCAAAAGTCAGTTCTCTTTTGTCCCAGTGTTTGCAGGGCTACAACTTCGGAAGACACTGGCTCCCAGAAAAGCCCATGCACTTTGATCCATCAGTAATGCCTACAAATTTCCATCTCCTTTTTGGAATCTGTAATGAATGAGGCTGTGGTCATGCATTGGAAAAGGACAGGAAGGTCTCTCTTCTACTACGTTGCCTTTTCCTGTCCCTTCTGGGTGAAATGTAAGCCCCTGATTAAGAGCGCTCTTCAGTCACAGTGCATTTGCCTAAAATCCCTTCTGAAAATAATGCCTTTCATTCAATATTTTTATTGAGTTTCTGCTGTGATATATAAAGTATTTTCCATCCTTCTGCTCAGGCAACAGGGAGAAATTAACAGTTGATGGAAGTTGTTTATTGTCAATGCTGTTTTCTGTGGCTTGGGACAGGGAAAGGAGCCAAAACACCAAAGATCTCAGAGGTAATGCTATGGGAAGACAGTACAAGCTCTCATTTTTCTTGACCTTTCTCGCTTTCTTTCCCCATTTCTTCTCCAGCTGTACTATCTAGCACATCCAACCTCTCCCTCTTCCATCAATATTGCTTCTGGCTCTTGCCCTGCTTTCGAAAGTTCTTTGGGGACCTCTATTTTGCCCTGTGTATCTGTTGTGCTCTAATGTTACAGGGTGCTGATGAATTGCTAACCCTCCCATGCACTACCACAGGTGCAGGGAGACCTCACATCCTTCAGAACACAACCATACCCCCACCACACTTCTAACCAGAAGAGACAGGTGAGTTAGGTACTTTTAAATCTCATTTGCCAAGATTTCTCTTTCCCTGTTGAGGATCCAGCCCAGAATTTATTTTTGAAGGAATTACGCTGTTTTATGAAGTTGTCTTTTGTGGGTATCTGTGGACCATGATGGTGGACAAAAAGTGTTTCCTTGATTTATCACCTTTCTGCATCAGACAAGTAGAAATGTCAGTGATTTTTTTATCATATATATCTTTTTATAGAGGTCCATGTGTTGATCACATGTTGAATATAATTTAGATGTTTGGATCTTTGCAGTCTGGAAGAAAAAGGCCAACATTTAGCTGGAAAAGCCAGGCACTTGGGAAGCAGGAATGGAAAGGCTCATAGGGAGGGGAGAGGAGGTAACTGAGGCAAGAGGGAGCCCTTGGAGAGTGGTCCTCAAACCGCGACGTGTATTTGTCTTTGATGCTGGCAGAGCTGTACAGGCTCTACAGGAAGCTCTGCACTGCTGGAGGACTGCTTTCAGCTGAGACACTGGATCCAGGTCCTATTTTTCCTGGCTCTGGTGACTGTCCAGGAGGAAGTGAGAGATCCTATGACACTTTTTGGAAGAGAAGGACATGATCCCAGTGCTGTGGATAAAGTTTCCTGTCTGGCAGTAAAATCTGTTCAGCTCTGTGGATGGTATTAACAGGTGCCAACATCAGGCTCCACAAGCTGTTTGTTAAAGCTGCAATAGTCCTCAGCTGGTCTAAGTCAGGAGAGCTACTTAGATGGTGTCACTACAGGAATTTTTTCCTCTTCCCTTGCTTGGAAATTATTTCTTTCCTTTTTGGTTCTAACATAAGTTTGGCTGAGCATAAAAAATTAATTATATCATTGAAACCTGCTTTTTAAGAGTCATGATATGAATCTAGTTCGGTGCAAAATAAAGGTTAAATGCAAGCAATTGAACACAGGCTCTCTAGTGACATACATTTCTAGAAAGGTAATGTAGAACACCTAAAGCTAAGAAATTTTCTGGTGCACAAAGAGAAAAAGTCTTCCAGACTGAGAGAAATAAATACTATGAGAATCCAGTTACCAATGGCTATCCTTGAAAGGGAGGGGTATCATGATAAAGGGGGGGGGGGGGGGTGGGGCAGGAGGTCTGTGTCTGTGCAAGTTTATTTGTTGATTAGCATTTAAAGCATCTCAATATCTCAGTCCATTGTTGTGTTTTTCCTCTTTGCAATTAGCTATAGGCATTTTGTATGGAGCACAAAACATGAATAGCATCTCTTGAAATTAATACTGAGGTGGGTGGAAAGGAAGAACAAGAGAAACAAGCAGAAACTTATTTAACAGGCTGGTTGCTGAACGGTAGCAACGTGGCTTGACTCAAAGCATTACTGCTTTTAGCACATGATTTATTGCTAATGCCCCTTCCCATGACTGGCCTTCAGCCTTTGATGTCAGTCAGCTCTGAATTAATTACTTCATAATGCGAAGTGAAAGTGCAGCAGGTTTGGTTTATTCCCCGTTGCTTCCTGAAGTTGTTGTGTTAACTTGCCTCGTCAGTGTTTGCTCGCTCTCTTACCCTCCTGCAAAGCACCTTCTCATTTGTAAATCCAAAAAGCTGGCAGGGGTGTGTGCACCCGTTGCGTTGCCTTGTAATAAATGGAGCCTTTTAGCCAGGGCAAGTGAGACTGATGTAGGAATGCAGGAGATCGTATCTTGGGGGGAAAATCAATATTAAGATGTACAATTGCTCCCATGGTATTGAAAGAATTAGTTGATCTACATGCCAAATGACAGCCCCCTTGATAACAGGGATTATGTGTCCTGTCTTTCCAGGCGGCGCTCCGTTGGGGCTGCTCTCTGGGTCCCTCAGGCAGAGATAATCTAATTAGTACAACAAAGACCAGGTCGATTTAAAAAAATAAAGGGCGGGGGCGAGGGGGGGAATGTCAGCAAGAAGCAGCCTCTGGAAAAAGTTGCAGAGGAGGAGTGGAAAACAGGGAATACAAGTTAACTGTCAGTTTGGCTCCGCAGACGCTGGAAATTCAGACCCACCAGACTATTACTAGGCAAACCCCGAATTAGCAAGCGCTTACAGCCTTCAAAAGCACTCATTTAATCACGCCCTCGGAAAGGAGGGAGCTGAGAAAACGAGGTGGTGTTGGGCTGAGCGGAAAGGTGGTGGCTTGGACCCACAGCTGCTTATCCACTGCAGACTCATAGACACCTGCTGCAAAAGAGGCTTGTGAAAAAATGCTTTATTACAGAAAAACCCAACAACCCAGGAACAAACAAAGAATCTAACACTTTTTCCCTTTACTAAATTATGCTTATGTGTAGGCGGTTTTTTGCTTTTTTGCTAAGGCTTGGGCAATGAAGCTGTACTGCCCATGCTAAGCACGAGGTGAATCATTTTCCAGACGACAAGGTGAGGTTTCAAGAGGCCTCTCTGAGTGGAGAACTGGTTTCCATCTGCCACAGTTACACCAAGGCAGATGCACCCCACTGCCAACTGTGCACAGACGAGTGATTCTGAGACTCTGTAAGTTTTAGAGTTGTTTTAAACTTAATGAATAAGTGTCAGCAACCCACTCTGAACCCAGTATCCAACCACCTTAGCTGGAATAAGAGCTGGGTTTTCCCTCCTGGGTGCAGCTGTGATATTGGCTTTTGCAGCTGCTGTATCTGTTTTGTTAGTGCATTCTATCAGCCCCTCAGCACAAAGATCCCCTGGCAGCTTTCGGTGAGAACCAACTGGATGGATGGATGTGGGAGTGGATACATCCTCAGCGGGTGTAAACTGACCTGGATTGAGAATAAATCCCCTCCTAAATGGTGATGGCATAGAAGAGAGATACTCATTCCTGACACTGGGCTTGCACATGACATTTTTTGGTAACTTTTTGACAACAGGTGTTAGTACCTGAATATTTTCAGTCTTGGTTTTGCTTTTAGGCAGAGAGAGAGAGTCTTGATCTCTGCATAGAGTTCATGCAAGACAGACACCACAGTCCTGGGCTTTTGCAGTTCATTCCCAATCTTGTCTTAAGGGTGGATCCTTGACTTATCCTGTCTTTTATGACTATGTTCCTGAAGTTTAATTTAATTCATTACCAACACACCTGAAGTGCTTTGGTGGTTGGATCTAGGATTTTGACGCCGTTCTCCCTTCAAGGCAAATATTGCAATTGCTTAGCCATGCAAATGGGTGCAGGCGTCTTCAGGCTGTATAATCTGATATACTTAGGGGACTGGATGGCTGCAGGAAGGCTCGCTCACATCTGGAAGTTGCTTTTTTCCTAAGGATCATGAGCACAAGGAGTTCAGGCATTCTTGCACAGCTCCCCACTGACACTTGAGTTCATGTCATCAGACCCAATCTTGTTGTCTTGGCAAATACTCACACAAATAAGAGCACTCTAACAATGGGATCTTTCTTTTCTTAGCTTCCTTCTCTCTCTCCTCTTGTCCCTTGCTGCCTCCCTCTCCTACACTGGAGATAGAAAATTTGGAGGCAGCAAGGATGAGATCACTGCTTTGTAAGGAGTGACAAGAAAACTGGCTGCATGATTTGGGGCTCTGCATAGCCTTTTCCCAGGGAGCAGATCTGATATTATTTCCCTATCCACAACTGCACAGAGACATCAGCACTTTGGAGACAGTGCTTGCCAGCTGCTTGGGGTAGGACTGTAGATAAGGCCCAGAGATGAGGAGCCATCAAAACATGAATGTCTAGCACAGACTTTGCATTCCTGGCTTTGCTGTATTTACTTACTTAAATCACCCAAGCTTATAAACCGTAGTTAGCAAGGCATAGAGTCATTACCCATTCCAGGGAAAGGAGCAGTCTGAGTCATGTGGGGGATGCTGTGTGGGTCCACACTGCACTTTGCTTGAGCTAAGAATATATAAGATACATGAATTTATAAAAAGCTTTCAGACTTGCATTGCTCTTTAGTAAAAAATTATACTGAAGCACTGAAACTGGGGGTTCCAGATTCCTATGGGTTCCTGCATCAGGGCTGCTTCAAAGCCTCACTTCAGGCTTTGAAGCCTTACTCCACACATACATTTGCTAGGATGTTCCCCTTCCAACACAGAACTTTTGTGTTCACCTGGACCATCGTGTAAAAGCCCACCTCACCACACCTGAGCTCTTGCCAGCTGGCACCCTGACCTGTCTGTGTGCTTATGGATGGCAGAACAGCCCCAAAACAGCCAGGTGTCTCTTGCATTCATGTTATAGCTCATCCTTTAGCTGAGGTGCTGAGTATGTGCCCCCCTCATTCTTCCAGTCACAGTTCTCACCAGAACTGCAGGAATTTCCTGCACTGACCGTCTGGACTCAGACATGTTTTTGCAAGTGTGTGCTCTTTGTTTTCACAGAAATAGAATAAAAAACAAACCAGAAGAAGGAAATTCAATAAAAATTACATTTGGTAGACCCAGAAAAAAATTGATTTTTTTGAAGAAAGACTACCATTTAAAAGTCCAGATGCAGACATTCCTTACTATCCCACTCCCACTGAAAGTTAGAATTGAAATCACCTAGGACTCAGTTCCTCATATGTGTGTGGTTTGTTTTCCTTCATTAAAATCAACAACAAGAAGTCTGTCAGGGATTTTCTCAAACATCTTGTACAATAATCTACAATAACTTTTTCACAATATACTTTCCAGTATCCTGTATATGTTTTGGTTTCTAAGACATTGGAAGGGTTTGGGACCACTTTTTGTTTGATATTTTGCCTGTCATGCACAACACCTGCTTAGCTTGAAATTCAGTGTACTATTGCCAAATAACAAGAACTCATGCCTTGTTATGGGGTGCTATGGCATTTGTATCTCTTGGAGAGACACCATCTTTTGCATAATCATCAGAGCATAATGTGGGCTGCTACATATTTTAGTAAGCACTTGTATTGACCAAGGGCAAAACATTTCATTTCACCCATTTATGTTTCTATAAAATCTTGCACTTTGATGTGTGATGCTTTTTTCAGAAGGATTTTGCATCAGAATACTGTAAACTGCTCCTTTGCATGTTCTGAGTTTAGTTCCTTGCTCTGGCAGGCAGTGTAATTCTTGATACAAGCTGTAGTAAATTACCATGTTATTTAACAATTACTTACAATGCATTCCCTGATCATTTGGTGCCTTGGGATATTGTGCCTAATTGCAGGTTTAACAAAAACATATTGCGGTCATTATGTTATTATGCTATGAGAGTATAAAGAGCAAAATAGAGCAAATCAGATAAAGTTGAGTGAGACTTAGCTGTCTGCATGGGAATGTTAGGAACAGTGTCTCTCACCCTTGCAGGCCACAAAGATAATTTCATGACTACTAGTAGTTGGTTTAAAAAAAATCTATTAGGCAGTGTCTCCACTCTCAGGGGAAATGTCTATCAGCAGAACTGATTAGAGATAAGGGTAAGCAGATGTCAAAACAGAAGACCACCAAAGAACTGAGGTCCTAAAGTGAATGGGGAGAGATCCAGCAAGTATTAAATGTGGGGTGGATTGTTGTGCCATGAGTGGGGGGCAATCCTGCCCTCCTTTCAGTTCCAGGGAGAGTTTTGCTGGAAAAATATTGCATTCTTTATGTTATATGGGGGAAGTCTGGGTTTCACAATCATCTTTCTGGGTGAATTTGTACGTGTGCATGTGGTTTGTTGTTTTGGGTTTTTTTTCTTCCCACAAATTGCTTTTTTAACCTTATGAGTGAATGAAAATTAGAAATGTTAGGGAGAGAAAAGAACTGTGAGAGCATGTTCTGCAGAATTTCTTGCTTTTTCTGTATCCAGGGAGGAGCCAAATTTAAATGATCTCTTTCTGTAAAAAATACTTCTCCATAATACTTAGTTTTGCCACAGTTTTCACCCGAATTAAGTCTCCAGTTATGGGGCTATAGGGTTTTTAAAAAAGCCAGCAAAAAAAAGTCTTATTGAAACTTCCATTGCGGGAGCGGATATGTGAATTTCAGTCATTAATGAAAGAAAGATGTAAGAAAATATAGGCTTTTAGGAAGGAATTAATGAGAACAGATCATTTTATAGGTCAAAAATAATTTTATATGTCAAATTATTTTGATGCATTAACTTGAAATTTTTGATATTTCATGATTTCACATCATCAATATTTCACATCTACCCTACTTGTCCTTAACTTCCTGCATGTAAAATGTCAGGATTTGTGCTGGCCTCACTCCCCTTGTCCTTCTTTGCCAGCCAGAGAGGACACAAATCACTGCTCTGACACTCTTTTTTCAGAGATATGCCGACATGCAGTGAATGGGGCTTCAGGCAACCTTTGCCAGCTAACATAAAAAACATTTCTACATCACCATGCAAGGCCTGCAAAAGAGTTTTTCATAGAATCACAGAATGGTTTGGGTTGGAAGAGATCTTGAAGATCACTTAGACCCAACTCCCTCTACCATGGGTGGGGACACCTTCCACTAGACCACGCTGCTCAAAGCCCCATCCAACCCAGCCTTTTACTGCTCAGCTTTGCTTCTCCATCAGAGATGAGACTTTTATGTCAGTCTTCTCATTTCTAAAGCACTCAGGAAAGCTCCTCTCAGTGAAGCTCTCAGCAAGACAGGCCCCCAGCCAAAAGCTGGCATTGCTTTGGGCTGGATCCAGTCTTATTTGTGCATATTTGAACACATTGAGCTTTTTATTTTCCTATTATTAGAGCAGGTCATTTTCTGCTTGGGTCTTCCAGCTACCTGCGGGGTATTGTACCTGACACCTCCAAGGCCTCCTGCATGGGCGAGGCAGGCAGTGTCAGGGCAGGAGGAGAGCCTCTCAGATGCCAGGCTGCCCTTGATGCACACACTGAACTGACTGCGTGCTCTTGCTGAGATGGGACAAACTCTGCACACACAGGATGCATGCAGGGAGAAGGATGCATGTGGGGAAAACTGGAAGCAGGGGAGCCCTAGATTGAAAAGATGCTACATGATAAGCTTGTTGTGGGACTGATACTTCAGGGAGATCTGTCCCTGTACCATTTATAAACGACTTGTAGCTGCATTGGTGTCCCCAGGCAGAAGAGATTTTGCAGCGTTGGCCTCCATGCCTGGTTCCCTCCCCTCCTCTTTGTGACAAGCACTGAAGCAGGACATTGTTATCTGACATATGGGATGTTGGAGGAACTGGTTCTTGTTTGGCAGTCCTGCTCCCCTCCCATGTGAACCTCTGCCTGCTTCCCACTAGCTGCTGCCTGCAGTAGGTGTGTTATCCTTACTCACCTGGCCTGGCACATGTCTGCCATCCTGTTCCTTCTGAAGAATACCAGGAAGATGAGCAACAGGCCAGGTAAGTCCCCACCAGCAGAGGTAACCATATATATGCAGCCTTTTCCTTTTAGCCTCATCATGAAAGGAGCTGGGAAAAGTAAGGCAAATCCTAGGCCTAGGATGATCTGTGCACTTTAACAGCAGCTTCAAACCTTCCACAGGACTATCTGCCTTGTTAAGGCTAAATCAAAGCAGGATATTATTTATCCTGAAGCACATTTTGTCTCCTCTGCCAATGCTTGCAACAAGTCAGGGTGAATGTGACCTTCCCACGTCATTCTGTACCTCATTTCTGCAGTAGCCATGCCTGCGTGGCATTTGTTTGATGTCTGAGGTATTTTTTGAACTGCTAACTTGGGTTTGTTCAACTTCTTGTTGTCTAAGAGCTGGACCTGGGTTTCAGCATGCCTCTGCCAGTTGGAGTCCTCCTGCCTTCCCATCTCCATGCTTCCAGAGCCATCCTGCCACAAGGGAAGATGTAACCTCTCTCCACAACCTCTTGTAAGAAACTGGTTTTCAGAACACAAGTTATCCCTATCCCTCTGTGTCTGATTCAAAGGTGGGGAGAAGCTGTCCCATCCTCAAGACACAACCTTGGTTCTTGGGTATTTCTGGCCCTTTGGAGGAAAAATGCCACCAAAATAGTAGGGAAAAAAAGTGCAAACTATAATTGGGTTTTTTTTTCATTTGTTGATGGTTTTTTACACAAAAATTCAGAGTTTCATCCCTGCTGCTGTTAGTACTAAAAGAGAAACTGATGAAAGCCACAGTAGATTTGCTTCATTGGATACCATAATACATCATTCAAAAGGTGAGTTGCAAACAGTGGTTCTAATCTTATAACATTAACCTCTGCCACTCCTCCCCCCAAAATCCCAGCCACTTTGAAAAAAATCTATCTTCTTGTCAAGTAAGTGATTTTTTTATTGATGTGATATATCCAGCAGTGAAATGGATTTCCTTTTTTACAAGGTATGACAATTTTTGCTATGAAATACTTCCATTACAGGAGAGTTTGATTGATTTGAGAATTGTCCTAGTTAGCAACAGGCTGGTCAAAAATAAAGTTGCTTGAACGTTTATGTAGAGTGCTGTTCCTAATAAGGTTGTGTAATGTTTGTAAAACAACTGCAATATTATATCACTTTTATATCCCTCAATTTGGCAAATACTCATGTTTTCCACTTTTCCTTCTGGGAGGAGTTGTCTGTATGACCTGAAAAACTTTTGTCTTTCTTAATGACTCAAGTTGAAAGCAAACAGTACTGGCCTGTGTCAAATATTGACCTGGAAAAGGCCGGCCAGCTGTGGGCTGCTCTCAGCAGAAGCTGTACATGTTTCAAACTGCCCTTTGATCAGGCATCATCACTTCCTGTCTTATTTGTGAGTCAAAATCAGGGATCTGCCCTCCGTGGGGAAAGCTGAACTGTGCCACCCTTCTCCTTTTTCCTGTGCTTTGCCTGAATTCTTCCCTATGTATCTGCTCCTTCAGCAGTTGCCAGATAACAAATGCGCTGCTTATTCTGACTTTTTTGTACAAGTGGAGAAAAATGCATTACTGAAGTGAGTGTGTCTGACAGATGCTGCACAGGGTGCTTCACCCACAGGTATGACCTCTGTGCTGAGTTGTGAGGTATCCTTTCTTTTGAGCAATGCCCACTCAGGTGGAGCGCAGGCTCGGTGCAGCAGGATTGCCGGAGAAGTCACCACAAAGACATGGCCTCAAAGACTCTCTGTGGAGAGTGCTGCTCACTTAGAAACATGAGAGGGTTTTCTTCTGTCTAGTGCTAGCACGAGGGAGCCAGGCATTCTCCTTCTGGTTTTGTCTAGAATGAATGGCTATGGTTTCTCCATCACCTGCATCGTTGCCGTAGTATTTTCAGATTGTCTCTAGAGGCAAGTCCCATGCAGAGCTGTTGCAGATCTTCAAGTCCAGTCCAAAATGTGGAATGGCAGTGGAATTTCTTGAGACACCCCATGATATGTCCATGACACCCACATCAGGTTTCCCATTTTGCCAGGGGAGACGCACTGTGAGCAGGATTGATGCCTGGTCCCCAAGCCAAATTCCCTTCCCTGCCTGCTTGGCCTGGCTCAACAGGGCCTGGGAGACCCCAAACCAACCACCTCGTGGTGCCACTGGGATTCATCCCCTCCCGTGTGTTTTGGATGAGCCGCCCTGTGTGCATGTAGCTCATGAGCAATGGGTGTGGTCATGCAGGCGTAGCTGAGATGGCTCTGCCTCGGGCTCCTTGCTGCCATCCATCCATGCCATGACCACAGGCTGGGACCAGCACCAGTATGGAATCACTGTTCTTAATTACAGCTATTTTAGTGGAGACTACATCTTCCATGGGAGAAATTATCAGGATTTGGGAAATGCCAGACAGAATCAACTGGAAAAGCATGAATCTTTTTGTTGGCATTCCCACACCGCGATTTTAATGTTTAAGAAGTTTTTTCCCCTCACTCATAAAAAAAGACAGTTGATGCAAAAAAAGCCCAGCTTTAGTCCAAAACGGTCCGTTCTGGATTTGCTGTTATTTTTAAGAGAAGCTGGCTTACCTCCAAACTCATACGCCAGAGGCTGAACGAGCTAAATTTAAATACCAAAGTATTTCAAATGGATATTTTACATTAACAGCAATCTCATTTATTTTAGTTTAGTGTTTTCACATAGTTTTTCAAAGTTAAGCTAAACCCACTGTGTAAGAATGAGTGTTTCATTAATTTTTATAAGAGTTATAAGAAGCATATGTTTTAAAGCTTCCTTTTGTAACATAGCAAAGTATACTGTAGACATATTTATTTACATAATGACTGCATTAGAAGAAATTTTCATATGGAAAAATGCAGCCAGACCAAGTAATGGTTACCACAAAGTTAAAAAAAAAATTAATGATATGGGGTGACAAGAAGCAGAAATAATTAAAAAATGAAACGAGTGGATGTGATTTTTTTTTTCTGAGTACCCAAAGTGAGCACATTTCCACTCCTATCACAAAGCCAATGGAAGCACAGCGTTCTACAGGAAACTTTCATGACGAATCGCAAAAAAATGTTCTGTGAAAGAATTGAGATATTTCACCTGGAAAACCAGGTCTTCATCTTAAAAAGGTGAGAAATGTTGGTTTTAACTTTATTATTCTGGTCTATCTGCTGTTCTTTTGTATTCAGTTTTGGTTCAGGTTGCATTTTTTGAAATGTAGTATGCACTGTGTATATAACATATGTAAATCAAGTGCTTTACTATGATATAGCAATAAATGAAAAGCACACAAATGTAAATGTTTTTACAACAGCAAAAAAGAATTGACACAAAATAATCAAACCTCTTCTGATGAGAAAATTTGTGATATATCTCAGGTGGTGGCAAAAATTCATTTTCTTGTAAGAAAAAAAAACCCTCCAGCAGCTTATCAGCTCAAGGTCACCACAGAAATTATTGAAAAGAGTTACAGCCAATAAACTGCATCAGCACATCATCTTACTAGAATCAAGTCAGCAGCTACTGTAACCTCCTTTAGTTTAAGGAAAAGTTTGAAAGGCGCCTCAAAATGTAATTTGTTTTTATAGGCTTTCAGAGCTTAGTAACTGTAAGCCTGACCTTAACAGGAATTTGAATTACCAGTTAAAATAATTTATAGAAGATGCACTAAAGAGGTTTTATATATATAAAAGACGTATGTTTTCTTCTCTGCCTTGACTGAAGAGCTGCTGTTTTTGTAGGCATGTGTGCTTACCTATTGTGGGTAGTTTCATAATCTAAGCTTTTCAGCAAGAGGGTAGGTTTCTACATCAGGTATATTTTTTGAGGAAAGCAGAAGTGCGTCACTTTTTTATCTGAATACTAGAAGAATATCACCAAGATTTTCCTTTCAAAAAGGATTCCTTTCCTCTAGGATTGGAACTATTGTGTCCAAGACCAATTGGTCCTAGTATAGAACTTGAACCTGTTATAAGCCATTAAGCTGGCGCTAAACCCCAAATAACCTGGTGAGTATATCAGAAAAGCGGTGAAATTGACATTGCTCCATTGTTCTAGGGATTTGTTTCAGCATTGGGTAACAACCCTCTTGACTTCTCCCTGCAGAAAGTTGTGTAATGTCCTGCTCAGTGAAGGCATGCATTCCTGGAAGAGCGGAGGTCCTGAGAATGTCAAAAGCTCTTGAAAACAGGTCCAGCTTCCACTTTGCCAGATGCTATGGCAAAGACTGCTCTGAGAGCTAATTTTGGATAATGAGCAATCAGCAGGGGCAGAACATCCTGTAAGTATCTACAGCTGAACACTCTTAAACAAGATTGGGATCACCCAGAGCTTTTCTCCTGGGTGTTAATATGGTGATTAAAGTTTACAAGAGGCCCATGGTTTTATTTTTGTCTTGTCACATCCAATGGCAGCTAGGCAGGAAATCTGCTTTAATGCATCGATGTTTTTGGTCACCTATGTGAAGAATGCCTGACATGCTTGTGTTGAATAACTGCTATATAAATTTAGTAATGGTTGCTGTATAAATGGTGTTAGGCAAAGGTGTAGCAGGATACTCAAAAATATCATTTGAATAAATATCCTTTTTCTGGAACATCTGCTTTAGTCTGCCAGAGTGTCTTGAAGTACAAATCTAGTGTTGTATGTAAAATAGATATGCTTACAGATGTTTGAAACATGCAAATGTGTGCTCTGTCACTTTGAGAAATACCTCCTCTGAGCTGGCAATGTCTGCTGACAGCACTGTATACTAACAGATTCTGTTGTCTATTGTTATGTACGCTTTTCCCCACAAAAGTCAACATGAGACCTCCTACTTGCATATTTTTGTGTAAATTTCTTTGTGAGTGTACAGAGAAGGAAGGCGACTTACTCAATAAAATATGTAGGGTTGTTTCTTCCGCTTTCTGCTTCTATTCTTTCTCACCTTTGTATTTAAAAGACTGTCTTGAACAGATAGGATCCTAAGTGAGTCTTGTCAAGGTCAGAGCTTGCTGCTCTGGCACAGATTTGAATACGAAACTTTGTAGATATCTGATTCCCAAACATCTTTGGAAGCCATGTTTACCACCAATAGCTTTCCTGTAATTGTGGTCAAATTTCTGCTTTCTTTGTTTCATTTCCATTTTTGGAAGATTCATCCAATTTAGTTAAATCAGAAGCTGATTTAATTTAATTTAATCTACATTTAAAAGGGTTCTGCGAACAATTTTCTTTGTTTTGGATTATGGTTTTTGACTATTGAGTACAAAGCTGAGAACAAGTTAAGTTTCATGAGGATGAATTTATGTATTTTCATTTTTCTCTCTTAAGAATACTTCAAACTTATTTTTTAAGAAATTAGTCACTTTTTTCTTTTTTACTTTTCTTTTTCAGTCAGCAGAAAATGAAATCTCACGGCAATGGTAGTTTTTATCTCAGAGTGTTTAGAATGGTCACTGTCACCAAAAAAAGTGCAGGCACGCAGAGCAGTTGCCCCAGCTGCAGGGCTAGGACATGCTTGGGGAAAGTTTTCTCTAGTTGGGTCCCTTGACCATGTTCCATGGTGTACAAAGCATGTGATTTTTTTTGGAACTGGCATTCACCTACATGTGGAATAGCTTGCCAGAGGTGTTTGTTTGGTACCTCTCTCATTCACACTGTAACTCTTTCATATAGAGTGGAAAGCAACTTTAGAAACTACTGAAACACAATCTCCTACAGCGACGTATAATTTGGCAGTTTGAATTTAAACCTTTTAAATGTGGTCAAGTAACTTGATAGGTACCAACGGGTGCTTTTTTTAAGACCCCTCTTGGATCTGAGGGGATAAATTCCTTGCCCACATTGCCTGGCTATAGGCAGTTGGGGGATGGCCAGCTCTGACTCATTTGTTCACCTGTAGGTGTGTATGTGCTGTTTGATATGTTCCCAGGGCACCACATCTGGGTTTCATTTGCTGGTCGTTTGGCCTGGGTCGCCCACACTTTTATATGGTATCTGCCAGCCTTGTGCCAATGTCCCCGTGATCATGGGACATGTCTGTTGGTTGCCTATACAGGGGCAATTGAGTTGAGCTACATCTGTCTCCTGAGTTTTGAAGACAGCTATCTTTAATGTTGACAATTAGGGCTTGAGTAGCTTTTTTTCTTTCTCATTTTACTTAATCTTGAGCAATGCAACTGAAAAATAGTTGTCTAAATTATTTTTACTAGCATGTATGCATGCATAATGTAAGCAAATGGATGACACTACATCTTTGTGGGAAGGTTTCTGTGGGCAGAATTGCAAATAAGTAAGAAAACAGAAAACTGGAAAGCATTTGTTATGCCATTTTCCCAATTAGGTTTAGAGTTGTAAATACGGAGGTTTTCTATATTAACTGCTGAAATTCTTTGTGTAAACATAGAAGGGTGAGGGGAAGAAAAAACACAATCAGGAAACTCATCTTGGTGAACAGTTTCAACAGATGTTCTAGAAGAACTGCTGAGACAGGCTTCATGCTCAGATCTGGGTTGAATCACCAGGAATATATTCACCTGGTGGGTGGTACACTTGGACCTGCTGTTAAGATCAGAGAGAACAGAAACCAAAGGAGAAGAAAGTTATTTGTTTATCACAGAAAAAGAAGCAAACATTTATGGGATGTCAGCTCAAATGCTGAACTTGCTTGATGATTGGGTAGTAAGAGTTCAGGGCACAGATGGAGTTCCTCCAATTTTGTGCCTGCAGTGCCAACCCACATCTTTGCTCTCGAGTGATCTCAGTTTTAAAGGCTATGTCCACTTTAAGAATATTGCAGAGTGGGATTTTTATTTGAGTTTTTTCTTTTGCTACTCACACTGAAGATGAAAGCATGATTAGAGTCTGGTTTCCAGAATGGATTTACTTTTGATAAACTTCTGGTATCCATAAGCAGGATTTTGTCCACTGTGTTCAGTGTGGAGAAGGTCAATTCTCCATGTGATACCTCTCTCCACATTTTCCTCAGTGGTGAGTCAGCTTGAGGGTTGACTCATAAATACCTGGCAGGAAAGAATGAAAAAGACAGAGACAGGCTCTTTCCAGTGGTACCCAATGACAGGATCAGAGGCGATGGGCATCCATTGAAACACAGGAGGCTCTGTCTGAACATCAGGAAACATTTTTTCACAGTGAGGGTGACCAAGCTCTGGCATGAATTGACCAGGGAGATATTGAAAATATAGCTGGATACAATCCTGGACAACTTGCTCTAGGTGACCCTGCTTCAGCTGCAGGGGCAGACCTGAGCGGTTCTGATTTTGAAAGAGCTCGATTGTCACAGATTCTGGATATATTCATCTCAAAAGTTCAGAAACATGCAGAAATCTCCTGCAATTCTTGAAAAAGAAGGTTCATTGCACCTTCTGAGCCTGAGAGTGTGTTTGTAGCATAAAAAGCTTTGCTGTGAAGCACTTATTTATCCCTTACTATGAACACACTTGCGCTTTGCAACTCTGAACCATGGAGAATGGTCATATGTTTTTGGGTCCTTCTACAATAGCTGCAAACACCGATAGTTATTAATGGTCTAGAATGGCATATAGTAAAAACATGAAAAGTGAACCCAGAGGGAAGTCAACCATTAACTTCAGAAGCAGAAAAGCTTTTGAAGTTGGAAATTTGCTAGCTGTGGAAGCTTCATCAACTCCTTTTTATTTACAGTTTGGTCTCCAAATGTGATGCTGGTAAAAGGACAGAACAGCTGGAAGAGAGTTATTTTCTTGCCAGTTCCATGGATCTCTGATTACAAACACATGACTGCATGACATACAAAAGTGACAGGGTTAGCAAACATGATATGCTGAAGGTATATCACCAGTTGTAGAGTTCTGTGACATGAAAATGCGAGTAACTAGCACTACAGAAAAATTTAAAAAGCCAGTCTTTGTATGTTTTTTTTGCACAGAAGAAAATAGCACATCACATTTTTCCTTGGTTTCCTAAATTTTTCTAATAGTGCAGATTAAAATAGATGGTGCATGGGAGTCTGTGTGTACATGCACACAGTGTGTGTAGACAAATACAGATGTATGTGCATGTGCACATTCATATACCTGCATGTATTTCTATGTTACCAGTACATGCAGAAGGCTAGTCACACTCTCAAAGCAGTGCACAGGACTTGGCCCAAACTATCCTACGTGTGAAATAAATAGTTTAGGATATATCAAAGAAATAAAGAAAAAAAAGGCAAGCAGCCCATTAAGTGAAATCCCAGCAACTGTGGCAGGATTCATGCACTTCATTGCTAGGTAACCTGCACTGCTTTTCAGAATGTTCAGAGTTAATATTCATTACCTAGCCATAATTTTTAAAATATATAAAGTCAAACCCCATACAATTTAGATTACATTGTTTTCCTGCATACCTTTCAAAAAGCAAACAAATAATAGCAATAAAATAATAACTTGCTCTGTGACATAGTGAGAAATACCGTGTTAGTGTTTTGTGTTGCATCAAGGTGTGCAGTGAAGTACACAGTGTCTCCTGTCCAGCTCCCACACTGCCATACCAGCAAAAACCACACAGAAGTGTGTGGTTATAAAGACCGCACTGCAATATTTTTGCAACTGCTCTGCTGGACAGAATGATATGTATTTTTCAGTAATTTTATACGTCTGAAAGAATAACAGCCACTACAAATTTGCACACACTCCATTAATTATATATTTTGGATTTTAAAAGCAGATAAGTTACTGCTTGATTTTCACTCCAAATATTTTGCCATTCAGATACATTTCTCTCAAACATCATTATGTCATTTTCACTTTTGTGTTACAGACTGATATTTGTAAATTCAGCTGTAGAGGATTTAGATTTGGTGTTGAACTAGCCTAAGACTAAATTGGAATCACCTATGCCCAAAGTTATCTCCAAAAACATAACACAGTTAATAAAGCTATTTTAATGAATTGGAGCTTAATTAAACAGTAGTTTTAACAGCAGCATGAAGTTCCTTTTTAGGTGCTGTTTGGTTGAAGAACAAATGGCATCAGAGAAGTTGCCTCTTTAGAGCATAAATAAATGTAGCAAAAGCACAGGCCAATGGGAAAGAAAAAGGTCATCAGGAGTCTGTGAAATCAGATGTGGAAAATCCTACTTTTATCTCCCCCTGTTGTTAGTCACTGCTCTCCATCTTTCTACCTTCCCTGCACATTCAGCAAGTGCCAGCTCAACATTATCCGAAGGATTTTTCCACTTACATCTATTCTAGCCGACAGGGATGACGACAGCTCGTTATCTGTTGGTGGAGCTCCAAGGAGCCTCAGTCAGGGATCCTGCGGCGCTTGGGTTGATACGAAATGTAGAGAGTCTCTTGCTCTGCCTCAGAGCAGCTGCAGCCTAAATACATGTCATGCATCTCACTCCCCAGGCAGCTGCAGAAAATGGATCATGCCAATGCTCACACACCCAGCACCCACCATTTGCACCAGTTGCACCCTCAGCAGTGGTGTGCAATGGGGCACCTGCCCCAACAGATATTGATTTCTCAGTCCTAAATACGCACTGCTGGTACTCTGCTGCTGGTGTTACCTTTTAGCTAACATTTGAGTTAACCTACCAAATAAGTTTAGGCTGATTTACCAAATCAGTAGGCTCATTTTAGCATCAGAGGTACCTGGAAAGAATCGAAGTAAAATTACCCATGCCATTTGTTATATCTAATCCTAGATGCATGTTGCAATGGATACATGTCTTTCCTTACTGGTATCCATATTGGTATTTCAAGGAAAATAACCATAACCACAGGATCTGCTGTTTGAGGGTTTTTTGAGTTCTGGTGGTGCTTTCTGAGTTGTTCTCATTTTTGAGTTTGTGGTTTATATTGCCACATCCTCAAAAAATGTATACAATAAGAAAAACACCCTCCCCTTGGAAGCCATTTATTTTCCTTCCATATGCACATCCCCATGCTTACTTATGCTTATATTTAACATAGATAGGGTAGGTAGGGAGACAGACGTGAGGAAGAATGTTGTGTTTTAAAGTCATTGGAGACAGCAAAGTTATGCTCCCTCTCTTTAGTAATAACAAAACAGTGCTTATAACTCTTATCGAGCAGTCTGTGCAACGTCTACATCCTTTCACTAATTTCAACAAACTGTCCCAAGGAGAGGGAAGATTAGCTGTGGGGTTGTTTATTCTTGGTGGAGTTATGGACATATTCTCCATGAGAGAGAGAGGAGGAAAATAAAATCTTGTTTGTATCTATCTGATCTGCTCTGAGTTCTTGCAGTGGGAGAGAACAATGCCAAGAGATTTAGGATGCAAGCAGATGTGGTGCTCTTCCTGATGATGTTTTCATATTAGGGGACTTCACAGCTGTTTGTTCCCTGCAGCCAGAGAAATGGCGGGATGAGGAATGTTATGGCAACTGAACAACCATTTCTTTAAACATCCCACAAAACCCCACAGTGTCATGTATTAAGTGTGTGACAATCAGTGACTGCAGTAAATGCATGGGCATTAATTACTTGATAGGCATTAATAGAAGAAAACCTCTGTTAGGATTCTTTATTTTTTTGCTTTTAGGGTCAAAAATTTACAATTTCCCATCTTTCATAAACACTGATTTAGTCTTCAGAGCCTGGATGCTCATTGTGGAGTTTTCACCATGGCAGGAATAAAAGATATTGTACGCAAGCATCAGGAGTTAGTAGTTGATCTTTATATCTTTTGTTTGATATCTGAACTGCAAAAACAGAATGAAAAGAATTTCAGGATTAGCTTTAACTTAAATTAAATGGAGATAATGTTCTTTGTGTGTTCTAATTTTTTCTCCCTCTGATTTTATGTATGTGTGTGTGCACACGTGCACAAATACAGGTTCTTTGGGTGATCTTTGCATGACTTTGGGGGGCATTATTTTATAATTGAAAGAGTGACTTTGAAACAAAATTGTGTTCTGAATTGAAAGCAATTTCTAAAAAAAAGCCCTAAAATTCTTTTTGTAAAATATGTAATTCAGAAAATGTTTCAGGTATTTGGATCCATTTTTTTCTGATCTTATTAGCTAAATTCCACAGGGTGTTATGGATAATTTTGGTCAATGTATGATTGCAAGTTTCAGTAACTCCATTTGTATCAAAACTTTGCTAAGACCCACCATGGGTAAGTATGATAAGGATGATGGGGAATTAACATGTGTCTTTTCCATGACAGATCTATAGACTAATCAGTGAAGGATAACTGAATTCACCTTTCATGTCACAGGGGAGATGACACTACAAAAAGATAATGTAGACTATATATTGAGGGGGCAATGTTGGGAAGCAATCTCAAATTAGAAGTTACTAACTAAAAAAAATTAAAGAAAATGGCTCTTTTGCTGCTAAACCTGCTCACATAGATGTTGCCCTATGCACAACTTGGTTTTTCAGTTCTGCTTTAGGTGCACTACCCAGTAAATAAAACTCAGTGCAAACTTAGCTACAGCCCCATCAACCGAGTTATGCCAGCTTTTCGCCTGTGAGCCTGACTCCATGGAAGCTCCACCTATACATGCACACTTGTATAAGTGAGAGTAACTCTGGTATTCGTGTCTGGAAGTTATAACAGAAACCTTTGCATTTCTTAGTCTTTTCCCTCTCTGGATTTTGCTAGCAAACAGCAGTAGGCTAGCAGCCACTGAGGTAGGCTCCACATGGAATCTCCTGGCCAGCAGCTCTCACCAGGAACAAGGGTCCAGGGCAGGAGCTTCAGAAAGGTTAGGAGTTATTTTCATTCTTTTTTTTTTTTTTTTCATGTATTGCTGAGGGAGTTTGTCTCAGCCGTGTTTATCTGGTGTGGAAGAGGAAGCTTGCAGGCAGCATGATGCATGGGCGGCGAGTGCCGGCATGAGGTCATGGCGAAAGGGAACAGAGCCCGGCTGTGTCGCACGAGCTGGGGAGGGAGCTGATGTGGCGCGGGGCGGCCACTTTATCAATTAGGTAATGTCTGGGGGAGATTGGGGGAATTTCATTACATTGCGTTGGGCCGTGCCGCTGATGTGTTACCAAACATCTGCGAGGGACCCTGCAGTTTCTTGGGCAGTGCGGGCTCAAGATGAATCTTGCTGCCATGACTGAGCAGAGAGAAAGGGAGGGAAAGGGGAAAAGTGATAACTTACCTCCAAAACAAACTCCAAGAGAGATTTGCCCTTGACAGACTTCCCATTGAGGTCTGGGGGAGATCCTGATCTGTGCATTGTGTGATGGAGATGGTGGGATGAAGTGTTCATGTGTGCTCAGCTATACCAGCCTGTTGCACATAGCCTTGTTGAGCAGCTACCTTTGGAAAGCCCACTAAGACCCTTTGTAAAGTCTTGGGGACTTTTTCCCCCCACTTTTACCTTTTGAGAAAGACCAAAAAGCCAAGAGATATGTAAGAAACAACATGGAAACAGTGGTGCCAGCCTTCCCTTTTAAAATGGAAAACTAGTGATTTGAAAGAAAACTTACCTCGAAGGGCTAGCTCAGCATTCTGATATCTCAGAGCCACCATAAATAAATGACCTACTTCTCCCAGTACTCCCATCAGGAAGGCCTGTAAGCAGTCCTCCACTCACTCACAAGACGCGTATCTCTCAGGGATGGCGCAGTTGCCATGAGCCACCCCACTAACAGAAAGTGGCAGGTGTCCACTCACTGAAGAGTGTGCCCTGTAGATATTTCTAACTTTGAAATCACAGCTGATTTTTCTAACCTAACCTCAGGGGAAGCAGCAGAGGAGCAGAGCTTACTCCCCTGATTCCCGATCCCAGTGAGCACTGAGATTGCCAGGCTCCCTGCCATATGCATTGAGTCACAGCAGTGTTAAACAATACTTCACAAACGTGCAAAACAATGTGCCCCCACCCAAGAAGCTAGAAAATTGCTTAAGTTACACGTTTCATTTCTGCCAGCACAAGGATGACACGTTTTCCCTCCTCCAGAGTGCCAGTGAGCACCCAGACGAGTGGGAGCAGTGTGCCTGGGGGCTACACAGGGGTTGGTCCTGCGCCCGCCAAAATTCAGCATAAATCAGGATTAGTGCTGCAGCATCTGGGGAGCTGCGCCAGCAGGGAGCTGACGCGAGAGGGAAATCAGGCCCCGTGGAGCAGGCTTCCCGAGTGACATGTTTATTCCTGCCAAGCTCCCATCTTTTATCCCCTAAACAGAGCAGCCTGGTAAGCCCCTCTAAGTCTCTGGTATGCTAAACTGATATGGGAGCCCTGCTCTCACTCTGCTGGAAGGCAATGTGGTGGAAAGGGACCAGGACTACATTTTGGCATCGTCAGCCAAGGCCTTCACTGCCCATTCAAGTACCCAGAGGTGTCCTGCCATGGGGTCAGCTTTCTTTTCCAGACCCCAGACGCTGTCCGCAACCTGCTGATTTTCAGACCTCAGACGCTGTCTGCAACCTGCTGATGGAGAGAGAAGGAAGCAGGGGAGGGCAATGGAAAACTGCTGATCAGGGGAAATGCAGCCCTCCTCGTCCTCCCTCCTCCCCTTCTCGCCTGGGAGCAATTGATTTAGGAGCTTCTCTTAAGTAAAATTTTCATCACGAAAGAGCTTTCTTCCGAGAGTAGCTGAGAAATTGTCTCACCCCCTCTCTCTTATTTGTGTACATATGTGTGTACGTTCCTGTTTCGGAGGAAGCACCTTCCCTGACCCAAGTGGCAGGTACTCAAACTAAGGGGTTTATTTGCTATCCTTGCCTGGAAAACAACACACAGTTGTCAGGCTTAAGGTGTCACAAAAAATGACCAAAGCAGCACTGCCGATATCTGAAAATTTCTCATGATGGATTGTAAGAAATAATAACCTTGACCTTTCCTCTGAGTCTGGAAGGAGTGCTTAGGAGACAGCAAGCAGGATTCCTAATGTTTTCAGCATTAGAATTTCAATAAAAATCAAGCAAATCCACAGGATAACAGCTACCCATAAAATCCGTGGTATTACTGAGATAAGTTTTGGGTTTCTTCTGAATCCATGCTCATCTTTCTAGACTTTAAACACGGGCTATAAGAGCTGTGTCCTGCTTCTCGATCTTGTGCATAGATATCTGGGCAGGGTTATTCTGAAAGGCAAAGATGTTCCACCAAGATATTGAGGGACTCCACATCCTCTCCCATGGAGTGTTTTGTACGGTCCAGGCCTCAATGCTCTGTGTTGCACCATGATAATTATAACATATTTCTAAAAATTCCTTAGGAAAAAAAGTGTCTCCTGTTTGAAAAAAAAAACAGGTCAAATTTACAAGTGAGTCCAATTCTACAGAATGTGAACACATTCAAATTTTCTTCAGTGATTGAGGAGGTCTTGCCACACATAGAAAACTACCCTTGATCACTTCTGGAGACTTTCAATATTCAAAATGGTAATAATGAGATAAAGAGACCCTACCCTGAACTAGACATAGTAGAGCTTACAGGAGTTTTCATCAGAAAAATACTCATATAGAACATTCTGTTGTTTTCTCTTTGGTCCCACAGGAAAATGAAGATAATTTAGATGGTGGTTAAGTTCTTCTTTCCCTTACCTTCTTGTGGTTTTCCAGCATTAGTCTAAAAGACGAGTAAAAACGTATGAAAACAATTTTTTCCCTACTTCATTTTATTTGTTCGTTTTTTTTCCCTTGAAAGAAGTTGCAGGGTATTAATTCTGATTTCCTGAAGAGAAAACACTTTAACTGCTCAAAGAAGACATTAAACCTGGAAATGTTAGTTTCTTTGTTGAAACCTTATGTGAAAATTTTGTGTAATTATCTGCTTTTCTAGATTAAAAAAAAATCAAAGCAAAGACCTGCAGAAAGGCAAGAGTGTCTTTAATTAATACCATGGACTGAACACCTTTCAAAATACCAAGTAATTTCAGAGCTTTTGGAAGATGACTTGTTTAACTGAACAAAGAATATTTCCTGAAAGAATTCATTGTCACTTAATGCCTGATTTGTAAGGAAAGCATGCTACTGAAAATGGCTTAACTCCAAGATTTGTGTACAAAACCCAGACAAAAAAAGTGCCACTTTGTCAGTAACTGCTATTTTAAGAAAAAGCAGTAGTACCTAGTTTATACAAATCATTCTGCCTTTGTAGATGATCATGTAAATGTATTCTACTTTTTGTAAGAGTTTAAAGGAAGATGAGATTTAAATATCTAACCTGTAACTTTCCTAGAAATGAACTATTTAACAGCTCTTTACTAATGCCTGGATATTAATACCAGGAGATATCTGGAACTATTGCAGAGCACTCCCAAATAGCAGTCAGGGATTTCCCAAAGCTTGGAGCCCTCCTTCACCTTGTGTAGGACAGAATTAGTGGCAGTGGCTGTAGTGACATCCCTGCATAGCCCTTTGGCTGTAGCCTGCTGGGGTGAGCAAATGCAGGTTTGGAATGCACTTAGTCACTACTTTGTGTGTATTTATTTAAAATGATATTCTTTTGTAAACTTTCCTGGCAGTAAAGTCATTATTTGAACTAATTGAGGAGATTAAACATAAAAGGATCATGATACAGGAGTTCACTAATGAAGAATCATGTTAGGGGAAGAGTCTGATCTTTCATAATGAAGTATTAACTCCTTGGGATATCAGCTCCCAGAAAACAAACCAAAAGGGACTGCTGGGCTTCTCACCCAGCCAGATGTTGACTGAGACCCTAGGAACCAGGAGGATCGAAAAGAGACTTGTTAGAGGGAAGTAATAGCGTTTGGGAATGGCAGTTCTGGAGATATCTCAGAAGAGATGGATGATGGTCTAAAAGGCTGCCTAAAAACCATCCAGGAGTAGATACATATACCTCTGGCATGGCTGCGCAGGTAGGGAAAGGAATTTGTCAAGGTAAAAACTAATTATTTTTTTCTCAAAAAATTGTCCTCTTTCTTATCAAATTAAAAATCAGTATTAATAACTGGATTCAAATACTACATTCAAAGTCTGGAATTCAAAGAAATCATAAAGTAGAGAAATTTGGGGGTTTGTATATTTTTTCAAGAGATGGGCCAAGAGTTCCTGTGCTTCACAATAAATTTGGTTCTATTTGAAATTTTCTTCTCTAAAAACTCTGTCAGTAGACCAGAATCAGTGATATTTTCCCTATCTCTGCCCTCCTGGAACCTAGGTTTCCTGAAGAACGTCTTTCACTTGCAGTACTCCCATGCTCTACTGCAAACTCTTATATTTGATCTTCCCTTGAAGACTACAGGAGCCATGTGGACTTGAGAAACACTGCTTATAATGATGAAGCTGAGTCACAAAAAGGTTTCCAGAGCCTGGATCACAATTAGCTGTGCTCTGGGCATAAGAACAGTTTATACAGACATCTCAGAATAAATATTTCTTCATCTTATTGTGCAACATTCAATATGCATTTTGCATGCACAGAAAGAAAGAAAGTGATACAAAAGCAGTTGTAACAATAAACAATTCCTTGGAAGAGCTTGCATAAGCCCAAAAATCTTCCCATCACTGCTTTCTTGACATGATTGCTTCTGCTCCCAATCAGGTGCTGCTTATTAAGAAGCAAATAGAGATTCCTCTGTGTCTGAGGACAGCTGTGAGCTAGAATTTACCAAAATGTCATGCCAAACCCATGTCCCACCTGATCCAGGAGAAGGAGTTTCTGCTCCAAGCGTCTGCATCAACACCCATCACCTGTAGGAAATCTCCCATCCAAAGAGATGGGGAAGGCCCTCCCTGCACAAGTGCCAGCCTGGAAGAAAACAAGGCTATAAGAAACTTGTGGTGAGTAGCCTTTGTGTTAGCCTTTGCTGAGAGCAGCTTTTGGTACTCTGTAGAGCTGGAAAGCGAGGTATCTGTCACTTGCTGTGCAGAGGAAGTTGGTGTGGTGGGTTCATTTGCCCCTTTTGGGTGTGAGCACCATGAGTGACAGCAGTGGGCTTGCTGGGCTCCTGCTTGCACAGGACACTGTGGTCTCTTGTGTACACACCTGGTGTATGTTGTCCTCCTGTGCTGTTACCACAGCTGAATGGAAATGGTAACACCAGTGTGTTACTGTTCTTGGTGCAAATGCTAATGGCCACCTCAGTCTAGAAAGTAGTAAGTGGTCCATGAAATGCTACTTTCCTGCTGCACTCAGCGATGGGAAGCTCTCTTGTCTACAGCCCTCTAATTAGTGTGCTCATGGATACTCAGTTTAAGTTGGGCCTTTTTTAACCTTACTTCAGTCAAATTAACTCTTCTTAAGTTATATTTTGTATGATGGAGGTGTGAAACTTCTGCTGGTCCCTAGCAATCTGTGTGAAGCTTGCTGGTGGTAGGTAGGACAAGTGTGAAGTTATTTATTTTCTGAGGTGGGGTTTTGTTTTTGGGGGTTTTTTACACTAAAAAAAAAAAGCTAAATTTCAAGAAGAGGATGATATATTCCCTTCTTTCCAGAAATTCATGAAGTCCTTTGCCTTCCTGGCCGTATCTGCCCCATGCCTTGAAATGCTTTTGCCTATTGGCTTGTGCGCGTGCACATATGCCTGCTGCAAATTTTTGTGTGTGCATATTTATATCTTGGTGGCTGTGTTGCCAAGGAGCTCTGAAAGAAAGCAGAGCTGAGATAACTTCTAATCCACCTTTCTGTGATAATGTGGCGCAAAGTGAAAAAAGCCAGGGGTCTTTCTCTGCTCTAGGTTTGGTAGACTGGGGCCTTTAACAGGCACTTGGGACTTTGCTCTTTCTGTCTCAGGGTTAGTGCTTGGCAGGGGAGAAAGCAAGTATCTGGGCAAATGGAAACTGTAGGCCTTTGCATGAGGGAGACTTAGAAACTGAATGAATGTTTCTGATTGTGTCTGGGCAGATGGCCACTGTCCTGTTATCTGTGCCTTCTATCAAAGTGCCCTGTTTAGTTTTCCTTGTCCATCCTTTTGGAAAAGGTCACAGAGTAGGAGGTGTGTGAGTCCTGCCTGGGCTGCTGTTGCTGTCCTTGTTAAGAAGAGGGATGGACATGAAATGATTGCCATTCCTCAGTAGTTTTTCAGATGTGGAAGTCCCTGTCCTTGGTTTCTGTTCCCCTGCAGGACCTCTGGACTCTTTGCAGAGGAAGCAGGAATCCAAAACAGGCAATGACCTCCTGGTCCTTTCTTTCAGCACAGAATTTTGTTGCTTTTACTCAAACCAGAGCCCCAGTTTTCCCTGTCTGGCAGAGCGTCCAGGCTGTTGGACCATTCTGTAGTTTTGTGATGATCCTTTCTGCTTCTCAGAAACTCTTCTCTTGAGTTGGGACAGCCACGCTCTAACTGCAATGCCTGATGCTTACCCAATACCCTGCTAAAAACAGGTTTGTTTTTGGAGTAGGCATTGTCTGAGGAAAGTGTTCTTCACAGCAGAATTCCTGACTTGGCTCCTGCCTTCATTACTTGTGCATAATATAATATGTGCTTCTTGGTAGCATGGACTTGCAGAGCTGTTTTGCTGATATTACCCTTGTGTAGCAAATAGAAAGAGACAGTTTGACAGAGAATCTTTGGGGATAATTAATTTTTCATTTTGACAAGGGTTTCAATTAAGTGTGTTACTCTTCTTCATCTTCTGGATATCAGGAATAATGGGCCAAATGTTCCCATGGTGTAACTGCATTAATGACCTCATATAAGATGTAAACACATGCACCATCATTTGGAGTTTTGTCATCTACAGGCTTTTTAGGATGTTCAGTGCTTTTGCCTTTTCCATCTCCATTTGTTGTCTGACTTGCCTTTTCAGAGTCTTATTATATTATAATGATATACCTAGAATATGGAATGCACACTTGCCTTCTAACTTGCAGTGTTACTGATAGGATGATACGTTCTATAATTTAATGCTTTTGAATGGATGGATGCCAATAAAAAGGCAAGTCATCCATACTGGTCAGTTTATTCTCAACAAAAATGTAAAGCATATAAAAAAAAAACAGGTGACAGTTTTGTTGTACAAGCTTAGATTAAAAGACATCAGTGACTAATTCTGCCACTTTCTGACACTGGGGTGTTTGGTTTTACAGCCTTTCCTTTCCACTACCACGATTTTTGGGTTGTAATTTCCTACCCATGTAACATTTGCAACATATAGGGAATAGTAAAATAGGATCATGGTTCTTGCACTATCTAAGCTCAAGATATAACTTATAAGAGGTCAGAGCTCTGGTATTGCTATTAGACTGCATAGGGCATCCTCTGTGCTGACTCCAGGCTCCAGAAGGCCAGTGTGTCTTCTCTTTTCACCTCCTGTTCCAAAATTGCTCTTCCCAGCTGCCACTGTTCCTGCCTATGTGTCTATATCTGCTTCTGTATCTTCTTTCCTACTTGCTTTCCTCATTCATCTGGCTTCATCTTCCTGTCTCCTTCCTCTTCTCTGCTTATTCACCCCTTTGCAGCTTTGTCAGGCTGCTCTCATTCTTCTCTGCCAGAGCATTATCAAGGAAAGCAGAGGGCACAACACAGGCAGCTGCTGTCAGCTCTCCTGTCTGGCTCCATGGAGACCCCAGATAGACAGGAGAAAAGAATAATTGCAACAAGCATTTCACTTGGCCCTTTAGCCCTGGGATGTTCTGTGGAGACAGCCTAATCCAGTTGAACGCAAGAACTGAGGGAGGTTAGAGCAAGGGACCGTCAAGGATCTTTGCAGACAAGCTAATATGTTCCAGCTGAACATTTGTGAGCATTAAGTTATTTTTGCAGAGGCTTTGAATATGGGCAGAGGCAGAAAGCACATTCTTGATGAGATGGCAAGCTACTTCCCAAATGCTAAGTCTCCACTCTTGAGTGCAGGAGATCTCAGAGCTCTGCACATGGCTGAAAGATACCCCTTCACCAGCTATCCATCACCAAATTATGAAGTTAAGGGAAGTCTTACCTGAGGTGAGTGCACTGAAATATTTCAGCATGGCAAGTGAGTCAAGATTGCTAGCAAAGTGAGATTCCTGCTAGAAAGGCAGCCTGTGCACAACTCCTAATATAACTTGTGGGAGAATAGGAGGAGAATTATTACCATTTTTGTTTTAATCCTCTCTGCTTCTTTGTGGTTTCAACAACAGCCCTTTCTCTATCATATACACTCCTTGGTTCTTCTGCTTGTTTTGAAGCACCTTTAAAACATCTCAAAACCAATCCCCTGTTTCAGACGTTCAGACACTAAGGCAAATGATGCAAGAGCTTGTGCCCCTTCACAAGACTGTAGTGCTGCTTGCCTGAGCAATGTTGGGTTCCCTTCCTCCCGTGACTGGTGCACAGCTCTTGGGACATGACCAGCTCCTGCCTGGTCATCTCTGAGACCATGCCTGTCTTCCTAATCTCAGGTGAAGCTGTGGTGGTAGTGACTTGATTCCTTCAGACTCTCTTCTCAAGTCTGATACCCAAAATTACCTCCTCATGCTGCTCTGCCAGTTGATGTGCTCATAGGATGAGAGTGAATTTTTGTGGTGGATATTACAGCGTGATGAGAAAACATGGTGTTATGGGTCACTTGAGCCAGGTTTTTTGCTAACTATTATGTTGCCTTGGACGTACTATGAGGGGCTGGCAGAACCTTATCTTTCCACTTGGAAGTTTCACAAGCCCTCTCTGAAAAATGCATCCTTCTCAGGGATTCCCATGCATAGCTAAAGTCATCATGAACTTTATAGGGCTGTGAAACATATTGGTGTCACTCCACTATCCAAATCAAGGTTGCTGTGATACTTCAGGGTCAGATCTGGAATCAGGGTTCTCCCTTAGCATCTCTTTCTCCAAATGTGCTTGCTTTGCTTATGGTTTGTGTGTTGGATTCTAGACCACAAAAACTTTCTAAATGGAAATTCTGAGTGTATGACTATCTCTTGTGTTTTGTTATGGGCCTATTTTACTGGATTGGTGTCTAAGCCTGCTCTGTACCTGTTCATTAGAGAATGCTTTTTCTTTAAATAATTGTCCTCAGAATCTGACTTAAATGAGTAGAAATAAAGTGTGCAGAGTCAGTAGGTGTTGTGAGAAGAAGAGCAGAGCCTGCAGAATTGCCATAGCTCCTCCTGTCTTCTTCCAGGCTAATGTTCTGGTGATACAAAAAACAAAGATTAACTGAGTGTGCAAGGTGTTCAAACATTGGGAAAATCATAGTGAGAAAGTGATTTTGGACTGTCAAAATTGTATTATGAAGTGAATAAAATAAAACCTGCATGCTTAAGGAGAGTGCTTCAATGTGAAGTGATACCTGCCTTTAGCAGAGTGATTCTCAAGTCCATTCAAGAAGACAAAATGCTCACATGTGAAAGAATAAAAATGTAGCATGTGTGTCTATAGAACAAGTTTTTGTTGCAGCTGAGTAGTTGTAATAGAGTATCATAAATTAGAAAACAGAGAAAATATTACATATTTTAGACCCAAATGGGAGAACAGTGCAATATTTATTAGAAGCTGGACACTGGATCTATTAAAAAAAAAAAAAAAGAAAAGCTCTGCTTGGAATTTGACATCTGCCTGGTAGATGGATCCATTCCTGCTTTAACAGCCCACACAGAGTGACACTCTGCAAACACAACATTGTCACCTGAACAATTCACTCAACAGCTCGCTCTGCTGTCAATCACAGCAGATGCATTTCTCTTCTTAAAAAATTTTTTTATACCCCCTCATTTTTTTTCTTTTGTCTCCAAGTCTTTGTTGATGTTGACAGCTCATCCTTTGGCCATCATTCATCCTGGCTACTGCAAACTTTGGAGAAAATAAAAACCCTGCTCCCCTAATCAGATTAGAGGGCTTGCAAATTGAATTCAGCCCCTCTCAGTGTCCCCTCAGCTGGCTGTCATTAGGAGCAAAGGCTGGCCCTTGGCAGAGGTCCAAACACCAGCTAACTGAATTTGAGATGCTGGAGTCTTGACAGGCCAACGAAGGTAATTGAAGAGCTGTGGGGATCTTGTAAAATTTCAGGCAGTGGGGATTACACTGGGGGGATCTTCAGGACCCCCAGTAAAAAGGGACAGACCACTGAAAAGCAGCTCTCCTCATTGTTAAGACTGACACAGATGAATAGAAGAAAAATACTGAAATGCAAAAATTAGGTTTTTAACTTACTGACTTCTTTGCCTCTGTCTTGACTGAATGCCCAAATCCAAACATCATTGATTGGTCGTAGTTCAGAAATGTCCGGAGGCCTCAGCCATTCTGTAAACATGAGGAAATAGTAAATGCTGTGTTTGAATAACGTTAGCTCTTAAAATATTAAGAACAGAAAAGCAAGCATACAACCTCATGCTTAGATTTATTTTCTGAAGTATCTTATCCTGGAGGCTTAATAAGTCTTTGCTCCATATAACTTTGCCTTTCAGTTCAAGTTGTCTTGCTTCAGCTGAGACCAGCTATTTCACAGCAGAACTCCACATTGTCTCAGTCACTGGTGTCTCTCCTACCATTAGAATTTGCTAAATATACCAAGGCAGAGGGAAAACTCTTTTTAGCCAGTGTTCCAGCACTTGTAAGTACTTATCTTGGCAAAAATGTTTTGGATTTTATCCACATGTAGAAAGGTTCTGATGGGGAAAACATTAATGTTCTGGTCTGTCAGTACTTGAGGATTTGGGATTACTTTAGCAAACTGTTACACCAGAGGATAGGCACCAGAGATCCCATAGATACACCAGAGCAAGACTAACTTCAAAAGAGAATAGCTGGAGCTAACTGGGCTCCTTGAGGTGCAGTATGCAGACCATGGAAGAGAAGAATCCCACTGTAAAAATATCAAGTCATTTGAAAATATCTAAACTCCTGATGAGGCCCACCTGTCCTGGGCACAAGAAGATGACACAAAATGTGCAGATGCCCTCCCTATCTGTGTACCTTGCCCTTTCAGAGAGGAGCAAGCTGATCCCAGCAGCCTGTATCCTTGATCTCTTTGATATTGCAGTTATTGTGTTGACTGTATCCTTGATTAGAATTCTTCATGTTCATGCTTTTTAAAAGTCACACTCTTCTCTCTGTACCATCCCCCAAGAGAAAGATGTTTTGCAGAAGAAAACCACATTTCAAGGACTCCAGGCCTGACACACTCTCAGGACACTTCATCTGTTTCTCAACCCAAGCCCAGGTCTATGCCAGATACACGGTTTTAGCCAAGCTACTGGTGAATATTTGGTCTCTCACCATTTACCATTGTTATCAGCTGCCTCAGCCTCCCATCCATCATTGGAAGTACAGTTTAGGAAACCAGAATAACACAACATACATTACAGGCAGTCTTCAGCTTCTGTAGGCTTGCACAACCCTAGGGACAGCAAAGGAACTATGCTCATTTAAAAGCAAAAAATAAAATAAATTTCTAAGGTCTTGTTCTGTTTATGCAGTGTTATAAGTAGGACCAGAAGTGTAACCTGCTGCTAAAATTGTTGACCAAGGTCCAACTGCCCATAGCTTCACCAGGTCATATTCCCTTCCAGTACTAAATGTTTGCTTTGGACTGGTTTAATATGATAATGGGGGATTTAAGACTTTAGCTCTTCTGATCATTTATGTGGAAGACCATATGATGCCACATGATATTCCCAGTGTGAGCTTCCTAGGGTCTTCCTGTGATTTATAAGAATTTGTCATTGTTCTTCTACTGATGGCTGCTGCAGAGCTGGCCATGTTCCTTGTGTACTGAATGGGATCTGTGCAAGGTAACAGAACTAAACACACTGTAATATGTTCACCACCCATGGGCTGATTTAATGTCACAGGGTAGCCATGGTTTTGGCACTTCCCAGCTTGTGAGTGCTTAACTCCATGACCTGCCTTTCATGTCTGTTCTTTTCTAGTTTTCACTTTAGGATGTGGGGTAATCTTCTGTAGAGAGGGGATGAAAGGAGGAAAGAAACATGCAGATTTATCAGTTGGAGAAGGTAACTCTAAAAACAACTGGAAGTGTGACGTGTACTCTCTTTCAATAGGGAAAATGGCTGGAATGTCTCCATCTATTGTAGAACATCTGAATTTTCTAGGGAAAAGTGATATAATTACATTTTAAATCTATTTTAAAATTTGAATTAATTCTCCATCCGAGTAATTAAAAACAAGTCCAGCTTGCTTTTTTTTTAGTGGGGTAGGTGGGGGAGGACAGGAACGGTGTGTATAACTGACTCTTTGCCATGAGTTTTGGGAGGAACATATTTAACATGGTACATGCAGAAGCCATACAACTTCCTTAGTTACTAGAAACCAACAAGGTACACTTTGGGGAGCTTTTGGTGATCTGAAGGGGCAGAGAAGTCAAGTCTTCATAGCTTAATCATCTGCCACCAAGAATTGCTGGGTTACATGAAAGCTGAATTCTGCTTAAAATTTACAACACAGATGCAGAGGCCTCTACATAGTCCCAGGAACTCATTAATTCCTCTTCATTCTGATAGATCTGAAATCACTTCAGGATGATCACAAAGGCCTCAAATTAAGTTCAGGTGATCTCTTCTGTTGAATGAAAGGCTTGCCCTTAAATTTACCGAGTTTGAAAGCCTGAGATAAAACATTATACTGAGTGCTTTTCAGTACTCAAATACGAGTATTTACTCCCAAATAGCAACATGAAATAACATCCCAGAGCTTATCCCTGTACTTGAATGCATTGTATTTTAAAAAACCAAAACACAGTTTTTTAAATCCTCTCAGACTCCAATGAGAGACTCCTGATAGATTAATATGGGTAGAGGACCCTTTTGTCTTATCCAGGCCAGACTGTGTGACATCAAACTATCAAATTGATGACCTCCACACTCCTGATAACGCTGCTTTCTGTAGGTTATACTTTCCATCTAGATGAGCACATGTAATTCATACTTCCTTAGAACAAAATATTTCAGTGACTACTAGGTTTTATGTAATAGGCTGCTTTATAACTGTAAAGTATTACTTGGGATGTTCAGTACTCACAGGATAGGGCAAAAGATAATTTTTTCTTTTCCTAAACATCAATATTTTTCTCTTCAAGCCTTCTCCATCTACCTACATTTTGGTCTGCAAAGAGCCCTTTGCATGATAGGAAACACTATCCACCCAATCCATTACTACAGAAAAACCTTGGGAAACCGTGGGTCAGTAGCAGCCAAAGTTGAAAAGGGTGCACCTTATGTAAAGAAACTCAGAGAGGATTATGGCCTGACTGCATTTGCAGTGCCCCTATGGAGCAGGGCTTCAGTTAATCAGAATGGATGTGTGGTACCTAGCAGCTCCCTCTTCCTCTACATATGACAATTGTCATATATATACATCAACTGGTGTATATTCAGCTTGCTTTTTATCCTTGGTCTGGTTGTGATGTGTGAGATCTCTAGCTCAGGTGAGGTGAGTGAAGAGGGTGTGGGGATCTTTGTGCTTCTGACTCTGCTTGTGCAGTTTGTTATTGTCCTAGAGTGCTTCTTTTTCTATAAGATGTACTCCAAAAGGAGACTTGTCAGGAATCTGCCATGAAACCACTTCAGCAAAAGTCTCCCTAAAGAAGAAAACAAAAGTCCCTTTAAGAGTTGTCCTTGTTTTCTAACCTCTCTGTAAGTTTGCATCTTCTGTCTGCATTTTCCGTCTTCTAAAACTTGACAGATACCTCCTCATACTATACTGCATTTCTAATAGGCAACCTCTCCAAAGTGGCCTTGTGTATGTTGGCTGTATAACTGAGAGTGAGGCCTCACTTTGTGTAATGGTTTAATTATAATGTCAATGTGGATTCATTAGCATGACAGCTGTCACTGTAAATGGGTGAGCAGGGAGGCTTTTGGACCCCCTGGGGTCAGGGTAATTGATGTAGTGAACAGAATACTGTATTCACTGAACAATGGGATGGGTTTCCATTCTGACCCGGGAAGGGCAATCAGTGTAAGCGGGGAATCGATAGCAGCTGAATTTTCATCCATGATCAGATTGATTCAACCATGTTAACCTCCATGTGCAGATTATATTCTGCTGGAGCCTGGGTGACTCTAGCACACCCTGAAGCAGGACAGGCAAATGCTGATGCTTTAATTTTTAATATAAATCTTGGACAGACACAAGAGCAGCTGCAGCTTTGCTCCACCACTCTGATCAGAGGAAAAGGGGATCTGCCCAAACATCTGGAGGCAGTTCTTTATGTTTGTTTTGCCATTGCTTCCCCAGTTCTTACTCTTCTTGACATTTATTCCACAGTTTTTCTTCCTTTGCCAAGTATGCCTTTGGAAAATGAGCGGTACTGTGCTATTAGCTAACAGCACAGTATTGCTCATTTTCCTTAAAGGAACTTGCCCCATGGAGTAGCACCATATTTGTGCTGCCTTTATGAGAGTCCTGGTAAAGGTTTGTGATATTTGATATCTATTACAGGTTTGTTTCTTGGCAGGTCCATCACAGATCATCTGTTGCTATTTCTCCAAATGGAGTTTTTCTCATGCTGACAATTGATTTCTGAAGCATTTTCTCATCTAATTTTTCTGTTATTTTCAGTGTTACTTGTGCAGTTGACCAAACATATAAACAAAAGAGATTTTGCTGGAGAGTGCAAGAGTTTAAGAAAAATAAGGTGTCACTGTACAATCTGTAGGTGTCTTCTGTAACATTTGTAAAGTAACCTGCATGCTAAATTAATTCCTCTAAGCATTGAGCTAGGTAAAAATAAGTTGAAGCAAATAAATTGAGTAAATTATACTTAAAGGTGGCATTGACATCACCATTTTGAGGTATCTTTTATTTCTTCCTTGACAGGTTAAAAAGTGCTCACTAATTCTTTTGCTGATGACAGAGAGAGGTGTGTAGAGACTTTCTTCTGTTTGTCTTACAAAATTAAAAAAATCCAGTTTCCCATGAAAAGAGAATATTCTTGTTTGAAATCATACTGAATAATAAAAGTTAGCAGATGCATGGCAAGACTTTTAAACTGCTGACAGCTTCCTTTGTCCTCTGCAGCCATGGCTCTCTCTGCAGCAGAGAAGCTGTGTGCATTTTGGGGAAAAGCTCACTCTAGTACCTGTGATTCATCACCATAGCTCTGTGCCGGCTCTGCTTATAGTCAAACTTGAGTTTTGGTCTCCTAAGGCTGACCCTTCCACATCAGCCTGATGTTGGGAGAAACCTGCCCTTTGCTGGTCCCTGCCTCCTCCAGTGCTCTGGCACTTGGGAGACTCAGATGTGTTCCAAGGCAGCTCAGAGGATGTGTTTGGAAACACAGAACACACATGATGGGTGTAGGAGAACAGTCTGCAGGGAGAGAGGGAGTGCAGATACTTGAGGATACAAACGGACAATTAACACCAGTACTGGGGAGATCTGGCAGAAGTAGAAATTCTGAGGCCAGCAAAGAAGAGTACAACAGGACTTTCTAACACTTAATGCACATTAAAGTGCACAGTGGGATGAGCAGGGAAGTGTGTGTGCTAAGGTGTGCTGAATGATCACTGTGTCACAGGCTCTTCCCTTACTCTTAAGGTTACTGCAACTACCAACAAGCCCAATGCCCTTGCTCTTGAAGAAACATCACTCAGCTCCCTTAGTGAGGATCACACACTCCAGGCAGTGCAGGGCTACAAAGCCAGAGGGGAGAGATTTGGTTTCAGGGGCTTCTGTAGAGCCCTTCCAGCAACTTGCTTCTGAACACATCTGAGAACAGGAATTGCATGAGGAATAGTATACTTAAATAAATATTTTTTCCTCTCTAACACCCCAGTATAATCCTAATTTTGTATCTCTGGCATCTTCAGGCTATCTTTTCAGTTTCTAAGTCTGAAGGAGCTCAATTATTGGATTACTGGATGCTAAGACATATTATGAAGACCTTTATTTGCCATCTTTGTCACCATGGGCAGAGATCTTTCTGCTGTGCAGGGATTGAAGGAATTTTGATTAGGAGATACTGACATTTGGAGAGAGGACAGCACAGTTTGTCCTCCCACAGCCCAGCAGACAAAGGTGGGATTGTTGAATACCACACTTTCCCTTTCCACCTGTCACACCATTCCTGCTTAGCTGTACATTAAAGTGCAACTCTTTATAACAGAAGAAAGGCTGTACAAATAATTTCCAAAATTGGGGTTGTTTGTTGCTTGACAAAAGTCACTGAGAAGGGTCAAAAACTCCCAAAGCTTCTCTTGCCTTGGGCTGCTTAACTTTTCAGGGGATAAGAGGGAAAATAGATTGTCTGAGATAACCAAGTATTGAAATGGGAGTACTATATCTGGAATGACTGTCTCAGTCCAGACCCTCTGGTAGGCTGCCCTGGTTCAGTGTTTTGGGGGTGTTTCACTGTGTTTATGTTAACCTTGTCTTCAGCTGTTTACTATGGTGGTTTTCTAGGCATATATAGCATTGGTAAATGCTTTTTTTTGTTGTTGTTGTTGGAAATGTATCAGTAGAAGCAGATTTTGGACAAGAAATTAATGGACAAGAAAATAGATACCTTCAGTAGCAAGCAAAGTTATGTGAGAGATTCTAAATTTGAACTGAAAATTGACAAACATGTTTTCCAAAGACGAGAAAGAAGTGACACTGTGGTTAGTTTGTTTTAGAGTAAGGGAAAGCTCTGCAGTAAATGAAGATCCCCAAGCACACACAGGGGCTGGAGATGTTTAGAGTTAACCTACTGGTTAGGGGCAATTGTTAAAATCCTCTGTTAAAAGGAAGCAACTTCCATGATTAATCTGGACTTGTATAATTTGTCAAAAGGGCATTCTCTGTGCCTTTTCCACCAAATGTAGCAACCTCCTTTGATTTAACATCGCACATCGGAAACTCATGTTTAAGATTGATAGAGTGGATATCAACCCGCACCTGGTTAAAATGTAAAAAAAAAAAATTATTAATATTGATAAAGGATAGAGAAAGGAGAAAGTAGGGACAGGGCACAATCATATTGACTCCTGAGGAGGCTTGTGTATGCACACACACATGGTGTCGCCTTTGTTGGTTGCATAAGTGCTTTTAAAATAATGAAATTACTTCCATCAGAAGGAGGAGAGAGATTCTTGTGTGATATGGTTTTTGGGGAGGAGGGAGGGGGAGTAGGAAGGTTTGCTTTTGTGATTTAAAAATATCTATGTCTGTATTTATACCAGCCAGGGAAGTTGTGTTGCCAAGTCATTTAAAGCTTACAGAGGAAACGCAACACAAAGCAAGAAAAATATCTGTGGAAGTACTTTAGAATGAGCTCCAGAGGGGAAAAGAAAAAGAAAGAAAATTCCAAATGCTGCATACTGTGTGGTCTTTAGACGACTACTTTGAGGGAAGGAAGAAGAAAGGCTGTATAAAATACAAATGTACATACGTATGCCTCCTGGCAAACTGGCCTGAAGGTTGTGACCAAAAGCAAGAGGCTTTTGAACTTCTCATTTTGTTTGTCTCTGAAAAGAAGGAAGAGGCCTTACTGCAATAATCATCTTCCTAAGTTTCTATTCTGAATAGTGTCAGAATTAAAGAGAGAGTGTACAGCAGGAGGAGATGTTTCGTTTGGAGGAGGAAGGGAGAACCCTCCTGTGAAGAATTTCTGATTTGATTAGTGTTGGCTGAGGTAGGTACTAGGAAATCAGGGGACATGTGCAGTGGGTTTGGTGTCAAATGGCTCAGCCAGAGCCATCATATAAGTAGAGGTCATAGAAGCAGCCCACACTTGCATTGGGGAGGGCATCAGTCTGGAAAGTGGGGGGCCAACACAGCCAGGTAAGAACCCATATGCTCTGTGTGACAGGGACTGTGCACCATGACAGGAGATAGTCCTTTCAACAGCCCTTCTGCCTTTTTCCTTCTCCACCAAACCATGATTCATAACCACTTTCATCTGCTATTTTTGGTACCAGTCCAGGGAATAGTCTGGCTATGGATGAGCAGTATTGTATTTCTCTGGGTACCCCAGACAGAAGTTGAACATTTTTGAGAACAACCACCCTCTCAACCAGTCAAGAACAACTGGGCTAGTGAAACTTCTGGGCTTCCTTACTAAAACATTTTGTCCTCCATGATGGAATAAGGTACCATTTCTATGTAACTAGATGTGTGTGCAAAGTATTTTGTCGTCTCCTGAGAAACTGCAGCAGAAAAAATATTTCTTTAGTGACACATGCTTGTATAGAATTTACACTTCAGAAAAGAAACAATATCAAGGGAGTTTTCCCCCAACTTATAATTGTTTATGGACTAGCACCTCTCCACTCCTCTTCCCTAGCTAGCCGTAAGAAATAGAGCCTGCCCCAGCTGACAGCAAAAGCAGCTGCTGCATGTCTGCAGTGCTCACATTTGGCTCCTGCTATCCAGGGTTCTGCCATGCTGCCAGTGTGCTGGAGAGGTTAATGTGAGCCTCAGAAGCATGCCTAGGAAACCAGTCCCATGGACTGACCACCTTGGTCTGACTGCTTCAGTGTTTGAACACTAAATGGAATATATAGCTGTGATCCCTTTTTCTCTTGACAGAAGCTGTAAATTCAATGCAGTACATGACTTTTTTCCACATGAAGCGTCTAGGAAAATGTGTTTCCAGTGGTAAGATGGCCCATTTATTTGCCCATGGGGCAGATTAAGGAGAAATTCTAGTTTAAAAAAGCATGTGCTTTGCACTGAACAGTGCAAAGAATAAACTGACTTTCTTTTTTATTCAGACCTCTTCTGACAATGTGACTCTTACGTAAGGGATTGATGCAACAACAAAATCTGTTACATCACTATGTTTCAGTCTCCCTGGCCAAGAATGATGACATACACAAACATATAAAACCTTACTCAGAGCTGTCGTAGACTCTCTGTTAAAAATAAAGCTAAGACCTTCTTTCCTAAAGTCCTTCATTCTTCCTTAAGAGTCCTGTTTTCATTTCCCTCTTTCTCCTGTGACTATTAGGCATTCTCCCTGAAATCCTGGGGACTGTCAAGAGAAACGATGACATGTCTTCTCTTGCAAGTAGACCAGAAGTCTGCAGTGGCAGAGTCAGAGCTGATTGCCTATCTTATCTCAAGTCGCTGGTCTCTAATTCAGGCTTTGGCAAACAACTACTAGTCCTGTTTTTTTCTGGAGCTACAGGTTAGTGTTTAATGTATTACTTTTCTGGGACTTTGCCTATCAAGAATGAGAAAAAAAACCTTTTGCATTTTTTGATACCATCTGGGAAGGGACTCAAATCAAAATTTCAAGTCCAGAGAGCCCAGAAGGTGAGAGGGTGAGGGACAGGGGACATTGTCACTGAGGACCTGGTTTTCCACCTCCCCTGAAGGATGACAGGCCACAATTTATCAAATAGTAGATAAACTTCAAATCAAACAAAATTATGTCAAATTGACTTGAGAGATTCACTTTGTCCTTGACCAGTGGTGAGTATTTTAAAACGTGTTTATTGAAGTGAAATCCTTGCCAAGAAGGAACCATAATAAAAGGAAAGTCTTCCTTTGTCATTAACCAACTTTCCTTCATCACTGTGTTATGAAAGAGATTTCAGAGTAGTCCAGTATCAATACCTACCTATCCTCTGTGATCCATAAGCCACCCCCAAGGGTGACAGACAAATGGTGTCTGTCTGCATGACAGAATACCACCTTACCTGAGACATCCAGGCAGTTTAATTCAGCATCTTTTCTATGCCACTGGATGAGCAAGTTGCTGTTAAACTTGCAAGAGAACCAAGTGTAGCTTGTGTGGTCTCATTCTCAGAAATTCATGCCTGTGAATTTAGATGTCTTCATGTGGTCACAGTCTGGCTGTTTAGAGAAAATTGTGTGACCATACACCTTTTTTGACAGCATCTACCCGAATCATAGAAGCTGATATGAAACAACAGGCTGGACGGTTATCTGCAAACCCATTGCATGAACCCATAGGCTGCAAGGCTAAATTTGAGATCTTGGTATCTACTTCTTACTCAGAAGTAGTGCATCTTGGTATCTACTTCTTACTCAGAAGGAACAATCTGTCTTCAGAAAAAGATGGGGAGGGGAACTGTTGGTGGAGGGTAGAATAACTTTGCATGCTACGAGGTGATCACAGATATTTCCTGCTGCTGGTCCTAGATTATTTCCTTATGTGGTAGTTCAAAAACGCCATGGAAATGGTAAACTAGCATGAGCAGCCTGGTTAGCGTGATGAGCAAACTTTGTTGTGCATGTTGGTAGAAAGAATGCTTTAACATTTCTGGGTGATGAATCTCGGACATGTGCATCCATGCTGTTATACTCAGCACAGTGTTACAGCAGCCTGCTCTGTCCTACCTTGAAGGACACCAGTCCATCTCCTGTACATGCCAAAGTCAAATGATTCAGTGGAGGTTTTCTTTCTGAGAGGGGCATAATGATGCCAATCTACTGTCTCCACATTATTACACTCAGGCATGGTCATGAAGCCTACGATAGAATATTTTCTGCTGAAAGGGATCTCCAACGATCCCTAGGTGTAGTGTAACTGCCTGATCACTTCAGGACTGACTACAAGTTTAAGCACATGGCATGATACTAGCATCATTCTAATTTTTTTTTTGGTGGTAGTATTTGCTGTAGAATACTGCAATCAATACACTCCCTAAAAGAAATTCCATCACAGAATGAAAAATATCGTGTTACAATTTGAATAGAAAATTTCTGCAATGCAGTTATACTTTTAGATAAACAAGGCTCCACCCTGTGTTAGTGTATCGCTGTAGGGCAGGAGCGCTTTTGAAGTCTGTCTCCCACACGCCCCCACTTAACATGCTTTGGTTTGTGTTGTGAGGCAGTCCTGGAAGTCACAAACCTTGTTTCTTCTTCGTGGACTGAAAGCAGAGGATGTGTGACCAATGTGCTCCAGCTAATGGGGTTCTAAGTCTGGGGGAAGTGAGCGAGTGCCTGGCTGAAGCACCCCTTCAGCTGAGTGCAGTATGCAGCTGGCTTCTCTCCACCATCTGCTTTGCTCTGCAGATCCCCTCCTACTGCAGCAGAACTGCTTGTTAGGGCATACTTGCCATTCATTTTTCCTAAGACTTTAACTTGTGGCACATGTTATTTTCACTTGCTTCCTTTCCATTGCTTCAGTAATTTCATGGATTATTGAAACTTGACTACCTCGATCCATGGGTTGTTCTTGGTTGGTTGGTTTAAGCTTTCAGTGGCTTCTGAGGTTTGGCTGTTTTGTCTCTACCGTACTTTTACCAGAAACTGGACATCATCTACAGCTTGTTTTGGAAGCTGATCAATCTGCTGCTCATGCCACGTTCCAAACACCTCAATAGTTGCTTCTATATTGTAGTATGTGTTAATCAGTCAAGTCTGGTCTCCATATCTAGCATAACACTTTTGTCTGCAGGCCTATCACATGTCCAGCTGTGCAGGAAACTTGCTCAAAGCAAAATCTCTGGTCAGACAAAGCCACAAAGCAACTTAATGGTACATTATCTGCTGATTTTTTTCCTTTTTTTAGTCCATATAGAAAAAGCAAGGCCTGGTGCCTCTTGCAAATAGCCTGGTTTTGTAATATTAATACTACCCATTTTGTGGCTTCTGAACAATTCTGTACTGTGGTCTCAATTAAAAAGCTCTTCTGTTTATAATGATGTATAACACCAGATTTATTACTGTGTTTGCATCATTATTTGAATTATTGTCATTCTACCATGTTGCTCTCTAATTCAACATTGGTATATACATAATGGGTGGGATTTTCTGTAGGGACTGCTATTACTCTAAGCCTTTTCCTGTTGAAGCTTGTGTAGTCTTAAATCTGCTCTTAATAAAGTGGATGAGTCTCACTTCTGATGACGAGGAGTTTTACCAATAGTCATCACTTCCTCTAAATCTTTCTTATTATAGTCATCCTGTTCTCAGCCCCAGATAAAGTAGGGCCAATCTTCTATGACATACTGACCTACTTCATAGCTACCACCTGTGTGTGCTGCTGTGGTACAAATAATGAATACTTCACATGTATGTAGTTCTAGCTGTTTTGTTTCAAGCCAACAAGCCAAAGCCTGTAACATTTGGCTTGAATGCTTTCTTACCAGTGCTGGAGTATGTGCAGTATTTTTCAAGCATGCTACTAATCAACTTGCCCTCTGATTTATGTTTCATTATTGAGAGAGCTGAAACTGTTTAGATAATTCACAGGCAAGATACTGATGCTTTCTGTTAGTGAAATAAAAAAAAAAAAGTAAGATCTATCAGCATGTAATATGACCATAAAATTAAGCACAGCCACAGCATCCCAAACCATACCGATTGAATCATTGCAAAAATGCATTTGAAACCAGGCTTTCGCTTCCAATTCTTGCAGTACATCAGGGGTTTCAACCGCTCCCTGGTAACAATAGCCTTGGCTCCTGACAAACTTGGTGGGAAGGAAGAGAGGAAGCCTTTGAATTTTCAGTGTTGAGACAAAAGAAACACAACTTCTTGTAAGTGGAATTAGCCCTGAACATCTTGAGGTGGATTTTGCCTGGATTGTCTTGCTAATGTAGCACACCATTCTTACCACACACTGCCATGTGACTGCTGTGCAAAGCACTTTCCACCGTGACACCTAATTTTGTGGCTTATGATAGCACCTTACTAAGCTCAGAGAGGCAGCAACTTGTGCCTGAAGCACAGCAGCAAATTTCTTGGCCTTTACAGTGAGCCAAAGCTAATGGATGCCTTGGACAAGCCGTCTCTGGTGCAGGAGGATCAGCGCTTGTAGCTGCTCTGCTCAGCCACTGATGACAGATGCCTGTCACTCAAATGCACTGCAGATAATGTGCTGGGGATGCCAGCTCTGTCCCCCTCCTGAGCCAGCAGTGCCCTAGAGACAGGTGCCAGGTGTATGGTGTCTTCCAGCCCTGTCCACTCTGGCACGGCCATGAGGAGAGGCTGCCAAGGCCCACTGTGGGATGGGAGCACTGGGACACTTCCCTTCTCCTTCCAAGCCAACTTGTTTGGGTAGTCCCATTCATACTGAAACTGTTGCTCTTACTGTCAGTATCCTCAACCGACCTTGTTATCTTTACAATGACCTTATTGGTCAGACATCACACCGTGCTTACCAAAGGACCTAAGCTAGTTCATGTTTGGGAATACTAGTCTCGATCCAGCCCCTAACGGTTAAAGGAGAATTGATGTTTTCAGGCCAAGACCTTGAGAAACAAGATTTTAGTAGCAGAGTGACACAAGTCATCCTCACTGCACTTTCCCGCTTCAAAAAAAACCCCAAATTCTGCAATTTGCTCTGTTCTGTTTACCAGAATATGTGAATGGTTCTTCAGGGTCTCAACTGTCATTTTACAGATGCTAATACAGTAGTTATTCAAAGAATTTCACTGGTTCATTCATTAAAATTAGGGATTTTTTTGATGGAGTACAGAAAAGCCAAAGTTTTTCTTGGATGCTGAATTTTCAGTAAGTGACTGAAAATCAGCTGATGTTTGTTATGCAACATTAAGCATTTAAATGAGCTTGGACTGGAGAACAGGGTACATGGACCATGCATGGAATGAAGACCCTTCTTTTTGCAGCATCATGTCAAGATGTGTGCACCATTTTAACACCTTGTGTCAATCTTGACAACTGCTCTTCAAATTCTTGCAATTAAAATAATCAGGAATAACTCCAAATGCACACTGATCTGAGGACAAATTATCTTAGAAATTGCTTTGATCAAGAAATACCAGAGCATGTAATACAGTCAAGAGATGAAGAAAGGGCAATGCCCACCATGTGCTTAAATAAGTCAGAGGAGGACAAGCAACCCAAGTTGCCTGATGTGGTTTGAGGTGAAGATCCAGAAAAGTGCTTGATTTTGGACCTGAGTGTGGAGGAGCACATGATATCTAGCACTTTGCTATCCAGCTTGGCTGTGGGAGACAAAACCACAGGTTTTGAAGGTGGGTGCAAGGGTCAACAGGTCACAGCCTACTTCTTCTCATGGCGGAGTCAATTACTGTGCTGTGGGTGATGTGGTATACTCCTCATCCAGCACAAGAAAAATTCAGGCTGCTACAGCAATGCAGGTCATAGTTCCAAGTACTGCACTTGCAGCTAGCTGAGGTCTGCAGATTTCTAGCCCAAAACACATAGCTCCTTCCATTGCTTGGCCCATTATGATCCTTCTGACTTTACAAGTCCCTGAAGTCCCTTTGGTGAGTGTGTTTGTGTTTTCCTTCCCTTTTCTCTCAGCTAAAAATGGCTTCAAAATATTTTGGCACTTTCTCCTCTATGGTGAGAATTTGGCCGGGGTCTCTCTGGGAATAACTATCAGCCACTTGCAAAAGAGCCCAACCTCTCTGAGCCTGCCTGTGAGCCAAAGCTTTTATCAGGGAAAGTTTAATTCTCTTTAGCTCTGCTATGACTCTTTTTCTCAGCTGTTGCCTCTGCTGGGTTAGATGGTGTGATTTAGGACTGACGCCTGGGAAGGTCGTGGTGAAGGCATCTTCCCTGAGGGAGGTGGGCAAGGGACAGCCTGGGTTTTCTTCCTCTTCACACGCTGAGAGAATGTGCTGGAGAAATACAGACAGGAGTTTGAAAGGGGAGAGGGGTACCTTCACGCCTGTGCTCCCAGCTATTGAGGAGGATGACTGCCTCTCTGTTGGGGCTGTGTGGGCACCTGCCCCTTTTTCCCCAGACTTCAGCTCGCCCTGCCCCAAAACCCATCTTCAAAGTCCTTTGTCCAGTTACACTGAGAAATCCGTAAATCTATACCCTTGTTTAGTGTGGCATGTACTCTGCCTCTAATCCAATTTCCCTTCTGTTTGTTCTCTGTACAGCCTCATTTGGCCTGACAGCTATTTAATAAACCTATTTGCTTTTCTTTGACATGAGGCAGAAGTGGTGGGTGTTGAAGAGCCATAAGGCCCTAGTGGACAATGAAACCCTTTCCCACTCAACACTCTTCCAGCTCAGCACAGATAAATTGTGTAGAACTGGGAAATTAACCCATCCTATCCTAAAAAAAAAGAAAAACCCAAACAAAAAAACCCCAAATAATTAAAAAAATAAAAGGATAGAAAAAGAAGACAGCATTCACAGGCTGGTCCACAATCGATCCAAGTTCATTTCTTACTCCTAAATGTGCATCACTCTCTGTGTCTGCTGACGAAGATCCACAAGGTTGTAAGATGTTTGAAGATGATTATTTATGCACCTTCATCTATAAGAAAGCTATAAAGCGTCACCTATAAGAAAGTAAAAAATTCAGAAACACTGGCATTTATTAAAAAAGGAATCCTGCCTAAGGTATTCAGGAACAACATTAATCGGCCAAGTTGATAGTTGTTAATTTACACACCACAAAGATGTTTTACAAAATGTCCAGCTTAGAGACCTTTCCATCTGGTTCTCATGTATTTTTTCTGTGCTCACCTTTCTCTGTACACTCCTCCCTCAGACTAATGTTGACCGTGGAGCACTGCATCAGGTATCTTTTACACAGACTCCATTTTCATGCATATCCTCTTATGGCTCAGATGGAAGACAGACTCTGCAGGGGTGAAGATGATAAAAGATCAATATTTAGATATATAGCTACATACAGGAATGAGAAAGATTTTTCATTTGATGAACTTAAAATAGAAAATAAACTTAGCAAAAGTTTTAGCTTCCTAGCACTCTGCAAATTAACAAAGAGACCTTCTTGGTCTTTATCTCTTGTAACGATCTGGCATATATACATATACTTATGAAATTCAAATGCCAACCGCCTACATTCCAGGGTAATGGAAAAAGACAAATGTGAGTTTTGAGTCTGCTTTTCTTTTGGATCTGGAATATCTTGTAGACTTAGTGAAAACTGAATGACAGATTAAGCAAGTAGAGTATTTCCTGCCAATTATTCCAGCTATTTAATACTGGGTAATTGTTTCTTAAGTGGGCTTCTCTATTGCTGCCTGTAGACTTTCATTTTGGAGCAGAGCCTTACTGAATTAGATGCTGTATAGAGACACAGTGAAGAGAGGTCTTTCCCAAAGAAGCAATAGAGAACATCCAACAGGAGCCATTCATCTGATAACCCAACCTGAACCTGATATGTGTTGTAGTCCCAAGGTTATAAGAAACCTCAGTGACGTATGGACTTAGTTATCCTTCTCCTAATTTTGTTTCTTACATATTTCTGAGAGGCAATAAATAAGCCAATTAAATATCACTTCCTCATATCTTTCAACTAACTCAGTAGGTATTTTGGTTTTTTGACCTTTCCTTCAAAGCCACATTTTCTATGATGCATAGATATGTGTTCAAAGCAGCACTATTCTTCTTCAATGTCATTGTCCCCAAATCTTACTTTTAAAAACTATTCTCAGGCATTGGAAGGATTCAAAAAGATACCTGAGAAGTATTCACTTAAAAATACACGACAACAACTATTCCAGTATACCATTTTTCTTTGAAGTTCCTGGATTGCTTCATTTCTGCTGCAAGGGAGGAAGGTCAGCACCAGCAGGAAGAGGTAGTGCTACTCCCTGATGTCATGTGGGAGCTATATCAGCTGTGGCAGCACCTATCCACAGTGAAAGGCCAAGTGGCAAGCTGAAATATGTTAGAGAAAAGACTTGCTGGCAGATTGATGGAGAATGCTGACATATTTCTGTAAACCACAATACAAAGGGAGTTAATCAAGATCAGGAAGAGTGTCTGTCTTCTTGAGAAGTCATTTCCCACCTCAATTAGCTGGCAGTTTAGGCAAACATAGCCAGTGGTTAGCCCCCATCAGTCTGAATGATGCTTTCTTGAGCAGCTCTTATACTCCTGCCTTCACTGAGTCTGTGACAATGCCTCTGGCCACCGGCAGACTTTGTCAGCAGAACCAATAAATCTTTATTGGCCGGCTTAGCTTCATGTTTGGCTCAACTAATGCCCTCTCTTAAAGCAGAGAGGAAGAGGAGGAAATATCTAGGCTCAGCATGCACAATGTCTATCAGAGGGCTGGCAGGGATTTAATTTCTTTGTTATATTGATTGTCACATTTCACAAGAGAGCCTGTGTATGTCTCTATTGCTGGACTGGTCTCTTTTGGGATGTGTTTTTTCTCTCCCCCTGTTTTTGTGCTTGTTTGGTGCTTCCTCTTCTGGAGTGACCAATGTCCTAATTCCACAGTGTAGTCTATGTGAGCTCTTTGAAGAAAAGCAATATCTTGTACAAAATGATGACAAAAAAATCCCCAAGACTAGTCATCAAGAGGGAAAAAGGAGTCTTCAGGCTTGTAAGCCTAAACAAAGGCGGGCAATAAACATGTGGTAGAAAGGGATTATTTCTTTTAACCTTTTTACTGTAGCCTCTGATATTATCCAGTATAGATTGCAGCCCTTTTGTTTTTCACTCTCTGGATTTGGCAGACCTCTGCTCCCAAGCTGCAGTAATGTGTTTTTTCCACTGTCTGTTCTCCAATTTTTGGTGTCCCTTGGCATAATGAAATTCTGTGAATTTTCCCTCCTGCCCAACAAACACCCTGTTATTGTTTTGGACCACACTGGAGGCTCTTTATAGTAGCATGAAAGCTCTCAGGAATAGCATGTGATACACTGACAAATTAAATAGTAAGTCTCCAGGTCTAGTTTCCTAGTCTTCTACCTTGCAAAGAGTAAATTGAACTCTTCTTTTTCTTTTGGGCCACCCTCTGATGTTGCAGATTTTAGGGCACAATCATATTTTTTCTTTCTTGTCCATTCACAATGAGAATTCCTCTAGCTGTGCTAGGTGAATATTCTGGGTGAATGTTGGAGGTGCACATAAAGATTGAACTGCGTGCCAGCAGCAGGTACTTAGACTCCTTCACTGACTCACCAATGTAGAAGGGTGGCCTAAATGGCTCTTATCACCCTAGGTAAACTGAGCTGCTTTAATAGTCCCAGGTCTAATTTGGGCAGCTATCACAAGTAACTTATGCAACTACTTTTTTTTTTGGTAGACAGTCATCTAATTAGGAACTATAGAATGTGGAATGAACTCAGTCGAAAGCTTCCTCTTTCCTAAACCCTATGTTTTGAGCTATATCATTATCAGGAATAAGACAGGAATTAGTAAAATCTCACTGGTAGAAAACTAGCTTAAATGAAAATACAGGTTTATTCTGGGGAAGGGGTTTGCTGACCTGTTGCAGGAGAAGCGGGTGCTGATCTCTTATCTCTGTGTCATTGGGAAATGCTGCACGAGGATAACATCCAGGTATTGCGAGGAATGAGTGTTTTGCAGATGGGGGTGTAGAAAGCCACTGCTGTGACTGTGACAGTATGTTTGTCTGTGTGACATGGATGGCTCTCCAAGGGATGTCCCCGTGCATGTGTGTGGTTCCTTTGGGTATCTGGGAGTAAAGGGGCAAAAAACCAGAAAATCTCTTCTGTCCTGCACCTGGTGCTTTTTGGTTGCAGACCCTAAAATGGGCATGCTGTCTTCTGGTGTTGGACCCTTCTGAATGATGGATTTATACTTCAGCTCTGAGCCTTCTTGGTAGCACCAAGGATGTTGGCCAGTGCTCCTGTGGCTGCTGGCAGACAAAGGGGTCGTGGAGGTGGTCTTGCCGTGAACAACTCAGCCATAATGATACCTCATTAATTGCTGCTGCTAAATAGGATTGAGGGCCCAAGAGTTTGCATGCTTGGCTCTTCTGTTCATTGCACCAGAGTGCTCAGGAGCTACTGCGCTGCAGTTACTGGTGTCACTAAAATAAAAATTTCCCTGAGAGAGAATCAAGCTTTAAGATTATTTTTTCGTAGTGAATTCTTGATTGTTAGGTCAGGGAATATTCTTCACCCCTAGTGCTGGGGTGGTACTTAGCAGATGGAGCATGTCCCTTCATCTGATCCTCCACCTGAAGGAAGACACCAAAAAAACCTCAAGCTATTTCCTCCTGCCTGAAAGAGCAGTTCCCTGCCAATGAGATTAAAATATCACTGGCACTAGACATTAGTCTAAAGCATATTTATTTTCTGACAGCAAAATATTCCCCTCTTGCCCTTTCTTCTCTCCTAGCTACTCCTCATTCCAGCCTCAGCGCCTCTTTACTGCTGGAAGCATGGCTGCCCCAACCGAGCCACCTCTGTGTCATCCCATCCCACCTCTCCCCTCTTTTTGGCAGGTCTTGGCACTAATTAGAAGCGTTACTGCTTTGTGAAGGAGCAGCGAGGGACTGCGAGGCATTTGGCATGGCGCAGGGTGAAGATGCCAGGGCCCGGGTGAGTGCCAGCCATGGAGGATGCTGGTAGCTCCCGGATGCACTTGTGTGGATGGGGTCTGCAAGGCCGTGAGGAAACCACACAAAATTCCAAACAAGCCCCTTTTCCTCTCCCTTCGTGGGCTAGAGGGAGGTGAACTGTGGCTGCCTTTTGCCTGGTGCTGCATGAACCAGCTGTGAATGTATTTTGGGGACAACCTCTGCACATCAACAGGACAAAATTGTCACAATAGCTTGCAGGAGAATCTTGTCTGAGAGGCTTTTGATTTGTGCTAGCAAGAGGTTGGAGATGTCAATGCCTTCATGAAACAGAGAAGATGGCAGCACACGGACATCTTCACAATGCAGGCCTCAGACTCCAGAGATAGTTTGAGCTGGGAATGAAGGTTTTGAAATCCTTTTTTCCCCTTCAGCCATTTCCTCTTTAACATGTTGACCCCAAAACACTGGCAGTGCTCGAAAGGGTTGGCACATCAGTGCTCAAACACAACACTCTCTATTATTTCAAATTTATGCCTTAGAGCAGCAAAGATTCAGCTAAGCCTTTGAAGCATCACGTAGCGTTTTTCTCAAATCTCTTTCTTCTGTTGGGAGTCTCTTTGGAGGGAGGCAATAACAAAAAAGATTCACTTGAGTGTCTAGAGGGGCTGATGCAATGTTGCAGTTGTCAGAGTTCCTCTATGCTGTAAAACTGCCCACTAAATGCATTGCCAGTCTTTCAGAACACCAGATTTGTAGTGATTGTGTATGTTATGTCCTAATAGTGTTATCCCAAGGGGAGTGTTACACAAAAATTCATGCAAGTAACTTGAGATAACTCTTGTCATCATCAGAAGTTGGGGGTAAAATGTTTTAATGTGCAAGTGTAAGTCTGCAATCCTGGAAAGCAGAGACCAGGATAATGCTTGGGTACGCTTCTAATAATTGCGAGGAGGGGGTCAAACATTCAGAGCAAGTGTGAAAGATGAAGATACAACAATCTCAGACATCATCTTAAGCCCCCCCATGGAGTATCCCACTGTTACCTACCCTGAATGCTAACCTCCAACACTGCATATTTGCATTTCCCACTGTATCTGGAGAAGCAGCCTGGGGAGTAAGGGATGAGGCTGCTCTGTCCTGGAGCTGCTTCCAGGGAAGTGATGCCATCCTGCTCTGTCTCACCCTTATTTTGGTGTGTGACCCAAAAAGAGTCACTTGAAATGTGGCAAAAGGTGAGTTCTGTAAGAATCTCTTTCCTCTGAGAGGGTTGAAAAAGTTTTACCACTTGGTTTAACCAAGGCTTTTGCTATCAGCTGGCAGAACTTGCAGCCTTTTCCTGCCTGGCAGTTGCAGACAGGGAATTGCTGATAGCCTGTCTGAAATCTGTCTCTTGCTCTGAGTTGATTCCAGAGCTACCTTGTCTGGAGCAGTTATAAGCTTTGGGAGATTTATATATTTAAAAAGGGGTGGGGGTGGGAAGAAAAAAGTCTGGCCTAACCTCAGAGTCCTATGGGACTGCAAGAGGAAGCAAACTGGAACCCATTTTCCTATTTCTTTCTTGACCTTATCCGAGAACAGCCAGCCTATCTGTAAGTGGCAACTGTGGAAAATGTGCTCTGGCCACTTGGTGTGAAAGATAGGCAAGACTCCTAAAAAATCTTCTCCGCAGCTTATCACCTTTCTGCTGGCTCCACAGCAAACTAGTGCCCCGGTGCAGAAGGAAACTGGCTGTCTGTAAGGCTGGACAGGGCCTCATCAACAACTGATAAGCTCCCCTGTGAACATTCAGGCTCTTTAGGGTTTACTGTCCTTTCAAATACCACAGAAGCTCTAGCTGGGCAGATTCACAGACATACACATGTACATCAGTGCAACTGCTATTTAACATCATGCATCTGATTCTCTCCTGCTCTTTTTGTTGTTTCAGGGATGCTGCTCCTATATCATTTGGATGTAAGTGCAATAGGCCTGTGTAGCATGTTTTATAAAGTTAGATAGAGGCATTTAAAGATAATTCTCCTACCAGTTCCCTGGTTGTAATGCAAAACTGTGAAAATTCATCTTGCCATTAAAATAGTAGTAGGAATAGAAGAATTGAAGGGGCTCCCATTGTGGTTTCGGGAAAGAAAATGTCCACAAAAAAACTTATGCCTGGAGGTTGTTCAGAAGGTCTAGCTTACTTTAAACTGGGCTAGGGAAAGTGTGACAAGTCATTGTTCAAGTTTCATTTTCTGCTATGATTTCAGTAAAAGCAGAGAAGTAGCACTACAAAGCACTCTTCTTCTGCGGAACAAGCCTGCCCAGTTTGGGGAAAGCAGTTATATAGCCAGTTGACTAAAAGCAATTAAAATATGCTGCTACATGAAAGGAGCAGAGGAGTGCAAGGAGACAGTAAAAATGGATCCCATATGCTGAAGTTCTGCTTTATATTTTGAAAAGCAATTCTCTAAGAGAAGGCTTGATTTGGTCATGCTGAAGTTTGAAGTGAGGTAAAAAGCAGCTCTGTTGCTTTGACAACACTTTAAATTCTTTGGAGCTAACACTTTCAAACCAAGGTTCCCTTCACAATAAAGGCTTGCACAAATGGGGACACTTAGTGGACAAGTTTAAGTTATAGTTCATATACGTGACCACTGCGGCCATACAAAGATGCAGCAGACTGGAGCAAGGTGGGCAAGAGGGATGGATGTCTCCGGGGGAGTCTGCTGAAAGCACTTTGACTTGATTGCTTTAAAACACAGTTAATACACAAGGATCTAATCTCACCAAAGCCCAGAGCCTCAGGGTTTCTCTTTGCCACTTGGCTAGGGAATTGTTTAGATCAATGTAACCTATAAATTTGAATAGCTAACAATTAAACCAACTCTGTTCAATAAACAAGTAAACAAAGCCACAGTAAAACACATCCATTCCCCATAGGGCATTTTCAATGTTAGCTTGCCATTGCAACTGCAAAGCATCAGACCTCAGAAGCCTGGTGTATTCAGATCCAGAAAATTCTAGCTGGGATAACCAGGTACATGACTTTGTGCTGAAATAAGAGTATTTCTGTGCTTGAGAGACTGTAAACACTGTGTATGATTAATGAACAGAACAAAAACATGGAAAAAGGGAAGAGAAGATCATTAGGTGAGGTGGAAACTCTCTTGGGCAAAGTTTAGTCTCAAAGACGACAGTCTGCACACCAAGAACAACACTGTGAAGGAAAGGGACAAGGACTTGCCAGTTAGGGCTGGTATTGCAATGCCAACACTTCTTGTATGACTCTGCTAAGTAAAGAACATGTTGAGCCTTTCCTGGATTTTGGGTTTTGATTTAAACCCACCAGCAGAAGGGATTGAAATACAAATGGCCATGTATTTATCCAGTAGGACATGTACTAAAGAAACTGGAGGAAGCACGCTGTAATCACTGGATAAAATGGATCTGAAGCTGTACCATTAGGGCGAAACTTCTGTTACTGTCCCCCAGAAACCCTTGCTATTAGAAAGACAGTGAAATTAAAATTAAACTTGTCCATGCTTCCACTGTAACAGAATCTAACACATTTTTAAATATATGTATATATGTATATATATATATATATGGAATGCCATCACAAGAAATAAGGAGATTTAAGAAGGAATAGGAAGCTTAAGCTGAAGGGAATGGATGTATCCATCTGTATTATGCACAAAAGGAATATAGTGTATTTATATCACAAATTAGGTTAGTCAGTCTTAACAGGTGATTTTTTCAGACTTTTAGAAAGAGTTTGACTCTTTTGGCTGTATAAAGAAGTAGAATAATAGCTGTAGCTGTGTGGGCATGTTGTGTTTTTTATATGTTGGGGTCTTTTTTACATTACACAAGATCTCTCTAACTCTCAGGGTCTACAGGTGCTCCTGTGTCACATTAATGTAAAATAATGTCACAATGAATATCTTTATTTTACCTGAGGCTTTATAGGTTTAATTTTAAAAAAAGGCTTGGCATCCTTCAGATGCCAATGCCCTGCATTCATTCCTTCAGATGACAAAATTAGTCATACAGTGACATCAGTGGTGGGAAAAATATAAATTGAATGAGGGTAGAACAAGAAATCCCTTTTAATCTCGTGTTAAATAATCACTATACATAAATTTTCTAGCTGCCAAAGGATCAAAAGTTGGTCCTTGTCTCCATGATTTCAATGGTGCATTTGTTTTCCTTGGTCAGCACAAAAACTACCTGGCAGGATCTGTTACCCGTTGTAATCACCTGATGGTGGGAGCTTGGGTTCAACCCCTTCAAACTTACATTTAGTAGGACTCTCACCAGAAACCTCTGGGAAAACACTGAGAGAAAGACACAGTCTGTGTTTGAGGGTTGTACAGTTGGCTTGCTGTTGCAGTGCTCTGTAATGCACAGTCTTGGTGGATACTCACTGGCAAGCACCATTTCCTAAAAATGTGTGGTCCCTCCATCCTCTTGGGACATGGGAAAATCTCTCTTGACAAACCTCCCATGGTCTCAGCCCTCCTGAGTGAGGGAGCTGCTCACCCTGCAATGCTCACCATACACACCACATGGGCACAGGGTTGTGCTGTGGGGCAACACAGGCAGGAAAAGGGGTTTGGATTCTCCCTGCCATAGCTGTATGTCCCTCCCTGCAAGACGTACTCTGGTAATTATGATCACATGCAATTCTCCAGCAAGTGTTTTGCTGGTTTTAATGGTAGGGGAATTATGTGGTGTTTTTCAGGTCATCTTCTTCTCTTTCTCCCTATCACGAAAACCTCCACCTTTGCATCTCTGCTCGTTTTTCTCCTGTGCATTCCCTACCTGGCATCTCTGTGGTCTACTTCATGTAGAACAATAAAGTAGGAAAGGTAATTTAGGCTGCCAGGAAGCTTTGAGATTACTTGTTAATACATCTATTTAGAGCTTCTTGCAGATGTAGGGAAGCATATTGCTATTCAATATAAATAGACACATCTGACTCGCTCTCAGAGACAGCCCTGTTAAATCAATTCCTGTGAAGATTTTTAGGGGTGGTGAATTTTAAGAGCTAAGGGCCTTGGCTGTGGATGTTTTGGATGAGCCTGGAAAGCAAGCTGAACTGTTGTGTTTGGTCCTGCTGCTGGGAGGAAAGCTGTCCCTCTAGCAATCCACTGCCCCGCAGTGAGAACGGTGCTCTCTGAACTAAAGAAAAAAAGGATGAAAAAGTGAAGTTCAGCATTGCAAATTCCCCCTTCCCCATTCATTTTTCCCCCAGCTGGGCAACAGCATGTAAAGAAGCTGTGAATTTGTCCTCAGGCTACCAAACTACTCCACTTCTCCCTTTGGACCAGTTACAACATTTATGAAGGCTGTAGTTTTATAGAAGAAAACTGTCCTGCTTCCTTAATGAGAGTGATCACTGTGTCTGCTGCTTTTTAAGAATACAATAACTTATTATGTTAAGCCTGTGGGATGTTTTTTTGGCTAGGGAGATGTTGCATACTGCAGACATCTGACTGGTTTCTGTGGTGTCCTGCCTGGTGTCAGGAATGATGGGGATCTGCTGTTTCGAAGAGAAAAGCACTGCTGAAACCAGACAGATATGTCAGCATGGAAACCCTGTAAAGCAGGGCTTTAACCAGAGTCCACTGAGCAGTCCCACCGGTTTGAATCACACTCAGAGGACTTTATCTAATGTCCTTTGAAGCAGATGACTCTTCCTACTTAAATAAATTCATGCATAGTTGTACTTGTGTGAGACTAACACAGGCCTGCGTGATATAAAGTGAAGCAAAAGGTCATAGAGATCTCCATTACCCCTCAAAAGCAGATGTAGTATAGGAATTAGTAACTCTAATATCTAAACTGTACTAGGAGCAGGGTGTATCTTTTCCTCTGCATCTGTGCAGCCCCTTCCGTCACAAGTGTCAGCCCCAAAGGGCAGGCATATGTGACAGCGCTCTGCCAGGGGTGTCAGGACTGTAAGAAACAAGAACTAAGGGTCTGAGTTCTACTCTTCTTCCATTGCCTCTCTGCTTTCCCACCAGCCATGTCATGAGGAACTGAAAGGCTTTGATTGCGGGTTATATTCCATTTTCATTGTTATGGGAATGTGATTACATGTGGGAGTGTTTAAGGTTGTTTGGTGTTGCTGGTTCATTTCTCCAGACAGAACGTGGAATCCTTGAAAGAACAGGACAAAATGTTGGAGGGATTCAAAGAAGACAAGTGACCCTCAGCTTCCTGTGTCTTGGCAGATCTTTTCCCTGGGGTACAAGAGGTCATTGCAGTATTTTGCTGCTGCTTGGCTCTGCTTTAGCATACTCAGTATGTTTTTCTTACATAGAGTAATGCCAGTGAAAGATAATGGTTCATTTTTCAGTGTTTTACCATACACAGAGTCCGGCCAAAACCAGCCTGGTAATGGACAGAGGGAAAGTAGCTGGTCAAGGTGCGTGGTGAACCAAATTTTTTGGCATCATTGCTTTCAAGAGGTTTGTGTTTTCACAGAGCTGGAGGGCATGATCTTAGGAGTACTGCATCATAGTCCTGGCAGAGCATGGGCAGATGATCCCCGCTTACTGGTCCAGCCTCACTGGGGTGAAGGTATCTATTCATCAAAGATGGGTTGGGCTACCTGTAGCCATCCTGCACTGTGGTCCCTACAGTGACTTGCTCCTCCCTAAAGTACCTTATGGCTCCTGGAAAGAAGATGCAGGGTAGGAATAGGACATCTGTGGAGATGCAGAGCAAGTCAGTGACATCATGCACAGGGTAAGTGACCAAATGTAGAGCATAATTAGAGATTTAGGAAAGTCCAATGCTGCCACTCTCATGTCATGGTCCCGTGAGAAGCTCAGCTGTTCCCTCCCTCTTCCCATCCTTTCCTTTTTTTTGCTCATTCAGGGCAAGAGGTGGGAACCAGAATAAACAAGTCTTGACCTTACCAGTGCTAGTAATAATAACAGAAATGATAGGTCAGGCCAGCTGACACCCTACGTGATTTCAGGCAAGTGTGAAGCCTTTACACTACAGGAGTGGGACTGGGAGAGGCATCCTCCCTGAGGATATGTCTTTTTAAAATACCTGGTGCTAGAAGGAATGTGGTGTGTTCTGAAGGCAACATGCCTTGGCTGCTCTGAAACATTTTTATGAGGCCTGGGATAAATCAGCTCTGGAAAGTATGAGTTAGCAGTAATCAGAAGAGGGAGGGAGTTTTATCCAGGATGTGGGAATTGCAGACTGCAGTCTTACTAATGCAGCAATAATGTGCCAAAGGAGATTTCTGTGGGTCCCACACTGGTGGTGCTTTTCTCTCTCTGCAGAGGAAAGGCAGCACCTGGTCCTGGCATCATCAGGGCTTTGTGGAAAGTCTGGAGCTGCCCATGCCTGGTAGCTGCCCCACTGAGGAGGAGGGCTCCCTGGCTTGGGTTGGAGACTGTGGGGCTGATGCACTGGACTCACTGGGTTCATTGCTGGAAGAGTCAATGGGGGCAGTAGCAAATGTCAGACAGGAGTGAGGGGGAAGGAGGGTCAGCAGGGGGAAAGGAGTGGTGGCAGTTGCCCAGATTCCAACCATAAATCCAGCTGCATTCACACAAATCCCCAAATTGTTTTGTTCTTAGTATATTGTGCAAATATTCAAAATATAATGATGCTGTCTTGGCTCTGTTGGAATATTGAGTGTCAGGGATGAAAATTTTGGGGTCTACAAGGAACCCTGATTTATGTTTTTGAAGATTTATGGGTGCTGCCCAGCCAAGAAAAACCCACACCCTCTTTGGGGCACCTCGTCCCTCTTGTGTCATGGAATATGCATTGGTTGCAGTGTTAGGAGAGCATGGCTGATGATGAGGGTGCTTGCTGCAGAGGGGAGAGACCTCTCTGCTCGTGTCTGCACTAGCATCTCTTATGTCTGATGTGCCAAGTTTTACTGAGAGAGCAAGAGCCGCCTTTATAGCGTAGTTCAGGCCTTAATGCCAGGGACTGCAGTCTAGCTAACCCATCCCCACTGCCCATGGAGGGATCCAGCAGGAACTGCTGGTCCTTGGGCTTCCACTTCCTTGGGCTTCCTCTTCCTCCAAACTTCTCACTGAAGTTTGCCCTCAAACCTCCAGTTCCTGGTGCTTGGAGTTTGAGTGCTCTGGGTCATCCTGTACTACAAAGCACTGAAAGTTAGTGGATCCAGAGACAAAGGCACCTAGGAAATGTAAAAGAGCTCCAGCTGCAGCCCTGATACCCAACTGAAGGCCCCCATGTGCGTTTGTAGCCAGCCATGCTGAAATGCAGCTTGGACCTCTAACAAAACAGTGTGATCATGTACCTGGGGAGCTATCAGGGAAAACAAGCTGTGACAATAATGTTTGGAAAATGCTCTGGGATGGAAGACATGCTGCAGATTAGGTATCTAATCAATCTATGTTTCTACACTGAGGCCATCATCTCAGGCCCCATTTTTTCACAAGCTAAAAGATAAATGCATGCTTCAGGTAAATCCCCAGCCTCTTCGCTATAACCCTGAGGATTTTTATTTTTATTTCCGTACTTGTTAGTGGCAAGGAAAACCACATTAATTCTATGTACATGGTGCTGAACCAGACTCCTGGTGAGATAAACCCCCGTGGTTTCAGTGATGCGGGCCAGCTGAGGATTTGGTCTGCCATTTAGCAAGTTTTTATGTGAAAGTATTATTTGGAAACATCCTTTGATATTTCCCCTGGTGCTGAGCACATTACATAGCAGGAGTTATCTGAAGATTACAGCTGAAGTCAGGATTTTTGTGCAATGCTTACAGCTGTCCTATTTCTTGCACAGTATAAAATGCATCTGCATCCTTTTAGGTTTGGAGCAAATGTCGGCTTTATTGGAAAACATCGTCCATGCTGGAGGGGAAGCCACTGGGGACAAGGAGATTTCTGCTTGTGTAATGATTTTGACATGTCAAAATTACAACTCTATCAGTTTTGGCGAGCATGACTCTGACTGGCGGTGACTGGAAATGGAACATGATAATTGCAAGGAAAAGGCCTGGAACCCAACAAAATACAGGCGGGGGTGACAGGCAGCCATATGGGATGGGGCAGGCTGGGGACATGGACACACTCCCTGCCAGCATGTGGGATTTAAGAGGAAGAAGAGTTGATAAGTTGGCTGCGGCCCCACCAGTCAGGGCTGCCAGTGTCAAAATGAATGGCAAAATAGATGTTTCAGCATGTGCACGTGTCTCCCTGGCCTGGAAAAAGCCCACAGGGGATTTACATTCGGAGTGAAGTTAATACAATTTTTTTGAACATACAAACTCTGGAGCACAAATAACATCTTCATGTATAAGCACAGTTGCATTTACTCAGTAGCCATCTCTCATGTAAAATGACTGAAGGATAAAGGTAAGTGACTGGTACTAGTCATGCAGCCTCACCTTATTCCTTTCAAAGTCCTCTGGGTTTGGTTCCTTTAGCTTTAAAAAAGCACATTTTAAGATCTTCTTGCTAAAGACCCATAAATTACTTAAGCAAGGTCACATGAATGTGGTTCTTTGCATGCTAAAGAGGTTGCAAAATAGGCATCTTCAGACCATAAATATGTGAATTTAGGCTCATCTTGTCTGAATCTTAGACCACACAAGACCTCGGACACTCTGTAAAACTACCAATATTTACATATTAAATAGACAGTCAGTAGCCACAAGGAGTAAGTGGGATAATTTAAACCAGTGAGCCAAACATCAGGCTCAGTCAAAATAAAGAATGAATTTCTACAAGGCTCCATTAGTGAAATATTCAAGAACAGGAACAGATCTTAGTTCTTAGATCAAAGCTGATGCCCTCCTCTTCTGGAATTATAAAATTTATTGCTAAAAGAATTTTTGGGAGGTATTTCTCACACTCCCTTCTGCATGCTAGCAGTATACATTGCTAACAAAGTATATATGAGATGGACTAAACCTTGAAGGAGTTGTAAGTAAATGAGGAATTTTAATTGAATGTGGATTTTTCTTGTTTGATTCAGTGGCAATTCATATTTGACCTGGCAGTTCGACATCTTTATCTGTGAGTTGAAGTAAAACCATAATCTGGAGATAAGGCAAAGACTACCTAAATGGTAGAAGTCAGGATGACTAAGCAGTGATATAAACTGGTCTGAATAACTTGGTAAGTATAGCCCTGTGAAACGAAGTGGTACAGTTACAATACCAGTTTGTACACCTTAGAACAAAAAATACAGCCCTCATCTACAAGAAAGGAGGCTGAATTCTTAAAACCAAGAGGCTATACAGGCTATATTGGACCAGAAGAAAAGCAGGGGATTGCAGCACAGTATTCCAGTCCTCTTTGCAATAATGTTTACATGAATAAAGAGGTTACTGAGCTCTGAGTTTGTCTGTGGCTGGAACTGGTGAGAGTGATGCTGGGAAACTGCAGTTTCAGCAAGTTCTGCTTGTGAGGTGTATACCCAGAGAGCACAGAAACAGCTATAAAACAGAACCAAAGGTTGGAGAGAAATCACTTAGAGCTTCTTATGCATGTTTACCCTCCATAAATGTCCTCCAGAGAGGCATCTTCACTGGAAGAGAAGGCTGAACACCAAAGATCTTTACAGTCCAGTGAAGCGAAACATAACCAGAATCTGTGGCTGGAAGCTGAAGCTGGACAAATTAAGCTGAAAACAACACACATTTTTATTACAGTGAGTCTAATCACTTGAATACACTAGTGGGGGGAGGGTGGATTCTCTGGCTCCTAAAGTCTTTACATCCAGACGGATGTCTTTCTGGAGATAGTCTTTAGCAAAACACAATTTATTGGACTCGATGCAAAGGTAACTTGGTGAAATATAATGACCTATGATACACAGCAGGTCAGACTGCATAACAGAGTGCCCCCTCCTAGCTGGAGCATTACAAATCTACGAACACTTAAACTTTAGGAAATTATGACAGCAAGCTGTAATATTTTTCTCTGCCGAGATTTCTCCAAAGCTCCTAAATAAATCATTATATGCAAAGCTTGCTAACCAGCGCTGATTTTTTTTTTTTTTTAGCTATGTTGGGTATTTTTAAATCTTGTTTCTGGAATAATGGTTTATAAGCTTTTCTCTTTTCTTTTTTAAGTACAGTTAGGAGGCTCTAACACTAAACCTTTCCAAGAATAGGGAGATTTCCTATGTTGTACCTGAGGTCTCACCGAGCTGTGTAACTTCATTGTGTTTGGCTTTTCAAAACATTTCCCATAGCAATTTGCACTTTCCTCATACCCTGATACCAGCTTAAACTTTAACTCTACCATGCTGCTGGCTGCCCATCCCCTATCACAAAATTTATACAAAATACAAGGTTTTGACAAAGCAGGCTGATACAAGAACCGTATTCTCATGAGAGGGAGCTGTTAATCTACACACTTCTCACAACAGGAGCTCGGCTCAGGAATTGTCTTTCATGTTCTTTACCTCCTCATTTGAAGGGGATAGTTTTGCATTACCATAGGGCTGTCTCAGAAGCAGCTCTTTACGCAGCCTCTCCTTGGAAGATTCTGTGGGGAAGAAGTGATACTGGGTATAACTCAAGAAGAAGGTATTTGAGTCCCTTGTTGAGGAAGCAAGTGCTTAACTTTAAACAGGTGCTGAAGTCCATCAATGTAAAATAAATAAATGATCTGTGGAAAGATTGCAGCATATACTTAAACATAGCCCTGTGCTGCCAGTTCTAATGAGTTACAGCTTCAGTCTACGGAAGCACTTGAGGAGCTGTGTAACCCAAAGTGCAGGAGAAGTCCCTTGACTTTAATGGGATGGTTTTTGTACTCAAAGCCATCCTCCTCCTAAGTGCAGAACTGGAATAAAGTGCTCTGAAAAGCAAAAAGAAGCAAACTGGGGGAGTGTGGTGAGCACACACCATTTAATTTGTTGGTGTTTTTTAGTCACAGCAAATAGATTCACAGGTCTTGGGAAGGATGGAGGGGTATGAGATTTTCAGGTGTGATTTTCTTTGGGGAAGGTTGGGGGTGTTTTTAGAAGAGGAAAAAATAAAAGAAAACCAACTCGAATTTAAACACTTCACAGCAGTTCAGAAGTAAATAAAAACCTAAATCTTAACCCGGTGGAAACTAAAAGGAACTTGCCTGAGATATTCAATGAGTCAACTCTAAGCAGGGAATGAGCTGTCTCCTAACTCCTTAGGCAATGGATTGATGGATGTTTGGTTTGTTGCTAAAGAGGCAACTGTTGTTGATTCAATTCTTGTAATTCTTCCCTTCTTTCTCCCCTCTCAACCCTATACTTAATGCAATTATTTAAAAAGAAAAAAAAAGTAAAAGAAAGTTTAGCTTTGTTTTCTTTACTTTTTTTTTCCAGAGATTATTACTCCTAACAGTGCCTTAACATAATCTCACAGCTGACTGAACACTACCCTCTGACCTTTCTTTCCTTGGGGACAAACTCAGGTTTAATTGACGTTTGTGTCTGTGAGCTCTGCTGAGGAGAGATTAGCAGTGGCTTAGCTAATTAGTATTTAAATGTTCACTAATGTTCCAATGGATTTGTCAATTACAATCTTATTAAAAATTGATGCAAAGATTTCAATTTTTGGAAAAAAATCAGCAATGTCAGAGCTGATTCAATTTCTCCAGAGGATTAAAGAAAAAATCAAATCTGCTATTATGATCTTTTCAGTCATACAAGAAGACAAGGAAAATATTTCGAATTGTAAATGGCCCATATGTTTCTCAGCATGAAAATATGCTCAATTCTCGTTACTGGGATGAAAAATTTGAGGATGCACAAGCTCTCATAAGAACAATTTGGAAATATTCACATTGTAATTAGATGTGTTGATATTCTACTCTCCCAACAAAGCCTTTGCAGTTTGAAATACTAGAAGAATCTTCCAGACAAATTTAACACATGACATTAGAATATCTCCACTGATAATACAGTGGATAATATCAATCTCTTTAGAGTTGCCCATGGTGTACATGATACACATTTCACCCAGTGTACTGAGTGTGATCTGTAACAGTTTTTAGCCAGAGTTTCAATTTCAAATTAAATCCACAGTTTATAGAGTAAATGATGAAAGCAGCTTCTGCCTGTGGAAATACTTTAAATGATCAAAATAGGGGCACCTTATTATAAGCTGAAAGCTTTGTTCTGACCTGGTGAAGGAGGGAAGATAACATAACATAGTAACATCCTTAGAACCAAATTCTTTTAACCCCTTTCCGCTAACGTATTTCAGCACACAGAGCAAGTATGCAAATATATTAGATTTGGATCAAAGTTTGAAATTTGGTGCGATAAAGACAGTCTTTAAAGAGATCTCAGAAGCCATCTACAATGCTAAATACACGTGACTTTTTTTTTTTTCCCAAGGATGCTAAGATATTACAACAACCCAGCAGGTTTGGTGTGTTAGGAGTTTCAGCCACTTAGGGGTTGCACACCTGCAAATGAAGCTAGTTCATTTGGAAATGTAACTAAATGTAACTGTGGATTTGGGTACTCAGGAAATATAAGGAAGTGTTTTCATGTGCATTAAATATTCAAGAATACTGGCATGATGGGGAAGCCCAAGTTCATTGACCTTCCATGACAGCTCTAATTTGAGTAGCAAGAATGTATGATTATTTTGGGGTGGGGTTTTTCTGCTGATGATTTAAAAAGGACTTAATCTATATTAGCACAAAATTACTTTTTTTTCCTGTCTAATGAACAACTAAGAAAAGATGCTTTGGATTGAACTAGTGCTGAGAGTGTTTTTAGGTTTACCTGAAACAAAGCTACGTTTCATTTTCAGTTGCTTTATTTAAACTTAAGATGAGAAGAGGTTGTTCAAAGTTTCAGAACAACACATATACTTTTAGTGGTCTTTTTTCTAAAGCACTTAGAAACTAATACCAATCTCAGAATTGTTGTAATTTACCCAGCTACTTTTCTTCTGGTGTTTTTCCTTGATGAACTCTTTTTCTAAGAACCTGTGTTCTTTTGGAAAGGGGCTGTAAATTCTTAAGTGCCTGCATGATTTCCAGTCATCCCTACCACCCCCAAGTCTGATGCCATGGTGCAGACACATCAACTCATTCAGGTCCTAAGGGTCAGTAGGTAGTTTTGAATCTCGTTGGAGATCTCATTAGAATAGAGGAATTTTCACTCAATAGATTAGGGGAAATTCTTGGACTACAACCAAGGAAGTAGGAATCACATGAGCTCATCTTCTCACATCTAAGTAATGGCATTATCTCCTTCTATCTCTTCTCCCACCCACCACCATTTGGGTGTCCTCTTCCCCCACTCCTCTTCACCCCTGTCTCATGGCCTCCTTCAGGAAGGACAGCATACTCAGGCTCAGGGGAAGCATCAGCAGGGGTATCAGTAGCATGTAGTGGGGTGCAGACCTGGGCAGACCCAATTCTGAATTACTAAAACTCTCTGTGGTCCCTGACTGAAAAGATACCAGGCTCTGTCCTTCCTAAAACATCCCCCTGCAACCCAAGAGCCATTAGTTATAGTTATCAGGGAAAGAGTTTTGGTGCTGAGTTTGAGATATTAAACTGGAGACATGGGGTGAGCAAATTCACCTCTGCATCCTACAGGGCTGTCTGGCATCAAAAGGTCCCAGCCCTTCTGCTGGAAAATGGATGTCTGAGGTAGTCCCAGGCCATTGCCCTGCCTCCCCCAAGCCCAGATAGTGTGGGTGTTAGAAAAAAGCCTTGATAGGGGGAAACATAAACAGATAAAGACAGCTGGGGACTGTAGCCAGCAACTGTGTTCTGGCACCACGAGCCAAACTGCAGCCTTGACGCTGCAAGGAAGATACTTGCTGGAGTCACTGCTCACCAGGAGGAACCCAAGGGGGCAAGAATCTCCCATCTCCACCAGCTGCTGGAGGATGGGAGCAGGGGTGAGGGGCAGTGGCATCACTCAGCAGCCCGACCAGATTTTGGGGAGGGAGAGGACACCAACACCAGGCTGTGGCTCCAATCAGAATCACCAAAGGGACATGACCAATCCCCAAATTCACATGCCACTTCCTGGTACTGTGAGTGCCAGAGAAGAGATCACTGCTACCACACCCCTGCAGTAGCTGTGGGGTTGTTGGGATGTCAAATTGCACCCAGAGCCAGCTGCTGGCAGGGGAAAGTTGGCAGGATGGAGCAGGGGATCCTGACCCCCTGCCAGAAACTCATCTCAGCTTATCAAGGCACCATATGGTAAGGCAAATATGGTGTCAGTTGCTGGGGAGAAACTCTGTGGGACCAAAATGGAAATAAATGGAAATAGAACAATTTCCTGTAACAAACTGACATCCCTTGAGAACAGGTAAGAAGGAAGGAACCAGACTGATTTTGGTTTGTTACTCCTTTTGTAAATGCATTTGCTCACAGTAGCAGGGTATGTAATGTCTGTCTCTACTTGACTGGCATATCTGTTCTGCTCATTGCCTTATGAAATAATACACACTCGGTGTAATTCCTTTTATCTTGACTTTTTTTTTTTTAATTGAGGGGCTAACATGTTGTTGCTGAAAATATAGGATACAGTCGTTTTTGTTGAAACTGTATGTTGAGGGAAATGAACAATGAAAGTGGTATCCCAGCTGTTAAAAGCCAGATAGCTTTTATATTGTTTTGTCATCTTCATTCCCCAGAACATTTGTATTACAGGGAGAGTCAGCCCTCTTCCTGGCTTCTTGCATAATGTAATGCGTTGCCCCTAAAGCTTTGTTGATAAGAGATGATTGGCCACGGTTTGTAACAGTCCTCCAAGAAATGGGTCACTTTATCCCAAGATTGGGCAGGAGGGGGATGACAGCTGCATGAGGCAGCTCATCTGCACTTCCAGAGGAAGTGCATAAAGCCAAATTTTTAACTAAGGAATAAAAACAGTAAGTATCCATGTAGCCTAAATCTAAGATAATAAAATACTGGACTCCAAAAAGAAAATACTGTAAGAATCTATTGAATTAATTGCCAAATTGTGTGTAGTATTGACTTGCTAATTTAACTGACACATTTTTAAATGTCCTGCCCAATCCTTTTTAACAGCTGAAAGTTTTGCTTTTTGGTTCTACCAGGACATGGGAAACATACTGCCCAGGTCAATCTGCTTCTGTCAGCTATCAGGTAACACATGCAATCAAAAAATAAGCATTATCCTGGTCCATGGAATTAAAGGGAAAGGGTGGACAGACAAAATATTCCTTCCTGCATTTCAGTGAAACACAATGTATATGTTTAATCAGCTTCTTTTAGATACAAAAGAAAGCACATTTCGTTTTGTGAAGTCAAAGGGAAAGGAGAAAGCAGAAAAGCTAAGGAAAGGATAACTGACAGATCTGCATCAGCATCACCTTAATTTTTGAACAAATAAGTATTTTAAACTACATTGAAGCTAACCTGAAGTCACTTCTATTCACTGAAAGCCCAGACTAAACTACACCAAAGTTATAAACTCCCCTTCAATCAAATTGGCCCTCAGTTGAAGCAGGCTTCCTATTTTAAATGAAAGTTATAAAATCATCCCGAAATAGAAACTTGACCAGGGAGATTTGCAATGTGTGAGTGGCCCAGCAGTGGGCTCCTGTGTACGGTGGGCAGCCCCATCCCTGACACACAGCTGCCTGTGCACGTGTGCTCCAAGTGCAGGGTGCTGCATGGAAACAGCCTCGGCCGACTGCAACCAGATGGTGAGGGGATGAAAGCTCATAAAGGATGCCAGTATTTTGGATAATTTCACAGAGGGTTTCTTCTTGGCTCAAGGCATAAGGAAACTCTCTTGCTCGGTGTTTTGCACAGCCAAGTGTTAAATCACTTTATATCAGAGCTGAACCTCAACCTCATAGCCGTTAATCTTCTTGATTGGTTAAATCCTTGCTTTCTGTCAGAAAATCTGAAATCTGAGTGTCAACGATCAGCACATGAAGCCTTTCCGGCAGTACCCCCCCTTTTCTACCCCTTTTCCCCTGTTGCTCAAGGGAGAGAGCACTCACTGCTTGCTAACTGTACAGCCAGCCCGAGCTGCAGGTATATCCTTCTAATAACTCACCCCCAAACCAATGGGGCATTTTACTCATGTACTCATTATTCACCTGCATAAAGTAACAGTGGCTGGGAAAATCACAGACTTCCTTGTGTATTTGAATGTATCAGCTCTGAGAGTCTGGCATCCTTGTTAAATGAGAACAGTGCTATGAGGAGAAATCAATCTTAAATCACAAAAGGTCAGATGCAATTCCAGCTTCTATTTGTAAGTCACTGACAGTATTTACCATTTCTCCAAAAGCAAAATCCTGTTCTTTCATGAACAAGACCTTTTTGGGGCTCCTAGGTGAATGGCCACCCTTAGCATTAAGAGATATCCTCCCTAGACTGTGGAGTCACTGCTGCAACCATCCTAGGAGCTGTACTGTGGGTGAAAGTCTCCTCCCTGCCCACCATGCACTGGCTAATGCTCTATTCATTCTCAAGGCAATCCATGCAGGGCTCCCAGATTTCCTCCCAGACAACATAACCACAGGAAACGCTTGCCCGTGTTGTGGTTCTTGCTTCCAAACAGAGGAAGTGATATTCAGTGAATTACTAAGATGTTTGCTTCTTATGTCAGAATTCATGCCTTCTTGTCCATCAAACCTCTTAGCCAGCCCCTTTGTGACTTAAGCATGATGTCTGACTGGTACCTTAGTCACAGGGTATTATTTCAGTTTTCTAATTGAATCATGAAAAGATTTATCAAATGAATTAAGAATAACGAAAAAAAGGCAGGATGATGCATGAACAGGCAAATGAATATGGACATTAGGAAGATTAATAGACATGTCTCAACTACTCATATCAACAAAACTTCGGTGGTGTAAACAGACCATTAGCAAATAAAAGCAGGATGCTAAAAAGGTTAAAGAGGGCAGCCGCTCAGAAATCAAATGAATGTTTGGAAGTATGGTTTTCCAACCTGGTGAAACAGGCTGTGGAAAAGAAGCATCTACTCCCAGCACACAGCAAGACTCTCTAGGACCATTCTTGTGATGTGCAGATGTGTGAGATTCACTGAATGCAGAAATTCATCTCTGTGATCACTGCCTAGTGATGATCCTAGTTTGAACTACAGTCACTTCACTGGGTGCCTTAGTGAATAAGGCTGCCAGAAAACTTGCTCACACAGTGTGCACACAGCATGTGCCACTGTGGACCCTTTGTTGCATCTTGTCCCCTCGGATCTGAGAGAACCACAGCAGTGCTTTTGTCGAGAAGTTTCACCCAAATTTGGAAGGCATGCTTCTGGTTAAAGCTGGGGTATTTCATGCAGAGGATAATGTTTGCACTGAATGTCAATGTGCATTTTGGTTTGGTCAGGATAATGCCTAGCCAGTGACCTTATTCAGCCCCAATTAGCTGATAACTGCCAGCCAGTCACATTCCTCATTGTTAGGAGTGAAAAAGGCAATCATGGGAGAAAGGTAGCAATAATAGGAACAGCTAATTAGACTGTGAGTGGTGCACAAGGCAAAGAAAGGAGGAAGAGGGATGTGAGAGTTCCTAGATGGTCTGGCTGCCAGCTGAAGATGAAGTAAGGATCTGGAGCCCAGGACATAAGCATAAGGCTCAGATCAAGGTTCAACTCTCTGCTTTTACAGCCTTCTCTCCCAAGCCCTTTGAGCACATTTATGTCTTGCAGCACAGCACCCTTGCAGCTCAGCTCAGATAGGCACCATCCCCGTGACACAACAGACACACGGGTGCCAGCTCTAGTCCCAGAGGGACAGTGGATGGGTGATTGCAGTGCCCTTCCTGAGCCCACTGCTTCATCCTTGGAGAAGGCACTGGTCCTTTGCCAGCAACAACCCAGTCTTCTTACACTAGTTCCCTTTACCCTGAGCAGTGGTGGATTCCAAGGACCACAGGGATATATGGATCTCAGGTATTTTGGAGAGATAATACGAAAGTGGCATGTTTTATGGGAGCCCATTCTAGCACTTCAAGAGATCACAGAATCATTTACATTGGAAAAAACTTTTAGATCACCAAGTCGAGCTGCTGACCTAGCACTGCCAAGAGCACCACTAAACCACATCTCTATGTGCCAGAGTTCCCTTGGGGACTTCGTGCCCACAGGATTTTAGTATCAGGAGCACTGATACTCATCAGATTGGAAAAACCTTCTTTCTGAAATACACTTCTGGAGGTATTTTTCTCTATTAAATATAAGATCTGTAGAAGAGCAAAGCATCATTTGGAGAACCTGAGGGAACTCTTCATATACTGCCAAGATTTCCAGATGAGAGGAAATATTTTCCTTTAATCCTATTGCCACATTCAGGCCTTATACTTCCTGCACAGTCACTGCAATTCCAGTTTGTTGCACGTCACTCGGGAGAAAAACGTATACTTCTTCCAGCTTAATTGTGCCCACAAAAATACCCAATCACAGTAGAATAATCCTACTGAAACTATGAGGTTGCCAACATTTCCTTACCTGTAGACATTTTTGTGTGCCTGCAGAAAAGTAATTAACATGGCATTTTTAAAACGTGTTTGCTGTGGGCTATACCCTGCTTTCACTCATCCTCCTAAAAATCTGGCAATTCTATTAAAGTTGCTAGAGCTGACCTGGACTTGCATCTAGGCTGAATAATGAAATTTGACCCTCTGCATCTATAGGAAATGTGGTTTTCCATGTGCTGCTTCAGGGGAACCATGTTTCCTGAATTGGATGGTGGGTATTCCAGGCAATTATTAATTTGAGCAGGTACAAATCAGTGCATCATAAGATGGTGGGGATCCAGCCTAGAAAGCCCTGATGGTTTGAATTGCAGGGAGGCAGGGAGTTTATGTAAGCCTGCAGAGGCAGTCGTTGGAGGGGATCCCTGATTTTAGCAGAGAACTCAGGGCATTACTGTGAGACAGATACAATAAAGTGTAAGTCGTTAGGCAGAGAAGATAAAGCACCACTTAAGGGAACCACTGACAGATGGGAGTGTGGCTCTGCAGCTCTGAGCAGGGAGAGGCTTGGGTGCTTGCCCCTTCTGCCACTGAACCTCCTCACAATGCCTGGAGAATAAAAGCCTCATGGCATAATGGTGGTGGTGATGACAAGGGTAATAAGGCTCATGATAATAAGGACAAGCAGGGTTTCCATTTCCATTACCAGAGCAATCGATTGGAGCTTAAGGTTTTTTCTGCCTTTTTTTTTTTTTTTTTTTGTCATCTAAAGCAAGCTCTGTAAGGGCCACAAGATAAAACCCTGAAAAAGGCCTTTAAAAAGGTCTTTGGGAGCTGCGTGGAATTTTAAAATCTAATCTGTAATTTAAAGAATGAAAACTAATATAATTGGTGTACAGTCTGTTTCCATTAGGAGCAAGATACTGCTGGGTTCTTTCCTCTCAACATAGGCTGGATTAACTATACAGGTGAACTTTTTTTTTTTTTTTTTGTGGTTCCCCTCTCTAGGGCATCTGCAGAGTAACGGATGCAGCTTTTGGCCCATTTTACACACACACATATTTTGCTGTCCAGGATGGAGACAGAAGCAGCTGGTTCAACAGAGGTAGTTTTAAAACTATGATAATTTCAAAGCTGCCTACACGCTTGAGAGGTGGTGGCACCTTGCTGCTCCCAGGAGATACAGGCTGCAGCACTGGGTGGCCCCTTGGCACAGAGGGGTGGTATAATGCCCCCGAATCCCCACCACACAACACCTGCCACAACTGACCGCTGCAAACAGATAAATCAGCCTGGGCTGGCCTCAGCTGGAGCCTGTGCCAGCAAAGTGAGGTAGGGACTGCAAGGGGAAGAGGTGCTGCATGATGCCTGGGGCCATGGAAGCAGACAGGGGTTATCCTGGAGGGGCTGCTGGCAGGGGAGTTGGCGTGAGATGGGGGTGGGGGAATAACCTGGCTTCTGCTTAAGGCAAAACCACCTCTTTCCTTACCAGGAGCTTAGAGCCAAGGCTGAAACTGAAGTGCTAAAGAAATAATCCTTGCCCAGAGCAGTTGGCTTTGTTTCAGGATTGAAACTGTGAGTCAAAGATGTTTTTATGTCAAGACTTGCTTGAAATCTCTCACTGTGGTCCATTTATTTCAGTCTGTGGCTGCTGGGGATGCAGTCCAGATTGGTAATGATATTTGGGAGCTTGAGGACAAACTTCACTTCCTAATCAAAATATCTCCTCTGTGCTCTGCTGCCTGTTGCTCATGGCTGTGAGATGCCTCACATGCTGCTTGCATACTTTGTGATGTTCTGAGTGTCACACCACAAGCAGTTGTAAGCTGCATCTTGTGGGAGTTTGTTAAGGATGCAGCTTGCTATTTCTTCTCAAAAACATGATGTACATGGCCATCAGTCAGGTGTCCATGCAGACCGCATTCTATCTGGAGGAGAAAATCAGTAACTATTACGTATTTTAACTCCCTCACACCATCAGCTGACCAGATTGTATCTGGAACAGTAAACCTCAAGCAGATGAAACAAAGGGGAAGGAGCAAATTATTCGCTAAGTAAGTATCACATTAAAATAAGTATCTTAAGTTAAGGTCTGTAGTTCAAGCAGGACTGGGCAGATGTAATAAATATTTGGTCGCATGGGATTTTTCCACAGCACTGAGAGAGAAAAGCCAAGAGCAAAGAAGGGTACGGTAGCAATCTTGCACAGACAAATAGAAATTTTCTCCCTTAAAAAAAGATCTGACATGAAACTGGAACCCTTGCTTCTATTAAAATCCAAATAACACAGTCATTCCTCCATCACTTGGATGTCCCTGGAAATCTCAAGCTGCAGTGTTTTATTGAAACCACTTACGTACATCAACAATATGTTTTTTGCAGTGCTCATGACACCCCCACTTTTGCAACATGTTATTTTTTCCCCCTCTATGAAACCGTGACTTAATGCAAAGTAATGGCATGTCAAAGGCAAAGTTACAGCCCCCGTCTTGAATGCAACGCTGAGTCTCCTGTCATGCGTGGAATGTAATTACCATTAAGGCTGAAAAATGAGGGAGATGAACAGTAGTGGCAGTTTTTCTCAAGTTTACATAAACACTGGCTGCAAGAAGAGGGCAGGAACATTAAAATCAAAGAGTTCCTGTCACATCAGTGCTTTAAATCTCTAAGCGGCTCCTTGAAAATCATCTGGCCTCGGTGAACACAAACAACCGATAAAAGCTTCAGTTAAGGTCTGCTCTTATCTGCTAATTTCAGGGCAGTCTTGCCCTTTACCCACTGTCCCTAGGAAAGTAGCGATTTTGGCACTTTCTCTTGGCTCGCTAAACTCTCTGCCATGGCAATAATATTACCTAGCTGGAAAAGAAGTAAAAATGGGGTTGAAGGTGTTTGAAGAGGAAATCCCTGTATCGCTCACTGAGGAGTCGCGGGGAAACACTTTGTGTGCTTTACCCATGTATCCTCACAGTTAAAGACTGGGTCATGGAGAGTACCACTCCTCTCATTCCTGCGGCTGGGTGCAGAGCAAGCCCTAAGCCTGCCCCAAAATCTCACAAAAATGTGGGCAGCATCTCTCTCCCAGCAGTTCCCGCTGAATCTGCAGGGCTTGTCTCCTACTGGCAGCGCCAGGAACCAGGAATGCCTTGGGAAGAAGGAAGTGGCAAAGGTGTTTTAAGTCTTTTCCCCCCCCTCCGCCCCACCCCCCCGGTGTGGGGATAGTTCTTTCCCCGACTTGTGCCGAGTTAACAGCCAAAACACAAGCCCACAGGTGTCAGGTTTCATTAGGGACCTGAGGCTCTCATCAGGTTTGTCAGAGGATGTTTCAAAGGTAACTTTTCTGCATGAAACTGGGCAGATTTATTGTCTCTGTGGTTTTATTGAACGTTTTTGGCTTCTGTTTTCTCTTTTTGGTTTTTTTCATGTGAAACCCGATGGCTTAAGGCAGGATTTGTTTTGTGGCTTTGATGGATTGGAGTCTCTTCATAATGCCGCTCGTAATGGAGCAGGGCTGTAAAGCACTTCAGGTTCAAAAAATTCGGTGCTGGTAGGAAACACAAGTTGCTCATGTCTCTGTCTCCTGGATTTTCTGTGTTGCTCTCCTCCTTCTTTCTCTGAGACTGGCTCTGGGCATTGTGCTGGAGCCACTGGCAAGCAGCCACCCAAGCGAACTTGACCTGTGTCTTAGCATGGCCCTTTTGCTCCTCTACTCCCCTTTGGCTTCTCCCCATACCCAACAAGGATGGGAGCAGTGCTGTGGAGAAGCCCCTGTCAGAGTCCCATCATACTGCAATAGAGAGGAAGAGAGAAGGAAGAAGGCAGGAAAAAGACAGAAAAAGGGACACTCCACTGGCAGTCTGTGTACCAAAGCTCAATAATGTCTTCATGAAAAAAGGCAAAATGCTGGTCTTCTCCCTGGCAGCCTTTTCCTGCTGCCATTGCAGTCACCGGTTCCAGCACTTCTGAGCTGCTATAAAAATGGTCCTCTTGAGTCCAAATGGGCTCTTCTCATCTTCCAAACTGCGGACTGCGTGGAAATTGTAAACAGCTGCAAATGGTTTACCTAACAGCAACAGAGAAATGACAAGAAAAACAAAGAATCGGAAAGTCTAAGGCAATCCCACTTCTAGGTTTTGAGACTGGTACTGATTTGCCACAAAATAATCACGTGTTTTCAATAAATATCTTATTTTTCATCAAAACATTGCTTTTTGTGGCAAGCATTTTTCTTGGCAAAAACTTCTTCCCACCAGTGCCTTGCTCAGCATTTGCTTCTGAGCGGACAGAAGTTTGTAAGCTCCAAATATTCTGGGGAGAAAAGAGGGCTCAAATTTTTCAGGCTGAAGGTTCTAGGTGAAGCCAAACTTAAGATCTTATAATGCATCTAAGTCTTGAAATCACAGAATCACATAATTTATGAAGTTGGAAAAAACCTTTAAGATCATCAAGTCCAGGTGTGAACATAACATTCCCCACCATGTTCACCATTAAACAAATATTTCCATACTCTCTGCAGAATTTGGATCTCCAGATGGGCTAGAGAATCATGCTCTCAGATGTCATCTCCACAAAGCACAGGTTGAGTGCTGTGGCTCATTCCTTATCATAAAAATACTTCTAAGCCTATAATTACTGAATCTTTTGGGATCTATCCCATGGTACTCAACAGCTGCAAGGAGAGCAGGTCTGGGGATGGTCACCAGGCTATGATAAGAGGAGCCCAGATCATTAAAGGAGCCCATGGTGGTAAAACCAGTCCACAGCCAAGCCAGGACGTCTAGTCCAGGGGTCAGGGATGGGGATAGATGAGATTGAGCACTGGAGATAGATCTCAGGCAGAGATCGCCTGAGCCTCAGTGTAGATCAGGAGGGAAGAGGAGACCTGCAGAGGCTTCTCATGGCCAGACTCCCAGGATGAAGCAGTCCATCCAGGGCCCTGACACAGATACACCCACCCTTTAAAGTTGTGGACAGGTGTTTGCAGTCCTACACCCTGGAGAGTACTCTCAGTACTATAAGTCATTCAGGTATTAATGTTCCGCAGTGATAGGAATCAATATCAACAACTTCAATGTTCATTGCTGGTGCTCAGGCAGAAGGACTTCATCTAACCTTAACCCCAGTCAGGTGGGGGGAAATACCATCCATTAACTATTAACTTAATGACATAGTTGGAATAAATGTGTAAATGTAAACACCACAGCACTCAAGCAGAGTTGAAAACACCCCAAGGGGCAAGTATTCTTCTGTACAAGTGTGACAAAAATTGGGTCCTTCAGAAATGGTGAGAATGTTCTTGAGAGTACAAGCCTTTTTGCAGTGTCACACTACTATGATGGACTTTTATCAAACCACTGTGGTGATAAAAGCCCAGAATTGAGAAAATCAAATGGAAAAACTAAAAGTGGGAGCAGGGTGTTAGTACAGTCTAATGTGTAATGTGCCATGTATTAGTCTTTAATCAGGTTCTATATGTGGCCAAAGTAAGGAAATATGACAAGATTCCTGTGCTAATATTTCACATCTTTGCTGGTGGTCTTATTTATTCATGCTGTGTTTTTCTGAATAAAAGCACTGGGGCTGGGCAAGAAGAGGTGGGAAAAGCAGAGAGAAAGAAGCAGAGATCATGTTGGAAGAAGAAAAACCCCTTTGAGTATTCATCCTTTACAGAGCGCATTCTGCATTTCATTCCATGTGTGAAAACAAAATGCAGTTCTCCTGTTCCCCAAAGTACCAGTGGACAAAATGGGTTTGACTCCTTTAAATGTAATGGAGTGGGATCATTTGGGGTTCGGGGTTTTTTTCTATTTCACTGAATTTTCCACTTTGCTTGTACCCAGATTAATTTATGCCTCTATTTAGTTGTAGACAATTTGTCCATTCAGTTTTGTTCATTTTATAAATCTTTGACCCTTGATCTGTTTTGATACATTTAAAGGGATATGATTTAGCAGCTAAAGAAGGTTTTAGTTTAATTAACAGCTATATAAAACGTTTTGAACTTTCCTAGCACAAGAGTGGCAGGACTTGGACCACTGCTTCCTGGTTAGTACCATGAGCCAGAGTGCAACACATACAGCAGGATGCATTTCACCAGGTAGCTAAGCAGAAAGGGATAAGCTCCAATCTAAGAGGAAATCATCATGCTGGGAATGACTTTTACAATCTTAAGGATAGCAGATGAGACAATTTGCATGTAGTATTTCTGCAGTTAGGGTATGCAGCTTTGATCAGACACAGAGTCCCAAGACATTTTACACTTCCATGTGTTTCTCTGAGTGAATTCTCTCCTAACATGTTAGGCTCTTTCTGGATAGCTTCTTCCAAAGGTTTGAGTGATGGAGCTTTATTGGTATGTATATTCAGAGGAAGCAATTTAGGAATTACTTCAACATGATTAAAAGGAAAATCTCTTTATGAAATTCTAGAGATGGTTGCATGTTCATTGTTTTAATAAGCAGAGGTGGTACCGCGTGGCTTGTCTGAACAAATTAACCTAAAAACTTGTAATTTCTTCCATTTATATTTGCTGGTCTGTTAAAGGATAATGTCTCTTCCTGTGAAGATTGTCAAATTAGTGCAATTCAGACACCAAATAGCAAACCTTGGGGCTCAAGGGACTCAAAGGACTTTGTGTTAACTGAGAGGAATTTGGAAACAAAGGCAACAACACAACAGATTGTTAGACTTTCTTTCAGGAACAGGTATTTTGAGGAACATTTTAAATTACCATCAAAACTAAACTGGTTTGGTGGGTTTTTTTCCATATTTGCTTCTTATTTATTTATTTGTTTCTCTGTATGACGTTTTAAAGAAAGGGCATCGAAGAATAGAGTGGTCTATAATACCACCTATAGATAAAACCACAGAACAGCCCTTTTGCTGCTCTGTGACCCTACTTCAGCCCAGGCTATTGTCCAGAATGTGAAATGCCGTCACATGCATGAGACCATTTGTGGCACAGGGCACCCAGCTGCAGCATTTTTTTTCCCCACATACCCTTTTTATAATTATTGTTCTTAATTTGGGTATAACATTGCACAGGTAAGTTACTTCATGGCTCACAAACAGCTGGAAGTTGTTATTAAAAGATCCAAGTATGCATTATTTATTATTTGATCTAAGGGTGAGTGAAATACAAATTATACAGAAACTTAGAGAAGATTCCCTCTCTCCCTAAAAGCAGTTTGCACAAATGCCTGCATCTCCTCAGTTTTCCTGGAGGTCGTCTTTAGCTCACCATTTGGAGACATGATATAAGCTCAGCTCTTTTAGAAGGAAGAAATAAAATCAGATTTTTTTTTTTTTTGTTTCAGGGACAAGTGTCCTCAATTAACACTGACAGCTATTTAATTTCATTTAAAGTAGGTTGGTTTAAAATACGATTCTTATCTAGCCACTGCAGGATGGACTAAGTCTCTCTTTTAGAGCCACCCAGCAGTGGGGATTAAGGGAACTCGGTTACATTTCTTTCTACAGAAACCTGAGCTCCATTAGCAAAATATAGATTTGAGCAGATACGGACCCAGCATCTGGCCCCTTAGAAATAAGATAAAACTGTGAGGAGGAAATTAGAGAAGATCCAAAGCCCATTTAAATCAATAGGGAGGCTCCATAACCTTCAACAGATTTTGGATCCCACTCTCAGGGAACAGAAATACTTGTTGATCATAAAGAAATCTTTATCAGTTCATTAAGGCCTTGATTTGTTTTTCTCTAAAATCTCTTATTTCTTTCTCTAACAGTAACTGGCTCTCTTAAAGAAAACGGGCAGCAAGCTATTCCATGGTGGAGAGGAGTATATTATTGTCCCTTACTAAAAGGGTTGTTCCTAATTTTCTAACATACTGATCCCACCTCAAATGCTGCTCAAATTGTAGTTAAGCAATGTGCTGGTTTATGTGCTGGTCTAGACTTGGTAGACGAATAAAACCAACTACTGTAATGTTTTGAAAATGTCTTTTCAAGGTAACAGATACTGATGTGCAGTGCTTTGGTCAGTTTGGTTTTGTAAGCTTCTCATTTCTCATACAGTTTTTTTTTTTCTTTTCAAAAATCACTGATCCTTTTGGCAGAGACTTTTTGTTAAAACACAAAAAATACCCTGAGGAAGCATAGGGAGGCAAGAATGAGAAATACGTCTCTTACCCAGCTCTAGACAGGCCTTCAAAAAGTTTGAATTTACTGAAGTGAGAAGAACTGATGCTGAACTGGTTGCTAAGAAGGTGTCATGTATCATATTGGGTTATATAAACTCATTGTTTGTGGTGATTACAAAATAGCTTCTTATCTCTTTGGGGTTTAACTCCTGAAGCACAAGGCTTGAGGACACAGCTACTAAATTAATATTTGCTGAGCCATGGTCAGCCAGAAGAAACACCCAGGTCCCAGGACGGTTATTGTATGTGATGGCTTCACAACAGCCCCCTAAGACACCAGGAAAGCTGTGAGGAGCACAGTCTCCATGTCTACCAAGATGTGGGGACTACTGGTAACGGTTCCAGTAGGCAATATTGCCACCACTGGGTGGTCTCAATCCAGATCACAGCTTGCTATTTGTCTAGTCCAGTTCTAGATGTCAATCTAGAGGCTGTTCTCTCTATCATCAATGAAGACACAGTTGCAGTACTGCTCTAGATAAGTGGAAATGGTGAAGTTCTCTGTCAGCACTCACAAATAGCATCTACATGGCACTTAAAATCAGTACCTAGCATCCCTCTACCAGGTGTGGAGCTATTACACTTGTACACAAAAATATGCCTCCCTGCATAGGAGAGCGTGTTGGAGGTGAGGAATGTGTTAAGGGCTCTCAGGTGCTTGTGGTTTCATTCTAGGTACCCTTGGGCAGGTGTTGACCTTGCTACAACCAACTGGGAAGAGTAAAGAAGTTGTGATATACCTATTTCCTGGTTAGTAAGTGAGTGGACTGATTTGCTCTTGTCCCTCTGGAGGTCCTAGGGCTGAGAAACATCTGCATTGTCTGTGGGGTTAATGGTGCCAAAGAGGGAAGGGCTATGAAAAGCTACCACTTGCTTGTTGGATCTTGCAGTGGTGAATGGAGAGGAGACCCCTGAAATAACAGGGAAGGGGGTGTCAGTGTAGCACTAAAAATTCCATCAAATATCTAACTTTTCTGTGAACACTCATTTACTTCCATGTTCATGCTTCCTGTATGCAACGGACAGCTGTACCCACAGCCCATCTCCCAGGACAGCTCTACACAGGTAACCCTTCCTTGCTATGCCATTTTTTTCAAGTTGGTGCTATGCTGGTTCTCCCTTACTAAAAATGTCCTTTTACCACCCGAGGTGCTTGCAAGCAGTGATGTTACAGCTTCTACAGCTGTGGTTTTCAGGCTGTCTGGTGCTCCTGAGAAATACCTGTTAAAATCCAGGTTGACGCTGTATGTTTTAACATAGTTCTGTTTAATTAATGGGAGACTGAGTGTAGCATGGAGGTTTAGGAAAAAATTATCATTAAAGGGAAAAATAATCAATTAGAACTTCATTGTATTACAGTGATAAAATCATGCACTATATAAGGTGTCTCTTTCTAGTCAGTATTGGTCTCCTCCTACCTACTCATCCCCCATATTCCTTCTCTGTGCGTTTTTTAGGATACGTTTTTGGGTGAAAGAAATGCTTCTGAGGATAGTCTTAAAAATAGATTACTCTTGGGGTTTGATCTGATTTTCTTACTTGTTAAGTCTTAGTATAAAAATTTTAAAACATAAAACTACTATTGGGATTAAATTATTTCTAAACTAGAATTGAAAGAGACAGTAACAAACACAAACCCTAGAATACTGAATTGATATACCATAGAATTCTACTATGTCCCTAGTTTTAAAGATGACATTTTTTTCTTACAATCCCTTTTATACCTGTTTTTGAAATATTTACTAGTTATTAATATAGGCAGTAGGACACTACCAACAGACTTTCATGTTGAAAACAGATAGGGGATAAAGAAATGGAAAAAATATGTTGGTGAATAAGGGTTATAAAAGATTTTTACTTTTATTTTTTCATTTCCATAAGTGCTGCTACAGTGAACCAGACCAAAAGATCCATACAAGCCAAAACTCTTAGTTTTTTTCCTATAAGCTGGCTGGACAAATAGAGAGGGATCCCTTTTCTGGCATATTTTTCCAGCTTGAAAACATTAGTGATATAAGGACCACTATTTCTTGAATACTCACTGGGGGATGGATTTATCCTCTACAGGTTTGCCTAATTCATCTCTGAATCTCTTTTTATGCTCCTGGCCTTCACAGCCTTCTATGGCAATAAGTCCCAGAATTTACCTGTTTGAATGAAAAAGTACTTCCCTTCCTTTAAGACTGTTGCAGGGTAATTTCATCAGCTGTACCTTCAAGTGTTTTGTGAGAAGCAAATACCACCACCTCCCTATATTTTTTTGCTGTGGCATCCACCATTTTTAGGCACAGTTACTCTTGAATATTATTTTAAATTCCTACTTTACTGAAGAAAACATTTCTTGATGCCTCTCTGATGAGTTATTTTGTAGGACTTAGTTTTACCTATCTTTATATGTGCTGAAAGTAAAATTTAACTACACCCTTCTTCCATTACATTCTGTCTGGATTGTCCTCAATAACATTGTTGGTATTTCAGCCATTTTTCAGTTGATGTGCTCTTTTACCTAAGACCTGTTTCGAAATTTATTTTTATAATAACGTTTCACACTTGTGAAAAAGAAGACAATTGTGTCATGGAGATGGTGTCTTTTACCTTTGGACATTACTTGATAACTGTGAGAGGTCTGATTCCATAAGGCTGGAGGTTAAACTGCTGTAGATCATAGGAGCAAATAAAGTATCTCCCAGAGCTTCATTTTTGGGTGAGGAGAGGGTGGGGAAGAACTAATGAAATTTAGTTTTTTGCACTTAAAAGGTGAGATATCTTAGCTACCTCAATTTAAATTATTCCACGTGTCCCTTACTTGTGTCCCAGCATGAATAATGTTGAACGAACACTTATTTTCCTGTGAGGCAGTGACACATTCAGGCGGTATGTGGTGAGTTGTAGCTGAAGAGAAGTTTTTTCAATGGCTCATTGGCACCAGTTGTTGTGTGGTACAGAGACTCAAATAAGCCTGTGGTGTTGGGTTTCAAGGTGAACAGTGAACCAAGCTCTGCCTGTCTGAACTCCCTTTGCTAGCCCTGCCCTAGGGCTCCCTCCAGCTGCTCCAGTGCCATCTCCAAAGCTGGGTATGGCCCAAGCCAACTCGCAGCTGTTAGTTAGCACTAGATCATGCTAAACCAGTATGTGTGCACCAGGGAACCCCATGGTGGGCCTGGGCATGTGGGGCATGGCTTCGTGGTGGACTTGGCAGTGCTAGGCTAATGGTTGGACTTGAGCACCTCAGAGGTCTTTTCTATCCTAAATTGTTCTTGGATTCTATGGAATAAGTGGTTTTGTACTTCAATGAACTGCTTCACCTTTTCCTACATGGAGATGTTCAGGAGGTCTTAAGGGTCTTAAGCGTATCATAACAGGAAATGGGGGACTGGCTTTTCCAATGTCACGGTAGCTTGTGCTAGTGGAAGATGGGGACCAAAAGAAACAAAGAGAAAACTAAATAAAACCCCTTAAAGTACTCTAAAAACAAATTATTTTAATGGTACTCAGCACCATGTTCAGGAATAATTAATTGCTCCTTAATATGAAATAGTCAAATTTTCATTAGATCCTTTCATTTAAAAAAATGTTAACTTGCAGGAAATCTTTGTAAAGATTCATATGCAAAGAGTCTATTCACTACTTTTACACCATTTTGAAAGGCTCTAAACAGAAGAATCCACTCACAACCCAGCTTCAGTTTGCAGTTATCAGGAGTGAGGGGTGTTTGTTGCGAACACCGTGATGCTGGTTTTCTTGGAGTATTAGTTAAGGGGATGGGTGTTTGTTTGGGGGTTTTGTGCAAATTGTTTTTTGGTTATAACTGGAACAAATGCATTATCTGAGTTAGACGGGTAACTAAGGAAATGTTAGTATTTTTTGAATATTGGAAAGAAGCTTTTTTACAAGACAGAGCACAACATGAAAGATATCCAAAACTGCTTAGAAACTTCTGACAGACCTACTCTATGGCCAAGAGAGGTTGGAAAGGCTAGGTCACTTCCAGCTTGTTAGAAAGGGAGCGTCCTGACAGTCTAGTGCAAGAAAAAATTAGATGGATTTCTGTGTGTCCTGGACTCCTAATGAGTCTGCTTATCTCTAGCTAAAGATAATTCCATCTTCTCCTGATTTAGCATGAGAGGCTGGGTGATGGGAACATAATCTTCTACTTTCCAGTCCTCCTGTCCTAGAGTTCAAGTACCCCAGTGCTTCCAAGTTCTTTGACACTTTTCCAGAACATCACTCCCATTCTGCAAGCTCCTTCCCCATTCCCAAACTGTTCCCACACAGAGTTTTCTGTTCCTTCCCCAACAGCAGTATGACATTTCACCACCATCTACCCCAAAGTCTCCCCTTTCCTCACCTTACCCATTTCATATTGTGGAAGCCTTTGAATAAAACTGTTGGTAGCAGTGTTTGGTGAGCTCTCCTAGGCTCTCCCTCTGTCTCCCACTGTGATTATAGCTGATGAACTAGGTTTTCAAATATTCACTCTCAGCTGTCTGCAATGGGAGCTGTTATATGTTGAAATATTCCTATACACCTAGTCCCTAGTCCAAATAGAACTCTATTGTAATGAACAAAGGAAAATGGTGTGAATTTCCTCCTAACAGACAAGAGATTATGAGTTTGGGTGTGCATACTCATGAACATCTGGTAAAATGCTATTTGGTGATGAAAGCTTCCTTCACATGGTCAAGTCCTGACAGTATCACATGCTGTTTAGTCTAAACTTTTATTTCAGCAAGTCCTACACTTTTGCTTTCAGTGACCATTTACATCAGTCAGAGGCCATGCCACACACACTGTTGTTTCCACTCTGAATGTGTAGGCTGAGGTGGAACATTGCAGGTTGGAAACTCTACCACCCCAATACTCAGTCCCCATTGTTGCAGCTAAGCTTGTTATTGTGGAATAATTACTGTTATGTCGACAAACCAAGCACTGGAATGATGATCTCTGCAATATCAAGAGTGCTGTTTTCATGAGACTCATTTCAATAGACATTTACAAGTGACCTTGAACTGCAGCAAAGATACCCTGCTGTTCTTTTGTAGTTTAGATGGCCTACATGGCACAGGCATGATGCTGAAATAGATTCCTTCCACAGCAATCTCTAGGAAACCTTGACTGTTGGTTGTGTTCTGATGTAGCCCTAATGATGGGACCTAAACTGTTATCAAAGCTGTGTTACCATTTTGCTTTATGTCCCTTTGCCTAATTTCATTTTCTGTAAGTGAAAGAGAAGAGGGTGGAGGGGGGAAATACTGTGCTGTCTATACTCTGGAGTTTTTGTTATAACTGTTATCTGGAATTCTGGTACATGGAGAGTTTTCATTACAGATGTAGGAACTCTAGGACAGGAGGACAGCATCCCTGTCTTTGCATTTGTGTTTCTGATTACTTGATGCAACAGATTTTACAACTGTGGCTATGCCTCAGTTATCTGTATGACTCAATCCATGCTGTTGGAACATTATTCAGACATGCAGGAATAGGATGCAAGTAACCAGTTCTTTCAGAGATGGGTAGGAGATTGCTGCTGACTCCCCTGACTGCATCAGAAACCTAAGAGAAACCATTATTTTTTATTTGAAAGGAAAAGTTGTAGGTCCAAAACATAACACCTGATTCAAGGCTTTGTAATAGTTGTCTATGACAGAATTTGGAATAAAGGCTTTGATCTGAATACAAATGGGATGTAGGACAGTGCCTTCTAGCATTCTTCAAGTCCCCTCTCTTCTTAGAAAGCAATTAATGAGGACATGTAGGGACAGATGTCATGGCTGAACACAGAGCCCACTGCTTAGGTTTTCAAAGACTTTTTGCTCAGAAGGAATAGGTACACAAGGTATGACACTTTGTGACTTCTCTTTTATAGGCCTTCTTTTTTTAAAGAGTTTTCTGACATATATTGCTAATACACCTATTGATAATGTTCTGTAGGAAAGTTTCCTGCAAGTCTCTGCTAATGTGAATGTGGAGAAAGGTGTTGAGGAGATTGTCTTCCCCTATATAGACGAAGTCTAGACCACAGAAGGTTGAAAAGCCATCATTTAAATGAAAACTGGGCCCTCTGCAGATGCACTCGGTGACAGATGCTAAAGTGCTAAAATAGAGAACCTGTGCTTTCAAAGCATGAAAGCAAGTATGTTTTGTTACTTCCCATGTCACGAGTGAAAGATGCCTGAGGTGAATTTTTGCCTGCTCTATTTCTTTTATTCCAGACCAGACAATCATCCTCAGTGGAACTAGAGAAAGTAGCAGGAGAAAGATTGTATAGTCTGTTATATGGCAGCCCTTAATATACATGCTTGTAGCAAGTCTGAAAAACTCTTCTTTTACCTTGAACCCCCAGAAACTGAAAGACTGAGCTGACATTTTTCTCTTGAGGTATTACAAGAAAGCAGGACTAGAGTAGTCTTATCCACACTGGTAGGCTATTAAAACAGCAGTACACAATTATTTTCAACTATCTAAAGAAGTAATAAGAAAGGTGTAGTGTGGGGGGGTGTTTGTTGATTTTTTGGAGGTTTTTTTAGTACAATAAAATTTTTTTAGTAAAAGTTTCTACCTCAGCCACAGATTTAAAATTGGATTGGATCCACGACAGTGCTTTGCTTGTCTAGACTCTCCTTTTGCTGGCTTCTCCCATCTGTTTGTGGAGTTCTATCTCTCACTTACTTGGACAGTCTCACTGAAGAGGGAATCCTATCCTAAGCAGAACATTTTTTTAAATGTCAGATCTTGAAAGAAAATTTGAAAATCACATTATGAGTGCTGTGTAAAGCCTTTGTAATTTAGTAGTGACTTTTATAAGAAAGCTGATGTTTCGCATTCTGTACTGATTAATACATGTTCTTAGCATATCTCAATGACATTTCAAAGGCTGGAATTTCATAGATCTTCAATAATTGCATAGTTCTTGTCCAGCCAGTTGAACTTCTGCAGAATTAATTTATTTGGAGGTTGAAACATTCTATCCGTATCCCTCCCACTTGCTTATGCTTCCATGCACTAAGTGTACAGAAAAATATCAGTGCTCTGTCTAAAACTAAGCTTTTTGGTTGTCCACATTCTACTGAGCAGAAGATTAAGAACTGGAAGATACATAGGTGTGTGCATATGTGCCTGTGGTAGAATGCATTTAATTGAAGGATGTTGGATGAAAGGAGGAGAGCAGTTGATAATCACTACTTTTTTCCAATAGAGTTCAAACGGATTTCTGGTAGAGATCATTGCTTGGGATTTCTTTTCTTCTTGCTGTTAATGTCATAGAATTGGGTCTTGTTCACTGTTTACCTCCAAAACATGTTGAAGTCCTCCTGAGACCATCATGTCTGAAATCAGATCAAGAGAGTCCTCACTTAGCTGAAAACTCCTGTTTCCCTCGGATACACATGCTCAGTGGGGTAGAAGTCTGTTAAAGTTGCACAATGCCAACTTTTTCAAGTCAGGCTCTGAGGATGCTTATAGACATACAGTGATTTCCAAGCAGTCTTCCCTCAAAATCAGAAAGCTGTACATTTCTACTCCTGAACCATTTTACTAAAATTAAAAGCATCAGAAAGAATAGGGTAAAAGCCCAACCAACAAAATTGAGGTCTTTCTTCCTTCTTTTGCGGAGTTATCATGCCCCAATTGTAAATTAGAATTTTAGGACCTTAGTGAGGAACAGAGCATTTGGCTGCCTCATTTCATCCTAAACCAAAAATAGCATAATAGAGCATTTATTTTACAAAGAAAAGAACAGGAACTACTGCCCAGAAAACTGCCAGTTTTCTCCTGTCTTTGCAGCCAAGCCCTTGGGCCCCTTTCATCTCAGCCCTTGCTATAATTGTAACACCTGCTCTGGAGTTACACGGAGAGCTGAGCCGATAAAGGTGGTGGTTTGCAGACCTGAGCACACTGGAGTGCCTGAGCTTTTTGGAAGGCCCTGCTTTCCCTGGCCCAAATCCAATACACCACTTAGACATCTGCTTAACTTTAAGCATGTGAGTATCCCCTTTGAAGTCCTATGTATATTGTTTTGCTGGACTGAGGTCAATGAGCTCAGTACCTTGCAGGATTGAGCTCCTGAATGTCAGATTTGATTAAATGCTCCCCTTTTCTTCCCCCCTCCTCCTCTCCTACCATGAAAGCCTGACCAGAGCTAAAACAGCCTCAGAAAAAAAAAAAAAAAGAAAAGAAAAAAAGAAAAGAAAAAAAAAAGAAAAAAAAAAAGGCAGCAGCTGTTGGGAAGTGAGCCTGGCTCAGCTGTGGTAGCTTGGTTTTAAACTGTTGCAGATCTAACCAGAATAAAAGCAGAGCAAAAAATCCGATTGGAGATCTGGTTAAAAATTAAACCATCTACACTTTCGTAAGGGAGCTGGAGAATCTCAGCTAGAAGTGAGTGTATATTGATCGTGATAGTGCTGCCTTTTTCTCCTTAAACTCTTGGTGCTCTTGCTTCACGGGTATGACTGTCTGTTTTATCTAAGTGCCCCTTGTTAATTGTCCTCCTGTTTCTGGTTTTTTTTCCCGTGGCTCCAAAACACACTCTCCACAAGTGGGAAGGACCGTGCTCTCTCTCCCCCAGTCTGTTCCTTGTCAATTCGCATCAGTTTAAGGTCAGGAAAGCTAACGGGGAACAAGGCACTGCAGCATTTGAACTCAACCTTGCCTTCCCAAGGAACAAACTGACAATTAGTACAGGGATCAGCATCAAAAAAGAGCAACCCAGCGTGAAGCCTGTCTAATTAGTCATATGAACGGAGGGCTTCCCCTCCACTTCCTCAGGAACACATGCCTGTCAGATCTGATACAAAGAGACTTCTCTCCCTAACATAATACTGAAATTAGGTTGAGAACAGGTAGCCCTGCTTGTTTAAGCAACAGGAGGCTTAGCTGCAGGATCGACTTGCACACCCGTATCCACAGTTGCAGCGTGCTTATGACCATGTGCTTTGCAAGTGATTGCAGGATGTTTCCTTCCTTGCAAAACACAGAGGAAAAAAGAAAAAGAGTTGGTCATGTTGCTAATCTTCTCGATTTAATAACACTTCTTGTTTAGATGGAAAATGAGCAGGGGGAAAAATTAGAGATGAAAGCTGAATGACAGTCTCCTAATCTCAGAGAATTGTGCTGGTTGAGAGACTCCATGTGTCTGACTTCTTTTTTTTTTTTTCTTTATGAACCAAACATGCCTTGATCCCCTACAATCTTAAGGACAAAATAAGTATAACTTAAAACTTGGATTACTGCTAATTTTGCTGTAGTACTTGGATAGTGGCTAACAGCTTGAAATTAAGATCCTGTTGCATTCACGCTGTGATGAAGGTGACAACCAAAGCTCATGCAGTCTAACAGCTTGTCTATACAGAGACACATAGAAAAAAAAGAACAAGTGAAATGAACTAAAAGTGTATCTTTTATGATTAGTTATTTAAATTCCTGAGTCAAACTCCTAACTCAGGGTTTAAAAGTCCTTCATCTTATTTTGTGATTCTGTTGAATTTACTTTGTAAGTGAAGCAAATGACATGAAATAAAAGCTGCTTTTACCATGTCCTGAAACCTTTCTGATGTGGGCTGCAGAATGTACTTGGCATGCTAGCAATTCTGAATTTTCATTTTGGTCTTGAGTATAAGGTATGTTTTATACTGCCATGGCTTATTTCTGGAAGGAAAAAGGAATAAACTACTTGGACATATAGAAGAGGTGAAGAAACATCTGCATAGGTGCTACATCTAGTAAGGAAAGAAGAAACACACTCCCACCACTGCCATCATTTAGGCAGTGCATCTGCTGGGTTTTTATGATGGTGACATGTTGCACCAAATCCCTCAGCAGTGGTTTCCATACAGACCATAGCCTACACTGAGCTTGCTTTCTCTTTCTCTCTCTCTTTCTTTCTCCAATTTCTCCAGAGTGCTTTATGCCTCACTTTCACTGATACAACTTCTGTAGGAGCTGCCAAACAGCTATCAGAGAAGTTTGCTCCCACAAGATACATAAGGCTGCTTGTTTCTGACAGGAGACTGACAGCTGCCTGTCCAGGTTTGGATTCCTGGCATGGTAGGAGAACACCAGTGCCAGCCCAAGCATCTGTATTCAGGTTGCTCCTTTGTTTATATACCAAAAAAGGAACACAGATGTTTTCTATTTCATATAATGCCAGGCTGAGGGAGACATGCATATGCTTCCTGCCATGCCATTTACCTTCTGGTACTTCAGGGGACAGAGCTGAAACAATTTATGTAGCTCTTCCTTTCCTATCTACCATGATACTACACTTATTTGCAAAGAACTTGAGCTGGCCCACTGGAAAACGTAATAGAAGGCCTTTTTGTCACTAGTTATTGTTATTAATGCAGCAGCATGGACAGCCCTAGCTTGAGCTAAGTGTGGGCTCATGAGGAGCACCACTGTGCCTAAGCAGAAATGCCCAGGGCCTGAGATTCTGTAACTCAGTTCCTTATTTCCTCACGTACCAGGGTGTGTGCATGTGTGTTGATTCCTCTGACACACCTAGTGATTCAGAAGCAATGCCACACGCCTGCCAGTGAAGCTGCATCTCTCCAGTATTCAGAAAAGTGCTCTATGCTTAGTTCATGCAGATTCTCCATGTATTAATTAACTGAAATCAGATACTTGTTGCTTTTAGCAGCTTGCATTTGAATAGACACTTGGTGGCACACTTTCTCTGAAGAGTGAGAATACGTAGCTGTTTTGCTAGAGACCCTTTTTGTTATCTTCCCTTGTCCTTGGCATGGTGTGTTTGCATAGGCTGCCAGCCTTGTCCTCTGGCTTTTGCAGCTTACCTGGAGAGGATGAGCAGATGCTTTTACAAAACAAACAAACAAAACATTTCCCCACAGACTCCTTCCCAGCTCCCCTGAAAGAGAAGAATATTGACAAATAGAGTTTTCTGCAAGTTTTGATGACCACCTGTGTGGTCCCAGCTCAGCTGAATTTCACTGTATTCTGTGGGTGGTAGAAACACAAAGTCCTGCTCTCATGGATTTCCTGGGCATTCCTTCCTGCTCCTGCATTTCTGCTTTCTAGAGGGTGCAGTACTATTCAGTATTCACATATACTCAACAAAACACCAATCTTGGTGCTACATATTTCTGTTACACTCACATATAAGGAAGAATCTCACTGTATTAAAAAAGAAAAGGTATTTGTACAAGTAGTAAGAGGATAAGTGCTTTGTGATCTTTCCTCATAAAAATATTCATGGCTCTTAAACAGTATTTACCTCGCTGCCCCCGTTATACAAATACTTGCCTAATACTTTTGCTCATCCATAAAGCCTACTGTTGCTTTCAGCAGAGCTCAGTGGTGTGAGCTGGCTAATATGGGTATCACCTCTCTGTGAATATGCATTTCTGGATCGTTGAAAGTAGAATTGTGTGTACATTGCCCTGAAATTTTACAATTTTACATGATGAAGGCACAGGTGCCTTCCTATGCTTGGTGAAATATTGGTCAAAATGTGGAAAAAGTATAGGCAGTACCCAACATCTGTTGAACTTACAGCTCTGACCATTTTTCCTTCATGCTGCTTCTAGTAGCTGGTACCTCAGTGATGCAATGGACTGCTCAGCACTGGGCATGGGGGCCACTAATGAGCCGGCAGTAAAGAACTTTGCCAAAATTCACAGCCTTTAGAGCACAAGTGTAGAGAAATGGCCATATTGTCAAGTGTTTTGTATATTTAACCATGGACAAGAATTGAGGGGGAGGGGAAAGAACAGTGGGACAGTAGTATGATACATGTCAAAGATGTCTGTCATATGATGAACTGGTTACTAGTTTCCTGGTGTTTTATCTGCAGTTCCCCCAGCCCTGCAAGTAGTATTTTAATTAACAGGATTGTTGTCCAAGGCAGTCTTTACTTATCTGCTCACTCTCCTTACTTAGTATATTACGACATTTGCTGCTCTGCAAAGCTCTGCAGAGAGCTGAGGACTTCTGTGAGGAGGAAAAGAAACAGCAGATTTGGTTCCCAAATGCTTTAAAGCTCCATTTATAACCAGTGAGTGAGTAAAGACTTCCCATTGCTCACATGGGAAGGTTTCAGATGCTGTAATAGAGTCTTTTTCATCCTTTACAGCTCTGGTTCAGGTCTGTTAGCCATTTCGGCAGTGTCCCTCTGAGGGAACGTTAGCGATTCTGCTGCTGTTGACTCACAAAAGGCTCCACTTCCTTGACACATCACAGTGACTGCAAAGAAAGCCCTTCTGCATGTGAGCCACGCAGCAGCTCAGCCTGGTTCTTGTTATGTTCTTCTCCATACCACTGTACTTCTGCATAGATGCAGTACCCACCCAAATGGGGTCACGTCTGCTGCTAACAATCTGCTGACATATTAGATAACTTATATGGGTTTCTTCACTGTTGCCAAGGACAAAATATTCCCACATATACTGTTTTTTGGTTTGTTTTTGTTTTTTTCTTTTTAAACCAGATGCTGGTCAAGCTGCAAAAGCAGGGAAAGTTCCTGAAATATTGTGTTCATAAGCTAAACACTGCCTGGTCTGCTCCCCAGAAGTGTAGATACGAAACAATGGGGAAATAACAGTCAGGATTTTCCCCTTGGCATGTCTGATGGATCTTTTGCTCCTTTGTTTCTTCCTATACTCACCTGATGTGGATGCTGTGCAATTTACTTTCTCTCTCTTTTAGTTGAGGGAGGTCTTATCTAATGATTCACCTACAGGATCTTAGTCTTCAAGACTGAACACATGGTCAGTTTGCAAAACGTCTTAATGTCTCTCACAGAGTTTTTTACCCAAAGCACTGTCTTTGTTTATGTAACACAAAACAGATATGCTTCATTGTTGCGATATTACCATGAGGGAGCTGTTTCTTGCCTGTTTCTCAAAAATGGTGTCCTTAAGAAAAAAAGGTTGAAGCAATTCTGTCTATCCCACCCCTTCTCCAACAAAACTTCTGAAATACTTGGGTAATTTCAATTTAATTTGGAAACAAGGACAGGATGTCAATGATATTCAATGTCTACTTGTTTTGTGACTATAGACAGACTAATATAGGAGGCAGGAATTCTCTTTATACTTCCATTCATGGAAGCATGGCTTGATTCGCCATTTTTTTTAGAAAATTATTGACATAGCAAACTTTATCACAAGACATAAATTAATGAGTGATCAGCCTTCATAGGTTCTACTGCTTTCTACTAGTAATCAAAATATTTCTTTATGTCCCCTTCCATACATGCAACTGAGAAACTGGACATAAATTTGCACATACTGCTGCTCCACTGAATCACAGAGGAATAGCCTGGTCCCCAGAAAACTGAGCATGAGGTAGATGTACCAGCAATCTTGCTCCTGGAGCCTTGGCAACTGGTCTGGTTTCCCAACCCATGGAGTTTTATGAGCTCTGACATGTTCTTCCTTGCTTTGATTACATAGGTTTCATATGTTATAAGATCTGTTAAAAAAAAAAAAAACAAAAAAAAACAACCAACAAAAATCCAAACCAAACAAACAAAAAACTGGTAAATTCAAATGATACCAGAGGAGGCAAAATTTACTTTAGTTGTTTTTCATGTGCTACTATCTCATATATAATTGTTTACACCTCTTCCAGTCCCTGGCATGTGGATGGCTAAACAAGCTTGTTAGGAGCTTCACTGTAAGCCTTCAAAAAGGACCTCACCTAGACATGTCTTCAGCTATTTGGTATCAGTGGGGCACATTAATATCAAATCTGCTGAACAGATAGTAAATCTGGTTTTTGTCTTTCTTCTTAAGAAGGGAACCCAGCTTTTGTAAAATCTGGGTTCCATATGCAGAGCCAGCTATGAAGTCTTTCCTTTCACAGGAAAAGCCTGCAATAGTGTCCTCAAAGTTTCATCAGTTCTGTTATGTCTCTCATGTCCCTTCCTTCCCCCCCCAGTACATTCAAAGTACCTTTTGTGAGGCCTGCCTCTTCTTTACTAGAGACAGATGGTGGTAAGTAGGTTTCATGTCCCCACTACCTGTTAATAAACGGAGGATAAAAGCATTGAGCATGTTGAAGGACCAAGGTAAAGAGCCTAGCAAGGAACTTCTGCTTCTGGTGTCAGTTGTATGAGTCAACAAAGATGATGTGACCAGGTTACGAGCAGCCTATTAGTATAATTCACTCCAAGTTGGGCTGCAAAACAGTTTGTTACAATCCTTCCCCCCTGATTTATGGCTTTGAGGGGAGGTTATTTTAAGATATCAAGAACTAAGTTCAGGAATATGGTTAACTGATGAAATGACCCCGTCTTTGCTAGATAGTGCATGGCGTTTCCTGTGGATAGCTGGGCTAAATTCACCAGCAACTCTGTGTGTTAGCAGAGTTCCATCTAAACAGTGGCTTAAGAATATATAACAGTGACACACCACAGGAAGAACACTGTAGAATCATCGCTGTTTATTAACTCGTCTGGGGCTGAATGTGACAATGTTTCAGCTTTATGTCAACATTTATGTGCTCTGAAAAAGAGCTGGCATTTCACAGCAGAAACTGCTTTTCTTTAAAATAAAATTTAAAAATCTAAAAGGAAAATGAGAACCAAAGTGAGTTACAGATGTCAAGGACTGTAAGCTGCCAGTGATGACATGAGATAGCATTCAGATGATTTAGGCAGTGTGTGAATAAACTTAAAATTCTTTTGTTGAAAAAAAACAGGAAAAAGAAAAGATGGTTTTTACTTCCTCTCTTTCTCTAATGCACAACCTCCCTTCTCTACCTCTGTAGCCCATGCATCTCTCCCTTACGTGTTTCAAATGCACTCAACAGTTGGTTCTTTTTGGTTCTCACTTTTCCATGAAAGCCCTCTCATTTCCATGACAGCTGATTCTCTGGATTTCAACGTGGTGAATCTTTAAGAATGCACATTTGTGTTAAAAGAAAAAAAACAGGTTAAGTGACATGGATACATTTGAAATCCCACTCTCCGCTAAGTGGCTGCATCTCCAGCCCCACATAGCTACCATCTACACCACTGTTGGTGGAACAAGTGCATGCTCATCCTGTAATTCCACAATCACCACCATGGAAAGCACAACAGACACAAACTTTCAGGCAAAAAAGCAAGGTCCAGAAATAGACCAGAAATAACAAGGTTAAAATGTTATTCAAAACTGTATATACTCAGTTTTCAGTGGAGAAGACCAGCAAAGTGATGGTGACCATTGTGGTGTGCTTGTGACTGGTCTGCACCCATTCAGTTCTCCAGTTCTCAGGTCACACATTAGAGGAGGATCAGTCACTGTATATTAGCAGATGTCATCCATTTTAGTGACAGCAGAACTAAGTAATACTCCTTTTTCTGCAGCAGTCAGTAGTTTCTCTAAAGACATTTCCAAATTCAATTGCTGTTGGGTTAATTCCTCCTCTCTTATATCATACTGCAGACTGGACAGCTGCCTCAGCTGGTGTCTGAATCTTCAACAAAGAAGAGGTCAGCAAAACTATTTTTCAACATTTAGCAGAAATCTACTGAAACTGTCAATTTTAGAAAGCTGATGGCAAGTTGTTTGACAGATGCCAAGTGGTAAGAGCCCAAATATACTATTGGGAATGTTTATTTGTGGGTATAATCTCCCCTGTCAAACTGAAGAAAAGGAAACCATGCAGGTTTCAGATATTAAGTGACAGATTTCATGCAGTCTTTCTTTCACTGGAAACGTGATTGCATGTTAAACATAGAAGTGCTCTTCCCAGTCCCTAGGAACACATCAGTGCAAAAGGCGTGCAACCCTATGAAAGTGAACCGAAAAAATAAAGGGTTCTAGTATGGGCTTCTTTGCTAACAAAAATATTTTAAAAACTCTCTGAAATCCGACCTAATTGAATATGATTGTGTCATTAGCTGTTGGTGGGTAGAAAGGTCAGGTTTAAAAATAGACTCTGTTTTCTTTGTGAAAGCTCTGAGAGAGTCTACAAATCAAGGTGCCTTCCCAAGTGCCTTGTTTTATAGGCAGTACTGACACCATGTCTCTGTGTGGTGCTTTTAGCCAGCAGACTCTGAGGCCTTTTCTCCAGCATGTTGGTATCACTGTGATTGTTTTTTGGCAAAGCAAAGCAGGGATGCAGAGTAGTTGCAGCTCTGGGCTAGAGTCTAAGACCAGTTAATTCTGGCCTTGTGTTCTAGTTATCACATTGTACTGATCAAGATTAATTGTGGCATTGCCAAGGAAGGGTGGAGGCATCACTTAAGGTGCAAAGCTGTCACTATGGCTGTAAAAGTTTAGCTATGCTTAAGCCACTATTTCTTCCTAGTGTTTCCATCCCTGAGACTTAGCACTTTAGCACTAAATTTTTTCTCTCTCTCAAACCTTCCATATTAGGTTTCTTTCCAAGACCAAATATCCAGTATGTCTATATGTCTGCTTATTTTGCCAGAATTAGCCTTGGGTTTCCCTTTTTGACATAAAACACCTGTTCTGAAATACTCACTAAACTATGTCCCAGCTTTCCACCTCTTTTCTCTCCTACAGCCCTATTGTACACCATTATCTTTCTTTTATGATGCCAGCTTTGGTTTTACTATCTGCTTAGTAGATAGTAGGCTAAAGGGAATTTTCTTTTCAATTCTCATTTATTCTAGGCCTTTTTAGGGGATCCATGCTAATCACAGTCAATAGTTTTACTATTTTGTGCGCTATATAAAGATGAATATAACTTTCCACATGATCACTTACATCCAAGTGTCTCAGACCTGAGGGACAAGGTTTGTCTTGGCACTGGCACCCAAAGCATTCCTGGTGTTAGAAAGAAAAAAAAAATCAGAACTTTAATTCTTGTACTGCACTTTGGCAGCTGTCTTTGAAGTTGAAAGGTGCATGACAGGTTTCTGTGCTCCATACTTGCTCAAGAGTTTCTGTAACAGAAAGAGGAATGTGAGCTCATGTATATGAAAAGGGGTGATGCCATGGACTTTTAAAGAGAACCCCCTCTTTTCAACTTGTGTGAGATCTAAGCTCTTGATCAAATCCTTACTTTGCCAAAAAGTGACAATGTAAAATAGTTTTTAACTTGAAAGACACTATTTTAGCTTGTTTTAAATAACAATTTGCGTTATTGGAAAAATGTTTCAGTTAATGAAAGGTAATTTTTTATTTGACAAATATAGTTTTTTAAACTTTGAAATCCATGTACAGATGGAATTAAAGCCTTTGACTTCAGGCTGATTTTAATCAAAAAAAGATCTCTTAAGAAGAAAAAGACAAAACGTTTAACCCTAAATTTGAGAGACTACCATGGAGGAAAAGTAAGTTGCTCCCAGACCTCAGCAGTTGTTAGGGGTGAAGACAAGGAAGCAAATCAACCACTAGTGTAACACAGGGCTGCCTTGGCTACTAATCATCAGCTATGTTGTGGCAGGATTTGGCTATATTGGGTAATGATGGACAGAGAGAAAGGCCAAATCCTGCTCCAAAGTCCTTGCAGTATCCTAGCAGGCAGACTCAGGGCAGTGGTGAATGGAGGAGGAGAGAGCTGTCTTTTTCCACTGATGGTCGCCTTGCACAAGAGGAATCTCTTTTGCCCAGCAGTCATTAGTGGGGTTCCCTGAGGCTCAGTATTGGAGCCAGTTCTGTTTAGTGCCTCTATTGATGATCTGGACAAGGGGATTGAGGGCACCCTCACAAAGTTTGCAGATAAAGTTGGGCAGGGGTGTTGATCTGCTGGAGGGCAGGAAGGTTCTGCAGAGGGATCTAGACAGACTGGATCAATGGGCTGAGGCTAATGGTGTGAGGCTCAATAATGAGAAGTTCTGGGTCCTGCACTTGGTTCACAACAAAAACCCCTGTAGCACTACAAACCTGTGGAGGAGTGGCTGGGAAGCTGCCCAGCAGGAAAGGAACTGGGGGGGCTGGTCAACAGCCAGCTGAACAGGAGCCGGCAGAGCTCCTAGTTGTCCTGGCTTGTATGAAAAATAGTATGACCCTCAGGACCAGAGAAGTAATTTTCCCTCTGTACTCAGCACTGGCGAGGCCACACCTTGAGTACTGCATCCAGTTCTGGGCCCCTCACTACGAGGAAAAACATTGAGGTGCTGGAGCACGTCCAGAGAAGGGCAACAGAGCTGGTGCAGAGTCTACAGGGAGTAAATCATACAGACAAGTGGATGGTCACGGTGACTTTATCACTCTCTGCAACTGCCTGACAGGAGGTTGTAGCAAAGTGGGGGTCAGTCTCTTCTCCCAGGCAGCCAGCGACAGGACAAGAGGACATAGCCTCTGCACCAGAAGAGGTTCAGTTTGGACATTGGGAGGAATTTTTGAAGGGGTTGTCAAGCACTGGAATGGATTGCCAGTGAGGTAGTGGAGTCACCATCCCCGAAAATGTTTAAGAAATTACTGGAAATGGGAGATAGTGCTATGGTTTAGCTGACAAGGCAGTGGTCAGTCAAAGGTTGGACTTGATGATTTTGGAGGTCTTTTTCAACCTAAATAATTCTGTATTTTTTAAAAAAATCTCCCCATTTACATCCCTAATGTTGGGACAAAAGAGCACACTGGAATGCAAATGTAGTTCAGTCCTTATGTAACCAAAGATCATCTAAATGAGAGCCCAGAAAAGCTGATTTTTCTGCTATGGAAAAAAAAATAAGATGCATGATAGATAGTAAGTGTCATCTCTTTTTTGTTGGAAAGGAGTTATTCTCACACCTTTTTACTTCCCCTTGTTTCTGTCTCTGTGATATCCATTGTACATGACTTATACCCATTTACAAACTGTATCTGTGATCGTATTTCTTGGTTATTTCTTCAGCACAAACAGCAAGCTATTATCCTATTAGCTGAGTTTCATTTGTGTTTCATAGTAACAGCAGTAACAACTCTGTCAAATTTTGTTAACCTTTCCTGTATCTAGAAAAACCCAGCCCAGCTTTGTATCCTGCAAGAATGCTTGAGGTTAACATGTCTTACTCTTGTCTAGCTATATTTTAAACTGGCAAATTTGAGCACTACAAGACCGTAAATGTTCTTCATTAGCAAAAACTACACACTCACTTATATTAAATATAAACTGCTATAATCTCATGTCTGTCATAGGGCAATGCTAGTTTCTGTGTCACCCAGAAGCCTAACTGATTTGTATTTTCTTTACTGCATTGATTATTGGTGAAGGTTTTAAGATCAACTATGAATACTGTACTATGGTCAACAATAAGTTAAGCTCTAAAACCAGCCAGAAATTGCTAGTAAAGTTGAACTGAAATATTGGTTCAAGCTCTTCTCTGATCCATGCTAAATGAACTGCTAACTTTAAAGGGGCTATAATTTCACCTCTGATCACCTGAAAGTTGATGGCAACCTACTTGGCTTGTAGCCACTTTTTATGGTGCAAATTCCAGGTTGATTGGTTTCCTCACTTTGATATAGCTAATGGAAGCAAGCTGGCTTTTCCTGCCAACCCGTGCAGGCAGGGCAGGAAGTGCTTACCTCGTAGAGTTGTCTTCACACTGCTGAAATGAAAACCCTTTCAGTGTCAGCCTTCAGCAGAGAGTATGCTGGGAGTTACACAAACTTGTGAACTGTTTTCCCCCAGTGTTATTTATGACCACATTATTTCAAATAAGCTTAGTTTCCCTCTGCAAGCTTAGCTGTTGCCAGATAAATCAACGGTATGTTATGGGTACTGAAATATGTTTTTCAAGACCTAATCCCGAATGCGTTTGAAATTGCAGGCTTAAAAAAAAAATAAAATTCTTTTTATGCCAGAACACCCCCAGTCCAGTTCCCCACACTGTTAAAATAAGCAAAAACAATCTTTCACCATGCCACGGTGTGGGAATGCTTCTCCCTCCATCCTTGCAGTGTGGAAATAAGCCAGAAATATCTGGCAGGCCCCGTTTGCGGTGCCTGATGGGTCCGGCAGCAGGACCCTCTCTGCTCCCGCTGGGTTTCTGTGATTGTGGCTGTGAGGCTTCAGGCAGCAGGAGGCTGCTGGAGCAGCCCTTCAGTGGCAGCAGTGCTGCTCCCAGCCTGGATCACACGCTCTGTTACCAGCTGCTCTGCGTGAGCTGAGAGAGTTGTAAACCACAGTGCTCCTTCTCACTTTCCAAGCCCGCTAGGCCAGAAATGAAACCTTCCTTGTTCTGTGTTCACCTTACTCCTCCTTGTTTTCTTTTTTGTTTCTTTTTTTTCCTTTTTTTTTTTTTAACTACCATTTTTCTTTGCACCTACCAGGAGAGGTGGACGCAAATTACAGATACATCACTGAGCAAAAATGGAAAAGCAATGCTCCCGAAGTTTTTGGGAAATGACTGATAGCTGATAGCCTTCTTCTAAGACTTTCTACTGCTGGCCCTCAAAGCAAAACTCATTCTCTACTCATTGTCTTTGGGCGTGTTCTACTGCTGTATGTTCACAGAGGGAAAATATGCAGAGATCAGCAGTTTCAAAGGCAGTCTCTAATTTTAGGTTCTTAGCTTTGGATATTTTGGGACAGAACTTTGGACACAACAAAAAAATTGCAAGGAACTATAAATCTAGATGAAGTAAGTAACACCCAAGACATCTCAAACCGGAGACCCAAAACCAGACTCTTCTATTAAAAAAAAAAAAAAAAAAAAGTTTTAACATTTGCCAGAAACTTTTTTCTTAGTTGTTGAGGTTTCTATTCTTCCCAGCACTTCCCAGTATTCCTATTTTCATATCACCATTTCAGGCAACTCTGAAACTCTCCTACTGATCCAAGGGCTGCAGAAGTTGAGGGAAAAATTTGCCCTTTCTCATAAATGTGCACATGAACATCTTTAGTACTGTGTAAAGTCTGATGAATTTTTTAACTAAAGAATGCTCCTTGAGACTTTTTCATTTAGCTGAAATTGTTCTAAATACTTATACATTGCCAATTTATTGTTTATTAGTATTTCTTAAACAGGCAATTTCTGACAAACATCAACTAAATCAGCTATTTAAATCTCACTTGCTTAATAAAGCTCAAAAGTTTGTATTTATTATTTTAATGAAAATTAAATATGAAATAAGGAAAGAGACAAAAAGGCCTGAAAGAAAATGAAAATAAAAGATGTTCACTTAAAATGTCTGTCACAGGTACAAGAAAAAAAGAAGAAATTTTATTGTTTCAGGAGTTCGAGCAATGAGTACATTTTCCAAGCAGTCCAACTGCATAATCAAGTCACACAATAGCCAGAGATTAATAAACAATGTGAGTGACAGCTGTCCTGGAAACTGTGAGCCCAAAATTTCAGGTGGACCACTGTGCCTAATCAAAGAGAGGGAATCATCACTTTCTTGCAGTCTGCCGGGAACTCCATCTTGACTTCCATCATCAAGGTGAAAGTCAAGAAGCTCCATCCTGTCCCTAGGACGGACAAAGAGACAAACATACATATGCTTGTCAGGATATCTTAACTACAGTGAGACTTCAAAAATCAGGAACTAGAACAGATTTTTCAGATGCTCCAGCAAACTGCTTCCATAGCAGTGACATAAATTTTTATGTCTTTAAAATGAGCACTGAAATAAAGAAGTCGTGTTTTCCACTAAAATTTTGGTCCAAAGCAGTGGTTTCAAGTTACAGTAAATCTTGTGCTGTGGCAGACCATGGGTTGCTTGTATTGTTTCATGGAAGGCAACTAAGAAAAGCATCACTGGGCAAGTTTAAGTGTATGGTACTGCAGATGTATGTATGTGTATAGTGAAGTGTGCACACAAGAACATTTTGTTCATCTTGAATAACACTCCCATCTGCTAAGTAAGCAAATTACATTTTATGATTTATACAATTTTGAAGTGTTCTGAAATGCTTTGTGAGTAAAGATATTAAAAATGCTTTTTGTGTAAAGAAACTAGACAAACAAATTCTTTTGCAAGCCATTGAAATGTTCTCTCCAATGAAGAGGTTGGACAGATAATTTTGTGGTTTTTGTTGTCTTTTTCAAGACCTGTGAAGGAGCTTTTCTGAACTTATCTTTCTCTCTAACATGCCAGCCTTTCTGTTTAATTCTGCCAGTGAATTCATATTTCCTCTAACTCTGCAAAACAGGTGGAAGAGCTCCTAATGACTTTGGTTTGAAATTGAGCATAAAATGGTTGTATAAAAATAGAGCATTAAAGATGTGGCTTTTCGTAACACTTCTGACTATTAGTGATTCAAACCCCAAAATCCAAAGCTAGTGCTTGGTCACTTCAAGCCTGGTGTGCATTGGCTAGGTCCTGGCAGTTCTGGGTGTTTGGGGGGATGACTCATTTTTCTTAGTTTTCAATTAAGTGTCGTTGGGAAAGGTGAGCAAGACAAACTTGTTTTACTTATTTATATGTATATACCTTTAAAAAAATCAAAAAGGCTTATGATTTTTGGTACGTGTGACATGATGGTGCGCAGAGATTCCCTCAGCGAATAGTCAGGAAGGCCCTGCTGCCTCTGCCTACCCCATCCTGCCGTAGGGAGCCCAACATTGCCCTTCACTGCCTTCCGGTCCAGGGCAGACTCCCCTGGGGCAGGATGTGATGCTGGCGGCCGCCGTGGAGCATCGCCTTCCTCGGGGTGCAGGAGCCTGCCCGCGCCGCGGGGAGGGAGGCTCACAGTCCCCACGCCCTGCGGGGCAGGCACGGCACCGGCGGCTGCAAATCCCCTCGCCCCATGGCAAAGATTTCTGCAATATTGGAATTAAATGATCTCATCCGAACTCATGTACTGCTTGGTGGTACTTCGAATTATAGCTGCAGAGAGTTGGGAGTTCAAGCCCTTAGTGAAAATTTCGTCAGCTTTTAGTGACGGTTTTAAACTGAAAGAAATAATCTGTGGAGTACCCAAACTCGGATATTTATTTTTAATAAAAATGTCATCGCTGTCATTAAATATAAACTTTAGGTTTATACGGAAAACAGTGTATTTTCTGCACATGAAGGAACACTAATTGCGTGCAGCTGATGCGGCAATGTGTGCTTGAGAACTAGATGATCTTCCAAGCTATGCAATACACAAACCATGCTATACACACACAGTTTGGCACGTTGGAATAGGTGCCCGTACGCCTATGGATGCACTTGTCCTGGCGCCTTTGCAGCACGCTGTGCGTGCGCTCGTCAGCTTGTTCCACGAACAGATTTGCCACACGGCTCTGGATCGGGAGGGATGTGTTTAATGATCCTCCTGGCTGCGAGACCTCCTGCGTGTGCATCTGTCCGTGTGTCTGTGTCGAGTTATGCCCGGCTGTTCGCGCTCTCCGCGGACAAAGACGTCTCCCGTTCAGGAGCGCGGCAGCCTGCAAAGTGTGAATAATTTTCAGCGAGGAGTTACACTAAATGGGAAAGCTTTTAGCACATTATCCACTGGCAATTGGACTATAATCTAATTGTCAGCCCTCGGGTCTTAATAGAGCCTTTCTCTTTCCACCATTGGATTTGCATCTGGGAGATGCCTAATGGGTTTAAAATGCCTCGCATTTTGCTCCAATAAGCCACCTTCTCGCTGTAGGTGACATTGAGATGTTTTTGTTGTGAAATTGGATCTCGGGTACCTGGGCTTCTGCCTTGCTGGCGCGGCTCTTTTCGTGCAGGGGAGAGCTTGGAGCGGCGGCAGGGGAGCGATGTCCCTGCCGCAGCAAGAGCCCTGGGAGCGGGGGCTGCTCCGAAATCGGGGAGCGCAGAGAGAGGAGGAATCCGGCGGACAGAGCAATAGAATTATGTGCAGCGGAGGAGAAAAAAGCTCCTGAAAGCAGGGCTGATAATCGTGTGAGGTTGCAGAGGAGCAGAGCCCAAGCCGGAGCCGGGTAGCGCTGTAGCCATCGCTTTGTAAAGTAGCGGTGCGCTCGCAAGGCACGAACGGGCGATCCCGAGACTCTGTCCGAGCGAATAAACACCATCCTTTATACTGGACACACTGCTTTCATCTACAAGGGTGAAAAATAAGAAAGAGCAAAAGATTTTAACTCTTCCCTCCCGAGGCAGGAGTAAGCCCGATCCCAAAGCAGCTCTGTAGGTTACCTTGGAGAGGGGGTGCGGGCTGGAGGGTCGGACGCAGACTCCGGGCAGCACCGGGCCGGCAGCGGTCAGGGTGGGACGGCGGCAGGGAGGGTCTCGGCAGCGGCACCCCTCACCCATAGGCTCCTAATTAAAGGGAAAGGTGATCTTGCCCTCCGCACAGGCGACGGATCCCGAGGGGACACGGGGAAGTAACGGAGGAGGAGGGATGCGATGCAAATGTCAGGTTGTCCCAAGTGACAGCCGGGAGAAGAGCGGGTGTCAGCTCGGCTCGGTGCCGGGCCCATTTTCGGGGTGCAGCCCCACGGGTGCCACAGCTCAGGTTTGTCTCTGAGGCGTGAAATGTGTGGCGTGGGGGCTTTTGCGATAATTAAAAAAAAAAAAAAAAAAAAAAGAGAGAGAAAGGGCGACGGCCCCTCATCCCTACGCGAAAGAGTTGCAGAAAACCTGAGCGCGGCTCCCCGCCCGGGCTGCGCCCCTCTCCGCACACCCGGCGGGCCTGCGCGGCCGCGCACAAACGCGCAGCGTCCGAGCTCTTGTCACACCAGCGAAGGCGCACCTGAAACCATCCCTCTGGACCCCAGGTTGCCCGGCGGGTTTCTGAGGGATTTCTGTCCCTCGTGCGTCGTTGCCGTCGCGGTTTCGTCTAGGTGAGGAAAGGGCCGGGAAGAAGTGGTTCTCATGGTTTTCACGGAATCGGGTTTTCTCCTTGGCTTTTCAGGGATCAGAGAGGGGTTTTGAAGGGAGGCTGCAAGCTCCCTGTTTGAAACCTGGCGGCGAAACTGAGACCTAATCCTGATTAAAGCTGGGAACCGAACGAGCGCGACGAGGTGTGCAGCGATTACCACACGCTGTTCTTTGCTGGTGCACAAGAGAGTAAGGAGCTTTTTAGACCAAGGAAGGGGGGGAAAAGTACTTTAAAAGAATAATGAAGCCTAATGAAATGTCTCTGCCACAGCAGGCTGACACCCACGACAAACACATGGATTTGCTAGATTAAAAACAAGCTGCAGTGTAGATTGCGTGTTCTTCATAAACGGATAAACAATAACGAAGGATTTAATTGAAACGGGTTCAAACGAGGCAACCGCTCTGTTGGGGAGCAGCAGGGTTGGTAACTCTGCTCTCGGGAGGGGGTCGGTGCAGTGGTGACAGCCGCTCTGTGCCTGGGTGCGGCGGGGACTGGCAGCTCCGGTTCGCATCCCCTGGGAAGAGCGCGCGGACGTTATTAAATACATCCACTTGGCTGCGAAAGCAGAGAGGCATCAAGAGCACTGTGCTAGTGGTGTGTTCCCCCGCCACCCCATGGTCTCTGGAAGCCGCCCCGTCGCCGGAGAGTGCCATGGGCAGGGGCGGCAAAGCAGCCCAGGGGAGCCGGGCTCTCATCCTTTCCGCGCTCGGATTCCCTGATCCCTGTGTCTCCCCAGGCCGGCCTCGGCGGGGGAGGGAGCCGTAGCGAGAATTAAGCGGTCGGAGATGAGACCCATTCCCTGCCCACGGGGAAGGAGGGGGTGCTCTGGACGTCTAGACAAGGCTCATTTCCTTATCAGAGGCGAAGAGAGGGGAAAAAAAAAACCTAAAAAAATATAGATTCTCGTGGGATAGAACGAAAAATTGCATGGCTTAACCAAGCAAAAGAAAAGCCATCCCGTGCGGACGGACCCGTTTAAAATAAAATAAAACGAAACTCCTGGTTTCTTTCCACCACGGTTTTTTTTTACCTCCACGGTACAAGCAGAGACCGCAAGCCCCCAAGGCCAGTTCCTCTCCCAGGGGGGAAACCCACTGCCCGGAGGTGATCGGCAGCCCCGTCCCAGCTCCACGACCGCGTCGCGGCCTCGGTTCCCCCTCGCCCGCAGCTCCGCTCCGCTCCGCGCCCGGGTGCGCCGTGCCCCTTCCACCGCGCAGCGCTTCCCCCGCCGCGGCCGAGTCCTCCTCCCCCGGGCCAAGGCAATGACCGGGAGCCCCGCGGGACTGCAAATCCGGCGGCGAGGGAGAGCAGAAGTCAGTCCGGAGCTGCCTCAGCTGCCGGGGCTGAGCCGGTGTTTCCCAGACGGACGCACAGAAACATCCACGGCCACCCGCCGCCCCTCTCCCCTCGGCCCCGATGGACCGGGGGCGGCCCCTGCTAGGGACAGGTATGTTAGCCTCATTGCTGGGGGACGGAAATAAGCAAGGGAAAAAGAGAGATTGTTTTATGGTCGGGTTGTTTGTTCGTTTGGGTTTTGTTTTTTTTTTTTTTTTTTAGTAGGATCTGCGCTGTTACTTTGACGGGAGCTCGTGGGTTTTATTATCCTTATTTGCCCGGAGCATACAGTAGGCAGGAAACTAAAGGAGACCTGGGCAGCCCCGTCACCAGAGGAACGGTGAATAGAATAATTTCCCCGGCTGTTTGTCCCCTCCTTTGTCTTTCTTTTCAGGCAGGCCGGACCCTGGTTTTCAGGTAGAGCCAAGGGAGCGCAGGGCCGGGAGCTCGGGACCCCCGTCCCGCCGCCCCTCGCACGCCGGGAGAGGTCCCAGGAGCGGGGCTGTCCCGCAGGGAAATCGGACCCGTACTTGGCGGGATGTCCCTCGGGATAAAGTGGTAAAGTGTTGGAGGGACTTTTTGTTTGTTTTCTTAAGATTAATGTCGGCAGAGCCGCTCGTCTCTGTTTCCCTGTGTCAAGCAAGAGGCGATGCTTGGTGAGCTGGCCCTCCCGGCTCGCCGGCCGCGGAGCTGGCTGGGTTCTCCCCTTTCGCCCCTCTCCTCCTGCTAATGCCTAAGGCTAGACCGGGCCCCCAGACCTCTGTGGGCCACGGCGGAATCCTCTGCCAGACGCTTCAGGCACTTCTAAATATGCACGTCCAGTTTGTGATAGATCTTCTATCTATTAGCAAAATTCAGGTAATAAAAAGGTAAACTGCAGTTGGTTCCCGCTGAACTCAGTGATAAAGCACTGTTTCGTCTTCCCCACTCCACTGGCTGTGAAGGTTGACCCGAATAATTGTTTCTCCATATTAATTAATTAAGTGCAGCAGGAACGGAGAGGCACCGGCTATGTATGGCTCTTGGCACAAGCGTGCATACTGGGAGTCCTTGGATTCTGTTCTAGGTTTAAAAGGTGGAACTTCAGTGACCAAGTTGTATGTCCTCTTGTGAATCGTTCTAGCGAGTAAATATTTTCCGTAATATTTTTATTTAAAGGAATTTAATTAAACGTACGGCTTTTCTTTATTTATTTTATTCATGTGAGTATGTTTATAGTCTATGTGTGAAAGGACACTGGTGAGCAACTTACTTAAATCACTGCCTTGGAATAATCTGCTCGTTGGTACCATCAGCCCGTCCCGACTTTTTCTGTCTTATGTGCTTGATCAATACCATCTCTTTCGGTGCAGCCGATGAAACGGAGTTGAAGAAAACTGTGCGATCAGCGGCCCACGCGCTGGTTTGGCTAAAAGGGGAATGCTGCAAGGGTCTCCCCTGGAGTCGGTGGGGGCGAGTACATCTCACCGGGATGACAATAATTGGGATCCGGTGCAGGAAAACCAAGGGCACGATCAGCCTTTAGGAACATTCTGTCCCAGCAGAAAGCACACAACGACGAAAACGGCTGCTTTGAAAGCTGTGGTCTTTTAATATTTGAATGTAAAAGAGAAAATTGACACTCACACGCACGCACCAGAAAAATCCACAGTTACATTTCATCCTTTCAAGCGCCTCTCCGCCGTTTCTTGCCTCGGCAAAGCGAATAGCCTAGGGACCTTCTCGGGAGCATCCCCGGCCGAGCAGCCTGCCCCCCCTTTTCCTGCCCCCGGGGCTCAGAGGAGCGGAGGGCGCACCCCGAACCGCAGCCGGGGCCCCGGCGGGGAGTGGGGTTGGGGTGCCCAAAAGGGGAGAGGCTGCGGGGAGCCGTCCCGAGGGCCGGCCGCCCCCTCCCCACCTCGCGGGCGGGCAGAGCCCTCCCCTCCCCTCCCCTCCCTCCCTCCCGTCCGTCCCTCCTCCTCCTCCTCCTCCTTCTCCTACTGCTGCTGCCGCTGCCGCTGCCCGCCTCCGCCCCCTCCCCCGCGGCCGGGCCGGGCCGGGCCGGGGCCCTTGACGTGTCCCGGCGCCGATTGGCCGCCGGCCGATAGGATCTCCGCGGCCCCGCGTTAAGGCGGGGGAGCTCGCGGCGCCGGGAGCAGAGTGCTCCCGGTATCCCGGCTCCGCCACCCCCGGCCGGTCCTCCCGCCCGCCCCGTCCCGTCCCGTCCGGGCAGCGCCGCACCGATCCGCGCCGCTTCCCCGCACAGTGGCCATGGAGTACACGCCGCCCCCCAAGCCGCAGCTCTCCTCCCGGGCCAACGCCTTCTCCATCGCCGCCCTCATGTCGAGCGGCAGTTCCAAGGACAAGGAGTCCCCCGAGAGCACCATCAAGCCTTTGGGTGAGTGGGGACGGGGGCGAGCGCCGGTGTCCGTGGGGTGTGGAGCTCCCGTCCGTCCGTCCGTCCGTCTGCCCCTGGCCGCCCTGGCTCACCCTTCTCGGTGCTCCGGCAGCCGGCCCGGGCAGCGGCGCGTCCCCTCTGCCCGAAGGTTTTCCCTGCGGAGGGGAAAGCAGCACCACCTAAGCTTGGAGGTTGAGCGCCTTCATCACTTATCGTCGTTTTTAGGCGAGGCTGTTTACAGCATAAAGAGTTTCCTAAATTCCTCCAGTTTCAGTTACGCCTCTTATTTATCCAGATTCGCCATTTGTAGAATAATCCCACACTCTAAAGTAGCTCCTTTTCTCTTCGCTGATATGAAATGAATCTCTTAAATATTTATTGCAAATCCATCCTGGTTCTGAAGTCAATTAAGAGACTCTCCGTTATCGTGCCTAGGCTTACAAGGGGTAGTAAAACTTGTGCGTAGATCTGAAAATCCTTTCACAGCTCCTCGATGTAGGCTCATACATGCTGTTTTGCTCTACACAGACCGGGAGGAGGTTTTTTTTAATGCTCGCGATTTTCGGGTAAGCGATTTCGCTTCTATTCGGTTGCCTCGATTCAGAATCCTGAAAGCTTTTAAAAAACATTAACATCTTCTCCCCCCCCCCCCCCCGCCCCCCAAGTTTCTGCGGTTTGTCATCCTTGCGTGTATCCAGGAGTTCGCAGAAAACTACAAAATATGTGTTAAGCTTTCAGGGCGCCAATGGACAAGATTACACTCAATCTTAAAAGAATTGAGCAAAGGCAGCTCCCTCAGCGTCTGTTCCACCTAATCAACTGTCTCAAAAGATTTCACATAGTCTAGGGATTCCTTGTGAACTTCAGTTTTTAGTCTGGGCGCTAATGTAGGCCGAGAACGTTGTAGTATTCCCGATCGGCGTATTTACATGGGTTTGTGTTAGTGTTAGTGGAGTTATTTTTTGTTTGGTTGGTTTCTTTTTTCCCTGAAAACGTTTATTTAATTTAACTTAACTTTTGAATTTTTTTAACCTCTTCCCACATGTCGTTCAACTAAAAATCGAAGGGAAATGACTGCCTGTAACTCTGTTTTTATTAACTGGAGCTTTAGGCAAAACCTTTCCCTGGAGGGGCAGGGCGCGTTCGTGTTCCTCCTGTTCCTTGGCGCCGGGCGGCGGATCCGTCGCCGCATCCCGGTGCCGCACCGCGGGGCCGGAGCAGAGCCCTGCTCCCTCCCGGCCTCGCCTCTGGCGGAAACTCCCGGCGGAGCTGCTGAAGCGCCCGGAGCCTCCCGGGGCGTGCGGGGGTGGGCGGCAGCGCCTGCAGCAGCCACTGCACCCGCGTAGGTTGCGCGGCCGCACGCAGCTCCCCCGGACACTGTCTCTCCAAAGGAGCGTGTTCAGTGTCAGCAAACCGCCTGGGAGAAAGGCAGACCCGGCTTTCCGGGAGGGTGAGCCCGTGCCCGCTGTTTAATTGGCATTTTTGGTTCGCTTCCCCGCGGAGGAGGCGCGGACCCTGCGCGGCCGCGCTCGGGCTCCTTCTGCGTTGCGCTCTCTGCCAGCGGCGCAGTCCAGGAGCAGCCTCCCGTGCTCCCCCAGCGTGACCCTGGCCCTCAGCAGCCCCTCGGCGCCCAGCGCTCCCGTTTTAATGAGAATTAGTGACCTTTTTGTGGAACCCCTCGGTTAGCGGGGGGCAGCGCGCAGGGCTGGCCCTGCCCCGCCGTGCCCCGCGGAGCGGATCGCCGCGGCGGGGCCGGGACCGGGCAGCTCCCGCCGCCCCCCGGGCCGCTCCCCCGGTGCGTCTCTGGGGAGTGGCGCCGCTCCGGGCTCTTCCCGGAGCTCATCTCCGAAAACCACCGCCGCTGCCCTCAAATGATGAGCGGACGCCTAAAGAATCAGCCGGCGGACTCCTAAAGAATCAGCCGGGTCTGCGGGTGTGCTGGGGCAGAGCGGCGACTGTCGAACGAAAAATGCCTCTTTTATATATATTTATTTTTTAAAATAGCTCGTCTCGGTAGTCGCATTGTCCTGGCTGAATTCTCTGTCTCTCTCTCTCTTTTTCTCTCTCCCTCTCTCTTTTTCCTCAAACCATGCAGAACAATTCGTTGAGAAATCCTCTTGCGCCCAGCCTTTGAGTGATTTATCCAGCCTGGACCCTCACGGGGATTTTAGCAGCAGCCCTTCTTCCCTGTGCACCGAGCCCCTCATCCCCACCACCCCCATCATCCCCAGCGAGGAGATGGCCAAAATCTCCTGCAGCCTGGAGACCAAAGAGCTCTGGGACAAGTTTCATGAACTGGGTACCGAGATGATCATCACCAAATCCGGGAGGTAAGGCTGCGCAGCCCCGGGGCTTCCCCCGGGCGTCTTTCGAAAAGTGGCTTTGGACAGGGGGGAAAAAAGACAAAGTTACCGAAACCTCGCAGTTTTTTTGTAACGGGAGGACAGCACGGCTGGGTTAAGAAGAGGAAGAGGAGGGTGAAGCCCCACAATTGCTGCAGCCCCTCGGCGGGCCGGGCCCGGCGCTGCGCGGAGCTCCGCTGGGGCAGAGGGAGAGGCGGCCCGGGGAGGCAGCGGGGCGCTGCAGCGGGGCGGCCGAAATCCATCCGGGGCGTCCTGGCAGGGCAGAAGGGCTGTTTCCCTAATAGTCATGTCTCCGACTAAAATCCCGCAGTGATTTTGAGGGGCCGGGTTGGTACAGACCGAGGAAAACGCGGGGTCGTGGGAGAATGATTAAGTCAGAGCTTGGTTTGGTTTGTTCTTTTCTCTCGGTTGCAAAAATGGGCAAAAGAATTCCAGGCTTTCTTTTCACCTCAAACCATGCCGTTTCTTCAGTAAAGATTTTGGGGTTTGGGTCAGTCAAACGCAGTCCGGAGGAGCCAAATGTCATTTCGGGTTTTTCTATCCCCAAAGCTACTTTTTACTAATGTAGTTCCCAGAGGATTTTTTCTTTCCTAACTGGTGAGTTCTATCGGTAAATGGTTTTTTTAAAAAAAAGTAGGTATAAAACACGCAATATAAAACATGCAATTTAAAGTTCAAAATTTTAAACTGTTAAAAATTATTTAACTTTATTTTTGGTCTACAGGATAACCTTACATTTTAAAATTGTGCTTTGTCAAAAGTTTAGTACAGAAAAGTAAGTTTTTAGTTTTGAAAATTCCGTTCAAAAATATTGTGAGCAGGCTTAAGAAAACACTCATCTAAAACATGGGAGAAAAATAACGGAAATAGTTTCTGGAATACTTCCCTTACAGTAGTATGGATCCCGTAAAAAATAAATAATTAAAAGAAAACCCAAGTTCCTAAAGATTTACGTACCTTAGCTATAACTATTTCCTGAAATCGTTGTGTACTTTTAACTAACAGGAAAATAATATATTTCTCCTTTACTTTTTCACCTTTACCCTGTTTTTCTTTTTGCTTTCCAAATATCGTTTCGATTTCAAGCCTCTTTTTTGTCTCCTTATTAGAGAGACACAAGATTTAACTTCCATCATGTGGAGGCAAAATCAATAGATGCTTTAAGATTTTTCAGGAGATTTAAATATAATTCTTACTTTTAGCAGCCTTTCAGAAGCTCTCTTATTTCTGTTCTCTGCCCAAATATTTATTTTCTGATTTGTCTTTATTTCAGGAGAATGTTTCCTACGATCAGGGTTTCCTTCTCGGGAGTGGATCCCGAGGCCAAGTATATTGTGTTAATGGATATAGTTCCTGTGGACAATAAAAGATATAGATATGCCTACCACAGGTCTTCCTGGTTAGTGGCTGGAAAAGCTGATCCTCCTCTCCCTGCAAGGTTTGTAGATTTTATTGCTGGTCTTTTATTTCTCTTTACTTTTTTTTTCTTCTTCAAGAAATGCCTTGTATTAGTCTTTCCATTTTGTTTGCAGACAGTGCTCTAAAATTTTGAGTCCATGTTCAACATAGTCGGTTACAAAACTCTGATTACAATTTTTGTGCTGCAGAATCTGGCCTCAGATCTCTCTGATTTATAATTAATATTCATTTGATTTATACTGAATATTCCAAGACATGCAGAATTTGGTTATTTTATACATACTCTTTGTTTAAATTTTTTTGAATGAAGTTTGTCATGATTCAGATAAGAAAGCTTTAAAAAAAAATAAAATAGATTTGTCCCTTGGATTTGCCCCCCTCAATATTTGGCCTCATAATTTAAAGCAATCCAGACACCACCAGCCAAGCCAAAGTAGAAATAAATTGCAGTTCATTGCTGTTTATGCTTGAAATTATATTATTTCTGTAACATATCCAACATTTGCAAACCAGTGATTTTATTCTTGATTTTAATCATCTCTTAGACAGCAGGCAAAGTACAGATCAGTTCCACGGCAGAGTCACTTTTTTTCGTTAAGAAATCATAACATATTCTGAGACATCAGGAAAAAAAAAAAAACAAACCCTCTGTAAAATAAATTCCCTTTTCTATACAGAAACAAATGACTTAGAAGTATAATTTCTAAAGTCATTCCGTTAATACAAGTAATGACTGATTCCTTTAAGCACCGGGCAACTGAGGCTGCAGCGCTGGGCTGAGCAGTGGGAGGGCAATTCAGAGGAGACCCACACTTCATCGTATTCAGCCCAGCACTTTTGTACCTACTTCAGTCCCCAAGCCCGGTAAGACTGCAGCACATGCCGAAAGGCTTTGCTGAGTCAGAGCCGGCGATAGGGAAATAACGCCGGTGCCTCCCTGGCTTCAAAGAAACTTTCTGCGGAGGGCTCCGAGCAGGAGCACAGATCTGCTCCAGGTGGCTTAGCCCGGGTTTAAGGACTTGCTTATTACAGAGGCAGAAATTATAAGTGAAACGCAAGAAATGGAAACAAATTTTTTTGGTGTGTGCATATAGGCACCAAACAGTGCTCGATTTCCTTATTTAAAGTGTTGAACTGAAATCTTGGTGACTGGTGATCTCTGGAAGGCTGTTCGGGGAAGTAAACAAACAAAAAGCGCAAGCAGAGAAGAAGCTGTGATTAAAGACAGCAACCTAGGAGTTATGTCTGCTTTGTTTTCATGGCCAAAAACTCCTTCTTGTAGTGTGGTTAACGTCTGAGGGCTTCATTTGACGTATTGTAATGGGCACTGATCAAAACCCAAAGAAAAAACACAGATCCTGCTCCAAAGGAGTCAGCATCAAAAGAAGAAATAACAGAAGAACTGAAACAATTTTAAGGCAGGGTTTCCCCCTTCTTATTTTTCTGTTCACGCCCCTTTTGAGATACCTTTAAATAGACGAGTAATTCACACTCTCTCTGGCATAGACTCACTCAACAAGGAAATACTAGAACATAAGACAAGAGATTGGAATAATTAGCAACTGCCCTACTGAGTAGTGGATAAAACCTTCCTGAAGTCTAATAGTTATTGTTATTGTACTGTGGTAACTTTCAGGAGTCTTCAACAGATCAGTGCCCCTATGTGCAAATGTGTATCTGTGCTGTTCCATTTTCAGGATGCTTTGCCCCCCATGTGTAAAAGTACACCTTTCCTGCTTCATTTTCAGGATGCATAGTTAAACAGACTATTGATCAGAGCACAGGCAGAGATAGCTTCTTCTTTGTGTGGACAGTACTTACATATACATTTATGCACTTTGTCCTCCTTATACTTCTCTTTGGTGAGAAAAAGGATGTCAAGAGGTTCAGTGTGCCAATGTTTGCATTACCAGTGCTTCTTCTAGAGTGTTAATGCATCTTTTGAGGTGGGAGGCCTCAGTCTTGCTTGAACAGATTAAAAGTAACTCTCCTCCCATCTTGAAACGAGTTTGGTCCTGCTCCAGTAACAGAAGCCCTTAATGAAGTTATGATTTCTTGTCCTCCAAACACAGGGTTTTAGCTCTCCCAGCTTGAGGAGTGTCAGTGAGAGGTGTATTATGTGTGTTCAGTGTCTGGGCACTGGTAACAAGGTACTTGCTCCCCAACACCATTGCCTGCGTCTGCACAGGCACAGTGACATCAGGGGAATTATTCAGGAGTTGCATTGTGCCTGAGTGTAAGACTTTGCAGGATTGAACCAGTTCGATGGTTTAGTCTTTCCATTATAAAAATAACTTTCAACACTAAGACAGTTTTGTAGGGGTTTTTCTGGGTTTTGGTTTTTTTCAAATTAATAAGTATTCTGCAATTCTGTTTGAAAGATTAGCCCTTCAGGGAACTTTCTATTAAAACCAGTTTTATCCCTGTCTTCCTGCTGTCAATGTTGAAGGCAAGTTTATGTTGCAATGAACAAGTTTATGTTGCAATGAACACTTAAACAAAAATACTTTTCAGAAAGTCTTTTGTAAGTCTTCTAAAGTGCTATCTGGGGATAGAGTTCCTGTGTGATATTTTGTGTTTGTCTTCCACGTTAAGACTGTATGAAACATCAGTAAGTTTCAGCATGTGCCTTTATTTGATCTTCTTCCTTTTTTGCCTCATTTCTTTCACTCAAAAATTTGTCACTTTTTTTCTTTAACTGCATTTGTCTACAATAATTTGTTTAATGTAGTTATAATGTTTACACACAGAGAACTCTAGGCAGGAAACCTCTAAAAGGTATTATATTTTGCAAATTATTTGAGATATTATGGTAAAGAAAAGTAGCATGCATGGGGCTTGTGGGACCATCTGTTAAACTAAATAGAGGGAGTGCAGTGCCACATTCCAAAATACACAAGAAAGAAGCAGTACTCAAACCTTGCATATATCGCTAAACATGTACCGTGGAGCAAATTCACACCCAAATATGGCTCCTAAAACCTTTGGGAATCAAAGCGAGCAGCTCCTCACATCTGGCTGGCCTTAGGCAGCAGATCCCAGGCAAACTTCTGGGAGAGCCTTGTGTGCTGTGCTGGAATGTGCACATTTATCTCGCTGACCTGTTTGCTCGTGCGCACTCGTGGTCTTGCCAACAACTTCTGCTTCAGAAATCACTGTGTCAAGTGTCCAACCCTCTTCCCTGAGGTGTGCAAGCTCAGGCTGTGGGAGAAGTGTGGGAAATAGGTGTAGCTCACCAGGCTGGAACCCTGTGTTGCAGTGTGATCAATGGGGTGTAGCAAATGGATAAAAAAAGTAAGGTCTATTGTTGCATTTCAGTAAGCGATATTCTGGTGCCCATCTTTCAGTGACTTTCCTGTTAGCACTCTGCTTACAGGCACTCAGCAGTTCTAAAGCAGTGCCAAGCATTAACCATCGATGGTGTAAAACAGTTGTGCTCAGCTTTTCAGCACAGGGAGGTCTTTACTCATTCCCGGCACATATTTGAAATACTTTGGCTTTTTGGACCCAATTAGCCAAACCATGCCACGTCTGACACTCTGTGATCACAGTAAACATTATTAGCTATCCAGATATTCAAAATTAGGAGTCAGGCTCAAAAAAAAAAAAAATCACAAGGCTGGCAGAAGAGTTGCAGGGCACGTTTGGTATTCTTTTTGTTTTCCCTTCTCTAATTCAGGGCTCTAAATTTTGAAATTTTCATTTCAGGTTTTTTTTGAGGAAAGCAAAGTTAGTTTTCACAAGAGCTAAGATTCTTTTGACATAACACAATTCCAGGTCTTGGGTTTTCAGATACATGACCATTTCTTATGGGCTTTGCAGTGCAATCACCAGAGTCTATAGCAGTGAGGACGCCTGCATGCTAGGAATATTTTATTGTGACAGGAATCCTGGCTCAGCATCCCTCCCATGGACATAGCTAGAGCAGCCAAGCTGTGCTTTGGATCAATGTAAGGAAAACATCCTGCACATCTGAGGCGAGCTGTGCCGGCAACACTTTAGTTTCACTGCGTCTTGGGGATTCTGCTGGCAAAAACAGAATGCAGGATCAAGTCTCCTTCCTCTTTGAGCAACAGTGCTGTTCTCCCCAGCGCCTTTAGTATGGGCATTCCTTGATTAGGGATCAGTGTGGTCTATTGGAGAGTTACGCCCCACCATTTAGTGGTTTTTCCATTCTAAAATCGTAGCTCAACAACAAGGACAAATGTTTATCTTCCTAACCTGGCAGCTCTGTGCTGCCCCACCCACCTAATGGAAGAAAGTCATTTGTGTGGCCAAAGACATCACCCAAAATGAGAGTCAGGCCCTCAGAGAGTGATAACCAATGCAGACAGAAGCAGAACAGGGCTGGTTTGCACTAGCTGAAGGTCTAGTCTGGCTCTTAATTTGCCATCACACAAGAACAGTCGAGTTAATAATTTTCAGCAATACATTATTCCTATAAAATCATTGCTCTTAAATAGCATGGCACTTGTAATTAGTGTAGTCATAATGTATACATCATTGTATCTACATGTCTTCTTGCTTCCTTTTCTTCTGCTTAATTTCCCAAGTGTAGGATTGTTACTAGCAGAACTGCAACTAATTTTTCATGTCAAACCACTGTGCTGGACTGCAGCCTTCAACCTCTTATAAACAGACGTCACCACAGCAAATGTGTGATCGAGTGCAGGTTAAAATCATTATCACGGCTTAATGTTACATATAAAGAAAAATGCATTTTTATCTGCATTCCCCCATTATCTCTGTAATGACACCATGTTTTTTCTCTTGGAGCTGTAGTCATTGTTATTTTAAGTGCTTGTTAGTACAGCTGTGGGGAAAGACATGATCAATTTTTCATTTGGGAAAAGACACAACAGCAAATGTTAGTTAACGTCTCCGTTTTAGATAGCAGGATAAAATAATAAGTATGGTTAAGGAGCAGTCTAGCACTCAGACACAGGATTCTCAGTTATGTTCCAGTGAATTAAATAAGTAATCTGCTTTACTGTCCTTCATTAATAGCTTTATTTCAGGAATTAATTAATTTGGGGGAGATGGTGTCATGTTCTAGCAGCAGACTTGTATTACCCTAAGCTCTCAGGAAGTCCATGTTCATGAAACCACTGCATATCCTGAGAGCAAAATGATACGTGCATTTTAATTTCATACTGAGGTGGTGCCCACACACACGCCCAGAGGTGTGATTTTTTTTAATGAGCAGACATTTTTCCTGTGTTTTTTAGGTTGTATGTGCACCCTGACTCCCCATTCACAGGAGAGCAACTGCTGAAGCAGATGGTGTCCTTCGAAAAAGTCAAACTCACCAACAATGAGCTGGATCAGCATGGCCATGTGAGTAGCCCTATGGGTGGGAAAGTGAAAAGAAATCACCAGGGAATTGCTTGCTTGGGCCACAGGGCTAAATGGGAGAGAGACTGCCATGGGGAAAGGCTGCCGTGGTCCCCACGTTACACCTCTCTTAGCCAGCCCTTCATACCACAGTGGTGGATGATGTTGTGTGAAGCTTGAATGTGTCTCATTTAACACCTTTAAGGGTCCTTTTGGGTTCCTCTGTTGTTGAGGAATTGGCAACTTTAAAAATCAGGATTTTAAAAAGTGTTTCATAGGGTAGAGCCCAGATCAAATCCTGCTACCACTAGAGGCAAAACATCCATCTGGGACAAGTTCAGGGTGGAGTTGAGGATCAGAGCAAGGGATAGAAGGAAGGCAGATGAGCCTTTTGTTGTGCTTTTGCTTGCAGCTTGCTGTGACTTGGCAGTATGCTCTGCCACGTGCCACAGCCAGCAAACCCACGTGCTTTTACATGTGGGCTTGGAAGATCCCTGCAGGTCACTTCAGGTCACCTGTTAGGGTTGGGTCCATCAGTAAGAGCTCTTTTACTTCCAGACTCATCGCAGCGTGGGCACAGAGTCAGGAGAAAATACTGACTTGACACCAAAGCAAGCTCTTTAGAATTGTAAAAAATAAGTGTGCCTCAAATGCCCTTGAAATAAGTGTAGGCTAACTGCAAGCCAAGGTGCCACAGGGTGGACTTGGGCCTCTGAAGGAGACAAGTCCCAGCTCTAACTGGTGCCAGCTTTTTGTCACAAGCCCTGAGGCTGGAAGATGGTAAATAGGATTCAGAGCTGCTTGCCATGGGTTCCTGCTATGCTCCGTCAGTGGGGACAACTCCTTCACTTATCTGACTGCCTAGCAGTAGGTGGTAAGAATAGAAATTATCTGTCCTGTCCTCTCCCTAAAAACACCTCTAAACTGCAGGAACGACTAGGTAGTGCCTCCAAATTGCGAAGAAAGAGCTAAAATTGTTGCCTCTGGGCTTGGTGATTCTCTCAGGGAAGACAGAAGGAGCAAGGGGAGGGATTTGAAAGAGTTGTTGCTGAGAACAGGGCAGTTCAGTTCAGGAGAATGAGCATAAAGGCAGTGTTAGTAAATGAGGTGTTGGGAAGAGAAGAATGATTTTGAATTCTAAAGCATGTGTAGGGAGAACTAATTTGTTCAGCTGAATGATTGCAGAATACAATGTATCAGAAATCCCTTCCCTAGTGTGGTATTTATTGCCTGGACTGTGTGAGACAGTGACCATTTGTCTCAGCTGTGTTCTGTGCAAATGTTTCTCATCCAAAAGAGAATTTTCACTCATTTCAAGAACTGAGCATTCAATCACAGCCATGATCATTTAAAATACATCCTAGAAATAACAACAAAAAAAAATAGTTGAAACCCCAAACAAATAAACAAAAAAAGCCCAGATAGATGCCTCTGTGTTATTCTTTTGTAGAGATCCATCTGTGGGTATATTGTTCTTGAACCCAGTTCCCACCGTTGTTCCCTTCATGACTAGTGGAGAATGGTTTTGTTTTTTTCCTCTCTTTTATTTCATAATCTGTAGAAGGGCAAAGCTGAAGATTTGTGGGCTCTATCACCGAGTGATGATAGAGCAGTATACGTGAGCACTTAAAAAGAAGCATTTTTCATCATAACAGGGGCCATGTGTGCCTCTAATAAAGGGCTCGCAGCAGTATATTGCAAGCTAGTTAGGAGTGCTGCAGTTCCCAGAAGCCCAGAGGAGGAGGAAGAAGAAGTAGGTCTGAGGAGCTGTCGGGAACAGAGACATGTGGCAGAGCAAGAAGATGTAATCGTCTCAAATGCAGGCAGCGGGAGAAAATGATCCGTAGTGTTTGAGATGCAGCCTTCCCATTAATTTCCGGAGGAGCAGGGCTTGATCCCATTCTTTACACAAAGGCTCTGGACAGCCGACCACAGTGGAAAGGTTTGTGTGTTCAGTTAAGGATAAGCCCTGAAGGCTTGATCCTGTGTTGAGGTTTGAGTGACAGGCGTTACCCCTTCACAGAGCCCTCTCTTTTTAATATTTTGTGGGGGTTTATGTTCCAAGCTAGGATGTCAGGTTTTATGTACTGCCTTACTGAAGCTATGTGAATGCTTCTGTGGATGATCAGCAGAATTAAGGAAGAAATCAATCCTCTAAAGCCTTTGAGGAGGGCTCATTGTGCTATGGCCCATGGCATTTCTGAACTCCTGTGTACGAAGAGGAGAATAGAAACACCTGAAATCTCTCACTTCAGTTTGAAAGAGCTAGTCTTTACTTTTTAACAACGTTTGATTAGGCGAGTTACTTCCTGAGGAAGTTTAGATGACCCAAAAGACGCCTTTAAATACTAGTAGCAGGTAGGAAGATGGATCCAACCTGATTCCAGTTTGTTGTACTTGCTTGCTTTCTTCATCGTCCAGAAGACAGTTATGGGTGTTAAGGTAATTGCGGTTTATTTGTAGGGTGGTTCACTTCCTGAAAAGGAATCTGTAGAGGAGAGAGGCATTTGTTTGCTCTAGCATATGTTTGTTTTCTCTTATTCTGGGACTTTTGGAGTTGGCAGGCGTTTCTGCTTGTGTACCTTCAGCAGCATGTGTAACCCCATAGTTATGCACATATTCTCCCCAAGCACCAGGCAGAGGTCTTTATCTCTGTGTGCATGACATACAGCTCACTCCATGGAAACACTTCCAGATATCTGTACCAGAGGAAGGAAATGGCTCCTATCTCTAGATTTTTACAGCCAAGCAAGGAATTGCCATTTTTCTGATTGCAAAATATTTATGATTGTGACATTTTCCCCCAGATTTTTGGTGACATTTTTCACACAGAGTGCTTTCTTTAGGACTTTTTGTTGCCCTTCATTGGAGTGACATAATTTCTGGTTTATGGTGAGGTGAGCCATGAGTGTATGCATTATTGTAATTGGTTTTCTGGCATTTACAATAGCAAAACTCAAACACATGGATGTTTGCAAAAGCAAACGCAAAGCTCTGAACATGTTTAATAAATAACTGTGAAAGCAGGGGGTTTGGAATAGCCACAAGGAGTTATGCCCAAGGTTTTTTAGAGTCAGCCAGGCAGAAGTTAGGAACCCTTGTGTTTTCAGAAAGAAAACTTTATGCGGTAATGCTATTATTTGGTGAATATGGAAGCGGCATTCCCAGCACAGTTCCTGAATTGAAAACCACCTTGGAATTTTGCAGCTGGCATCCAGATTGCCTCTGGTGACTGGTCTGTAGCCAGTGGGAGCCAGATGCCTACAAACCTGCCTGACCTTACAGCAATCAGGATCCTGTAAGGAGGGATCCTGGTCATCTCCCCTGCTGCAGGCTGTCAGCATGAAGGTGGAGGGGGTGGCTGGGGGTCTGTGGCTGCCAGCAAGTGTGTGCAGGGGGGCTGCCATGAGTATTGGGGCACCTGATGTATCTCTTGGGACATGCCAGCAGGATTGTCACAGAGCTGGCATGAGAGATTTTGTGATAGCTACACCATGCAGGAGGGGACTCTTTGGACTTTGAGGCCACTCTTGGAGGCTGCTCTGTGAGGTACACCCTGTGGATCTAACTCCTTTAGGATATTTTTATATAGTCCTAACACATGATGTTGCAAGGATATTAAGGAGAGTCTTTGTGTGTTACCAGCAGCTTGTGTGGGGGTGCAGGTGGAGTACTACATGTACAAACCCTCACATGAAGGAAATGGTGACATTTTCCTTTACCTTGGCTATGGGTCTTCTGTGACCTCCTGGCTACATTCAGTACTTGTTTTGTACGTGAATGACCAGACTTACCTCTGGTGGGAATGAGAAACGTAGAGTGTCATGGAAGGGGATGTTATCTATGTGCACTTCATTTTTTGGAAAGCTTTCATAAGGGATTATGTGCTCTTGTTTGAGAAATGTAGTTTCTTTATCACAATTTGCATTCAGAGAGGAGTGAAAGGAAAGGGCATGTGTGGGACCTGCTCTGTCACAACTTTTTCCTCTTTCCGCTTGACTGCTGCTCAGATGAGATGTCTTGGTGTGGATATCATGGCCATGAAAGGCAATGGAAAGCACTGAGGTCTGTAGGCCAACCTCTCAGTAAGCTCATCACCATCCACACACCCTGCTTTAAAATGTATTTTCCATCTGCTTAGAGCACTCCAAATAACTAGGATGACAAGACAAATTTTACAAAGAGAAGGTAAAGTGCTAAGGATATTAAAGGTAAGGTCCATGGCCATTGTGTGTGTTGGTGCATAAAATGGTGAAGTGCTTTGAAAAAGGACCTGAGCTTGTTAAAGCAGACATGCAACACTTCCAAGATGATGGTTCACTGTCACTGTAATGTCTGTCTTGTTGCTGTGTGCCTCCCCCAAAAGTCCCAGTGTGAGTCTTGGCAATATTTCGACCCAAAGGAGCAGCAAAGAAAAACACTGATGGAAATTGTAGCCATGACAGAGCTGTCTCTAAGCTCTCCACTCCAATGCAATGTACAACCTTTCTCATTGACTTAGAATGAAATACTGCACCGCTCCTGCTATGTTTCAGCTGAAGTTAACGCTTCCTGAGGAATGCACATTAGCTATTCCAGATGTACGGAGCTGACTGTAATGTCGTTATGGCCCCTGCAAAATAGAACCACCCACACCATTGCCAATTTCGTCTTGTGACTGTGATTATATCCAAAACAAGGGCTGGTGTGAGCTGAGCTCTGTATTTAATTCTTATATTGTAATACTGTGGTTAGAGGCAGCCAAACAGGCCTCCAGCCAGTGGTAACTGAAGCAAGGGGAGCTCTTGGTTTGACTCCAGTGAACGTTGAAATTGATTGGTTGGTAGCTTAGGTTTAGAATTGTTTTGGGAGCTCGTAAACAATTATTAATGAGGATGGAATAGCAAAACCCAGTCATTTGGGGGTTCCGTACTGGTTTCCCTCCTTGCTCTCATTTTTGGTAGTCTGTGGTGAAGAGCATCTATGAAGTAGCTTGTTTTAAGAGTTTGCCACAGCGGAAGGCTACGTGGAGTTTTACTTTTGGTCAGACGGTTTGTGCTGCTGCTGGTAGGTTTTTGGATGGGTCTAATTTTTTCCGTCATTTTTTCCTGAGAGATTTGTGACTGTTTTCATTGTGCACCTGCGCATTTTTGCAAGTGGGGAGTCTTGGCCATTAGCTTTCAGGAGTTACATATTCACACCTGCCAGTTGGGGCCCACTCTGGTAGTGACTAATTCTGTATGTAAAACACCTCACCTGTAGGAACAGGTATTTATGCTTCAAGAAATGCATGCTCACCAGTGGCGTAGGAGTGAGAGGAGACTAGCTCCTGGTATGCCTGCTTTTCCACCTTCATTTCCTGGAACTGCCCAAAGGAGCTGGAGAGTTTGCTCTGAAAACCAGCTCCTGGCTGGTAAGATTTCAGGCACTTCCCCTGCAGTGTTAATTAGACCTCTTTTTCCCCTCCTATGGTTTTATAGCCTTTCAGGGCCCTGTCAGCCTTCCTCTCAGGACAGTGCTGTGTCATTCTTTTTGCAGATCATTTTGAACTCCATGCACAAGTACCAGCCAAGGGTCCACATCATTAAGAAGAAGGATCACACGGCTTCTTTGCTCAATCTGAAATCAGAAGAGTTCAGGACATTCATCTTTCCAGAGACAGTTTTTACTGCTGTTACTGCCTACCAGAATCAACTGGTGAGTAGAGCTGCTAATTTCCATGGATGAAACTAGATCCCACCCTGCTGAAAACTCCCTCCTGCCCAATCTAAACTAGAAAATGTCAGCCATAACCTACCCTTCCATGCCAATCTTATTCACATTCATGAGTAATTCCTGAATATACAGTAGTACTACAGACTTCAAAGAGCCATAAGGATTATTCATGAGAGTAAAAATGACACGTAAGAGGCTTTCTTTTGTCTTCCCTTCTGTCTATACAAAGCTGCTTGTATATTAACATTTAGTCATTTTCTAATTATAGCTCATTAAAGAACTGTTCTTATTTGCAGAGATCTTGTATGCCACAAGCTATGAGCTGAAAGAGATTCTGGTTTGCACATGATGATTTCATGGGCTTAAAAAGTTGACTAATTAAGCTGTAAGACTCAAACGTAAGGAAAATCACTTAGAGATATGCTTTTCAGAGGCTGCCCAGATTACATCCAGATGTTTGAATTTCAATTTGCATGCCAGTGAATAATATACACAAAATGGAGAAGATCATAACAATGGATTGCTAATGAGTAATTTTAGGAAGTCTATAAACAATCAGAGAACAGAGGCTCTGCTTGATGGTGGATTGGGCTTTAATATTTAAGTCAGTGGAAATATGTCGTTGCCTTCAGTGTGATTCAGAGCATGCTTTAAGGGCTTACTGACTATGGTACTTCAAAAAAACCCACCTATTTCTCTCCGTAGTTCCCTCAAGTTAAGAAAAATATAGGGCCTGTCCAAATATGTGGGCAGGCAGCACCACAGAGTCAATGTACCTGCTGGATTATTTAAAGAAGTTGGCGTTTCTTAATATGAAGCAAAAGTAATTAAATTTGAAATGTTATGAATAAAGCTGAACTACTGCATAGGGGGCCAAGGAAGCTCTGAAGATAGTATTAGTAGTATTAAGTCAGTCCTTATGACAGACCCCACATCCTGCTTTAAGGCTTTAATGTATTGATTTAGACTCAGATTGTATCTGAATGCCATAGAAAACACACTCAGCACCTGGCAATCTCAAGAAAATAATGTTTGGACAGGCAGTTAGATTTTTCCATGTAACTTTCTTTAGAAACCAGCAAAATAGTAACAGGCACAAAACCAGCTAAACCCGGAATTTATTTCTGTAGGATGAATTTGTGTCTACCGATGATATTTACACTAGAGATGTTTCTAAACTAACCTTCCCAAAGCACATACATTGAGTCCTGGAAAATTTCTCAATGGAACATCTCCGGAACCCCTAGAGGTTGATGTTGTCATTTTATTTATGACTAATGAAAATGGAGCCTTTTTTCATTTTTGCCATTTCTTTCAGAACTGTTTTAAGGAGGGATTGATTACATTTCTGGAGGTTATTAGATAAAAGCTAAATACATTACACTTTCAACAAACTATCTCATAATTTAAGATTTAAAGGGCATGCATTTATTTAAACAGTCAAACCACTGCCACAGAGTTGAATTGTAGGTCAGATTTCATTTTAAAATGCTTTCTAGCAGATGTTCTCTGATTGTTTGTGAGACAGTCTCTCAGGAAAAATATGGCCATAAATGATTGTGAGTCTCATCTGGCTTTGGTGGATACAAAAAGTTTCTCCTGTGATGTCATACCAAAACTTTAATATCAGGAAGATGGAAGTTTGATTGGTGAAAATACGCTCAGGAGATGAATAGACATCCTTATTGTTCTGTAGTGCAGTTGGCTTGGTGTGTCAGTGATCTCAGTCAGTGGAACTAGTCAGAGCTTGTATTTTTAAAGGTGGTTTTCAAAATGCTGCCATAAAAATGTTCTCTGGACATGAGGCACTGACTCGCCACTCTGCAACATCACCATGAGCTGAGGGCTTATGGATATCTCGGAAGTAGAATGAGTCAATAACTAACCTTCTGAGTTGTTTCAAGGTCCTTGTGGCAAGACTTCAGGGTTGTTTCCACCAGTTGTTCCTGAGCAATGAGACAGCTTCAAACCCTCGACCAGCACTCAGGTCCATGGGGTTTGACCACTGGCAGACTGTTAATTAAAAACTCAGAATTTGCCTTTGTCAGCATGTCCCTTTCTCTCCGTGTTTTCCTCACAGAAGAACTCTTCTCAGAATTAAAAGTTGGGTCCAGTTGTCCTCTTTTTTTTTTTAATTTCTTTTTTACTTCGAGGGAGAAGCTACCCCATTTTGAAATATATTTGTTTGATGAGAGCGTTTCATTGTTTGAGGATTTGGAAAAGATCCTTTTTTTTTTTTCCCCCTGAGTCTTGAGGTCCAGTTATTAAAAATGAAGTTGTAGCCTCTTTGATACAGGCTTTTTTTTTTTTTTTTTTTTTTGAGGGAAGTCAGGCTGACAAAGCCCCTTAATATGAAATGTTGAGAGCTGTTGATTTTCATGCTAGAGTTGGTGGCATTCACTGCCTTGCAGGATGGGACCTCATCAAGGTCTAACTTCCACTTACAATTTTACTTTTAGCTCTTGGAAGAAGCATGGCTGGAAAATCCAAATATTACAATGATGTCTCAGGTTTTATTCACCAAATCGAGACTGGTTGGATAGATAGAAAATTTTACAAGGACAATGGTGCATTTCTTTTCCTGGTCATCAAAAAAGCATATTGAAAGCCAGCACCATATGTCTGAAAAGTTTCACTGCAAAGTTAAGGGGAGCTCAGATGCTTTGGGGCAGGAGGGATTCCTGGTCAATGGGTTCTCTGTCAAAATGGAAAGGGTGACTGAATGACTGGGCAGGTTTATAGCTACCTTTGAAGAAGGGAGAAAAGTTTTTATTCATGATCTGTGTTTTTTCAAGACTGTGATAGTTTCAGTGGGGTTACTCCTTCAATGCAGGCACTGTCACTTTAAATCTGAGTTCTCCCCACATTTTTCCTTCCATTCCTCAGCCTCTTTTCATGCAAAACCAGTTAAACTGCCCCTGTGTGGTGGCTGGTAGGCCTGGCTGAGAACATTTCCATCCCAGTAAAAGAAAAGGTTGTGCTGAACTGAAGCCATGGCTTCAGGTCCTTTGGGCTTGTGCTGGCTGATGTGCAGCTCCACCAAGCAGGCTCAGCTGTTAGCAGGGTGATTTGTACTGCTTGTGGAAGAGACAACCTGATTGATGCTGTTAAAGTATTTGGAAGCTGTAATACTGTACGTGGGTGGGTTCCTCCTGCTCCAGGCAACAGGAAGGCTGAGCCTGCTGTGCCCTTTGGTCTTTCCACTGCCATATGTGCAGTACACCCTGGTTTGCCTCCTCAGCTTTGCAGTGTCTCAGGAGCAGCACACATGCACACGCACGGGGCACGCGGATAAAATTAGCAGTGAGGTCACAGGGGATGGATTGGTTAACACTTTGTAGGCTGCAGTACCTTAACACTATATTCATGTAATGTTGCTCTTTTCTGTGTTTCCAGATAACCAAGTTGAAAATTGACAGCAACCCTTTTGCTAAAGGATTCCGTGACTCTTCCAGACTCACTGATATTGAGAGGTAATGGGGACTTTCTGTTTACTTTCCATGCAGATAAGATAAAGAGAAGAGAGAGTTTGTAAGGAAAGCATCCTTTCAACTCCTGAGAACCTGAGCATTTTAATGTTATCTTACTGCGTATAGTAAGACTCCTCCACATCCTTTAAAAATACTTATAAACTTCATGAAGAAAGAGCTGTTTTGAGTTTTGACATCTGTTCCAGTTGGGGCCGATATATTCGTCTTCCTCAGGGGGTTTCTTGAAGGGGGAAGAGGGTCAGTTTTACAACTTCAGAATGCAAAGCCTTTTTCTTATCATGCCATTTAATCCTGTTGAGGGCTGTGAATTGGGTCAATGGGAAACAAGGGCAGTGGTCCTGTGAAAAATGTCTTTACAGCTCCCCACTGCTCAACATAGTGGAAAAGAGAGATGATAGTTCCCAAAATTCGCTTCAGCAGTCCCAGACACCGAATTGGCAATTACTGGCATCAGGATGACTCCCATAACTCCCACTCTAACAACAAAGATGCCATTTTTGTTTCACCAAAGTTGTATTACAAGCTGCATCAGGGGAAAGCTTTATCTGGAAACTGTTTTGTGTGTGTACAGCTCATTACAAGCAACTGTGCCATAGGGACAGAAGCATTAACCCACAGCTGAGTTAGAAATAAACTTCAATCTCTTGGTAGCTTTCCAGCACATCACATTTTTATGATATCGTGTCAAATAGCTTGGCGAATGAAGCAAATTAAGCTGCCTGTGTCCTGTAAGCTGGAAGAGAACTCGATGGAGATGGATATAGCACATCCAATTTTTCCTATGAGCATTTTCCTATACAATCATGAAAGAAAGTTTGGAGAGGCCAAGCCTCTTCAGGCTCCTATGTGGGGATATCCAGATGCATCTGTGAATAATTTTTCACAGGTGCATACAGAGGACAAACTGCTCAATGGAGTCATAGCCACAGAGCTAGAGAAAGCCTTCACAGCAGTTCAAAAGTATATCTATCAAAGCAGGCCCATGGATGGGAAATAGTGGTATCCTTTACACCTTACTAGTGACTGGATCATTAGTGATCTGTTGAGTAAATGGGTAAAAAACCAGTAATTTGGGGAAAGAAAGCTTGTAGGCTGCAGTACACTAGCAAAGTTGTTGAAAATTGTTTCTTAAGTAAAAGCCTTCATTGAAAATGAAAACAAACAAAAAAAAAGGGCAAATTGAATAAAAATAGCACAGTTTACTGTATTAACAGAATAGTGAGGTAAACAACATCCAAAGCTCAGTTTTGTATGCAATAAGTAGTCAAGGGAGGAGCTGGTGGAAGAGGTTTCCTTGTTTTACAGACAGGAGACATCTAACAACACAGCTTTGCAAGGGCGGAAAGAGTCTGAACAGATAAGCTGGGAGAAAAACTTAGTTACCTCTGTGCGGGTGAACTGACTATCGTGGTGCTGGATATGAAGGGAATTTTTCCAAGAGGACATCTTATTATAACAGCACATGGCATGGAGTCAGAAAAGCTGAGCATAAGCTGCAGTGCCCTTTTGTTTATTGATAAGTGTAAGAATAGAGCCAGAGACAGGCAGCCAAGCCCAGGCACAAATGTTGCCGTGGAAGATAAGGCAGACAAATGTGAAGCCTACAATAAATACAAGAAACAGAATGTGAAAACTATTAAAGTTACATTAAAACTCTGGATTTGAGAGCCCAAGTTTGGATCAGGTCTGATTTTGACTTAAATTAGTAAGCTTAGCCCTGATTGCTATTACAATAGTATTTAAAAATACAAAACCTGCTGCACAACACATCAAGTCATGAGATAGTAACAGTGTAACAGCAAGTCAGCTGGTAAGAGACCATTTGGGAATTGCCAAAGTTATACAAATGGTCCAGAAATATGAAGGGGTTTGTTTGGTTCTGGCATTAAAATATTCAGGCAGATAAGGACATCATTCTCTAAGTGCCCACTGGTTCTATATATTTCAACTTAGCACCAGCAAAATTGCTTAAAGAAATCTGAAAAAAAGCAAAGGAAATAGCAAAGTGAGGTATAACAACAGGAGGAATTTCTTTCTTGATGTCCATTGCAACATGAATCGCAAATAGATGAATGTTGAATAGTACAGCATGACTCTTGCTCAGTCTAGTTGGAAACTATAAGATCACTGCTGGAGAAAAATACTTACTTGCCAGGGAAAAGACTATGAAGGCCAAATGGACTCCTGCACAGCTCTTGAAAATTGAGTAGTTATCTAGGAGCTGTGAAAATACTTTCCCTGCAGTGCTCCCTAAGCAGGCGTGCACACAGCACTTGCGTGTGTAATCTCCAGTGTGGCGTGGTGATCCTAATGCATCCCGTAAAGCATCCCGTGATGTGGGGGCCAAGACACCACTCATTTATCCTCAGTTCCAGCTTTTCCAAATGACCTAAGTAGTGTGAAAGCATACAGAGCTTTGTATTTCATTTCCAGGTATTTAAGCCTGCTTTTTCCTAAACAGCCTTTGGGGAGGGAAACAAATCAGATCAATTGATCTTTAGAGACCTAAAGAAATTAAATTAGTCTGGAGTCAGTTACTGCACTAAACCATCCAGTAATTGGATTGCTTCTTGTAACTGATTGAAAACAGCCTCTATCTGTAACAATATAGGGAGCTTTTCTTTATAGTAGATCTGAGAGAAAAACACATCTTTTTATGACATGATGACAGAAATTGCACTTTTTTAACCTAATTGAATATGATTTTATAAATATGTGACTTTAACGATTTCAGGCTTCCCATTCTAGATTTACGATCCTTATGTAAGAAATTGAAGCTGCAAATGCCTTTAGGATTAAACCTGTGGGCATTGTATGTGTTGGAGTTGAAACAATATATACAAAGATAGTGAAATTTGCACAACAGTAGAGGAGGTAGGCAACAGCAAAATTTTGAAATGCCCTGTGTTTTCTTTTGTTCCTGTCTAAATACCATAGAATGGTTTCCTTGTCCTCATAGCTATATGCAAACCTTTTAACTATTGAAAAAATCCTTGGTGAGTTTGGTATACACCGAATTTTTAGTAGGATGCAAGGTTCCTTTCACAACCAACCCTTTCCCTACATTATTTGTGGTAATTTATTTATAGCAATGGGGCAGACTTTATCTGGGGCTACTGTGATTTAGATAAGTTTCTGACTCACCTTTTGATCTTTTTACATGGTATTTACATCTCCTCTACTGCAAAAAGGCTCCCACAGTGGCTGTGAATGAAAAAATTGAACATTTAACAGCAATTAGCAGAACATGGAGCTTAGCATACTGTGGTGCTGCCTATGGGATGCCAAATGCAGTAATGAGGCATTTCTGCTGAAGAAAAAACTGCCAAAGGCAGAAAGGATGCAGTGGCAGAACCCAACAGATGAATTTTTTTAACCTTGATTCTGAATTCATCTTTTTGAGTAGTTTCGAAGAATTAGCCTGTTAAAAATAAATAGATAAATAAACCCATCATAATTACACATATCATTCGAAAAATTCAGTGAAAAAGGTGATAATTTCAAGAGCAGGAGCCAAGTATGTGATAGGCAAATTCAGGGTGTGGATTTTTAACTATTAAGGAGAGAGTTAAATGAGTATACCCATCTACACAAGTCCAGTAATGCTTCTGGGATACTTCAAGAGGAAATATGGAAAAGTATGGTTGCACACCCAAGTAATTTTTAGGCAGAGAAGGGAAGGATAGGGGCATGGGGAAGTAATAGAGCAGCATCCCAACTGGATTTGCATGGTAATAAAATTCCAGATTTTCCCCTGAGGAGCTTCATCTCTGAGATGTGGGAATACATCATGCTGGCTTACAAGGCTGTAAACAAAGTTCATGCTAATGCCTGGATACGGGCACTTCCCTGCTGAAGGATCAGTCAAAGCCACGTGCTCAGTGATGGGCTGTGTGCAGCCGTCCTCTCTCTCATCCCTTCCCTGCTCACCCCACAGAGCTGCCTTCTTCCCCATTCCTACTGCCTACTGCTGGTCCAGAAGAACTTCCTGGACTCTTGAAAGTCCCCTACAAACAGCCAGAAATATATACATGCTCTATGACCTAGCTGCAACTAGCTGGTTAAGTAGGGCTTTGTCATAGTTCTCCAACAAGTCAAACTCCCAGCTGATCTTTTATTCTCACCTAGTTGTCAGTCTGTGAATGTCAGCAACCAGCCATGAGATATCATCTCTGATGTTGAGGTTCAGAGAAGAGAAGAAGTCCTGAATTTAGGGAGAAATACCAGGGACTCTGGTGCCTAAATGCCTGGTATCTAGTGCCATTTCAGATGTTGCTGAGGTCACTCCAGCCTTCAGCTTCTGCTCCAGGTGGGTGGGTGGAATGTCTGTATTTTCTGCATCATCCCTTCCAGAACACTGCAGGTGGCTTGGATGCCTTAGTAAATCTTGAAAGCACTACCTGCCTGTGTTTAAACACCTGAATTATTCCCTTCAAATCTGGTTCCTCTGACTCTGCTTGTTGTTAGCCAGGCAACTGTGCCTTTTCACCCAGCAGAAAGCTTCCTGTGCCAGTTAAATCCTCTTTAGTTCCCAAGTTTTTAAGCACTCATACTTTGGCTCATTTTCACTTAGATTTTCTGTTATCTAGCTTCTTACTTGTGCAAAATGGTATAAAAATATTATTCCAGTAGTTTCCACTCACCTCATGCAGATGTAGTGTGTGCATAAGGGGAGGGGATGATGTCAAATTAGGTCTATGGTTTCCACCCCAGAGGAGGTTTTCCAGGGACTTCCCCCAGTAGTGCTCTTCTCACAGTAGTGCTCTGTCCTCATCTCTTATGCTGTGCCTACAGTCAGAAAGAAATGGTTGCTCCACTGAGTGAAGTGGAGCTCCATGGGGCTGGCTATGTAAGATAGTTTTCTCATTTTTATTTGCAATTGAGAGAAGTAGGGTGAATATATTGATAACTTCGTGCCTCTTCTTCATAAATGTCATTACTTTTCCCATGCCATGGCTTCAGCCAGGCTTTGTCACATCCATGTATATTACAGCTCTTCTACAACTGCTGGATTTTTACTGAGAGGGTGACAGTAAACATCATTGTGGAGGTACACTTTTTCTTCTACAGTCATCAAACCCCATATTTTTCATAATTTAAGACTAGTTTCTCTTCTTTTTTTGTATATATTCTTGCAGTAATGCATCCATCCAACAGTTGCCCTGTAGTTTTGACTTTGGGTGAAAATGTTTTGGGGCTGTGGATTAGCTTTTGGGCCAGGTCACATGAGCCACTGTAGCCTGTAGGTCTTGTTTTGTCCCTGGTTGGTTCAGATTTAATCTAAGCAGTGGAACAGAACCACTTTGTTCTGCTCAATGATTTGGTCCATACCATGGACCATCCACAACCTGAATTATGTTCCTATGGTCAGCCTCTAATATTCATCTACCAGTGTAAGAGCAAATATATGTAGAAAATTAATACATTTGTATGTTTGTGCCTATGCAAAATAGCAAATAAAAGCCACAGGAATGTAAAGGCTGAGTGATATCTGGACAGTGGTTCTGACAGCATAAGTTGTTCACTCACAGCTGCTGTTACAGAAACGTATTTGTTCTTCCTTCTATGTTGTTTTGGTTTTTTGGGAGGTGAGTGGTTTTTGTTGGTTTTTTGGGGGAGTTTTGTTCATTGGTTGGTCTTTTTGTTTGGGTTTTTTTTTTTTTTTTACAGACTTGTTTTTAGCACTTGTGTCTTGGACAAATTAGTCATCTTTTCCCTTAAAAAAAAGTTCTACTACAGTGCAACTTCCGACAAGTTTATTTTTGTGCCTTCTCAGCCCATTTATTCCATCTGTCTTCACCTCACCTCACTTCTGACGTCTTCTGTTATCTGGGCTTTCTTCCAAACATACTAACTGGCAGCTACAAAAAAAGGAAACCTTTGAAATGCAGAACTAAAGAAGTCATTCAGGCTGCAAACTGATAATTCATACACTTTATATCCTGTTCTGTATTTTTCTTTGTGTTGGACTGAATGGCCAAGCAAAACACAATTGTCAGTTTTACTATTTTATTATTTTCCTTCTTCTTCTTTTTTTTTTTAATTGACGTTGCCTTTCCTTGCAAAGAAAAAGCAAAAAAAATAGAAAAAAGCAAACCTCACGACACCAGGAACAGGGAGCAGATTCTGGGGATATCCTTACCTTTCTGCATATCCAGCACTTGGATAGCAAGGGGTAAAAAAAAGAGGTTAATACTAACAGACTGTTCAGCTCTGCTCTGAAATTTTTACGTCTTGTAGCCAGTCCTGAAACAGTAACTTATGCAGAAGACACAAGTTCAGAGTGCCTGGCTCAGCCCCTTGCTCTTTTTCACTTTAGCATGTTGTCTTCAAACAAGCTGGAACCTGGCTCCCACTGGAAGGGATGGCTGCCCCTTACACCACACTTCATCCTCTTTGTAGCCATGGTACAGATCTAAGATAGATACTGGATGCCCTGGCTCCAGCAAGCTAATTCTGAATCAGCTTTTCTGGCACCTTCACCAACGCTAAATATATTGTTTTAAACATTCTTGTCCCAAATGGAGAAGGTAGGCTTCCCATCTCCATTTCCTTTCTGCCAAATTCAGAATCATGGTCGTGGTGATCACCAGGCTGCTGTGCATGCACAGCTGAAGTAGAGTAATAGCAAAAGGAGCAGAAAAAATGACATCAGAGATGCCTGCTCCCACCTACAAAGAAGCCCTGTTCTTTCATCTTGATTAAAGATCCTGCTCAAGGTACTCTGGGACTTTATCGTCTCCTGAGAGAATTTCTATAATCTGGATTGACAGCAAAAGAAAGTGAGCACCCTCCCACAGAGCCTCAGCTCCTTACCAAGCCAGCTCTATTTTCTGCTGTCTTCTAGCTCAAATCCATGGCAAATCTTGGGTTTGGTCTGTAAAGTGTTAGTGAATCATTTGTCAGCTACATCAGGATCTTCCTATCTTCTTTTGATCCTCTGAGACTACTCTGTACATAGCAGGCCACTGCTAACTAAACAAAGCCAAGGACTCAGCTTGGAGCTGCACGACGTAAAGCATCCTTAGCTGGAAGTTTTGGAATCAGTTGTCAGCAGGGGCAAGAGTGAAATGTTCAATCAAGAGGTTAGAACCTGCAGAATAGCAAGATGTTCCATGTGCACCCTAAACACTTTACAATTGATGAATTCTCTCAGCCTTTTGCATGCTTTGATCTTAGGTTCAAATTTTGCTGTTTTATTCCTCCGACAAAGGAGAGAAGTGCTTCATTCATAATAAGGTTTATTGACAGGGCTGGGCTCAAAGTGTGCTTCTACTGGCATGCAGATTATTGGGATCAGCCTGTGCTCCTTTTCCTATTATCTCTCTTCATATTTGTCCTTCCTCAGCATGTCCTCTGTGGGTGTGCTTGCCAATACGAGCTTAGTTTTTTCCTTTCCATTTGGCATGTGGATCCTTTTTCTCAAGCAGCTTCCGTCCCTACCTTGCTCTTCTCCAGCCTGTCATCTCCTACTATTATCCAGTTGTACACATTGCACAGCTTAATCATAGTAATATATTGTGTGTATGTGAGTGCTTCTACCCCTCCTCTGGGTATTTCCAAGATACCTGTGAGTTGAAGAACAGTGTGGAAGACTTGAAACTTGTTGGTAGACCACACAAAAATATTTGACAGAAAGAAGGCATCTTTCCTTTATTCAATTGGCAGCTTTTGATCTCTCAGAACAAAGTTTAATGCTCATTTCCTGCTAATAGAAGAATATGTGGAGTTCTAAGACACATTAAAAGGTAAAAATTCTTAGGTCCCAGTATTAGATAACAAGTCTCTGATCACAAAAAAATAAACAGAAGGACAGAAGTTGAATATTGAGTAAGTGGAAGTCACTTGGTTTTTCAGAGTACTGTGGAACAGTGCTGAAAAATATGCAAAAACAGCTTTAAAAAACCCACCATACACTTTACTTGCTGTTTTTTGAAATTGAGCATAGAATCATAAAGTGGCAAATACTGATTTATCATTCAGTAATTTATAAAATTATTTCCATAAATCCTTTGAACCACATTGAGGTATCTGATGTTGCATACAGAATTATGAAGCCAAAGGTAATAATGTCTTTTCCATCTAGTAGTGTTATTGTAATATTTTGGGGCTTGAAAAAAATGTATTGTATTAATCCACTCTCCAGGGCCATATTTATCCATATCCAGGGCCATATTAATCCACTCTCCCACCATATTTGGGATAACCTAAACAGTTCATACTTCCATAAAGAGAATTATCAGAAAGATTTTGAGATTTAAGTCCTTTTGTAGCCAGTGGAAAAAAGGGTATAAGAAGTATTCTGTGTTCCAGATTGCCAGCTTTGTTCCTGCATTTTGAACAAGATTTCACAGGCACTTAAGTCTTGTTGTTAAAGTTTTGCTTCGTCCTACATATCTGCATTGGAGTAAGTCCTACGGCACTTCTGTCTTTAAAGGGTGGAGGAGGTTAGTCTCCTCTTTCCAACCTATGTGGCAAACTCCAAATGTTTTCATAGGTTAAATGAGTTGCAATTGCTGTCTTCCCTATCCAGACTCCAAGTGATGTTCTCTGAGAATGGAATATTGCAGCATGGTGCAGAGGCCACCAGCCCTTTCCTTTGAAACACAAAGGGAAGGAAAGAAATCTAAGTGCAGACTTCTGCTCTTTTTCTTCTGTATTTCTAAGTGGAAGAAACAGTGCTTGAAGGGTAACTCAGACATATGCTTTAGGAGCAGAGAAAATACACTACCTTTTTTCCTGTTTCCTTTTGCACACTTAGATGCGCTCAGCCTTTTGCATTTTGTAGGTCTGTTTGGAGGTTTATATGCAGAAATATGCATATAAAGAGGGGCCACCTGAAGACTGTGGGGGCAGGTGCCTAAATTCTGGTGTGAATCTCAGCTCTTTGCACTCACGATGAGAATCACAGCCTCAACCTCTAAAATGAAAATTCACGAGGTGTTTTGTGATTAAAGCATAAACAACCAATGTGGTTAGTCAAGACAAGCTCAAACAGTTTTGAATCTTAAATCCCAGCTGCACAAAAGGAACTGTTTCTGTGAGATTAATTGCTTTCTCTGATCCAAGTTTTCATGTTAGACCATTCCCTCTGCCATAAAAACCTTTGCCTCTTGTGCCGATGAATGAGATTAATCTTCCAAAACCTTTTGCATACTATCTGCAACACTACATCATAAAATAAATAAATAAACCTACCACATAGTTCCCTGCTTTCAAACTTTGCAGATTCAGGGTTCACTAAGAAGTCATCTCTCTTTTTCCTTTAAAAGAAGACAACCGTATAGAATAATAGAGTTCTCTGTCTAGCATACAAACCCATCTGGAAAGAATTTAGTCTGCAATAATTGTGGGCATTTGATTTAGCTTTAAATCCCTGTAGGTAATTCAAATGTAAATTTATTGGGGTGAGTTTATCCCCAAGCCGCCATTGGATCCAACATTTTAGAGGTGAAATTGGCCCACTGCGCTAAAACTAGAGCCTGCATTGTTTCTGTTGCATCAGGATATTATTACATGCTGCAATCTCTGTCACTATAAGCAGAACCTTACTCAAATTAAAGTCAATAGAGACAATACAGACAATCACCTGTATCAAATTTATTTTTCCGACCTTTATAGACTAGTAATTCTGTGATCATGAATGTGTTTATATACCAATATCTAAATCACTCGGACAACACTGGTCTAATTTGTTATTCTGCTATGCTGTACTTACATGAAATAGTCCTTTTGGTCAAGTAAAATTCTTTGCACTTCACATTCAGCTTCAGAAGAAAGCCTAATGTTTCAAGAGGCATTCAGCACATAATGTAAACAATGCCATCTGTCTTTTTCTTTGGAAAATCTTCTTCGAGATAGCCCTGATATGCCTACTGTTTTCAATCACTTAAAAGGCAGTAATCCAATTATATCATCCTCTATGTAGGAGCTGCCATTGCTTTCAGTCCACTTCCAATCCTGACACAAGTAAATCACTTTGATAAGATCCTCTTTTTATTTTTTTTTTTCTGAGGACACTAGCATAAGTAATGATGCCAGTGATAGACCAAGGACAAAATGACCATAATGGACTTTCTGTAGGAAAGGAAAACATGTGCCATTGTGATTTATCATGTTGCTTGAAAAATATTTTTCCTTGGAATTTCTGGAACAGACATACTCTCTAAGCAAAGGGCATTAGCAAGTATGAATAGACAAATGGTAAATTCAGACAAAACCTTCATCAAGCAGCAGATTTAAACAACTATTGCTACTTAGATTTTTTTTTAAACAGGAACAGAAGGCCAAAGCCATTTTGGAAATGTGCCGAGGTCATTTTCATCTTTGGTATAATGCCACCTACTTACATGGAAATGCTCTGGGAATGTGCAAGGTTGGATCTTCCTTACAAACTAGTAAGGCTTATCATGCAGATATGCCTTCCTTCTATTTAAAAATGATTTGGGTGACTTCAGCTTTGTGCTAGCAGCAAGGCAGGGGCCTGGCAGGCACGTCTAACCTCCCAGAATAGACGTGGCATGAGATCGGCAGTGTCTGTAGACTTCCTGCTACGAGCTGCCCTTGACTCTGATGCTGAGAGAGCATGGTCAGAGCTGAGCTGTCTCTGGACACACCTGTCTTTGACCCTGCTTCCAGAAAAAGGGGAGAGCAAATGAGGCGGTCATGTGCGATGCAAAAGCTTGTTTGAAAGGAGCTGGACCACAGGTGTCTCTTTGAACCCAGGCTCATCACTCAGCAGAAATAACTGCAGAGTTTGCATTTTCAAATTTATGAAGAGTGCTGGTCTTATATTCACTGCCTGAGACCACATCCAGGAAACACAGTAGGAAGTTCACTCCACTTTGCTGGAGAAGCTGGTGAGAGATGATCAGCAATATTAAAAAAATCGCAGGCCAAATCTGGCATTTCCAATGTCATGCTATGAGGTAAGTCTTTTGTTAAGAAATTTTCAAGAATCTGTGTGAGAAAGCTGTGATCTGGACAGGAAAAGGCACTGTATTTACCTTAATGGATTAGGATTGTGTTTAGGATGGTATTGATACTCTAGGTTATTTCCTTTTACAGAGAAAGTGTGGAGAGCCTTATCCAAAAGCATTCCTATGCCCGATCCCCCATTCGGACCTATGGAGGAGAAGATGATCTCGGTGATGACAGCCAGGCAACACAAAGCAGAGGTAGGAAAACGTGCTCATGATGTAAACTGGTGTGACCCAGTTATGCCTGAGAAAAGCAGGACCACAGGCAGTACCGTGGTACCCTAAAGTATTGCTCTGGTGTGTCTCTCTGCCATGAAGTCCTATAATGAAGAAGAATACTTGTTACCTTTTGGCTCTTTGGGACATCTGATATGCCCATGGCACTGGTGTGGATGATTCAATTCAGGAGGCAGTTCTAGAGGCAACCATATAGTCTTTGCCATCAGAAGAGAATTAGTTCTGCTTCCTCTTCAAAATGTCTGCAAACCAGACAACTTCATTACTGTGGTGCTGAGAACAAGTTAACACTCCCAGTCTTTTGGCAGGATTTTCTAGCTGGGCTCCACACTGTTTGTAAAGTACCATGTAGGTGTGCCACTTGCTGCCCCTTCAGCCTTCTGTGAACAGAGGACTTAGTTCTAACCATCTTCAACCAGCCTGTGGTTAACGCACTTTGCCTCCTCAGGAAGAAAATTTGGTAGCTCCCTGAAAAATTGATGTTTAATTGTTATCTGCTAGTCTCTTAAAGATGCTGTTCCTGCTGAAGCAATTAGCCCCAAATGCTTTAGCAAACAGTTTGTCTGCATTAGCAGTAGCAAAAGTAGTAGCAAGACAGACTTGTTCTTTGTGGGGATACTTACTGGAGAAATTGCATCTGTCATAATTTGCCACTGGAAATAGATCTCAAACCCTTCCTGTAGGATTGCTGACTAGCATAAACTTGTGTTGCATTATACTTTGCATGTTGACTTTGTGACCTGCCTGATATGCCACAGCCACTTGAGGTAAAGCAGGTCTATCTGTCTTCCGACTGGCAGTGCCCTTGTCTTGTCCTCTAACTTCATACAGTGCTGCTAAGATAAGAGCATTATTTCTGGTCATAAGCTCTTTGGACTTGTGCAGGGAAAACACGCTTATTTTTAACCATGAGTTGCTCTTCAGCAAAATGTGATTAGGTGGCCTTGTTTTTACAGGTCTATTCTAAGAGCAGGTCCTTAGATTATGGAGTTTCTGAAGCAACTCTTCACCTGGTAGGATGCCATCCTTTCACATACTTCTGGGGGATTACCTTGCTTCATGTCAACTTAGATCCTAGGCCAGCTGTTGTTGAAGACACTATTAAATTTTCCATTGCTGGAAGTGCTCAGAGAAAAGCACCTTCTCTTCAAGAATTAAATTTCTCCCTAGCATGATGTCCTCCCTTGGGAGTGACAAAATGAACCAGGTGAATCTCAGTGTGAGAGCAGGCCATTAAATCTCTTCAGGAGAGAATCCTTAGAAAGGTGTCATAGAGGGAAATAATACTTGATTACAATGAATTTTATGTGTAATAAAAAGGTACAGTTCTGCATTTGCTCGCAATATGGCAAATGAGTAAGGGAGGAAGATTGTGAATCATGGCAAAGAACTTTTGTCTAATCTGGGAGCCATATGCTACATAGGACGTGAGCGCTCTGGGCAACCAGAGACATGCACAGAGGGTAAATCATAATGCTCTTGCACATGAGTAACTGGTACTACCTTTGTTCTCTCTCTAGGTCTAGTGTCCTTAAATAAGGAAAAGTCCTCCAAGATACAAGGAGAGAAATAATGTTCTTATTGAAATTCCACAGATATTTTTATTTCTTCCGATTTATTTAAAAAACACCTTGCATGCAAAACTGATGGATGTTCCCCCATACAAATAAGAGTTGAGAGCCACATATATACACATGGCTGGGTGGTGTGTGTTATAAGCTCTTTGAGACCTCGATTGCCTCGGAATTACTAATCTCCTTGGTGCTGGCAAAAGTGGTATGTGAGACTTTTTGGAGTACTAAGCTGCAATTAGAGACCATTGCAGTTGGAGCAGGAAAGGATGGTTGAGAAAGCTCCTCATGAAAATCATGGAATAGTTAGAGTTGGAAGGGATCTTTAAATGTCATGTAGTGCAAACCCCCTTCAATAAGCACAGGCATCTTCAACCAGATCATGTTGCTTAGAGCCCCACAGCCTAGCCTTGCATGTTTCCTGGGATGGGACATCCAGCCCCTCTCTGGCAACCTGTGCCAGTGTTTCACCACCCTCATAGTAAAAAATTTCTTCTTATATCTAGTCTAAATCTATCCACATTTAGTTTAAAGCCATTACTCCTTGACCTGTCACAACAGGTCATGCTAAAAATTTGTTCTCAGCTTTCTCACACGCCCCCCTTTAAGCACTGACAGGCTGCAATTAGGTCTCCCCAAAGCCTTCTCTTCTCAAGACTGAACAGCCCAAATTCTCTGAGCTGTTCCTTACAGAAGTGTTCCAGCCCCACGATCATTTCACAGTCATTCATGAGAAGGAATCACATACCTTACTCTGCATAAAACAAAGGAATAAATAGCAGGGATAGACTTGTAACTACTTCAGCACCCTCCCAGAGCATTCTCCTCTCAGCCAATTTCAGCCATCTAAAGATGGAAGTAGCTAACCTACAGTACTGTATTTATCCCAAGATGTCTACTTCCAAAGGAATTAACAAATAGGAAATATATAAATGCAATGAAGACTCTTTAATGCGTAAGTTCTCTGTGTGCCTGCATCCACACACAGGATTCATAGTAGCCACCTGAAACAGAGCCAAATGCAAACCTTCTGGGCAAATCCAGATTTGCATCCTGCTTTCCCTGTAGAGCAGTAATGCTCAGACACCCTCTGATTTGTCAAGGGTTTTGCTGTGGTCTGTGAGTATTGTGCCATCCTTACAGTTTGGCTCTGGATCCTAATTTCCCAGCAGTTAGGATTTGGTTCAAGTTTCCTTTGCTAAATTGGCACAATTCCTTCTTCCTGTTACTGGGCTGTTTTACATGTTTCATTAAGCAGAGGAAAAATTAATCATGATTTGAGAGTATATCCTGTAAGAGATTTATGATTTAAAAAAAAAAAATTGTCATTTTTTATTTCTGTTGTTTTTTGCTTATAGTTCTGGTTTGAGTATGTGGCTATGATTGGTTACTATACTTAATTCCAGTAAGTTTACCTTGGTGGATAGAAGTCTTCATATGTCTTCATTCTACAATTTGCATGAACCTCCCTTCTTGAATCGGATTTATTAAACTAATACCTGTTACAATATTTGCTGTCTCAGAATGTTTTGCAGTACTGAATTGAAATTATATTTCATCAAATACTCTTGTCAACAAATTTATTTTCCAAAGAAAGCTGGTCAAGTAAGAAAATACATAAGACACAAGAGTTAAGTTATTGTCTGAAGAGGAATACAAAGAGTTTATTTACAGCATTTTATTGCATTCCCCATTTCTAGAAATCAGACATATAATGATGACCAGATGCATAGAGGAACTACAGAGATGAAGGGCAAAAGAGTCATCAGGTTTGAAAATGACCATGTGTAATTATCCAAACAAATTATCATTTCCCCAAAATTTTATGGTCAACATGAAACAAGTGATTAGTTCTCATTTTAAGAAAACATTTTTCTTTTTTTTTTTAAGTTTCTTCAATCTTCAGAAAAAAAGTATTTTAAAGAGTTGGAAGATTTGTGGAAATAATTTTTGGAACTTTTCAGATTAAACAAGCCCAAAACAAACAGAACACTTCCATTTGATCAAAAGTAGGTAATTACCTTCAGAGCAAGTTCTGCATCTCTTACTATGAATTAGCACTAGTGTTGTTTATTAGAGTATTGTACACAGTTGGAAAAACAACAAATACTTTGACATTTATGTTTTTATAATTTTTTTGTTCTGTATTATAGAAAGAATCAGGTTGACTGGAAAGATGTAGTGTTGACAAGTTTTACTGGGATTAAAAAAAAAAAAAAGGAAAACTTGCAGTGCAAATTACATTCTTCTGCATTTTTGCCGTATTGAAATTTCAGGGGAAAAAAAAACCAAAACAGTTCTACTAAGGATCTGATGTAAAAATCTACAAGCATGTCTTCTAAACAGGGATGTAATGCAGTGAGCTTCCATGTCAGAGTAGATATTTCAGTATTTAGTGGCACAATTACAAGATACTTCAGTGTTTAATACCCAAAATATTCAATGTGCAAAGCTGATTTTACTGTTGAAACCACTGCAAACAGCTTCTGAAAATGGAAATTTGTCTAAGATGTAGCGATAAAGGACAACAACCATCAAATAACATTTTAAAGACAGAAGTATTTGGGAAGTATTTCCAGTGACAACCAGTCATTGAAACCAGGCTTGCTGTGAAAGACTCCTTTTCTCCCTTTTCGCTACTTTCCCAACTTTGTGTGTCACAGTGCCAATGTTAGGTATTCTTTCTCTTTGCTTGCAGGGTCAGCCTTTACAACATCTGATAACCTGTCCCTCAGTTCCTGGGTTTCCTCTTCAACCAGTTTCCCGGGATTTCAGCATCCACAGTCTTTGAGTGCCCTGGGTACCAGCACTGCATCCATAGCTACACCCATTCCTCATCCGATCCAAGGATCTCTGCCTCCGTACAGCCGCCTGGGAATGCCTCTGACACCCTCTGCTATAGCCAGCTCTATGCAAGGCAGTGGCCCCACTTTCCCATCTTTCCACATGCCAAGGTACCACCATTATTTTCAGCAGGGTCCTTATGCAGCTATCCAAGGACTGCGTCACTCCTCCGCAGTGATGACACCGTTTGTATGAGTGATGCAAGACAAGTGGAACACAAGATTTTAAATGTGCAAGTTTGCTATGAAAAATACAAGGGACCTTCCTGAAAGGCCTGTGGCAGGAGTGATGAACTCGTAATAAACCAGCTAAGAAAATGCATTGTGGATATAGATTCCTCTTTTGAGGGATCACAAGAAGAGAGCGTGCAGCTTGGAGCTGCTCACAGATCTATGCGTAACACAGCCAAAATGGATCCCAAAGTCCCCAGGATCTTTGGTGGCGTGCAGCTTGTTCCAAAGGTGCATTATACCTAGTGGAAAGAGACTATCTTTAAGCAGCAGTGTACAAACTACTTGTCTATAGGTCTTTTTTCATATGCTAGATGAATTCTGGAAAAGGCAATACTATTACTTCATCTCTTCTTGTGACTGATGAGCATCTAAACAGAAAAATGTATTGCTATAACTTTCAGCATGTTTTAGGCTATCTCAGCATACATTTGCTGAAAATGGGACAAAGTGGAGAAGACCACTGTCCTTTTCAAGACTGGCTTATATTCACCAAAACCAGTATTCCTTAGTTGCTACTATAATCACAAAGAGAACGTTATTAACAAGTCTTTCTTTCTTTGTTTCTTTCTTTCACAAAACACTTATCGGTTCCAAAAAAAGAACTGTGTTACAGGACTGTAGTAGTAATAATGTATTCTGTCCTTCAGTCTAAAAGGAAGTTTATTCTACATCCGAGGACGAGCAATTTAACTGTTGGTTAAGGTATAATGAAGAGAAATTTTGATTTGGAAAAATCTGGTACTTAAACTTAGAAACCCAAGATTTCAAATTTTAAAACAGTGCTTGTTTGCTGCTGTGCTTGCCACTGAAGACCTGTTTCTAGCTGCAAGTGTGTGCCAAGTTAACCCAGTTTCAGGCTACATCAGTCTATAGACTCTCTGGATCAAACTATAATTAATGGACTGGTATGAGTGGCATTGGAGTATCTTTCTACTTGTTCTGATTTTCTTGGGTTTGGTCATGGCTTTTATTATACAAGCTCCTTGGCCAGGAAAATGAGGGTTGTACTACCAGTTTTCCCATGTCCCACAGGAATGGTGGCGTTTTCTTAGGAAAATAACAATATGGAACTTCACACAAAATGTTTTTTAAATTCATGTTTGACTTTTTTCAGTTAGTATTTGGGGTTTTCATTCAAAGTACTGTCCTCTTTTTCTAGTACGTTGTGTCTGGTACAATGGAGGAGCTATAGAGGCATAAGAAAATAATGATGTGTCTGCAGAGAGCTTGCATGAATCCTCTGCACTGCTGGAAACAGTTCCAGTGTGATGTTAGTTTTCTGTGTGGCAAGAGCTGGGATTCCACTGTAAATAACAAGTCGACACAGAGTTTCTGTGTCGAGTTGCACCCAAGCTACAGATGGTAACATATCTACTGGCCAGAAAGAACTAGCATATATGATCTCATATATTCCAGATCTCTGTAGAGCTGGAACACAAAACAGACGTATTCCCCACTATTCTCCTCTGCTTTTGACCATTATGTGTTGGTGTCATACGCAAAAAGCAGAGAGTGGTACTCCCATCTCTGCAAAGTGCAAGGCAAGGCACATGCATTCCACAGAAAAGGATCATCATTGTGTATTTTCTAGAGGCTGAATTAGAAATCCTCTCAAGTTGGCCATTTCAATCACCTTTTCAACAGTTATCTGCAGTATCACCCTAATTCCCCATTAATCACTGTTGGACCTGCTGAAGAAAAATGACCTGGGCCAATTTGCAACTCCTGTGATCTTTATGTAAATAAAAAGGAACATTCATTTACAATGTCTGGGTTCAGACCTGCTACAAGGAGTTCCTTAAATTAACATAACAGGCCAAGCTCTGCAGAATTTAAATGGCTCAGAATCAGACACTGAATTTGTCTTGGTATACCCAAATACTAGATTTTGCTGTAGGTTCTCAGATTCACAGGAAAAGTGCATGTTGCAAGGTTGTGTCTACTTATAACTGGTTTTGCTACAAACCCTCTATTTTTCAGGAAATTAGGCGATACTGACCCTAAAGGAATGTAATTCTTCAAGTACATATGACTATAGAAACAAAAATTACAAAAGAGGTTTGGAAGAAAGTTTCCTCTTCAGTTGCTTGACTTCTGTTAGAGATGTATGAAGACCCTAGGATGACGTGCACTAAAGACTGTGGGGAAATTCTGTTTCTTTTATCTGGTTCCTTCTGCAGCTTCATTAACTTACCTGGAGTTGCAGGGGATATGGTCAAGTTCAGAATTCAAGCCAGTAGCTTTACTGATGATATTTCCATCAGGAAAGGGTCAAGTGCATAGGTAACTTTTACATGACTGCAGAAACAAGTTTGAAACAGGAGGTCTGATTTAGGCATGGTCATCATGTGACATAAAGGCTGCTCATACATGACCTTCCTTCATGAAGCTAATTCAGAGAAATAAACTCTACAATCTTTTCAGCCCTGTCCCAGTCCGTGCTCTGAGAATACCAATTTTTGGCATGCAGAAATGCCCCTGATACTGTTTCAGAGAAAATTCTCCAGGCCATTTCTGGAGAATGAAACTGGATTTTGACAACTTCATTTACAAAAATATTAACTGAAAGAAAAGTGCTTTCCACTACAAATGGAGTGGGACTCATATCTGAAAAAAATATGGCAGTAGGCTGTCTCAATATAAAAACATGATAGAGCCAACTCCTCATCCAAATTCTGTCTGATGACTTTTGTATTATAGATGATGCAGAACTATCTGCAGAAAAATCCACAGCTTGATTTTTCCAGTCAGACCAAGTCTCTCTCAGTGTGCTCATCCTGCCTTGTGTTGCTCTCTGATGGTTTCATTCCTTTGCAGCAGAAATTGATTGGGTTGCAGAATCACAGGCAGGTCCCAAGCAAGGGAATGAAGGCAGCTTGTCACAGCCTTCCCCAGGAATGAGATCCGTAGGTATGTCCATTCCTCGTATCCTCTTCTTTGCCCTCACAGACCTACTTACAAAACCAGTTGCACAGATTTGAGGTTTATGTTCACAGAGGTCACAGGACGTCCAGTGAAGAGGTTTTGCCACCTTGCAGTGTTTCTGCTCCCTCCCACTCTCACCTTCCTATGGGCCTGGGGAAGCATGGGAGTGATTCCAGGAATAAAGTTCCGGCCCAACTGAAGTCAAATGGAAATTTATTGACTGTAACGGGGGCAGGATTTCATTCCATATTGTCATCTAAAAATAAAGCCTCACAGTAAGAACAGTGACTTACATGACAGCAACAATATAGGAACACTACAGAAAAGATTAAAACCCAAGTACAAATCAGCTTTTGCACTGAACTCACAACTGGCAGAAAATGAATGCAAATTTGTAATTAACTGGTTAAAGAGTGAAATCACTTTTGCTAAAAAAAAAGAAAAAAATTAAATTATCTCTATCACTTCGACAATAACCCAGTAATTTATTTAAGGACTTGCTGTACTGCTGTCAAAATTGTATCACTTTCAAGACAGAACATCTGTTGTTGGTCGATGGTCTAGGAATGCCAAATATAATCTAGAATTTATATTCCAAATACAATTCACATTTTATATCCCATGAGAAGTGCTTTTCACCTTTATGAGCTTTTTTTCTTGGCTCAGAAAAATGGAGCTGGTTTATGTTGCTTGATTTTGTTTGGTTTTTTTTTTTTTTGGGGGGGGGGTGTTTGCCTCTTTTTAAGAGTGGAGAGAACATGCCTGAATATGCTCAAAGGGAATTATAAGATTTCCCTCAGAAGTGTTACAAGTATTTTTGTAGGTTTTTTTGAATTACTATTTTACCCATAGATCTTCAACGCCCTCCAATCTTTAATCCAACAAAAGCATCCCATATATTAACAAAACAGGTTTGGATGTATTTGTCTGAATTTTTTTTTCTTCTGCTTTTGGGGCCCTGAGAATCTAAACATAACCCCCCCCCCCATTTTTAATATAGCTCTTTGGTTTGCAGCATTGCTTTATATGGCCTGAGGCACTGTCAAAGATAGCAAATCAATGCCACTGGGTTTCAGTCGTACTCTTCTGAGTATAAACTGAAAAACAAGCATAGTCTAAGTAGACAGAGCTCCTAATGGAAATTCTTCTTCATGAGTTCAAGGATGCTAAGTTGTATGGTAGCTGACATGCTTGGCACTACAACCTTCAGAATGCAATTGCAGAATTTCTCACAGCCAGTTTTATCCATGAAGGCCGGGACACTGCATGAACATGTACACATGAAAGAAGAAGTTGCCATTTCCGACGTCCAGCAAACCCTAACTGGCACTTGAAAACGAACCTTTTTTAACTGAAAAGCATTTGGGCTGGCAACTTGATTATACAATACATCCTCTTTATGTGTGTGTACTATGCAGAAACAGAAATATCAATGGAATTTATTGCAAAAACTTGGGATGATTTCCAAAAGCGTAAGTTAATGTAAATTGTGGGAATTTACTCCAAGATAAGAGTAAAAGCAACAGTGAGATCAGTGTAACACTTTTGGCTTCTTGTCTTGAGGAAGTTGTGGCCACAGTGCGCATACTCATCATCTCCAGGGGGATGACATTCACTCACTGCAAGATTAATTTTGGTTTTAGTGAGACTTTATTCTTACTATTCTTTGCAGAGCACTTTCTGCTGCAGGAGATGCGGTTTCTTTACTAACCACCTACTTGCTGGCCAGAGGATTTATGTATTACTCTGTAACCAAATGTCCTTGCATATAATCTCTAGATTATCAAATGACAACTTCTTTTTCTTTATTTTATCTTTTTAAGAGAAAACTAAGCAGTGAATTAAATAAGCTCTGAAGTAACTTTTTATGGTAGTTTAAGGACAAAAAATACAGTTTGCTGTATTTTACCTTTAGCACATTTAAACAACCTTTTTTTTTTTTAATTGTACCTTCAGAAACATGAGGAAAGGTTTGGTTTAAAAATAAGGAAGGTAAAAAACTGGATGTAACCTCTTTAACAGAATGTACCACAGTTCTTCTGTTTGCTGTGTTGACTTTGTTTTTTATAATGCATTGCGTGAGCACATTCACCATGTACTGAAGTGTGTGTTTGTGTGTATGGGGTGGGGGTAGAGGGAAATCTTTTTATGGAAAAAAAAGTTGTGAACATAAACTATGAAGCAACATCTAATGAAAAGTTTCTTTTTAAGTGCAATATATTTATTTCTGCTAGAAATATAATATCAACATTATGTAATATTTGAAGCATTAAATGTTATTTGTAAACAGCTTAAAATTATATATATATCACAAAAACTGTACAGAAGTGCAAATGTGTGGATATGCAGTTTCTTTCATTAAAATATTGGGTGTTTTGATATATCATTCTTATTTAGCCAAATCTTTCTGCTTCTGGTATTTTTTTTTCCCTCTAACCAAGTTGTTGAGGGCAGTGGAACCAGTCACAGATGTTTCCAAGAGTACACAAAATTCGTTAGGGCTGCTCATCTACAAAAGGTGGTCTAAGTCTTGGATTCATATGGAGTGATAGTTGTACTGTACTTAAATACAAGTGTAGTTTGCATGGAGTTACACGAAATTTTTTTTTTTTAATGCTTTGCAATCATATTCATAAAAATTGCCAGATTTGCCAGCAAAAGCCAAATAAATGGCTGAAATATGGGGTTCTCAGGGTCCCCAAGATAGTAAATACAGACCTAGGAAACACAGTATAAGAAGAGAGTGGAATTAGGGCTGTTAAGTCAGGAGAAGTGAAGAATGTAAAGAAGTGAGGAGTAAATTCCTCTCCGTAACTGCTGCAGGCTTTTTATTTAATAGGATTTAATTTCAATTATAATAGCATACATTAAAGACAGAGAGAGATACCTAAGACTCTATCTAAGGTATTCAAAGAGGAAGGGTAGTGAAGCACAGCACAGGATTACCCAGAGAATATAAGAAGCAATTCCTATCATTCAAGGTCTTTTAGAACAGGTTGAACACGCACTAGTCAAGAATGATGTGATTAAAGCTAATCTTGCCTTAGGATAATCAAATGATCTCTTGAGGTGCTTCCAAGCTTCCTGAGAGAGCCATCCCTTAAAGCAGCTTCTGACAAAATTCTCACGTTGCTCCAAAAGTTTTTGTTACGCACCTGTAGTTTGTCTTGTCTTCAAATTGATATCAGCTGCTGGGTCTTTTGCAACTAGGTCACAAGATCCCTGGTTTGCAAAGAAGCTCAGTGGGATAGAAGAGCTGTGAGGTCCCAAGGAACCGCAGCAGCAGCATTGTCTTGGTTTGTGAATGTAAGCAAGGAGGTAACAGCCTCAGGTAATTCAAATCTACTTTTAACTACACTGAGTTGCATCCATGCATTAACGTATCTCATTAACGCTTGGAATATAGGAAAATTAGGATAGATTGCTGAGTTGGTAACTCTGTATGATGCCTTTTGTCTCTGTATTATATTTTTATGGCATCTTGGTAGCAAAACACCTGCATTCTCTCATGGATATTCAATGCTGTGAAAGTCTTTTGCTTAACCTCAGGCTAAGGGGGCTTTCTGGATTACAGGTAACACCAGGCGTGTGCATTGGCACTTTCCTGAATCAGAGCTATTGGTTGTACACTGGTTCAAGTCATAGTTATGCCAATGGTACCACTGAAATCAGCAGGTTTGCTTGCTTGAAGTTTCATCTGTGCTTAAGCTTTGCAGTGGCTCTGCAACAGCAAAACTCCTCGTGCTTTGCAGAATCAAGACCCTTGGGAACAAGTTGTCTGTGCAACAAACACCTCTATAACTGAAGCCTTTATTTGATCTTGTCCAAAGACAAACCAGGGGATTAAACAAAATGAAGATTCTGAGCTGTCTCCCAGTAGGGTTAGTTTGAAAAGACTCATGAGTAGTCATGATGACTGTAGACTGCCTTGTGTTTCGCATTTAGAAAACCGATCTATATCCAAATTATCTATCTTGGAGATAACCATGCAGAAAACAAATTATTTGGAGAATGCTATTCTCCAAACTTCCTGTGCAGGAGCACAATGAATGCACTGATTTAATGGTATGCTTGAAATACAGGGCAATAAACAATATTTTGAATCAAGGTAATTTCAAATGCAAATTTCAAATAAAATATTTAGATTATACACCAACAGTTAAATAACTAACAACAATCACTATAAACTAACTAATCACAATAAACTAGCAATAATCACTAATGATAACTCTAAAAATTAAACTGCCAGTGGTCTAATGTTCAAGAGCTTTATTAAGTTTAGTCATTGATAGCAGGGTTGGTCAGTGAGGCTCTAGGGACCTTTTCAGGCAATACAGAAGCTGGTCCTTGTTCTCCAGAGTAACAACCAGAGGGACCAAGAAAAACCTATGGAGATGCCTACCAGAAAAGTTGGACAGAGAGGTTTTTTTGAAGAGTAGGATAATTATTTCTCCCAATGCAGAGAGTATTAGAGATATCACCACTGCAGCATTTTTAGCTCTGTTAATATAAAATATAATTTGACAGGCAGACACATCAAAATCCAGTATTTTTAAGGTTCCTTAGGATGGAAAATATGTCTACTGCAGGAACAGCATTGACTAACTAATTTGATGAATTAATATCAAGCAACCATTCTCTACAATTTTTGCCTCTTGATTGACTTTGAATTGTTTTTATTCCCATTGTGAAGCCTTCCAGGAATATATGCAGTAATTTTGAGTGGCTTCAGGGTTTTGCGTCCTAGAGAATCTCCTGGGTTTGAGTCATGTTTTCACAAACTCCATGAGTACCCCCTTCAAAAATCTGTGTTCTCCTGTGTTTGGAGAAGGGTGGTTGCAGAGATGGTGGTGAGCTGAATGGTTGTCCTTCAGATATGCAAGGGGCACTCAGCCAGCTCTTTGTTTAAATTGCCAACAACTGTAGAGTAGCTCAAAGAGTAAGACGAATTTAAAAAGGGAAAATGTTTGCAACTGAATCTGTAATTGATGGTATTTGAACAAATAACCCCCCAAAAGGTGGAGGTGATACAGTTCCTTGAACAGCTGTGGCTTTTCTCTATTTAGATGCTTAACTTTGGTCAGCTGTTCTGAGAGAGTCACAGAAGAAACAGAGTACACACCAGAAAATCTGTCTGTCACCTGTGTCACAGGTCTGTTATCTACACTTTCAAAGGCAATGCATTCATATGGCTTTGTCACCTCAAATGAGAATGATTTTTGTGATTTTACCTGGATTTCTGTCTTAAGGCATCTTAAATGATGTGAAAACAATTATATGGAACTGGAGAAGTTCACAATGTCTTTACTTCTAGTCTGCACTGTCTTCCAGTCAGCTTCTAAGGACAACACATACATAGTTTTAAGTATAAATACTAAATCATTTAGGTATTTGGTGTCATCAGAAACCACCCTCTCTTTGAGTTCTCACAGAGGTTTCAGTTGTGATACTTAAACAGGTAGTATGTGTTTAATAGGGGTTGCTGAAATTGGACTGCTTTCAATTGGGGGTTTTTCTATTCAAAATCCCACATGATTTTCTGAGACAACAACTCTGTGGTCTTCACTGGTCTTCACTCTGGTATAAAAGTCAAGTGTGGGAGAGAGCAGTTTCTGTTTATCTTAAAGACATGGTTGATACATCATCACAAATAAATTATTATTTCTTCCTGTGCTGTCTCATGGATCAATCCCAAGGCAGCCAAAGGAGGAATTACTTTTTATGCTGATGCAAATCGTTGGCTGTAAAATTTGCATTGATACTATCTGAACATGTACCAAGGGCTTTGGAGTGGCAGGCTTCAATTACCTTCCCTCTGAATGTTATAGCTTTCAGACTTGAGACACCAGTCATACTACTCATCTCCCATGATATTACAAATAAGTTAGTAGTACTCAGGGGATTTATCAGCCTGACTTTATTTGTTCTCTCCATTTTCAGTTAACATAGTCACCTCAAAGAGTGCATTTCCAGAGGATGATTAGATTGTTTCAGACGGTTAAAGACTTTGCCCTTCCTAGTTCCTTCATTTTACAATGCACTAGGAATCTTGTATATTTTTGACTGAACATATAAAAGCCAAACACTTGTGCCCCCGTAGTTTCCTTTACAAGGCATTAAACACTTCTGAGTTGCTCTTAAATTAATTAGTATGTGTTGTGGAGCCTATCTAGCACTTAACTTGGCATGGTTTCAGTAGTTCTGGACAGACAACTACTCGTGCTTTCAGTTCCAGAAAATGTTTTCCTTCCTATATAACTGATGAGGGAAAAGACTAACAAGGACTATTATAGGCTGAAATTTCAAAGCCATTACAAAGGTAGATGCACAGCTCGCAGTAATTTTAGCAAGAGTCGTGCTTCTGAGTCCTGTTCAGAAAGTCTTTGCTATAGTGTTTGTTATTTTAAAAGGTTTATGGTTTTTCTCTGAGACCAGCCTAAACATTTTAACATTCGTTCCTGAATTATTTTAAAGCTGCCTTTGCTCCATGCCATAATATCATGCCTTTGTTCTCCTGTTCTTTCAACCTTGGCCAAACTGTTACAGAACACATGGATACTTCCTTTTTATTTGCTAACTCAATAATAAGAGAACTCATGTGAGCTGAAGAGGTTAATTTACTTTTTTCTTTCTTTGTGGGGTTTTGGACATGTTTTTTCGTGGATCCTGTTCTTCAGAGCTTGGTTCTTTTTTGCTTTGCAAAATAGTCCATATATTTATCTCAAAGGCAGAGTTGCCATCATTACAATATAGGCAAAACTGAATTTTGCTGTCCGAAATTCAAGGTATGGACTCGAGCTGTCTCGATATGAAAAAAGTCAGAATGTAAATTGACATGGAGAAGCATCAGATCAGGAAGCCCTCACCGCTGCCAGGAAGTGGTGCCTTCCCCCCACTCCTGAGCAGATGCTGCCATTCTGCATGTAAAACTTCCCCAACAGCAAAAGCAAAATGTTTTCAGGGCTTTGCTATAGGCAGCAAAGCAGGCAGCAGGTTTGGGACTGGTTTGTCCCCACCTTGCCCACAAACATATAAACACACAGAGTGTTTGATGCTGAGGAAGTGCCTCGTCACCTTGTGCCTAGAGCTGCTCAAGGCTGTGGATTCCCCAAGTGATCTAAGAGCCTAGAACCTAGGATCTGCAATGTGCAAGTCTCTCTCTCACACACAAAAAACCTATGGCTTAGAATATTTTTAACACTTGTATTATTCTGGAAATGTGAATCCGCAGTGCAGCTGTGATGATTTGGACACTTTCACCAGAATGAACACACTGGAAAATCCAGAAAGACGTAAATAGCAACTGTCCGGATGCAGCAGTAGAAATAAATTGGAAGCTGATCATAAGACCCAAGTGGGTATTTAGAGTTAGTGTAAATAGAAATACCAAATTAAGCAAATAACATGTAATTTTGAGGTGAATTGCTCTATGTGCCAAGCATAAAACTTTGTCCTGACTATGCACTGCATGATAACACGAGAATAGGGCAGACATTTTAAAACCTAAAATCACATGAGAAATTGCAAACCACAAAAAAGAACACTAAAAGTCACACGTGCAATGTGACTGTAAACAAAACTGCAGTATGGTTAAAGACAACTCTAACTTAGAAAAAAGGTTTCTATAACATGTAACCTGAAGGAAAACCAGATCATACGTCCAAATTTCAGCTATATCAGATTCTAACTGAAAAAACTTTTAAAAAGCACCAGCATAAGCATGCTTAAATACAGGAAATACGAATGCTTATTCTAATTTTTGTGTTAGAATACACTGCTAATTCCCTGTTTACTGCCTTGGTTCTGGAGTATGTCCACATAAAATAAGTTGCACGACTGTGGCTTAAACCAGTTATCCAAACACACAAAGACAACAAATGGGATGACAATAATGAATTTCTGCTTTATCTGGGATTCATGGCAAGTGCTGAACATGCATCCAGATGGAGAAATTATTTAGAGAAGACGAAAAAGACCCCAGAAAAGGAAACAGAGAACTGTGTATCATCTTCATTTAACTAATGAAAGCCATAAGAATTAATAAGTGCACCAATCTGTTGGAATAAAATTGAGAAAAGAAAGAGAGGTCTGCAAAATTTCCCCCACCATTGAATATGACATAAATAATTTTAAAATTAACAATGACTTCATTTTTGTTTCTCTCCACACTTCACTGATGTTGAATTAACCAATGCCTTAAAATAGATTTATCCATGTGAAGTCACTTTGAAAATTAGCTTTTGAATGAAACGTTTTAAGTTAGTGAGGAAATCACAAGTTTAAAAAAAAGCAAGCCTTTGCAAAATGTTACGTGATGGTCTGCACTTTTGCTAGTAAAGAGAGCAATGATTCCTAAACATGAAAAAGTTCAGGCATAAACCTGATTCTATAGGTGCTATGCATCCCTGTCATGGAAAGGACCATAGCAGGGAGCTTGTTCATTTAACACAAGTGTGGTTTCAGCTGTTTTAACTGGATTTCTTTATTTATATATACAGGACATTACAAAGTAGTTGTTCTTCTTGCTCCAACCAGACCCACATGTATCGGATATCCACATGTAGTGCTATAAGGTATAAGACTACTTTTAAATTTTAATATGGGATGGCTGCATTCCCCATAATCTAATTTTAACACTAAAACATTTCAATTCAGCATTAGGGAAACCAAACTTTTTTCTCCAAAGGACCCTCTGATTCTTCTTTTGTAATTTTATTGTGAATTTTGTGTTTTCACCTTGTGTTTTCATTAGTTTTCATCCATCAACATGGATATGAGAAGCAGAGGATACTAATAAATAAACCACCTTATAATTCTTGTTTGAACACTCCATTTTTTATTTCTTTTCTAGTTTTTTTAATATTTGGGGCCAGAAACAGAATAACTTTTGCTGTTATTGCTGTCAGCAAATAAGTTTATTTCTAACATAATTTATTCCAGTTACATAACAAAAATAAACAGTAATGGCAAAGTAACTTTTCCCTGTCACTCTTTACACAGCCCTAAGGACTCTAAAAAAATGGGCTTGTGGATGGTTTTTGGTTGGCTGATGAACTGGAAAAATAGGGGAGAATTGATTCAGAATTAAATGATAATGCAAAAATCAAATCTGGAGGAATATAAAGGGCTGATTTAAATGAAGAACAAGAAGACACATGCATTTTGGGTAAATGCACAATGTCACATTCACTGAAAGTATTTGACTGTGTCCTCAGGTTAATCACCACTCTTTGTTAACTTACTAATTTACATAAATTTCAACTAAAATACTAAAACACTTTATTACCTATCAAGTAACTTTTTATTTTCAACTTCTGATATTGTTTCCTCTTTCTTATTTCCAGCTGAAAATCATTTGGTCTGAATTAGAAACTCATTTCCGCTTCCAGGAACCAGATCTTTCTTTTGACAAATCATCTTATCACTGAATTTCTCGGCCATGTGGGGTCCTAAGACACTTCTTCACGTGACTATCTAACCTTTACTGGCTTATACACTGCCACTCCATCATAGTTTTTATTGTTAGATGCAAAAAAAAAGAGCACTAACAAAAAATCCCCCATCCCAAGAGAAAACTCCACCTCTAATGTAAAATTGCAATCCTGACTACTGCAAAGACTGAGACAATACATGTTTTCACACCTTTTTCTGTAGCTTGGATGCTGTGGTAGCTTCAGACCTTTCTGCATGTGCAAGATCAGTGCTTTGAGGGCCACATCCCCTTCCCCCCTTGCCGCCTGATCTCACATCGTGAACTGCTGGCTCTGCTGAAGGAGGGAGGTGCCGCAGCCCTGCCTTTTCCCACCAGCCTCGTTCCACAGGTAGGGACGTGGTTCCCTTGCTTGGCTCTGCTGGTGGCCAGCAGCCTGCGCTGCTCTGTGCCAGGAGCCTCCTTCCCTGCCGTGCTAAGGAGCTTTGCCCCTGATGGCCACGCTGATGTTCACGTGTTGGGGCACACAATTCCTGGCCCAGCTGCCTCCTCTCGCAGCGCAACCTTGCCGCGAAACCCCAAAGCTCAGGGAAATGCTTCCAGCTCCGGTGACACCATCGGGGACCTTTCCTCAGGGAGTGACCCAGAGCAAAGGCCACGGCAGGGGCGGACGGAGCGGGCTGCGCTGAAGGGAGGGCAGTCACCTCCATGATTTCTCGCCAGGCATCAGCGAGTTTCTCACCTTCGCCCTAACAGAGCCTACCCTGAAGGCACGTAGGCATAGGAACTTTTCTGTTTGTTCGTTCCTAATGGGAGACTAATGGTCTCCGGGTTACACAACGGAGGCAGGTGCCGCGGACGGGAGCGCATCCCGCGGGCGCCCTGTGCCCTCTGCCGGCCGCTGCCCGGGCACGGGGAGCCCGCGGAGCCCGCGGAGCCGGCATCTCCGGGAGACGGCGGGCGGGACAGCCAACAGCGACCGGGGAAAATCAGAACCAGGAAAAGGAGAGATTTGCCTGCGCAATGTTGTCCGTGCGCCCCACATGCCACCTCTGGTATTGCCGAAATTCCCGCTGGCCCCCCTCCTCTGGCCTCAAGCCCCTGTAACACAGTAGGAACTCAAATCTTCCGCCCGGAACCTCTTCTGCCACTGCTGCACAATTTCACTGCCTCGGACGTTTTTCAGGCAGCGTTGTCCCTCTTCCCCCCCCCCCCCCCCCCCCCCCAAAATAACAATATGTAACACAGTCTGCCTCGGGTATGTTTTCCCAGATTTTATACCAGGTCCTCAGGTGCAAAATCCAGATGGTGAACAAAAACGTGCTGGCCTGCATTGGATAGCTACTTATGTTTCTTAAGCTGATTAGCCTTTTCTCTGGTTTATCTCAGTAGTTTTGTTTGTTTGCTTTCTATTTACTGGTTGGATGGCATCCAGGCAGTCATAAATGTCTTTTTGGATTATGGATGGTAAGATATAATTTTTTTTACTCTTATTTTCAGCAAATGTTACTGTTGTCTGCAATAAATGAACCTAGACAAGAGAAAAGAATTAGCTTGTATCTACATGCACTACTTCTAATTTCTTCCATGCAGACAAAACAAGAATATTGCTCTGTATCTTAACAAAAGAATAATCTTGAAATACTTTTGGAACATGCACTCAACACCATACCAGGCAGAAAACACACAGCCTGATTTTCATTTACACAAAAGCCAATTTATAAAGCTCAGGAAGTCTTGCAAGGATTAAAGCAGATGTCTGCACCCACTTAGAGCTTTCTTTCCACACCAGGGTTGTGTAACTGAATAGTTGTTCAGGACTTGCTGCTGCTGAACCGGGTAAGTGTGCCACACCTAACACCTTACTCAGGGCAAAACTATGTAGATTGCATGTTTGAATAACGATGCATGTATTTTGTCCTGTGGCAATCATTTTCATAGGTTTGCAGCCCTTCACTTCGAGTCTCAGAAAGCATGCTGACAGCGAGCTGTGGTGTCAGCACTTTGTCCCCTTTTCCTTCCACTGATTGTGTTGATCTAAATTGTTATTAATGCAGAAGCCATCCAATTACAAAGCCACACCTCACTATTTTAAAGTGTAATGTTGAATAAAGTTGAAACTGGCAAAATAGTAAAAAAATTGGTATAATCAGAAAAACTCATATATGCATATACAGACACCTTTTTCTGTAGGAAACTTGAGTAAAAATCATGAGCTTAAGGACTTACTTTCCTCTTTAATCTTCATGATTTTGGATTTTGTATTCAACTGGACACAATGAAAGAAATGGAATCACACACTGAAAAGGATGAATACAGTCTCTGCAAAAGGATCAGGTTGCCTCTGCTGAACTCCCTAGTTAAATAGGAATAAATCTCTTTTAATGGAAATGGTAAAGTCCAAAGCATCCATCTGCCATAGCCCTACCATCTCTGAGGAGTAAAGACATATGACTGGTCTTGACTTTGAATTCCTCCTTCTTCTTCCAAGCTATATTTGGAGAGCTTTTAAGAAACAGGAGGACTAAACCCCAGAAAAAAAAATATTCCAATTCCATTAGTGCTAAAATTACAGGGACTGTAAGACAAGGACAAGGCAACTCCAAAGAGTAGAGCAGAAATAGGACAGAAACCTGATCGTGTTTATTAAGGTAGAGCTTACTACAGGAGAAATGTAACAAAAACTTGAAGGCGTGGCTGCAATCTTTCTTTTTGCAAGGTGGGTGAGAACTTCTTTGCCTTCTTTAGCTTTCCTTTTCTTCTTGCACAAGGGGTGCAGTTGTTCTTCTACGTTCTTCCATGAAGTTTAACAAGGGCAAGTGCTGGATTCTGCACCTGGGACAGGGCAACCCTGGTTATGTGCACAGACTGGAGAATGAAGGGCTGGAGAGCAGTGCTGCAGAAAGGGACCTGGGGCTCCTGGTTGAGGGCAAGCTGAATGTGAGTCAGCAGTGCCCTGGCAGCCAGGAGGGCCAGCTGTGTCCTGGGGGGCATCAGGCACAGCATCGCCAGCCGGGCAAGGGAGGGGATTGTCCCACTCTGCTCTGCACTGGGGCAGCCTCACCTGGAGTGCTGGGGCAGTTTGGGGCACCACAATACAAAAAAAACCCATTAAGCTGTTAGAGAGTGTCCAAAGGAGGGCCATGAGGATGGTGAAAGCTCTGGAGGGGAAGCTGTATGGGAGCGTCTAAGGTCACTTGGTCTGTTCAGCCTGGAGAGGAGGAGACTGAGGGGAGATCTCATTGCAATCTGCAGCCTCCTTGTGAGGGGAAGAGGAGGGGCAGCCACTGATCTCCTCACTTTCATGACCAGTGACAGGACTTGAGGAAACATCCTGAAGCTGAGACAGGAGCATTAGGTTGGATATCATGAAAAGGCTTTTCACCCCAAGGTTGGTTGGGCACTGGAACAGGATCCCCAGGGAAGTGATCACAGCACCAAGCCTTGTCTGATTTCAAGTGTGTGGACAATACTCTCAGGCACATGGTGTGATTCCTAGGGTGTCCTGTGCAGGGCCAGGAGTTGGACTCGATGATCCTGATGGGGCCCTTCCAACTCAGCATTTTCCATCATTCTATGATTCTAATTCCGGTAGTAGTCACAATGAGGAGGGAGGAACAGAAACAGGCTCTTCACAAGACCTTTGGGACTTACTTGTGGAAATCCTGAGGAGGAAGAAACTTGAGTCAGTTCAAAGGAAGACAGCAGCAAAAATCCATCACACAAGAGGCAGATCCACTCTTGAACGTGGGCAATAGAGTGGATATGATTCCATGAGAAAGCAACATTTATCCAGGAATAGAAAAGGTACATACAAGGATGCCTTCTCAATCTCTTGAATTACATGAGAAATTTAACCATGGCTGACTGGCTTTTACATGTCCTTAGGAGTGTGAGGTTTTGGGGTCTCTGACCTACCATAAGCAACAGGCCAGGGGATCCTGTGGCCAGGTTCCAGGGCCAAGATTCACTCCAGCACTTAAGATTCTCTTTTCCTACCCATAGCACTCCTTTAAAAACATATGAAACACTGAAAAACACAGAATCTTTGTTGGAGTTAGTTAGGCCTCTCTTGCACTTGCAAATTTAAGGTTATTTTCTAATACAACTTTTCTTTCCTCTTTCCTTCTTTATCCTCTGACTTTTAATTTTCTTCCTCATTTATTACCTGCTCCTCTTCACTCTCATTCCACATACACATCCCCTATTCTCAATGATATTAATCAGTTATTGCCACAGGTCTCTTCCTTCCTTGTTATCACCCTTGTTATCATTTAAGACCATCCACTGTACTTACAAAGTAGATCTGTGGCAGCCCCATTAGTGAAACCTGTGTGCCTCTATAAGACCCAAGCTAGTTTTCCACTGCAAACTCAGCATTACCTCTTCCTTCTTCTTTTCTTCTTCTGCTCTCCCACCTCAAAAGAATGGCCCAAGCAAATATTACAGGTTTGTCCCTGGTCTTCTGCTTCCAGAGTTCTCTTTTCTTGTTTGTTTTTTCTCTTCTTTTTCAGGTATTGGCAAAATTTGAAGGTGTTACCAATGTGTTTCATTGTAGAAGACTGATAATCTCCAGGTCACATAGAGCCTTTACGATAAACAACATGGCATCTCAGGGTAAAAGTAGCATTTTCCTCAGTATATTAGGAGCTGGGTGGTCTCCAGCTCAAATCTGGGTCAGGGGATACTTGGGATGATTTTTTTTCATAAATACTCATTGAGGGATTAGCTGATATATAATAATAATAGGTAGGGCAGGAAGGGGTCTTCAGAGATCATCTCCTTGACTCAAGCCAAGATCAGTTTATAATTAAACCTCCTCTGGAAGATGTTTATCTTATTTGTTTTTAAGAGGCCCCAACAATGGAGACTCCACAGGTCCTTTAAAGATTCTGATGCTTAACTATTCTTTCTTTAGAAATTAGCCCTAACATCTAACCTGACCTAGACTGAAATTTTAGCCCTTCACTCCTTATCCAGTGCTTCTGTCACTTCTTGTAGCAACCTTTTGCCTAATTGAAAACTGATATTACATTCCTTCTGATTACTCTTCTTCAGGCTACTTTTTACATCTTCCTCGTGTAGACTTCAAGGGTGTTTTCTGCTGTGTGTATGTGCTTGGTGAGGGGGAAGTCTGCTTTGATGTAAAATAAGAATGACAGTAAGGGATAAAGGAGATTAGGAAAATTCCCTATCTTTCAGTGGCTCTACATCTTTCCTGAAGTGCAGTGTTCACTATTGGACACATTCCTTCAACTGAGATCTCTCCATTACTAACTAAAGTAAATAGATGACTGCAAAGTAAGACTGTCACCATCTATTTTGTATTCTTTCTTCTGCAGTTTTTCTAATAATGCCGGCAATAAGGCTTATAATGGCAGCTGAAATGTGGGGGTTCCATGCTGCCTGCAAAATGGAATTCTGCATATGGTGTGCTAACATGAAATTACTTTAAAACTGGTACAGGCAGCTTGTGAAATGTTTATGGGCATTGAAGCTCTTTCTGTTTGAAAGGCAGAAAAATTTTTCCAAGTACCACCTCAACCAATTGGGAAGCTCTCTCTAAAGACAAAGTATCTTTTTAAACTTCATCACGTTTTACTGACAGTCATTCTGCATTCTGCCCTTTGACATCCTTTTCTCCTTCCATTAAGTGGCAATTTTAAAAGCATCCTTTCCATCAAGTGTTTCTTCAGCAAAACCCAGGACTACTAGGGGGCCACAGTTTCCTTGCAATGCAGCCCTGGGACTCACTGTGGAACCACACTCAGTGAAATTTCACTCAGTGAAATTCTCTGTGACTTTATGATGTGACAGCTGCACAGGAGAAATGGCTGAAGACAGGTCTGTCATGTGCCCAGCAGCACAGTTTGATTTTTAGTATTTTATAGATGCTTTTTATATATACATGCATGCAAACACATACATTTGTATGTGCACACTTGAAAGTGCACTGTTTAGTGAATTCTCCTCATTTTGCTGTGGGGCTAGCAGGAGAAAATGAATGCCATCCTATATTCAGGCTTCAGTCCATCATCAATACATACCTTGATATATATCATCAATGTAACCTCTCCAGAAGGGAAATCCTCTGAACTCCTACGTGTCATGCCACAGGGAACCATGCTACAAGATCCCCTACTGGGAAACAAGTTGTAGCACATTGAGGAACTGGAGTGGTTGCACCTGTCTTGTGAAACAGTAAGTCAGCTGCTGCTGTCTGAGCATAATGAGTTATTCTGTCTGAATATAAACTGAAAAGAAATTGAGAATATGAAACAAACATGTTTTAGAAGGATTTCTTCCCCTCCCCTCACATAATCTCTTCAGTGCTACCAGCTGCATGCTTCTTGAGAAGTGGGTGAGGCTAGGGATCTTTGTTGCCTATAGACACTTGTTTTGATTTGAATTGTTTTTGGTAACATCAAAGGTAAGTAGGATTTTGTAATGCTAGGGATGGAGTGGGCAGAGCAGCCCATGCCTTGTGTAAAGGTGAATGGGCCTTTTGGGGTGAGGGAGGGAGTGTCACCAGGGGTCTGTGGTTGCTTGTGAGCAATGGTTGGAGTGAGGGCAGGGATGGTCCCAGGCTCTCTCAAAGGACAGTCTGTGGTGCTCCAGGCGACACTCACAGGGAAGTGAAACTACCTACAGTGCCTCACACCACTCATGGAGACAGAGAGTGAAGGCAAACACAAACGGAAGGAGTTTGCAAAGAACACCTCTGTATGGACCAGGTAATTTGTATCTGCAGAGCTGGAATGATCCCCTGGAGCAATACAAATCTGTGGCAGAGGTATTTACAATTTGTACCGGAAACACAGGCCTGATTTTTCGTACTTTGCATGCATGTCAAAGTGCTTCCTTATGTAGACTTACTCAACATTTACAAGTCAAGTGTGATTGAAGCTCTGCATAGATCAGTGGCTTAATTTAAATTATCAGCAGCCCTGACAAAGCAGCATTAGAGTCAGCAAGAAATGACAATGGCCTGACCAATCTGTTTTCTTTTCAATCAATCAAACAACTGCAGACTTGGCCTACAAGTCTAGATGAAAGAGTATATTGAAACACAAATGAATGTATTTCACACGCTGTTGTTTTTCATTATGATGATGCAGCAGCAAAGAGGACGCCTCGGACAGTAGAGGGCACTGTGACCTCAAAAATAAGCTTTAAACTGGGCCATGGCTGTGCCTTTTTGTGAGCACAGCTGATCGGACACAGACAAATGCCCTGTTCCAGCCGAAAAAGAGCTCTGTTTGTTTCACAGTAGCTCAAGAGATTAGAGAAGTAATGTCAGAAAGCAAGGAGGGGTCGGACTTATAGAAAGTGGAAAGGCATGATCACTACAAATTTCCACATGAACAAATTGAAAAAAAGGGATTAATTCCATCAAGTTGCTTGACACTGTGGCACATCTTAATGTTTTGTGAACACTGTCTTTAAAGACTGAGTTGGGTGCTATTCTTAACGAAGTGTAAGAATGTATAATGAAGTATTTAGGATCATGTTCCGAGACAGATTGTCAAAAAGTTGAAAAGGTGAGGAAGGAGATGAGAAGATGCAACTGCTATTTTTAGTCACCAACAGGGACTCCATGTACCATTTTCACAACTTTTCTGCGTAAAAATTGTATCACATTTTTAGTTTTTTATGGGTATAAATTAAAGGGTTTGTAGCCTCAGTTTTTTTTTTTTCCTCCTCTTTACGAGGTATCTAGCAAAAAGACCAGATGTACCAAGAAAGGATGCCCTGCAGCCCTCAAAGTGACTGTTAGTCACTTCAGTTTGTCATAAAGGATTCACCCTTTCTCAGTCATAAACAGGAAACAGCATTCCCAAGGCACGACTTAGTTTGTCATTTAAGGGGTGTTTGATGTGTAGGATTATCTTGCCTTCAGTCTTGTCTGCCATGTTGCTTGGTTTGCCAGAGGTACTTTCTATCACTGTTTTAATGTGCCTCTTCTCTACCTTCAGTAACCAGGGCAGCAAAGCACACCAAAATGAAAATCAGGTTAAGCAAAGTGTGAAACAGAAATAAACTTGCTAACATCTGAACAGACAGGCTTAGACCCTGCTGCTGTTTCTGATACAGCTGTTTGTATTTCACAGTGGTCCACAAGCTTCTCTTGCCAAAACAGATTTGCCAGTAAATCTCCACCAATATAGACATACTGACTTCAATATGGCAACATATTTCAAGAGCCCTACCATTTCTCACATCTGGCTGCTCTGCCAGTTGTTCACTGAAAAGCTGTTCTGTGAGCACTTCCAGTTCATTGCTTTTCTCCTGTTTCTGTTCTAGGTCCATTGCTGGCCGTCCCATATTTCCACCGTAAGTGGTGTCTGTATTCTCAATCTCACACAGGGAGCATCTGCCATGAAATATCGTAGTAGCTCAGCCCATGTTCATATGGTCCTGTTCTGCTGTTATCACTTACGCTTCTGCTCGTCGCTGCAAGCTGTTTCCTCCGTGTTCTCTGATGCATCTTTTGGCAGCTGCTTCTCAGAGACACACCAGATAAACACTGACTCCATAAAAAATTAAGTAAAACCACCGTGGCTAGTAAATCAGGTTAGGGGAAGCTGGATCCATCACTTCTGCTTGTAAATATTGAGTTCTGTGGTCCTTGGATAACTTACTCTGTAATTTGCTCCTCCAAATAGAAGCATAATGAGATGCAGTTGCCGTGGCTGTGAATCATGGCATCTATGCCAAATTAGCATGACTACTCACAGTGGCCAAATGCCACGCAATGAGTACGTGGCGTGTACAGCAAGAGATCTTCATTTTGAAATCTGTAAGGAGATTATGTCATGCAGAGGAGTTAAAAGTCCTCAGACCAGTGAAGAATTACAGAAACATTCCAGGCCTCAGTTGGGAGGAGATGATCACACTCCATGCCTAGAAAGGGGCACTGCCAAATCTCCCCAGTCAGCTGCTCAATAGGGCAAATGAATGCCTGTGCTGCTTTCATCGTTCTGTCTGCAGCAAGGAAAGAAGGGTAACTGTAAATACGTTAGAACTACCTAAAAGGTTCCCAGTGTAGCCTAAATTTCTTTCCTGAAGTCATACTATTTAGCATTCCTTTCTTAACTATTTTTTTTCTCAGAGCTGCAGGGAAGCACTTAAGGTAGCAAGAATATATGGTACTGGAAACTGAAAGCAAAGAAATAAGAAAAATTCTGGTGGAGACTAATTAGGTTTTCTGAGTCACTAATGTTCTCCAGTGTTATTCTGGCAGCAGGAAGCTTGAGACTTATAATCAACATTATAAAAACAAAGGAAGTAATTTCTGTGTCAAAGATAGAAGGGCTTTCAGGACCTCTGTGGAGAAATACTATGTCCTATATGTAGACATACATATATATACATATAGTACGTAAGTAGACAGTGAGCAATCCAAACTTGTTAGATGAGAAATAAGCCTCTGTATTTAGAAAAGCAATAGGCCTCTGCACTTCTTTCCCAAGGCCGTTTGTGAAACATCTGTGAGAAAAGGGAGATTAACTCCCAGGTGTCTGGAAAGGAGTTTGGCAGAAGAAATTATTATTGTAGCCTTCTGATACGGGAGTCAGAGCACTGATTAGTATAGAGAAAACTGTGTGAAACTGTGTGTGGGAAAGGCACTGTGAGAAAACTTATCTTATGACTTATTTTTAGTATTGTCACTTAGGGTATAAGAATACCTGGGGTTTTCGGAATAAACGGCTTCACTTGGATCACATTGATCGTGTGTGTTGTCCATTATTTACCCGCAAATGGTGCACCCGACGTGATCGACGATGCCGAGCCTCGCTACGTGATACCACCCGGCGTGAGGGGAGACTCTCGACTGCATCGAGTGCTGATATTCAGTGGATCGAGCACGGCGGTAGCGGGTAAGCTGACCTAATTCCTGCTGCCCCGGCAGGAAGCCTTGCACTGACTGGGAGGTGCAGGAAGAAAGGATTCCTCGTCGCAAGGCGAGAAGCCTCACACAGAGATGGTGTGGGATGCCTCACTGACAGGGTGGGATGCCACACACGCTGATCGTGCGTGAAGCCTCACACAGGGGGTGTGGGATGCCTCACACATAGAAGTGTGGGAAGGGATTCCTCGCAGAAGTTCCTCGCACCGGCACCGTGGTGCGGGAAGCCTCACACACACGGGGTGTGTGGGAAGAAAGGTTTTACGGAGACAGGGTCTGCGAGAAGCCTCCCCTAAGGGAGAAGTCCCGCCTGGGCGCCACAGAGGATTGCGGGAAGATTGTGAACTGAACTGTACGGTCAGGGAGGAGATGGGGAAGGACAAGGAGCAGAAAGCTGTCCTAAACCTCCTCCAACATATTATCTCTAAGAGAAAATTGAAATACGATGATTCCATTCTTCAGAATCTCTTAAAGTGGGCTTAGGACCGGGATTTTATCCCAAATGCAGAGGTAGCCTTTCAGATATCTGTATGGGAAGCAATTGGGAAAGCTTTGTGGGACGCTATCAGCAGCGGCGGAGCAGCCGCCAAAGAAGCATACAAATATTCCACTCACTGGAAGCTCATACTAGAGACCCTGCAGACGATGAAAGCAGAGAGGCAGGCAGCTGCTTCTGCTTTCGCAGCATTAACCCCTGCAGGCTCAGAGTCAAATAACACCAAAACAGCAACCACCTCTACCTTTTCAACCCGAGTTGCGTTTCCACTTCCCACTTCTGCAACAGCCCTACCTTCTGCCCCTTCGTTACCCGAGCCGACCACCCCAGCAAATGCTACCCAGAGTGCTGAAGATTTCAAAGGAGAGCCGGCAGCCGCCCAAGATCCAGCTGCTGTCCGAGAGCTGGCAGCCGCCCAAGATCCAGCCGCTGCTCAAGAGCAAGCAGCAGCCCGATGCCAGCCATCCGAGCCAAAAAATGCGAGATGTGCTTGGAAAGTTACAAAACTTAACTATATGAAGTCCAGCCGAACAGTTTAATGTAATTCCACCATAGAGGTGAGGCCAGGGGCTGGAGGATGGGGAAGGGGCTGTCTAAAGAAGAACAGGCCGCCTTCGGTGTCCTCCAGCATATTCTCTTTGTAAGAGATATTAAATATGACCCGGAGGTCTTGTAAAGACTGCTGAGTTGGGGTCGAGAGAGAGGATTTTTGCCACCCACGAAAGTATTCATTCTGGAGTGGGAAAGGCTGGGAATCGCTCTCTGGGACACTCTAAGTGCTGCAGGAAAAGAAACTAAGAGGCTCAGTTATGCTCTGGGAGGTGATAAGAACAGCATAAGGCAAACGGAGGTGGAAAAAACAGCTGGGCAGAAGCGGCAGCGTGTCCAGAGCCAAGCTGCCTTCCCGGCGTACGCACGGGAATTCTTCGGGGAGGTGAACCCCGTAATATCGTCCTTACCCTCCGTGCACCCAGAGCCAGGGGGAGAGGCACCTCACACCGTGCCAGAGAACCCCATTTTAGAGCCTCTAACGCTGCCTGCGAAGTGTCCCGCAGTGCTCCCTGAAGGGTTAACAGCAGCGAGGAGGGAGGCGAGTGTGTTCTACCGCTAGCCCCCCTCACAGCCTGATCCACCGCGGCTTATCGGAGGAGGAATTCAAATGCAAATGATAGGTATGCACAGGCGGAGTTGCTTTGAAGAAAATACAGCTTAATACTAAATCAAATACTGAATCTGTGTGTTAAGGTACTAAACAGCCAGACTGTGTTAGCATCGGGGGTCACAGAGCGCGTCTCCCCGAGGCAAAAAAGGCTGCAAAAGTCAGAGCAGAGGAGGAGGGGGGAGCCTGCCTCCCCGCCCGGCCGAGAGCCGAAATTCGAACTGTAACAACTCTCAGGCTGCCCAGAACAGTGAATATAATTGGCAGCACAGCAGAAACAGCAAGGGAGAAGCACATGGCGTCTGGGAGCGTGCAAGGGGGGGTGCGGGCTCGTCTCGGACAGTTTTCGCGGTCCGCCAAGCGAACCGTTCGAGGCTTGAGCATACAGAGCAACAAAAGCAGCTTTAAACAAAAACCCATATCTGCGGTGAACGGTCCCCCTGGGTTGCCCGCTTTTGAGCAGAATGCTGCAGAATGCAGCCTTAAGAGCTTCGCTCCGAAAGTTTGTAATACAGTTGCAAGGTTGTGGGCTCTTCCGTGCGACAAAGTGGCGGCGCCCTGGTTACCATAGTGAACAATGTTATGTACTTCCGTCTCCGCCATCTTGTGACCAACAAGTTACTTGTCCTCCGGCTATAGCGCCACCTGTGGCCGCTTCTGTTATTGCACCCTCAGGTACATAACAGGCACAGAGAGTAAGATACAGCATCAACAACGAGATTCAGCAGCGTCAAGCCACAGAGAATACAGCGTGGAGCATGCGTTAGCGGTCCTGCGGGTCCTGCAGATCTGCAGCAGAAGCAGGCCAATTTTGAGGATCAGCTAAAAGGGGAACACTCAACTCTGATTTCAGTCTTGTATTTAGCTGATGTTAGGTTTAAGCTATGTTCGTTTAATTCCTGTTATGTTCAGATTGATTCTTGTTCAGTTTCAGTGATGTTGGCTTTGGATTGAAAGATACAGTTCTTTTATTATAAGGATAAGATTGAACCAATTGAAATAATTATGATGAATTGGCAAGTAACTGTTCAAAAATATAAAATAATAAGTTGTAAAGGTATTTGAAATATGGCTTTTTAAAACCTCAAATTAATTGAAAATTCCATGGGTATAAGTGTTCTGCATTGGTCAATTGTAATGGTTATTCGTGACGGTCTTTGCTGTTTTATCTTTCATAGGTAGCAGAGGAAGATGAGTAACAATTCCAGACTATGCATATGATTGATTGTAAGGTGTTTAGTACTTTCTTTCTTGCTTTTGCTTTGCTTGATTGTCATATACACATAAGTGTGCAAGAAAATGTAACCTCGATTTCCTAAGTCAGTTGTCTCTGTTGTATTAACGATTCTGAATATGTTCTTAGTGTCATATTGTGAATTCACAGGTATGTCATGAAGGGCATCATCCAGAAAATGTTATTCTATGTTATGCATATGCATTTCTTTAGTTGTTTGCAGTTTTTTCGTGGTACCACTGATAACTTCGCTAAAGATAAATGACAAAGCCGGCTACTTTACAGACTTTTACATACTGTTGTATAGCTATTTGCAAGACATGGATCCTGTTAGGAAACTCTTACAGCTGTTATTAATAAAGGCTTGTGTGTAAGATATGTTAGGGAACCCTTCCAGCTACGGCCTTGGCTCTGGCCAGGCCCTGGCCGTACCTGGTTGGGCAGCATGCCAACAGACCCAGGTGTTTCTGCACTAAAACTGTAATTGAGTCACTTTGACTTGCTGATTTGGATCTATAGAAGCTGGAGTCTTTTTCGAGGTACATTTGGAAGCCTTACCCGGGAAGGTTTTTCCAGGTCCTTGTCAGTCACCAGCTACAGCAGACTCTGGGTGATAGGTCAGTATTTAGGCAATTGAAAGTGTATTATTTTAAGTTACTGTCCTTTTATCATGTCCTGTGGATTGTATGTATTATCCTGTTTGTTTTTGCTTAGTGTGACTTTACTGTCTCATAGCATGTGTTCGCTTACTATTATGTTGCCTTTATGTTCACAGTGACACCCTCACAGGTTATCACAGAACAGAAATGAGGAATGGCTCCCCGAGAGCGTTTGGATAGTGCAATATTTGCACTACAGATTTTCGCAGGTAGAGCATCAATTTGATCCCTGGCAGAACGATGCCAGTCTGAAGGTTTGTGTGTGTGGAACCCCAGAATATTCTTCTCCCATTAACTAAGAATTATTTGCAATGGTCATTGCAGAGCTCAGACATCTTACAATAGGCATTGTTGAATTTTCCAGGTCTCATTAATATTCATTTTCCTCTTCATCAATTCTTTTCTTTGTATCAACAGGTCAGAGGGTTACCTTAGCTATTAAAACAACCTGTAAAAGGCCTCAGGTTTTCACTGATGCCAGTCAAAAGACTTCTAAAGCAAGACTAACTTGGCAAGATCGAGGCAAATGGCTCAGTGAAATCCTTGAGGGCCAAGAGACTCTTTGCAGGTCCTTGAGTTATGTGCAGTAATCTGGGTATTTGAGAGATGGCCAGATGACCCTGTTAACATGGTTTCTGATTCTCTTTATGTAGTAGGTGCTATTGAAATACAGAGTCACTCAGGATTAATGGAAGGCCTGGCCCTGGGGAACGAGAGGGCTGACCAGTTAGTAGCACCACTGTGGGCCTCTACTTCCCCCAATATTGACAAGTTCAGTCAAGCCAGAAGGGCTCACGAGTTCTTTCATCAAAGCGCAAAAGCTCTGCACAAGTAATTTGGGATATCATTGCAAAATGCACAAGGAATTGTTTCAACTTGCCCACAATGTCAGGGTACAGTTGGCGGGCTGGGTCCCGGGGTCAATCCTCGTGGCCTAGGACCTCTGCAATTATGACGGACTGATGTGACTATCTATGCCCTTTTGATCATTTCAAATGCCTTTATGTGACCATAGACACCTTTTTGGCCATGATTTGAGTCACTCCTATGAGGAGTGAAGGGTCTCGTTTTGTTTTTCAACACTGGCGAGGCTGCTTTGCCGTAATGGGCTTGCCTCAAGAAATAAAAACAGATAATGGGTCAAGTTATACAGCCATCGAACCCAAGAGTTTCTGGCTCTTTGGGGAGTGAGGCATAGCACGGGCATTCCAGGTAATTCCACCGGATAGGCCATTATTAAAAGAACACATCAGGTATTAAAAGGGCTGCTTAATAAACAAAAAACGGGGGAAAATGGGCTAAGCCCGCAGGACAGAGTAACAGGTGCTTGCAAAAATCCACCAGCATTAAACCATTACTCAGGCTACAGAAGTCAGTAAAGATCTGATAGCCTTTACATTTCCTGATGGAGTGACTGTATCAACTTGCCCCTATGTGATAACTACTCCTCCGGGTCTGGAGACAGATTAATTTGGATACCAGCAAGATGGATTAAACCGTATCACTCTGATGCTGAATCTGGAAATGCTGTGCAGGTCAATTAGCAAGATATAGTCTGGCTAACTTTCTTTGTGCCTTTTTAGGACCAAACCACAGGCATCCTGACCACTCCAACCCTTTCCACCAGTTTTAAGTAGACAGTTTAACCTTTTTCAAAATTTGCAGCTTATAGAAACTTTTGATCAATGTATTTTAGGTTATCTGGTATATAAGTTAGCAAGAAATTTAGCACGTAAAAACGTAGTTAATGGTAGTAGCATTGTAAAGCAAGCTGGGATATTAAGGGATGGTTAATAGAGCTTGTTAAGATAAGACTGATAACTTTAGCAGTTATGATACTCGTAAGTGTGTTATTACCATGTATTGTTAAGTGTTTGATAAAATCAGTAGAAAAAACAGTAAACCAGGTTTGGATTGCTCACAGGAAAGAGGGGGGATTTGTGGAGAAATACTATGTCCTATATGTAGACATACATATATATACATATAGTACGTAAGTAGACAGTGAGCAATCCAAACTTGTTAGATGAGAAATAAGCCTCTGTATTTAGAAAAGCAATAGGCCTCTGCACTTCTTTCCCAAGGCCGTTTGTGAAACATCTGTGAGAAAAGGGAGATTAACTCCCAGGTGTCTGGAAAGGAGTTTGGCAGAAGAAATTATTATTGCAGCCTTCTGATACGGGAGTCAGAGCACTGATTAGTATAGAGAAAACTGTGTGAAACTGTGTGTGGGAAAGGCACTGTGAGAAAACTTATCTTATGACTTATTTTTAGTATTGTCACTTAGGGTATAAGAATACCTGGGGTTTTCGGAATAAACGGCTTCACTTGGATCACATTGATCGTGTGTGTTGTCCATTATTTACCCGCAGACCTCTAACTCAAAATACGTGATTTTTTGTTTCTTTTGTTGTTGTTGTTGCCAGGGTAGGCAAGCTAGGTAAATTGTTCTTATTTGTTTCTAGTAGAAACAAGTTTTTGGTTGTATGACCAGTGAGCCACACAGACACAGATAATCCAGTTCTACAGAGTTTTTCATATACGTAAAAGTTAAAGTGAAGCTGCAACCTTAGAAGTGAGAGAAGATACCTGTAAGCAGACATGTGCAAGTAGAGATCAGATTACTAACCTACCAGGAGCATACCTTCCCCTCTTCAGAATACAGGTAATATATGTTTAAAGGGTTAGCTCAAGGTGAAATATTTGTATCCTGCAGAAAGTGCACTGGTCCCACAAAGCCGTTAAATAGGACAAGGTACACACTATAATAGTTTCCCACTGCATTCTGCTGTTTTTGTTTTTCCCTGGCAAATTCCTCCGTGTACGAACTCCAAGGGCAATCCTGCATCTTTACTTCGGCCTTACAAGACTCCTTTGCCTTCTTCTTATATTCAGCCTGCTCTTCACAAGAAGGGGTCTCAACTATTTCTGTTTTCATAAAGATCTTTCTGTAAGTAAGAATTTGTCTGCTCTGTGACTGAAGCGCAAGTAATATAAATAATGAGTTAAGTCAGATATGGCCATATGGCGTGGAGCTCAAAATGCTCTAACATCCGGTTAGTTACCTGAGGCTCTGAGCTCCACATTGCTGCAGCTCTTGCTGTCAGCACTCAAAATGGCTCATTTAATGCTAGGTTGAGTACATCTAACCATGCAGCAGTCGCACAACTGTTTTCTGAAGAGACATACTTTTTAGAACATGCCTTTATTCATGCTAACCTTGGATTAAATGAACCAAGGAAAGGGAGCCTGAAGTTCCCTAACTTGCTACAATGCAGTCCTGCTATTATTAAGTCTGCTGCTGAACGTGTGAAAGTGTGGGGGATCAACACAAACTTCACAGAAGCAAAGCCCTGTGGTAGGTGGAAACGGCAGCCTTGTCACAAAATCTGCAGAATGTGCTCTGAGGAAGTGCCACTGGAACAAAGCAGAGCAGTGCAAGAAACATCATTATAGACTGAAAAAAGGAATCTCTACAGGCACCCTTATTCAGATCACCTTGAAGGTGACTGAAAAGAGAAGGGGTTGGTATTGGTAATAAAGTGAAGGTCTCACTTGAGGCAAGAGAAAAAGAGAGAATTGGTGTCAAGAAACAATATAGAAGATGAGAATGATTGGGGGGCGGGGGAGGAAAGCAAGCTCTGGACTGCTCGGTCATGAGGTGTGCCCGTCCAGTGTCCTGTTAGAGAATATAGAGGAACTGCCAAGGCCAATGTTCTTCACTTGCAGGGGCTTATTCCTGAGGACTGTGAATTATTTCCATTGACAGCATGTCACAACCACTATCCAGCTGAGATTGCTGATATCTGTCAGAGTGATTTGGCAATATGAAGAGACAGTCCAGTGATCACAGAAAATGTGTGAGCAAGGAGATAGAGAAGACCTAGCAGAAACAGAAATGTCGTGTTCCAGAATGTGCCTTGCCCTGGGACAGCAGAAAACCATGGAGCAACATCTTATGGATTTTGCTTTCCCTGGACAAAAGAAGTTAGGACAATCTGATTAGAGTCTCTCCTATGGACTTGTAAATATCCTTCAGCACCCTTGAGAGCTGAGAAAAATCAAATTTATTTTCAGAGGTATATTTCTTTCCTTCCCTTCCTTTTTTGCTATAAACAGAAAGAGATGTGCTGATTTATTGGAATCACTCCTTTCACTGCGATGTGCAGGATTAGTAATGAACTACACTGTCTGAAACGTGATGTTGGATATTAAACATAGCACTTCTCAAAAAAATATGCAATTCCTGTGATGATATAAGCCCAAGCTTTATTTCTTACTACTTGTATCTTATAGATTGAAACAAATGTCATTTTATTTTTAGAGGTGTATTGCTCCACTGCAGCTCTTCTGAAGTAGTGTTGGAGGTTTTCTGTAGTAATTCATGGTAGCTGAATATGGGCGCCTTTACATTTAAGACTGTGATGCTTTGTTTTTTGCGCACTTATCGTAACTTTTAAAACCTTTAGAATTGTTTAGTACTATGTGCCTTTGTAACCAGGTTCTGTGGGTGGTACCTGTTGAAATAAATTGCCTGAAGAGTTTTATTAAAAGAAAACAGCCTGAAAGTAATTGATCTGCTGCAGGCTGGAGTAGGCCCAGTTAATCTCAACGGCTGAGCCATCCCACAGCAATTTTATGAACCTTAATAATATCAACCCTTCAAGTTTCTAAGTGTTTCATGACTCTATTGATTTTGGCAAAAATTGAAATATAGGTTCCAGGAGTTAAAAATCAGCAGAACGTATCATATTGCTCTTTTTCTACGCTGGTTACATGCAAAACTCTCTCTGGAGCCTGTACCCTTCAATCACTCAGACAGCAACAACAGACTCCTTTGGTTACCTTTGAATTTATAACAAGGCCACTCAATTAAAATCAAATATGAAAAAGAGCAGATTGTGGGACATTTTCTCCTGAAAAGCAGGTGGGGAAAAGAGTATGTAGTCTTCAAACACTTGAAGGGTGTTCCTTTTATGCCTTCATTTATATTTAGTGTGTAGTAAGCACAGATAAACGTTTCTTGCAATATGAAACTGCCACACATAATTCATGTCGGAAGAAGAGCCTGGGTACTCAGGAGACTGGCTGTCTTATATGAAAAATAGTATTTCTTCCTTGCTTGCTTTTTTGAGACCAGTGTAATACATGTCCTTTGCAGTTATCTCCCCAAAACAGGTAGTGGTAGAAGGGTGATTTTCCCTCAGCAAGCAAAGAAATGTGGGGCCAAGAGAACTTGTGGATACACAGGCCTTCTGTCAGTCCCACAGACTTGTTTGTTTAGTACCAGTTTGTATTTTCACATCCTTATTTTGGTGTAAATAGCCTTACTACTACCACAAAGACAGCAAAAGCAATCCTTCTTACACTTTCATTACCTCAGTAGCTGAATCTGAATCAAAATTACCTTCCTGTGCTAACAATGCACCAGTTATGTATCTGTCAAACAGTTTTTAAAAATACTAGTATGGTATTTGCCACATTAGACTCAAACCTTGTGTTTCACAGGATAGAATTCATAAAAATAATTAGGAAAATGAGATGGCCATAAAGAGGTTGTAAACATTTTAGAAGAAACCCACATATGTTATGTCAGAGGAAAAAAGTGGAAAGGCTAAGAAAAATTAAACAGAGTTGACTGGAAAACTCAAATATAGAAAACTTGGGAGCAGAAACATAAAATGAAGAGTGCAGAGGGATAAAGAAAAGCCTGAAGACAGCAATGTGGAGCACCTGGGAGGCAAGGAGTAGGTACAGGCTATAAAGATAAAAATAAGAAGAGGTCAGGGAGGAAAGAGCGAAATGTTTGGAGAGGTTGCAGTTACTGAAGAGGTTATACTAGCTATACTTAATCAAAAGTGGTAATTAAATTAATATATCCCTATCGGATGAGCCGCTTCCTGAGCGCTGTTCTGTGCTGAGCAGGACAGCACAAGCAGGAGGAGGAACGGCGGCTTGGCTGTAGCTGGGTCTTGTTCCACAGATGTGCTGTACATTCACCGCTCTTCAGAGTAATTAGAGTAGGAGCTACAAGGATTGCTACTGGGAAAGTTACCTGAAGGTAACTGCTCTGGAAAAGTCATGAAAACACCTCATGTCTCAAGTGTCCGCGTTACACAGAGTTTCTGTGCGACGGGGCCTTTTAACCTCTGAACCCAAAGCAAGGGTTTGGCCGGATCTACATGAGCAGAGGCCGCATTGCAAAGACAAACCCACAGTAAAACTCCAGAACAAGGAGGAGAAGGAGGAGGAAGTAAGGTGTTTCCTGTGGTGTGGAAGCCCTTAGGACACAGAAACAACACAGACAAGTTACCTTCTGGGAGTTAAGATTTTGGGAATTTGGGCGGGGGTCGGGGGGCCGGGTACTTCTGGGACGGACTCAGTTTAAGCAGACGCTGTTACAAACCTGAGCGGCCCACGAACGGGAAAGCCAACAGAGAGAAGCACCGAGAGGCCACGGAGAGCGAGGCCGCAGCAGCGCGGGGGGGAGGGCAGGCCCGCCCACACGGGGAGCGGCGGGAAAACCGCGGCCGTCCCTCGGAGAGGAGAGGGAAGGAGTGAGCGGGAAGAACCCCGCTCCCGCCTCCTCCTTCGCCGCCGCCGCCTCCTCCTCCTCCTCCTTCCCCCCTCCTCCCCTGCCCGCCGGGCCCCGGGGCGGCGCGTCCGTGAGCGGCGGGGCGGAGCGGGGGCCCGGGAGCCGCTCCCCGCCCCGCCAGCAGCGCCGCCCCCGCCCCCACGTGTCCAGCCGGGCGGAGCGGGCGGCGGCGGCGGCGGCGGAGCGGGGACCGGCCGCCCCCTCGCCCCGTTACTACGAGCCCGCCGGCTGCGGCTCCGCCCCGTGGCCTCCGGGCCCTGCCAGGGGGTGGAGGAAGCTCCTCGCTGAGCACCGCCCCCCCCGGCTCGGCTCCCCTCCCCTCCGGCGCGGCGCCCCGGCCCCGGCGGGGACTATGCGGAGATGGTCGTCCCGAGCCGAGGCAGGAACAAAGAGTCGCCGCCGCTCAAGCCCGGGCAGCAGCAGCAGCACCAGCAGCAGTCACCGGGCGCCAGCCCCAGCCGCGGCCGCCGGCCGCACTCGCCCGGCAGGCAGGGCTCCGGCGGGGCCCGCGCCATGCGGAAGGGAGGCGGCGGCCGGCGGGGAGCCAGGGGCGACCCCCGGGGACCCTGCCGGGAGGGGCCCGCTACGGGCGGGGAGCGGGACGTGCTGGGCCGCGGCCCCCTGAGCCTCCTGCGCGTCTGCGGGGACCGGCTCCGAGGTGAGGTTCCTACCCCGAACCCTGCCCCCTCCCGCTCCCTCTGCCCCCGCTGGGATGGGAGCCAGCCTTTCCGCCCGGGGGAAGTGCGGTGGGGCTGAGCGGCGCTTCCCGTCCCTCTTTCCGGCAAGTGGCGGTACCCTTGCCCCGTGGCACGGGGTGGCTGTTGCCGGGGAAGGGAGCGCCGGGACATCTCTCCGCGGGCAGCAGCGATGGGGGTCCGGCGGGCGGGAAGGTCCCTCCCGCGGGAGGGAGGCAGGAAGGGAGGCGGCGGGCGGTGTCTGGCAGTGCCCGGGGCAGCGGCGGCGGGGTCGCGCTCCCGCTCTGCCCGGGCCCGGGCTCCAGCCTGTCACAGCGCGGGGAGGGCGGGGAGAGGGAAAAGCTGGCAAAACCCACACGGTGATCGGCGAGACGGGGGCGAGGGAAAGGGCTTTTTATCACTTCAGCATCCTTTGGGGGAGAAGTGGGGAAACGTGCTGTTTGTGTAACTAACTCCTGTTAAAACAGCCTCTCCGGTGGTGTTGACTATCGCAGCTTGCAGTGCTGGCATGACCAGCTTATTTCTGCTGGAAAGCATGCAGGGTTGTGTATTCTTTCGAAGTCTGACTTTCTGCTTTAGCAAATTTGCCAGTAACAGCTGTGTAGAAATCCCCTTTTGTCAAGTTGTTCTGTAAAAGTTATTTCACGAATTAAAAACCTGATGATTTATATAGTCACCTTAGTAGTCTCGCTGTGATGTTTAAAGCTTTTACAAGTAGTTACGAACTTGCTGTACGAAGTTTCTTTCAGCATTTTTGAGGTCTAGTCAAGATTTTTACATAAAACTAATGTTGCGAGATTCAGCTTTCCTTTTATAGAGGCTGCGCTTAATTTATGCTTAAGGTGCTTGTGTTCTTTTGGCAGTATTTGTTGTCGACAGAAAGGCCTTCATCACAAAAGCTGATAGCAAGATATGGCTCACGGTCCTTCTGGGTAAGTGGAAGGAACACCTCATGGGGGGAAATACTGATCTTTTTACCTTTCTTTCTCTGGAATTGTAAATTGTATGGAAATATATTTGGAAATATAACTTGGAAAAAGGAGAAAACATAGCTGATGTTGAAAAGGGACAGGAAATAACTTCCTACCTGGTAACTTTTGTAAAGCTGTTACTGTAGCAGTTGATGTGGTATCATAACATTTATAGGAAAAATATTTCCACATATTTATGGATTTCTGCTATCCAGTCATTAATTTCTAGGGGAAAAAAAAAAGAAAAAGGCAGCAGCTCTTATTAAAGTATTGTAGTCACAGCAGCTTGTTTGGGAAGAAGTATGGGTGGAAGTACATGCAGTTGTAGAAGGATGTAAATTCAGATGTTATTGTCTTTGGGAATATTTTTGAGTAAATAATGAAATGGCTTATGGCCAAAATCTTGAAAAAAACCACCTAAAGTGTTTGCAAAGAGATGCATTCCTAGAGTTAACAAATGTTAAGTAATAGCATATTTGTCGCATGCACAATTAGATACACCCTGAAAAGTGTTCTAGTAAAGACTGTCAGGGTATTCCAAAGATGCTGGTACTATTAATCACATCACCAGCAGTCCTGGTTGCCGAAGGGGGTTTCTTCAGTTTGATGAATTACATTGCAAAGTAGTAGCAGGGAAACAGCCCTTAGCTTACAAGCTAATTAATGGATAAAGTGTTCCTGAATTGCTTTACTTACATCTATTTATTCAGCATTTCCTAGACTCGTAGTTACTGAAATGACATAGAAATGTTAAACTGATGGTCAGAATTGAAAAATGCTTTCCTCTGATTGAAATTTGAGAGCAGAGAGTGTTTTATAATTTCTGGAATTCGAATTTGTCTGTGAAACCCAGATAACCAATTAAATATTTCAGGGAGGTACTTACCTTTTTAATGGGAGTAAAACCTTAATAGCAAAGTGTGCATTAACATACAGTATTTGCAGTAGCAAAGAATGTACATACACTACATATGAAATAGTGATTAAGTTAAGTGGAATTTGAATTTTTGTTGTTGCTTTGCTTAAGCTTTAAGGCCTGTATTTTAAAAACAGAGGCTCCCACAGCTGGAGCTGGTTTAATTATAGAGTGTGAATTTTTTTCTCTTACGAATTATCTCCAATTTATGTGCAGCATTAAAGTTGTCAGACTTTCAAGGACATTCTTATACAACACTTCACCCTATTATGTTTGGGGTTTTTTTCATAATGACCATTGACTTGAGGCCTTATTCCTGAAGACATCCTTATTATGTTTCACAGAATCTCAAAATGTAACAACTTGACTAAGCTGCAGAAATAGTCAGTGCTTGCAGGTTCTTCATTGTTTTCAGTTCTGCTATATTCCTATCTGATCACTTTGTGGATATTTGCAAAATATGAAACAGTTTATTGTGCCCTTCACATCCTGTTGGATTACAGTATCTCAGCATTTGTTGTTCTCTTGGTAAATAAAGCCGAAGAATGGCTTTATTCTTCAGTATTTAATTTCCAGAATTAGAATCCTTTTTATATGCCATTCATATTGCTTTTCTTAGAACAGCACACAGGCAAAAATAGGAAATCTATCAGATTTTACAAAATAGCCCTAGTCTGCAAAAATCTTATCATATGCTTTGCTTTTAGGGATTCTTAGGCTGGGTGAGAAAATGGCATCTGCAAGTTCAAGTACATGGTAGCTGTGTAAGTGTTTACAGCATTAGGACTATAGTATTCCCTTCCTGTCCCCTCCTTCATTCCCTCTCCAGTAGGGACATTAATAGGATCAAAGGATGGTAATTTGACAGAGCTGAGCGGCATGTTTTCCTTCAGAAACTGGCTTAATGCAGTCTGTTGAAAAATGCTGATTTGGACTTAGAGTGGAAGTCTATGAATTAAGCCCATTGTCTCTTGGAATATGAGTAATTAACATTAATTGCTGTGTGATTATGAAAGGTCTTGGCTTTGTACTGATAATAGAATGATACTGTGAAAATGTATATGAAATTCTCTAAAAAAGCTGTGAATGTATTTACACTTACTGCATTGACTTTCAATAAAGCATTTACTGAAGGGAAGAATCAGATTTAAAGATATTGTTTCCTCTATGAAATAAGTGGTATGTCTGGATGTGAAATGTAATTTCCATAATAATAGATAATTTATTTGCATCAATAAAATACTGCATATTTGCCTTATTTGGAGCCACATGAATTTGAGTTAATGAACAGTACGGGCAGCTAACACGCTTTGGACCTTACTGTATATTCTTACCTAACATGTGATCTGTTTTAAAATTGTTATTTTTTTATAGCTGGGGTGTGTTTATATGCAAATGTATTTCAGCATCTAATCTTACTGGGAATCTTAGAAATGTTGCTGAGAAATGAAATAATGCCTTGTACAAATGTGTAACTATTACTCAATAAGCAATAACTTAAGAAAGGTACGGGCTGCTCTGTTTCCTTCCATACAATCACTGCAAAACATAGTTGTTGTATGGAATATGGTTTGCTGCATTGCTGATAGAGCTAATGTGCTTACCTGGAATTCCATGTCATATCAATAGCTGTTTTTCTGAAAAAGAGATTTTCATCTTTCCATGAGAACTAAAGTAAATGTCCTTAGTATAAAAACAACCCCTGCAGCTCCTGAACCTTTCCTAAAACATTAAGTTCTGCTTATACCAAGCAATTTTGGTTATTTTTTTCTACAAAGTATAAAAAAGGGTGGAGTTTTAAGTGAGAGATTGTGGTCTTAGCTTTCTAACTGGAACCCAGGCTTGTCTGAAAAACCTACTTCAGTGATGGAAGTGGAGCTGTAAAACTCTGAAGGAAGTTTCAGTGTGGTATAGTACCACCTCAGCTACTGTGCAAAGTGTTGAGCATGAGGTCAATGTTGTTAAATTGTACCAGTGGCTAGTTTAGAAATTTTTTTTAGGTAATTTTTTTTTCTGCTTTTCTTTTTGTTTTGTGGTGGTATTTTTTTGTTGTTGTTGTTTTTTGTTTGGGTGTTTCTGGTTTTTTTTTTTTAATTTTATTTTTTGTCTTAGCCAGCTTCACATACAAAACTTTAATTTTAAAATTAGGTCATAATGCAACAAACTAGAGTTATGAACCTTGTAGAGACCATGATAACAAGTACTGTCAGCAGCACTTCCAGGCTGTGTCAGAAGAATATATAGACTATGTATATGGAATACATATATTGGGTATATATACTAGGACATGAAGTGTACATTAAGTCCACTCCCATTCTACATAAATTTAGTGGGTTTGCAAAGGTGTTTTTCTTCTCTTATTGCTGTTGCTTTCCAGAAACTGACAATCCTAGTCTTGTAACATGCAGCCTAAACAAATGTACATTCACTAACTCTCAGACTATGACAGACAGCATGCAGGCATTGCTGTGTGTTTTCCCAATGTCCAAGCAACTTCACCCATTCCACATCTTCGGAGAGGCAACGACAGCGTCCTGGTGCTGGAATGGGGGAAGGTGTGTGCCAGTCAGCACCCTGGAGAGGGACACGGTGCTCTGCACCTTTCGGCCACAGCTGGGTGCAGGCAGGGAGGGTGGGTGTCCTCTCCACTCTCTCTCTGCTCCATACAGCCTATGTGAATAAGAGTGCTCTTCATTAACCATGAAGATTTTCATGGATTAAAGACAGCTACTCTGCTGGATTTTTCTATGGCAGAAAGCCACTCCGTGCCTGAAGAGCAGCTAGAGACACCTTCAGTCTTGGAAGAGCACCATGGTCCCTCTAAATGCATTCCCATTATCCCTCACTCACGCAGGCTTTGCTTCCATGGTAAGCTGCATATGTTGTCAGTGCTGCCCAAGCAAAATGGAGTGGTTCCTGCACTCTCTGGGTCTTGTCGTACTCCAGAGGTCAGAGACCTAGAGTGTTAACCCACTGGTTTATCAGCATTTGTCTCTTTCCTTTGTCCCTCAGATTACGTCCCTTGTTCTCTACCTACATGGCAACAGTGCAGATGGTCTTTAAATGAACAAATGAAACTTTACTGCATGCAGAGTCTATCTTTTTTTAGCAATTATAGTCTCAATTAGATTTGTGTTGGTTGTCACGGTCCATTTGGATTTCTCATATTTACAGCACAGTGTGCTCTGTAAATTAAAATCTATTTTATGAGTCCGTTAGGAAAGAAAACAAACAAACGTGACAAACAAGGGCCAGTCCACTTTGTACAGACTAGTCTAACATAGGAATTCACTAATTCATCATTTAAGTAAATGAGGTTTTGAACTCACAGGTTCTCTAATTCGCAGCTCAACTTGAAACGTCTAACTTGTGCACCTCTCAGCAAAATAATTACCTAGGTGATGGTGGGAGTGTTCATCCTTACTTTTTCATCATGATGCTGGCATCGCCTGTATCACACTGAGAAGCACGAAAGCCTCAGGAGTTCAGCTCTGCTGGATCTCCTTCAGAAACTTTTTGGCTAAGGTGATGTGTTTAGCTTGGAAGTTTGGTCTAATGCCTTTCCATGAGCTAGCAGATTCTGAAGAAACTGCCAGACAATCAATACACCAGGAGGTGCAGGAGGTGGCTGCAGGAGACAGCAGGCTGCAGGTGATAATGGCTGCAGAGTGACCTTAAGCTCTTTCAGGCCACCAGGTCCTGCCAAACAAGGTTTGTTGCCCTTGCTTTGACTTAGCAGCACTGCTTGTAGTGTGCTTCAGGCCTTAGCATGAGTTAGTGAAAATCTGAGCAGGAGTTGAGTGAACAGTCACAGCAGGCATCATAAAAATGCTAAAAATATTTATGCTTATTTTAAAAAATGCTTGTAATTCAGTTTTGCTGTTGATAACTGAAATGCGTGCATTAGATGCTGGTGGGTCAGTTTGAATGATGCAGGTGGAAACACTGCCTAGTGCTGAATACCACAGAAAATTTTCAAAGACTTGGCCATGAAGGTTAATTCAGATGTTCCTATTCTTCTGTTGGCTGGAGTCTTGAGTACCTTCTGTGCATCTCTGAAGTAGTACTGCAGTTACTGCAGTGAACACAATTTCATGTTCAGTTATTTAAATGTTTGAGTAACTTCACACCTTTTGTTTCCTTTACAGCTGTTTTTGCAGGAGTCCTACATTGGTAAGGTTAAATTTATTGCTTCAGAGTAATATAGTATTTTAAAATAATAAAAATAAAATTTTTAGTTATTTTTAGAGAAGATACTGGGGTGACTTATATTTAGAACTTTCCTCTCAAGACTAAATTATCTCTGAGCTGAACAGTTCTGTTCTTGTGAAGCTGGCGTGAAAGGTTTCTTAAGCCTGTTCAGAGACCAGTGAAGCCTGCTTTTCAGGTGAAAAATTGCTGCTTAATCATTAAGTGTCTGCAGTTAAATTAAAATACATTACAGTATTATATATAGTATGTAGCATTATAGTATTATTACTAATGCCATAAGAGAATTTAATAAGTACTCTGTGTTCATATTTTTTCCATTTTAAATTATCTGTATAGATGACAATATTGGTATAATATATGAGTACATTACAATAGCAATTTGTAAGTAAACTTGGGGTATTCATTGAATGTTCTTTGGTATCTGTGACTTAGGTCATATTCTGAACGTCTTTATTCCATTTTAATTGTTGTTTTTTTTGGCAGGTGTCACATAACAACCCTTTTTGAAAATGACCGTCATTTTTCTCACCTGTCAACGCTAGAAAGAGAAATGGCTTTTCGCACAGAAATGGTTAGATTATGTTTCAGTGTTTGGAAGACTTCTGTCTGTAATCTCATCATGGGCTTTCCAAAATTTCTTAATACATTCTGCATAAGTATACATATTAATCTCTTACAACTACTGTACATTACACTTTTACGTGCAGAGTATTTGTGTGACTTGCAGCTGATCCCTGTGAGTGTATCACTTCACAGTTCACTTAAAATATAATCTAAAAGGATGATTCTGGAGGACCCAAAATACAAAACTGCAAGTACCTTATACCTTGAATCAGTTACAGTGTTGTTTATGCAGCCTTCTTTTCTTAATACCTTTTCAATTTATAAATGTTGGCATATATATATATATATCTGTGTGTGTTTACGCACACATCTTTTGTCTGCTTTTATTTTAAGATTTGTGAAATACTATGCTAGTGCATAGTTGCCAGCCCAAATGAGAGATTTCCATGGATGCTATGAAACAAAGTGGAAGGAAGCCCACATTGCTTGTTTGGGTGGCAGTAATAGAAGAGATTTGAAAAACTGGGTAGTCATCTTCAATAAGCCTGTCGTGTTTGTTACATAACGAAATTTGTTTTAAAATGAAGCTTGTATGCAGTGATTCCTGAAGCAGAAGTGACATCTTTAATTGTAATTAATTAATCTGTTCTCCTGTAGGGTCTTTACTATTCCTACTTCAAGATCATTATTGAGGCACCATCATTTTGGAGTGGAGTATGCGCAATTATGAATGACAGACTAACTGAATATCCTTTAGTGATTAACACCTTAAAAAGGTTCAATCTTTACCCAGAGGTGAGCTGTGTTTTAAATATTATACCTTCTGCAAATCTTCAGTTGTTTAAGCTTTGACTACAAATTTGTAAGAAATGTTACTCTGGAAACTGATTTTAAAGATAGTGACTAATGTAGTGTTGCTTAAAGACTACTTCAGTTCCAGATTTCAAATGAGAAAGTTACTTCATGTATTGTGATCAATTTCCAAACTTCAGGTATTTTCAATCAAATGTGAAAGCTTTCTAGATCTTAGTATTTTGTGCCCTAAAGTTGGCAGACCAATTCTCTACTTCTTGCCTTCTTTTGTTCTTTTCCCTGAAAGCAGGTAGGTTGCTGACATTATGTACTTCAGGAAATGTATGAAGTATCAGTATGTGACAATGATGACTGCAGTGATACCGGTTGTGAGAGGTTATTTTGTTTTCCATTTTGTGTAGGGCATACAAAACTGACAGAATTAAACACTTCAGAGTTCACAGTGGCTGTGAAATCCACGAGTGCTAATAGTTTACTTAGATGTTGCAGAGGAAACTCCTCTGTGGAAGACTGACTGCTGTTGTTTTGAACATGCTTAGTGTTAGACTTGTTACCTGGTTAGATCATGTTCCTACTCTGCTTTTTTGTTAGTAAAAAGAACACGTGTTGTAGGTATAGAAATGCTGAGGTTTCTGTCTCTTAAGGTTTTGCCAGTGTGTCTCAAACATTTTGCAAAGGGAAGATGCCTTTGGTTAATGCACGTTTCTGTAATTTCATATGTCAGCAGCAGCTTATTTTTATGAGAACCAGCTAATAATAATGGCTGTGATTATTGGGTACTAGCTTTTATACTCATTCTCCTGCTCTGTTGGAGCAGAGCTACTTCTAGGAACTGTATGAGTAAGAGTTCTTGGTGTGCATGTATTTGTACAAGTTGCACATAGTGGTTTCATTTGCTTCTTAAGTCCTTGCTCTGGAAGAACTAAATGCTATATAGATGAGCACTTTTTGTTACCCTCTCACATGTTTAGGGTTTGCTTGGAATTTTTTTTTAACTCCAAAGGGATTGCAATTCAGTTCTAGAAATGCCAGATTATGAACATCATTTGAATACTAAAGAGTTATTTCCTTTAGTTGACAAAGATTTGTTGACCTCAGCTAGAGTCTGACTTTCAAATATCAGAGATAACTGGTCAAATGAACTTGTTCTTAGAGACTCATCAGTATCATCCTGAAAGATGACCAAGTAAATTAGGTGATGAAATCAAAACAAGAGCGATCAGGTATAGTGGCTGACATTCTGTAAGAACACTAGGTTGATTACAGAGCAAAATGTGTAGGCTTGTCTGTTCATTCAGAGTTTTCTAGGATTGTATTGGCTCGCAGACCTTGGTGATAAGGTATGAATTCATTCATCTTTTCTGTGCCTGTGTGGGCATGCAAAGCAGACAAATAGTCTCCTCTGTTCCTTTCAGTCATTTACTGCTTAATGTCTAGCCTTCCTAGATAAATAGTGCTTTGGGGGTTTTTTAAAGTATTTCTTGAGTACTCCTGTTTCCACATAACTGTATTTATAAAACCATCAATAGGTGCAACTCGACATTTGAAATATGTTGTCTGAATTTATAGAATTTTCTTATGATTATAATGGGGCTGGGTGGTGAGAAGATGCTTGTGGATTTATATCTTGGCAGTAAAATTTTTCCTTCTGATGCTCAGTATCCAGCCATGCTTCCTGAAAGTGTTTCATTTCCTGTTTGATATTTTGGGATCTTTCCAGCTCTTTCAGCCCATTAGTAGCACTAAGGCTGAATTTTAATAAAATGTTTGTTTGTTTAGTGGATTTTAAAATTAATTTCATCAAAACCAATCTGGAAATCCCATTGCTAAACAGGATGTTAAATTAATTAAGACAAAGAAAACAATTCCCTTGCATGTATAGCCAGTACTAGCCTTGAAAACTTTAAAAAAAGGAAAAAAAAAAAGTAAAATGAGTCGGTAGCAATCAATGCATCATTTATGTAAATTATACATATTAGCAGTAAAAAAATCTGTTGAAAGCAACAAGGTAGTCCTTGTAGCTGTACAATGTTATGATCCCAATAAAGCTGATTTTCCAAGTATTTGCTCCATAGTCAGGTTGTTCTAGTAGTTGTGGTGTTTTCATTTCTGATACAGAATGGCAGAGAGACAATGTGTGAGTTTCTGTGGTGGAGAGATAAGGTGTTAAGTTTGCTCTCTGGATGTTTGTTGTTATGGAACAGTTTATATTTCTGTGTGTGGTGGTGATAATGAAAATATGAGTTGAAATGATGGGTGTTGCAAAGATCCATGTAGTTGGCTTTAAAGTGCTCACTTGAAGACAGCTAGTGAAAGGGCTTGACTTTTCTACGTGTTCTTTTATAGCAAAGGGCTGTCCTTGTCCGCAGAGATCTCCTGGGTCTGAAGGCTAGGCTTTTGTTTTCCTGGTTCTGCATTTGCTGCCTTATCTAATAGGGAACAGTAGAATTTCCAGAAATATCACTGTGCTCCAAATGACCTAGTAATTTTGCACTGCTTACTGATTTGCTTCCATTTTTATGCCCACATTAACTGTTTTATGTAAAGTAGCTTTTGACAAAAAAATGGGGGTTTTTGTATGAATTACCTAACCTGATACCTTTTTAGGGAGTATTCACTTGTAAAATTTGGAGCAGACACAGGCACTTGTGGCATGAAAAGGTTAAGTTGGTAAATTAATTATTGGATTTTTTTTGGTGCAACATTGGTTCGGCAAGAATGCTTTATGTGCTTGGGTAATGCCAGCTTCAGGGCTGGTGATGCAAATGTGCTATACACATGTTCCTAACAAAGCACATTCAGGTGATAAGAAGAAAGACACTGATTTGGTTCTCCAGGCCTATTGATGTCTGTCTGGAGATGGGGCAGGTGTCTGGTTCGTGTATGCACACGTGCACTGCCAGAAGCACCAGGGCACAGATGTTCAGAAAGCTTCCAGGAATTCAGGATACTGTACTTTGTAAAGCACAATGTTGAGGCACGGAGTCTTGGTCTAGAAAGATGTAGTCATATTTTAAATATAAAGGGTTTGCAGTGGGAGGGTGTGAAGGCCACAGATGAAGCGAGCCATGATGATTGGAGCCTTGGTGTTAAAAATGAATGGATTTTAGAATCACAAAACAGTTGAGGTTGGAAGGGCTGTCTAAAGGTCATCTAGTCTGAACACTGCTCAAACCAGGGTAAAGTAGAGCAGGTTGCTCAGGGTCATCTCCAGTTTCTTTTTGAATATACTCCACCTCTGGGCAGCTTGTTCCAGTGTTTGACAACTCCCAAATTAAGAAAGTTTTTTTCCTATGTATAAATGGCATTTCCTGTATTTGAATTTGTGCTCATTGTCTCTTCTCTTGTCAACCAAAGAGAATCTGTCTGAGTCATCTTTATTCTATGTCCTCCTTGTCTTGGGCAGCCCAGAACTGGACTCAGCACTGTAGATACAGTCTTAGCAGTGCTGAGTAGAGGGCAAGAGTTGCCTCTCTTGTCCTGGTGACATTTAGCTGATGATATATTTGGCTTTTTTAGTATCAAGGGCTTGTTGCTGGCTCTAGTACAAATTGTCCACCAGGACTCACAGATCCTTTCCTGCAAAACTGCTTTCTAGGTGGTCAGCTTCCAGCTGTACTGGTGCACGGTGGTGCTTGTCCCTAGTGCAGGACTTTGCATTTCCCTGTTGGGAAGATTCTTGTTGGCCCATTTCTCCTGCCTTTTGAGGTCCCTCTGAGTGGCACCACAAGAATCAGTCACTCCTTCCCATGTTTATCCTGCAGACTTGACGAGGATGTTCCCTTGTGCCATCATCTAGTCTTAAGAAGTAGAACAGATTGGCACGAGATTAAAAAAATTTCTGTAGCTATCTCCTTATCTATCAAGACAGTCATCTCAGAAGGCTATAAAGCTGGGCAGGTGTAATTCCACCTTTGTAAATCCATGCTGATTGCTTCAAATCACTTTTTTGTCCTTTGTATGTTTGGAAGTGGCTTCCAGGAGGATTTACTCCAGCACATTCTCAGACCCGTTGTCTGTTTTGCCTTCTTGCCCTTCTTGAAGATAGAAGTGACATAAAGAGTTTTATTAATTGTATGGGGAACGAAAAGAGGGAATCATCTTTCTTATATATGTTTTCTGTGACATAGGGCAGAGACAGCTAATACTGCAGTGGTGAAACATATTGTCAGTCTGGGAACCCCTGGGTTATAACTTTCAAAGCAGCTCAACTGGAATGGCCACATTACTCATTTATGAACTCTATAAAGTCAGTTATATCCTGACAGAATAGCTTGGTAATGTTATTAACTAATGACTTTGCTGTGAGATGAGTTATCATTTTTTCTGTGTGTAAAGTACTGATGTTTTTTGTGTCAGGTGTTGAGATTTAATTGAGTTGTTGTTACAAGAACGTGACAGCCTTTGCATGGAAAATGGAAATGCTCTCTTACATTGCATCTGGAAGCCCTTTGGAATGCATGCTTAAAATTAACCTGTCAAAATTTAACAGAGTAAAAATCCTGACGATTTGGTCCACTAATATTCTTGCCAGGTGCAAAAAAATTATTTGACTTTAATGGATTCAATTTAGTCAGCTGTCCTCTGTCAACAACATCTATGATTTTAATATCTGATAAACAAAAATAAGCAAATGAGGAACCTTCCAGACAATGAAATACGTAGGGGTTCTTTTTCTGAGTATTGCAGCTTGATGCATGAAATTATTTCTGTTACAAAGCATCTAAATATGAATAGGCATAATTTTAGTCTGTTAATGAATACTTGGTCTGTTAGATGCCTTTAGGAAGTTACAGTCAAAAGTGCTAAGTTGCTGAGATAAATTCTGACTTTGAAAATAATCCTGGATGAGGGCCAGTTGTCGTGAGAGGTTACTCTGGGCAGAAACTTCAAATCCTGTTTTCTTCCCAGGTGGTCCTCGCCAGCTGGTACCGCATATACACCACCATTATGGATTTCCTTGGTGTACCAACAAAGACATGTTGGACTGTAAACAGAGGAAAAGGGCTTAGTCCTGTTGAAAGCTGTGAAGGTAAATTCTGTTTTATCATGGTTTGTCCTTGGAAGCATACAATTGTGGCTTTATGTATTTCAGAAATAATAAATATTCCTGTGTTACCAAGGGTGAAAATGTGGGTTTTGCTTATTAGATAACTCCTCCTGCCTAGACTGAATTCCTATCCTGGACTTTGAAACTTCAGTTACAGTCTGAGCCTTCACAATGTTGGATTGTTACAAAGAATAAGATGTCATAAATGTAATTGGAAGCCTACTGTACATGTATTAATTTTGTGTAACTTCTGAAGGATCCCAAATACGTTCCGAGTTTCTGTGTTTCAAAATTTCCTCCCTCAGTTTTGGAGATTTTTTAGAGAAATCTTACTTAGTGATTCTGCAAAGAATCTTCTTCTCATGACCTACTCTTCAGAATAAGAATTTCAACCTTATACCTTGATTTTGACACCAAAGCAAGGACACTGCCACTTTTTTGTTTTTAGGGGTTTTTTTTTTCCACATTTGAAATATTGGCTTGTCAAGTAAGTATTAAACAATAAAAGTACCTTACCAAGAAGTGCTTTTGAGGTGTTCTACAGTCAGTTCAAGCTGAATAATAGATGGTAGTTTGTGAAGTTGTTTCATTTTATCATTTAAAATGCCTTTGTGTGGTGACAGGTTAGTATTTTTCCTTTGCACAAAGGCTGTAAGAACTTCAGAGCTTGAATGGTTCACTTTCTCTAATTTTGTAAGAAGCAATAAACAGTGTACAACCTTTCATTCCTGTTTTTCATGAAAACAAAATCAACAGAAGCACCAGCTATTGAGACTGCTGTGTTTGGCAAGCGTATCATCATCTTACTTTAGAAAACTGTCTTGCTGTATTTTCAGCAATGGGGAATAATCAGTTCTGCATATGAAACTATGAAGTTTTGCTGCCATTCACTTTAATGAATAAGGCTTTTTATGCTGTATTGCTGAAATGATTAGAGCCAGGAGGGTTTAAAGGAATGGTGGGAAAGAGAGTAACAGCAGAGGAGTGAGCGCAGAAGTGCCTGTTAATGAATAAATTGAAAGACTTGCATTACTGGAAAATGTCTTGGCTTATAATGAAACAAAGGAAGCAAAGAGCATTGTGATATGTTTAAAGATGGATTTACTCCTGCAGGAGATGGGAAGTGAGAGTCTAGGATTAACAAACCTGTTCTAAAAAGCTCTATGAAGTCAAAACATAGTCTAGAGAATATTCTTAGTAGTACTTCTGCCTTCTAAACCTCACAGATTTTTCTCTGCAGTTTTAGTGCATCCTTCTTGGCTTATTCTGTCACTGACTGTCCTAGTGCTATGTCTGCCCCTACTCCTGTTTTTTCCTGAAGCTATGGTCTTCTGATTGAATCACTGCAATAGTTTTAATGACATGTACTTTTTTTTTTATTGTCTTTTTCTGTAGATAAATTGAGATATTATACTGCTAGTTTGTATATAATATAGATATATTAAGATAGTATACTGATTGCATGGTGCTTTATAACTAATATGGTTTTTCTTCTATATTTGACAACATATATTAACTGGTTTTTGTTAGGGTTGGGAGACCCTGCTTCCTTTTATGTTGCTGTGATTTTTCTGTTGAATGGATTCATGATGTCACTGTTCTTCATATACGGTACATACCTCAGGTAAGGCAGTTGAGACTGAGCTTTTTAGTTGGTACTAGCTGTCAGTTTTTAGACAAAGTTTGAAAAAGTGAATGTAAAAATACTTTTATGGGATATTGATTATTTGTTTGTACAGCAGTAGTGATTTTTTTTTTTTTACATATACATTGTCACTAAAAATTACTGAAATAGAAAAGCTTTTTGCTTCAAATAAATGATAATGCTGGAAAAAAATAGTGGAAAATTTCTGTGAGGTGGTATCTCATTGATACCGCTGGGTTGTGGATAAAACTAGATGCTGTATGTGTTTTATATAGCTTTTGACATATTTCTGCTCTTAAAATTATCACTGTAACTCATTTTTAAACACAAATTGAATGACAGTGTACTTCTAACCAAGATTGGGGTTTTCCCAATGCTTTGCCTCAAGTTGTATTTGCATGTATTTCCATTTTAACTGAGAAGGCAACATATTTTTTGACATAATGCATTCTTCTGGACGAATTGTATACACTTCCCTTTTTCTATAAATTTGTGTTTTCAGCATCTGTCCTTACATTTCAGGAAGTGTAGTACACTTTCATACAAAAACAGATTCTACATTCAGCAGAAAAACAGAAGGGGAAATACGTTTTCTGTTTATGTCTGTTTTCATGTGTTGGTTTTGCCAAAAAGCAAAAGGCAGCAACATTTTCCTCTGAGAGATGTGATTGGTTTTCACCCCTCATTCATTTTCTGGCTTCATTGTCATGGGTTTTTTTTTCTTTCTTTCTCTGAAGCATGTGCTGGCAGTTCAAATAAGGAATAGCCCAGGGCAGACACTGTCAGTAAAAAGAGGAAGTTGCCTAGTGCATGTTTTGAGGAAATAGGTAAACTTTGAATATTTGTGTCATTAACTTGTAATATTTCTCTTAAGGGAGTTATACAGAAGTTCACATTTTATACATGAATGTCATTGAAAAATCAGTGAGCTCTTTATTTTTTACTACTTTCTTTAGAAAGCATAGACCTTGAGTTTTGTTTCTAGTTTGGTGTTTTTCTGCAAGTGTTTGTTTTCTTTCTAGGGATAACATTTTTCATGTTAAGCACATTCTTTTTCTCATTTTTCATATTAGTGTTGAAGCTTTTGGAATTTATGGGATGTAAGGTTGAGTTTTACGTGCAAGAGTGCACAGTTCCTGGAGATCGTTTTAGCACTCAGTTGGTATCTTTAATCCTCAGATTTTTTACCCAGAACCTACTGATTCTGTTTGACTTCTGTATTAGTGATGGGTGAAGGATCTGAGAGGATTTGAAGGAGTTTTTTTTGGTTGGCTTTTTTTTTTGTGTGGTTGATATTTTTTTTGTTGTTGGTTGGTTGGTCGGTTGGTTTGTTTTGGGGTTATTTTTAGGAATCTTAATAGCTTAGTAGCAAAAATGGCATAATCTGTCATTCAGAGTAGTAATGAACTTGTGTGCACAAAAATGTTCTTTGCTTTATATCACGTAACTTGAGTCATTACAAATCTGCTCAAACAAATAGGCACCTTATGTATTGCTCTTTTGAAATGGTATAAATCTAACTAGTATCTTTGGGTTTAGTTTTGCTGCTTATTCAATTAGTGAATTTGATTGGTTTGGAAATGGAAAAAATCCTTAAGTCAAGGGCTTAAAAAGCTTCCTCGTGTTAACATCACAGTATTTCACATAAAAATTAAATGACATCTTGCACCTAACTAAATGAGTTAATTTTTAAGTATGTTTTTTGAATGTGCTTGATTTGGTTACCCTGAATTAATCTTTATATTCAGACCAAAATTTCCTGTTGGGTGACTGAGCATGCAGATTCTGAAATTTACTGCTCAGCATCTTAGGGAAGAAGTACTGCATTTATATCACCTGGTGTTTAAAAGCACCAGATGTAATGATCTAAACCAAAATTTGTGAGCAGTGGAATAACTGTTTTCCAAGTTATTAAGATTAAAATCGGTGTTCTGCAGAAAAGAGTTGATGTATGAAGAACTGGTTTGCTCTGAAATAAACACTGTCTGACTAGTATTTTAATACTGTGTGTACTCAGTTGATTGCCTTCCTTTGGTGGTTGAAAGCATTTTTCCCTTCCCCCCAATAAACTTAGCTGTACACAAGTGCTGCTTCACATTTTTTAAGCAACACTGACCATTATAAGACTCTGTTGTACCTATTTTTCCTCCTCTTTTCACAGTGGGAGTCGTCTAGGAGGCCTTGTTACCGTGTTGTGTTTCTTTTTCAATCATGGAGAGGTAGGTCTCCCTCCCCCACCACCCCTTTTTTTTTTAAATATTGTTGAAGTTTAAGCTGATTCTCATTTCATTTAATGTAGTGGTGTTGCATATTTATTTGAGATGTAATTTAAATAGCTTAAGTTTAAATAAAATAAATGAATAAGACACAACTGAAAGCAAAATAGACTGTGACTAGAAAATGTATAGCACAGTCTGATGTCAGTTTAGTGCTTAAAATAAAAAATCAGGAGGAAATATATTGTAAATTGGTCCTGAGATTGAAACTTAGTAGCACAATGCCTTCAAGTTTCAAAACATCAGAATACTCTATTTTCGTGCCCATTCCACACATAACTGGGCTTCATGTACCATATGAGTAAGCTTCAGAAGGATCTTTAAATTGCTATATATTTTACTGGAAATTCATCAATACAAAGAAAAGTTCAAAGAAACCTCCGTGTTACTGATACACTGTACCCATGATACACAGAATTTAGAAATAATGTATGTATATAAAGGATTCCAATGCTAAACTTGTTAAGTCAGCTGCATTGCAGGAAAGAAAAAAAAAAAGAAACTGTCACTTAGAATATGTCCTGGTTTTCCCAGTTAATGCTGCTCATGTCATTGTTTCATATTTTGGAAGAAAATTCATAGCTTTTATTCTGATTCCCTTTGGCAGTTTTGGTGGGGTTTTTTGTTTTTTTTTTCTTAGTGCTCATTTTATGAATGGAAATTTTTAAAGATCTTCTAAATGGAAATCAGCTGCCTTATAATTTAGTTTGGGGTTGAATTTATGTTTTGTTTTCCTATTTTACTGAGCGGAACTTGATAGAGAACACTGAGTAGTAAGAACATTTAGTTGTACATAACAGAATTAAAGATGCTTCCATTCACAGTAAGCTTTGACAGTTTTCTTATAAAACAAAAACCTGTGTGATGAAATAGCTATTTTATTTTCAAGTTTCATTTGAAATGTTCTTCTTTGAGTATTCCCCATGGATGCATGGGGGATATTTAAAGAATTTAAGCATTTAAGAATTTAAGCATATTAAGCATTGTCGCCCATGGATGGTGAACTGCCTGGTTGAGATGAGGTAACCATTAGAGTTGCAAAACTTCTTTTGTGTGCTGCAAGTGTAAGCACAACATTTTATGTGGATTTCTATTCTTAATGGCATCCTGAAGTGAAATTATGTTTTATACTTTGCTAGGGAATACTAATAAAATAGGCACTGTTTTGCTGGGTCTGTGCAGGTGGCAAGTGTAACTTCAGAAGGAAACGTGTTGAAAACTTCAAGGCAGAGGGAGCAATAATGAGAAGAAGCATTTATTTCACTGTGGCACAAGCAATTCTATCCATAGAAGACTGTAGGAGAGCTTCTCTCTCTCTGTGGATGACTTAGGGAAAAAGCACAGATAATGTATTTTGGAGAAGGGTATGAAACCATAGCTCTACACAGACGTAGTCTGGGTTTAGGTAGAGCTGAAGTAAGGCGACCCTGATTCAGGCTCAGCTGTGTGGATTTCTGGAGAGCAGTAGGAATTGCAGAGGTGCAGCGTTGGGTCTCAGCTGGCACTTTGTGTTTGGACTGTAGCTGCCTGAAATAACTCAGACTCCCCTGATACTGCTGTGTATATAGTTATGGTGGCACATGTAGTTCCAGGCACACGGGAGGTCTCTCCTCAGTGAGTGCTCTGTTGAATCCCATGCTGTGGGTGTGCCCGTGTGTGTGTGTGTAAGAAATAGCCAGCTCTTTGATACACCTGTGATTATGTGCAGATCATCTTGTGGGGGTCAACAGTGCATGCAATTGAGCTAGACCAGCTGCTAAAAATTTCCTTTCCTATTTGGGAAGGATAGGACTGAGCTCCACGAGTAAGCCTGATCTGCAAGCCTCAGTATCTCAGCTCTAATGCTGTGTAAAAGTGGTATGTAAAAATGCTCTCTGGCTTTGAGCTAGTGACCCTAAGGCTGTATGTTTTCATTTCTGCTGTGCTTGTGCTACTGTGTTTTAGTGATTTCAAACTTAAAAAAATCTGATGTATTTCTACCTGCAGCAAAGTGAGTTTACGGCCTTGATAAATCATCCACAGATGATTGAGTTTAGCATTACATTCCAAATATAGAAAAGTAGCATAGCCCATGTTAGTCAAGCCACTTTTAAGGTAATGCTTCCTTTTTATGGTTGTAAATGCTCATCATTTTTTTCCTGTCTTATCTCCTCCAGTGTCATAAGATTTGGTAAATCAAATGTTGCTGTAGTCTTGAAAAATATCCAAAATGACTACACTGCTTTAGAATAATCATGATTATATTTATTGCTTATTTAAAAAAATTAACTCATCACATCTGTGCAGTCAGCTGAGGACAGCACATTAGTACATATATTTATGAAGGGTTTATTTTAATGATAATTGGTGCAGCTTCTACAAAGAGTGCTTCTAGACATCAGGGAGTGTGATTAATGTGATGGGTTTCTGTACTTTGCTTTCATTTTACACTATTAATTTAACATATTTGGAAAAGAAGACAATAAGCAAGGATTATATAATGTTGATTTTAGTGACTTCCTTGGTAAAACAATGTTTTTAAAGATGGTTTAAAGATTCTAGGAAGCAAAGGAGAAGGATCATCCTGGCAACAGTATCCTGCAAGCTTTTCATGGCTTCATTATGGCCATGTTAAGATGAATTACATTTTTCTTCTGTAGTCATAAAGAACCTACTTCTAATTTTTAATGCAGATCTATTGATAGCCGCTTTGAATCCATTTTTTTAATGTCAAAGTAGTCCTCTAAAGTTGTATTTGTTCTTTTTTATGGTCAGTGCAAGCACTTTATAAAGAGTTGACTATAAACATTGGAGACAGCAGTTGTAGCTGAGTCATTTGCTATGAGGCCCATTATTTATTTGTCATGGACCCCATTAATTAAGAAATTAATGAAAAAAACCATTCAGTTGACTTCACTGTATTACGCTTTGCTTTATCAGGGTTAAAGAGTGGAATATGTAAGTTATGTATGAGTAGTATAGAGTCTGTATGAACTTAATTTCATGAGTTTAATGGGCTGGCCTGTTTTGGAGGGCAGCTTCAGATTTTATACTTAATGTGCTGTTGCTAATAGAAATGTGAAGTGTTTATAACCTAGAGAACTCTAGCCTAATGAGGAGTATATTGGTTTATCCCTCTGATTATCTCCCCAGTCACTAAGTGTGGCAAGACACTACCTGAATTTAAGAGTGATTTACCTGGAAGAGTTGATAATTTCAGCGGAACCAGGAACATGCAGCAGCTGTCTGGCTTTTTTCCTGGATATTCTCTAGCTGCCACATTTCATTTTGGAAAAGCAGTGATCTATTTTAATTAAACAGTGCAGATTAGGCTTCGAGTATGGAAGCCACTTCCTTTTCCTTCCTCTTTTTTATTTCCTGGCTTGTTTTTTTACCTGTCTAAAGCCTCGTGTAGCTTGGTTTTTGCTTTATTGGAGTATCTGCAGTCATTCATTTAAAAATACAAATGCATGGTTTTATGGAAATGTATCAGTGAATGTTACCATCTAACCCAGTTCTTATTTTCAGTGCACTCGTGTCATGTGGACTCCACCACTTCGTGAAAGTTTCTCGTACCCATTCCTTGTGATGCAGATGTTGCTTTTGACCTATATTCTCAGGTACCTCTCAGTTTATACTTGGGTCTTTACAATGCTTCAAAAAAGCTGAATGTCACAGGGTATTTATTTAAGTGGCTTTATTTAAATATTTATTTTAATGCCTCCGTGTGCTGTAACAATGGTATCATTAACAGAGAAACTTTCCTGTGGCTGTTACATTGCAGACGCTGCACCAGTAGAACTGCAGTCATATTACTCACTTAATAAAAGGAAACACTTTGCAACTTGAAGACATGATTAACATAACAGTCAGAATTACTGTGTTGGCAAATACGTATCTAAAGTAAAAATCAGAATTTTTGGTTGATGTCCCTTCCTTCCCATGAGAAACAAGCTGGTACTTCATCAATTGGTTTTGTCCCTCTTGGAGAGTGGTATGTTGGCTGCACGTAGAGTAAGCCTATGCTTTGCAACAGAGGCTGCTATAGGCACCCATAAGCTAGTGTGTTCTTGCAGTTTTCTATGACTAATTAACTAGTCTATTTAACTAGTTCAATGATTTAGAGCAGTCTAATTATGTTAATGCAGGGATGCTCTTGAGTTCATTAGACCTGCTTTTCCATAATTGTTTCTGGCTTGCAACATGATTATGTTACTGTCTTGCCTCTGCCTTGGAAAATAAGCATGACCATTCATACTTTAGGGTTTCTGCACCAACTCCATTGCATCAGATTTAGAATGTATTTATGATTTAGCTGAACTTAGTATTTATAATCACAAATTTTCCTTTATTAGGTCATACCGATTTGTAGTTACTGATGTTTTAAGCAAAAATATTTCATGGTTGTCACTAATTTGTGTTTTTTATATGAGGAAAAGATATGTGCTCTCTAGGATTTAGTGAAATTTGAAACATGATGTGTTTCTGAATTGAACTTGAAGCAACACAGGATTAAATATTTTAAATAGGGTTTATTTCAGGACATGGAGAATAGACTGGGGTTTCAGTTACAGATGAGTTTCATGTATTTGCCATTGTCTCCTTCCCTGAAACATCACTCTGGATTGCTAGCAGAAAGTTGCGGAAAGTAAATGTGGAAGAAATGTGAGAGAGAGGAGTTAAATTGCTTTCAAATGCAGGCCATTCTGAAATAGTTGTGATTTCAGCTGAAATGGAAATGGTTGTGACCTGACTGTAGAGTTGTCACAAGAAGGTGAAGCACTTGCAGATGACACACTTTGGCCTGCTCTACTACATACTGCCAGGAGAAGACTTGTTTGGTAATCAGTGACTCATCAAATAGTTTAGAAACATTAAGCAACAGAGCTGTTGTCATGGAAACTCAAGAAAAAAAGGATATTAAAGTTACTTGAGCAGTATTATTTGTAGTTGATCAATATTGCTAGTTATTTTCCAAGGTAACTGCTTTTATTGCATTTTCTAATATGCTTTTCAATTATATGTAAACACCTGTGTAATTGTACTTACTGATGCCTATTCTGTCTCTTTTTCCCAAGGATTCCGAGTATTAATACAGGAAGCTTGATTGCACTGTGTGTTTCTAATATCTTTTTCATGCTTCCCTGGCAGTTTGCTCAGTTTGTTCTTCTAACTCAGGTAAGCCCATATTTACCTGTAAATAGCCTCTTGGTCTAATCTGGACAAATCGACTGCTTTGTATAGACAGCCATTGAACTCACAACTATACCAGCACTTTCCTTTTAGTCAGATTTCACTCTTGCTTTCAGGAAAGATCCTCACCATTTATCACATCAGTATTTTTCTAGTCTTGAGTTTAAAAGTTGACCATTACTCCACTTAGCATTCTGTCTCTAGGATTAAAACAATTTACTTTTCCCATAAAAACAGCCTTCAGCCTGAAAGCAGTACATCAGAACAAGAAAAAGCTTGGTGTTTTGAAGTACAAAAATTAAAAACGGTGTTGAACTTGCATCTCTAAAGGCTGTTCTAAATTTTTAAATGTACCAGTGTTTGCATGGCATGTAATATCTGGCATGATTTTGCATGATTTTCTGTTTAATTTTGATGAGTCTGTGAGTAGTGCCGTAATCTGAGATTTTGAGTAGTTGAGGTAACTTTAGTTACCCTTGAAATGTAGTGAATGCTAATGGGAGCAATAGGGAACTGTCATACAGCAACTTTCTTAGTGTTTGATTGAATTGAATTGAATTTCAACTGGTTGAAATGTAGCCTGTTGACTGAAATCCATCTGCGTCTCCAGACCTTTTCACTTGTCTGCCTTACTTGAAGCAGATGCTGCTTGGTTTGAGTTAAATGGCTTTAAACAATCAATATAAGCTGTGCTGTGCAAGTTTTCTAACTGCATAAGAGGAAACCAATAAATTCTGTAAAACATTGGAAGAAAATTGTCACTATAACCTGTTTAAGGTGCTGAACCTGAAATTTGAAATTACGGGTTCACTTCACAATTTCATTAATTTCCCATACGACTTGTAACAGGCTGTCTAATTAATAAGTCAACAAGTCTTATTTTCCTCAGCAGCAAATTGTGGATGTTTCCATACTTTGCTGAAAATTTAAAATTAATGAGTAATTCTTTTGTGGTTTTGACGGATACATTTTGGTTGTTTTGGTTTTGGTTGATTTGGGTTTTTTTGTTTTTTGGGGTTTTTTTCTGGTTTGGTTTATTTGTTTTGGTTTTTTGTTTGGTTTGGGTTCTTTTGTGTTTGTTTTTTTTTTAAATTTTGTTTTAAATTTAAAGGTGGAAGGTAATGTGTTAGTGCTGCATTTTTGTGACTTGCATTGTTATAAAATTGAATACTTATTTCTTAAATATTCAACTATATTTGATAATTCTTACTCAGAGCACCACAACAGGATTTTTGAAAGAAATCATTATGAAATGCCTAAGTACTTAGCAAAAAATAGCAATAAAAGTTAACGATTGTTTGAATAATCTCTTTTTTTGCATGAAAGAGTATACCAGTGCAAAGTGTTTTAATTTCTCTTTCACTTTTGATTTTAGATAGCTTCATTATTTGCGGTGTGTATTATGGGTTATATTGACTCCAGCAAATTACAGAAGATACTATCTGCTCATATGGTAATGCTTTTTTAAAAAAACCTTAAATCCCCTCAAACAGGTCAAAGCATGAAAAGAGACCATTTGCCTGAAGTGTTTTTCTTAGTTGCACAAAGGTTGAAAACATGCAGTAGTAAGGGAGGGAGGGATCTGGACTGGAACTAAAATAGGGTTTTGAAAACTGCTGTAGTCTTGACCATGGAAAGGTTTTGTGGTTTAACTGTTCAGGGAGATACCTAGAAAGGAGGACAAGAAAATAAACTATTAAGCCGAAGACCAATTTTTCTTTTTTTTTTTCAAAACTGGGTGAGAAAGTCAAGAAAGAAAGGAGATTATGATAAGTAAAAGCTGTGTAAGTTTCTGCCTAATACCTGATTTTAAAGTTGAGATAATGATCAAGTTTTGCTCTTTGAAGTGAGATTACAGTTTTAAATATAAAGGAAGATGTAGACAAGTTTTTTTAAGAAATGTGATTGTTTAAAGATTTTTTTTTGCTAAAATTGTGCTATGCTAACTCAGTGGGTGAAAAGAGAATATTTTCCCAGAAAAGAAGTAAATTATATTTCATATGTCTTCAAACTTTTTTTAAAATACTGTAAATTATAAACTAAAGGCAGTAGTAAGTTCTGTGCAACTCATTTCTCATATAAACCAGGGACAAAATAAGCAGATTTGTTCAGTAGTTTTTTGACAGAAGCAGGATGACATACTTAGGCTTTCTGGCTTATGTCAATAGCTATATCATAATTTTGGTGCTGAAGGGCTGTAAATAGCCTATTTTCAGATAGATAAATAGTCATGTTATTACAGAGACATCTTATTGAGTCTGGGTAAACTGCCAGTCTGTGTTGTGGTGTTTTCAATTTTTACCTCCCCACTACCATCCTCCTTCTGTGAAAAATGAAAGTCTTAACTAAATGAAGAGGGGAGTAGAAAAGTCTGCAAATTACTATGTTATTTTTCCTTATTCTTGTGTATAAAAGAAGACAGAGGTTGCTTATTGATTTTTGCCCTCCAAGTTGGAAAATGTAATTCAGATTGCTTTCTGTTAAAAAAGGGAGCCCAGTAGATCAGGATGGTGGATAAAAGTTTCAACCTTTGACTTTCAAACTCTTACAATTAGGTGCATATGATCAAACAGTCTGCTTCCTTGACTTTGATGATGATGGTATTTAAATATATGTTTGTCAGTTAGGAAGAAAGAAGACATCAGACATTCTATTCAACATTTTTATGTTTGTCCAGAAATCAGAGAGGTAACAAACAGGATGGAGAACTTACACAGTAACTTGGAAGAAAATGAATGTTAGAAATAACTTCAGAAATGTAGCTATTGTATCCCATAAATTCACCCTATGACCAGGATTTGTTCTTAAGTACTTTAAAAAAAAATAAAACAATAACCTACACTTGGCTACCTGCTGGCGTTAAGTCCTTACAATCAGAGTTTTCACAAATCTGCATGTGTGAGTATCAGTCTTGCACTTTCCTGTAAAGTAGGTGGTTTTAAATTTAAAGCTGTTAACACATTAGGTAATTCTTACCTTTTCTATTTTAAATGGAATTATTTTTATTTTTTTCTTTCAGGTATCTCTTCTGGTGTGTTTTATTCTGATGTTTGGTAATTCAATGTTACTGACATCATATTATGCTGCATCTTTAGTAGTTATCTCGGTAAGTTGCTTAAGAGGAATCAAATGACATGTTAAGACTGCAATGCTGTTATATATGTATTGATGTTAAATATGAAACTGCTGCATTACCAGACAGATGAGAAACCCTTCACATGAGAAGCAAAATTAGACCATAATGATATGTGGTGAAAGGGTAAATACTAATTCAAAAAATCATGAGTTTACGCCAAAACCTCTTTTTAAGAGAAATTCAGTTAAGACTCAGCTCTTCTGCTTGTATAGCTGTCTTCTTTTTATAAAAATATAAAAATTTATAATTTACCATGTGTATAATTTTGACCAGAGTAACTGTAAAACAAGAACATGAGCAAGGAGTAGCTTCATTTAAATGCTTCTTATTGTCTGTGAATCCTCTAGTGCAGAACAAATGACTAAACCACATATAACAGTGATTTAAGGCTGAAACTGCTGCATCATACTGCTGTTTAAGTGAAATTATTCACTGAACATTCATCATCTCATCATTCATTATCTTAATTTTTCCTTAAATAGGAAAAAAACCCACAGCCTCTTTCCGTTTTGTATAGTTACTCATAAGGGATTTATGTACATAAGAAATAGGAGATAAGGTGTTGTGAACAGATCCTATTTAGCTTATGGTAAATCATCTTAATTTCTGATTCTTTTTGTCTCTTTGTTTGTTTATATTTTGTCCATTGCAGGAGTGTGGTAATTTCTCATTTATGCTAACAATAGCTGCCTTGGCTGCATATTTGCTGTAGTATAGTTTGCTTTTTATAAATCCTTTCTACTTTCTTGTAGCAGCTTTTTTAGTTATATATTAGGTACAGATTGAGTTGAGTTCTCAACCTGTTGAGTACCTTGCCTATTTTCTGCTTTGAAAAAAGTATTTGTGGTTTGTTTGTTATTTGGATGCTTATATTGGCCTCAGTCTCACATACAGACTGGATTTCTGGAAGCTTTTAATTACATTGTTCATCAAATTAGCCTAAAATGGGTCTTCCTTGTGTCATGAAATGAACATATTGTGAAATAGAAAGGAGTGACTTCTACTGCCCTCCATGGTCTGTTGCCTTACTTGAAAATTGTTTGTGTTATGCTGCCAGTAATTTATTGCTTCAGTTTCTCTCTTGTCATTCACAGAAGTAGACAGGACTCAGTTTCTCACTGGCTTTGATTTAAATAAATTTAGAATTGAATAATACAGGATCTCCTTACTTGTTCAGGAGAAAAGTAGTCTTCCATTAATTGTGCTTGTACTGCAGTAAGAGTTTTTATGTTGGCAAGTTTTGCCAGTGCAGGGTGAAATCATATTAGTATATATTTGTTTGTATCTCAGGTTGTATTAGCTATGGAAGATTTTTTGCTAAATAACTGTGGGATGCAAAACTCTCATTCAGGGTACTACAATAGCTTGTTGTTACTACATTACCTGAAAATGTACTTTCTTTTTTTTATTAGGGAATTCTTGAATGGAGTCCAAAAGTCTTGAAAAGGCGAAAAAGAGAAGTCTATGTATGGGTAAGGAATTCCATGTATTTTGAATTTCAGAGAAAAACTGTGACTTCTTTTTTTTTAGTCAAATGCAGAAATAACTTCTGGTTTAGTTTCTAATAATTGAAAATCAAGGAATGTAGCTGAACTACTGTCTTTAATAAATTGTCAGTGTTGCCATTCCCATTTAATCTTAAATTCCTAAAGAAATAAAGAGGACATAAACATACATTTATATCAGAAAGCTGAAACAGCCTTTAAATGGCAACACATTTAATCTTAAATTGTCAACTTTACATGTTTACAAAACCTAAGATCTGTATGGAAATTCTTTTAAAGTAAAGGTCAATTTAGAAAGGGCAAGTAAAAGGCTAACAGTGCTTGCAGAAATGGAGATTGATACTGCATTAGTATATTCACTAAAATGTGTCCTGTATAATTTTTTAAGGATATTTTTGTGACAACAGCAAACATCTTAAAATTACATAGGGAAGGAAGTTGGAGTAAAACACTGTAGGGTGTGTGGGTGAGTTTTGAGGGTAGCAGAAGTCGTGTCCGTACAGGGAGAACACTCCCAAAACTATTACTAATAAAATACAACACTGTAGAAAACATGAGAAGCGACTTGCTGCTTAAGACGTAATGGTAATATGTAAAAACATTACGTGGGAGCATACCAAGACTATGCCTGACTTAAGACAGGCATTCTTATTAAATGAAGGGTAAGCTGTTAGCAGAACTGGATGAAATTCATACAGTTATTATAAAGGCATTAGAATAGGAAAGGATTAAAATATTTATAGCAAACTGCAGTGCATGTATACATGCCTGGCTGTGGTACCAGGGAAAATCAGTGTAGGCAAATCTCACATCAGTTTTCTGAAATAGAGATCCAAGGCATTTGTGGAACAGCAAACTAGTAAATCTGGTTTTTGCAAAAGAATAAAAGCATGTGCAATGAGGAAGTTGTTAAGTATGTGCAGCATAATGGGAGACATCCAATGCAGCCTCTGTGGAAGGAAGTCATGCCTCAAAAAAGTGTTTGACTTCTCTGAAGGATGTAGATAAGGGTGTGTGGGTGAATGTAACGCGCATAAATTTCAGGAACTCTTTGGAGAAGCTATCTAACTGGAACTATAAAAGAAATTAAACTCTATGAGATAAGGTGTGAATGTTAGAAGGTCACAAACAAAGGGTGGGATTAAACGGTAAATTTTCAAAAGACCACCAGAACCCTAAAAGCGTATATAAAAATAATTGATCCTAAATAAGGTCTTACCATTCAGCAGAGAAATCTCAGTATTCTTATGGAAAGTTCTCTGAACACATCAGTTCACTACTGAGGAGGTACCAAAAAGGAAAATACATGATGGCAATCATGGAGAAGGACCTGTAGAGAAAGCAGAATTTATTTTTTAATTTTGTAAATTCATACATAATGTTGTAAATACTGCATGTAGTCTCAATGTGTTTAACTTAAAATAAATTAAAAAGCTAGTATGCCTTCCCCCAAAATCTACCACCATTAAGTAGAATATGAAGATAATTATTAATGTAGATTCACCAAATAGCCGAGATTTTAAAATATGGTAGAATTCTACATCTTGTAAAATAAAGGTAAATATTACAAAGCCAGTGGATAAAAGTAGGATATAATTACAATTTTTTTAGTGCCCATTACGCAAGCAGCAGTAAGCTTGTATGGGATTAAAAAGTTACTGTGGAAGCAAAAAAACCAGAGGCATTCAGTAAAGGATTAGGATACCTCCTAGGTATTTAGGTTTCTTAGCAGCCATTAAATGACATGACTGAATGTAGCCCATCGTCACATAGAAACCCTGGTTACATTAGGGCAAAGATCAGTTTGTACTTTGTTGCATTCTCTCTGAAAGCATCTGCTGTGAGTCCCAAATAAAAGATACTGAGACAGGTTGTCCTATTCAGCTGATCCAGTTTTATAAAGAATTAGCTAGCTAGACTGCCAAGAATTTAACCTTCCTGGTACAGGAATAAACTTGATACATAACTAAAAGTAGTAACTGTACATACTTTGTTTATATTTCCATCAAGTTTTAACCTCAGATTATCTTGAGACGGTGCTATAAATCAGCAAATTCCTCCAAAGATTTGAATTCCCAGCGTAGCACAACCTGATAATGTAGAGCAGCTCTTGTCCAAAAACAATCCCTACACACTGGTATGTGCAGAACAGATGGAACTGACAGTGAGGCTGCCCTTGTTTAAAGTTAACTTTGGTACCCCCTCTGCTACAATGTTGTATGCAGTGGTGCAGCTGTAGTGTAAATCAGTTGCACAAAATTATTTCAGCTGTAACATAGAAGAGTTTGTAAGAAGTAGCTAAATTTAAGAAGCCTTTTAAAAAAATTTGTAAAAGTTAAAGACATATTCATTTCATTCTAAATATATTTTTCAAGGTCATTGAAGGATGTGCCTGGTTATTTGGGACAGTCACCTTGAAATACCTGACTTCTCTTGTGTTTGGAATAGCTGATGATGTAAGTTCTCTTATCAGAGTATCTGGTTGGTGTCTTTCAAAAATTTTATAATCCTTTATATTTGATTTTGCCATCTTACTGATACACTTTCCTGGATTTCCAGTATTTGTTTTGCAGAAGTGGGAGAGAGACTGTATATTTGCTTTTCTTTCATTATGTATTACCAGTTTGAGACATTATTACCAAAATTTGTGAAAACACAATTATCTTTACTTTTGTCTTAATGAATGCTCTATATGTTTGTTCTAAAATGTGGATTTATAGGGCTTTGTCTGTCTTGGGTATCTTCTACCTACACCTTTTCTTTATTTACTCAGTTTGTCAGTTCACTCTTCTCTGAAGCTAATTTTCAGGACAGTTTTGAAATGCTTGTTGTAACAAGTACAGCGTTTGCTGTACTAAATTCAGCCCCTTTATTATATTGGTAAAAACCTGTCTGCAGGTGTGTATCAAGGGGTAAAAGATAGGAAGCTCACCTCTTAAAATATGACTATGCAAAACTGTACTCTTGTTAAATACAATCACAATGGTAACACCCTTTTTTCTGCTGTTTTCTGCTTTTTCTCTAACACTGTCCAATCTGTGTTAGACTCAAAGATATTATTTAATACACAGGAAGTAGATTTTTGGTGCTCTTGTAACAATATTGTAAGTGATATAAACTTCTGTTCTAATTAAAAATATTTCTCATACAAAACAATTTCTCATATTTGTAGTGTTTTATTGTGGAAAACAGGACAGTTTTTGTTTACTATCGTTTGGTATTTCTTTCCTGTATATCCTGCCAGGCTCATATTGGAAATATATTGAAATCCAAGTTTATTGGCTACAAGGACTTTGATACATTAATGTATACCTGTGCTGCCGAGTTTGACTTCATGGAAAAAGAGGTAATTTGGTCAAAATATGTGAACATGGAAGAGGGAACTTCTTGCTTCATCTTCATTTGTAACTTAAAACGTTTGAGAACCACACCTCCTTCTGCCATCAGAAGTTCAAGTGCATACTTGTGAAAAGAAAAATCAATGAACTAAAGCTAAATTTAACTGGGCTTATTGCATTTAAATGAACTTGAACCAAAGCAGTGTTTTGATTTTGGGTCTGAGAAATGTGGTTGCTTGAATGAAAGAAGTTCTTCCTCAGGAATAAATGAAAGTTACAGTTCTGCAAACAAGATCTTAGGGGCCTAGCAGTACCTGGTTTTGAGTATATGGAAGAGAGCTGTAAAGGCCTTATATGGTAGGTTTAGACTAACGAACAGCATTGAAGCTTCATAATGTGGCATTAATAGACTTCTTTCAGTTTATCAGTATCTAGATATGCATTTAGAATGTTTATAGGTTAGTCAACCCATAGTACTCACATTCAGGTGAGATACAATCTATTTCTCATCTTTGGATGGCTTGCCAAAGAGCTGGAAGTAATTTACTGATGACCCTAGTATTATGTCCTTAGTATGATTGCTGGGTGGAGTTTACATTTTACTTCAGGAAGAGCTCCTTATATTATTTTCTTTAAAATGGTGGTTGTAATAATTATAGATGAAGGAAAGCAATTAATGAAGTTGATTTCCATTTTAGACTCCAGTAAGATACACAAAGACTCTGCTATTACCAGTTGTTCTGGTGGTTTTTGGGGTAATCATCAAAAGGGTAAGTGATTGATTTAGTGAGTCACCTTTACCTTGAATTTACATTTCAGTTTTTTTGAAGGGATTGCTATTTATTTATTTATTTGAGATGGGAAGAAATTGATGTGGTGGGTCAACCTTTGCTGACTGCCAGGTGCCTGCCAAGCCATGCTCCCATTCCCTACCCTCAGTATGATGGGGAAAGAAGAGTAGAAAAATCTCATGGGTCAAGATAAGTACAAGGGACTCACTCTCTCGTTCACTGTTATGAGCAAAACAGACTTCAGCTGAGGGAGATCAATTAATTTTTTTGTGAATTAAAAATAGAGTAGGACTTCAAGAAACAAACCCAAAACTAAAACCATCTTCCCCTCATCCCTAGGCTCAATGGGTCCCTCACATAGGCTGCAGTTCCTTTAAGAACTGGGTCAGCATAGGTCCTCTTCATGGGGTACAGTTCTTCAGACTGCTCCAGCATGGGTCCTTCACAGGTTGCAGCTCCTGCCAGAAAATCTGCTCCTTTGTGGGCTCTTGTCCATAAGCTGCAGTTCCTGGAGGAGCTTTTTCCTTTGTGGGCTTTCTGTGGGTTGCAGCATCCTTCAAGGCATGTGCACCTGCTCTGGCATAGGATCCTTCACAGGCTGCCAGTGAATATCTTATCTGCTCCACCATAATCCTTCATGGGGCTCCAGGGGGAAAAAAAAACTTAATCACAATGGTGTTCTCCAAAAGCTGCAATCTCCTGGTTATCATGGAGCACCTCCTCCCCCTCCTTCACTGACCTGGGTGACTTCAGGGTTGTTTTCTTCCCATTTTTCTCACTGCTGTCTCTTAAACCAGCTGCAGAGTTACCTTTTTGTAAACATGTTATCAATAGAGGCCTCACCAGTGTTGCTGAAGTTCAGCTTTGGCCAGTGGTAGATCTCGTTTGAAGATGTCTGGAACTGGCTCTCTCTGACATGGGGGCAGGCCCAAGTCTCTTCCCACAGAAGCCACCCCTGCAATGCCCCTGCTACTGAAACCTTGGCACATAAACTCAATAGAGATAGAAAAAATACAGGTTTTCAAAACCATGTATGTAAAATTCTGTATTCTTTTTACAAAGATTTTTGCAAAGGTCCAGTCCTGAGTCAGGGATAAAACTTGCTTTGATGTTAAGCACCAAAAAATTTCTGTTATTTAGCTGATGAATACTAAAACTGGAGTTTATAACTGTTTTTGTAAATTTGATTATGTATAATTTGTATAAAAACAACTTACAGTTTGCACAGGAACAGATGGGGTAACTGCTAACTGCCTGGCTAATTAAACATCCTCTAAAAGAAGTTTTAGCTAAAACATTGCATGTCTTTTATCTTTGCATTATCTCAAGAAGAGATTACCCAGGTGTAGTCTAATTTAGCAAATGTTGAAAATGCTTCAAAATGCTTTTGAAAGTTCGTTCATACTTTTGTTGTCTCTTCTTTTCTTCAGGCAATTAAATACATTCTGTGGTCCTTATCGCATACAGGCCGATATGAAAAGTAAGTATAGTCTTCTTTTTTAATGTGAAACAGAATTTTCTGCTGGAAGTTCATTTGATTTGCTATATGCTCCATAATTCATAATTCTACAGTATATTGGTCCTTTTTGAAAAGTTGGTTGTGTGCATATATATTCAGTAACTGAATGGATGTGCTATAAATGGTATTTTTATACTATAACTAAAACTAAGGTTAGCTGCTAAACCTGTTTCAGACCTCTTAACCCATTTATGCCTAGATTTTATATTTAATGATTTATTTGCTGCTCTGTTCCTAAACCAGTATTTATTTATGTGCCTTTTTGCTTTTTTACTATAAATAGTGAAAGCAAATTCTTTTTTCATAATTTTCTTCCAGGTTGTAAAGATACCTGAGTTTCATCTCACGGAAGTAATTTAAAAAAGCTGCTAAAATCAGTACTCAAGTTTTCCAAATAGATACAGGGATTGAGGAAGATAGTTACTGATTTGCAATTTATTTCAAAACTTGCATAGAGGGGGGAAAAAAATCTGACACTTGACTCATGCTTACTGGATTAGTTGCATTGTATAATGCCATTAGAGCTGCTTTTAAAATAAAACCAGTGCTTCTGTAGTACATAAATAATGGTGGATTTTGGGTTGTTATTTTTTTCAGAGAAGAACGGTTTAACCATGGTGAGGTAAGATTCTTTTTCTGCACAATTTTATTCCTATGTTAGTGCCCATACTCCATATTGAAATGCTGGTTGCAGTGGGCTGAAGCTGATACATGTGGTTTATTTGAAGCTAAGTATTTGCATCATTAACTCCCTCATCTTCAGTTGGGTCTGGTATGTCACCAGAATAACTCTGGAATGTTGAACAAAGGAATATACTGGCTAATGGGCGTGACTGTGCAAGGGGACAGTCTTGGGCTTTTACTGTAACTGTTCAAAAAAACACTGAAATTAGGCAGGACCTTCCATTTCCCACATGGAGACTGAGGAGGAGATGGTTCCTTTACTGGGGTTTCACATGATGTATAATGTTCAAATTCTGTTTTAAGATATGCCATAATGAATATAACAGTACCTGTGGTTCTTTTTAGTAAAATTGTGCCAAGCAATGTAGTGTGTCCTGCTCTGAAGCCCTTGGCACAGGAAGAACATGGACCTGTTAGAGCAGGTCCAGAGGAGGTCCACAAAAACAGAGGGATAGAAGACAGGCTGAGAGAGTTGGGATTGTTCAGCCTGGAGAAGAGAAGGCTACAGGGAGACCTTATTGGGGCCTTTCATTGCTTAAAGTGGATCTTTAAGAAAGACAAGGACAACTTTTTAAGCAGGGCTTGTTCCAGCAGGACAAGGGATAATGACTTTAAACTGGAATTGGGTAGATTTAGACTTAGCTGTAAGGAAGAAATCTTTCTGCAGTGAGAGTGGTGAAACTGGGATCAGGTGGCCCAGAGAGTTGGTAGATGTCTGTCATGGTTTAACCTCAAGTTGCCTTAGGGGAGGTTTAGGTTGGATAATAAGAAAAATATCCAAAAGTGTTGTCAAGCAGTGGGACAGGCTGCCCAGGGAAGGAGTTAAGTCACCATCCCTGGAGGCATTTAAATAAATGTAGATGTGGCAGTGTTAGATTAATGAGTGGACTTGATAGTAGAGGTTTTTTCAGACCTAAATGATTCTATGATAATCAATCAGATAAAAGCACTGATTGCAAAACTGCCTCTGATTTGCACAGCACTTTGACAAGTAACAAAGATTAATGTTAGGAGTAGTGAGTGACATCTCTGCTTTTTAGAATACTAAAGCAAGCTGCCTCTGTGCTATTATCAAGGGTGATCTGATTTGCTTCTTTTATTCCATACTTGGGTATTTTGGGCACTGAAAAGCAGGGTCTCTTAACATCTACAAAGAAGTTATACAAGAAATTTTACATACCTAATTGTCTGTCTAAGGATTTTTTAAATAGCTAGCCATTTCTCTAGCTCCTTTTTCTTTTGTTGTTAATGTTTATCCTTCCTGTTGTTCCATTCCTTAGCATATTACATGCACTTTAGATAAAAGATAACAGAAAGTCTTTATCACCATTGGAAATATGAATATCTTTACTTTGACTTGGACTTTCTCAGACAAGCTCGTCGTTTAAACCATGCTGAAAATGAAGTTGTGTGTTTTATGGCAGAAATGAAAAGTATGCAAATATGCTTCTGTGTCTTGTGGTTTCTTTTTTCTTTTCAGCTGGTATTCCATGCATTGCAGCTGTTGGCATACAGTGTCCTAGCGATTTTGATCATGAGACTAAAACTGTTTTTAACACCACATCTGTGTATTATGGCTTCCTTGGTGTGTTCAAAACAGGTAAGGCCTCTTTTATCCTGTACTTATCTCAATACTTACAGTATTACACAGATACTTGTCGTAAAGCAAATTTCTCTGTGTGTAATTGCTGAATCTGAGGGTACCAGATAAAAATAAACCAGATTATATGGCCTGTCAAGAAATGGTTCCATTCTTCCCTCTTCCCAAATAAAGCAGAAAGGTTGCTTTATGCAACTCGTCCAACTGCATTATGATGCAAGTCAACATGCTGTGTATTGAGCACAGGGAGACATATACTAGATTTTACTGTGTTTGCACACCTCTATGCCACTGCAAGATTTTATTGACTATTAATTTTATCCAGTGTTTGATTTTGTTTACACTGTGTTTTCACAGCTCTTCAGAGCTTATTGCCTTGCATATTTTTTGTCTATTAATTCTTTCCAGAAGTCTCGTTGGAAGTCTTGCATGTTGAAAACATTTCAGTCTTAAAAATCAAAAGTCATATGCCTAACTCAGATTTAATCTTTCCACTTTGAAATCATCTATAACATTACATGTTACTAGATTTCCTCCAGATATAAAAGGTCTTAGAATAGGCTTTCCATGTTTCGTTATCTGTGTTTTTGAGAAGTGAACGTGATTAAATCTGTATTTAAATAGCTGTTTTAAAAGCTTTGAACATGCAGCAAAAGTAGGGTAAGTAGTCCTTTGTCTGGGAATCAGGCAGGGAGGTAGATTGAAAACTGAACAGCTGGGCCTAGAGGGGGATGATCAGTGGCACAAAATCTGGTTGAAGGCCAGTAACCTGAGGGGTCAGTGCTATGTCCAAGACTGTTGAGTGGCTTTGTTAATGGGCTGAATGATGGGGCAGAGTGTGGCCTCAGCAGGTTTGCTGGTGGTACAAAACTGGGAGGAATGGCAGGGTCTTTCACGTGGTGCCAGTGACAGGACCAGAGGTGATGGGCACAGGCTGAAATGCAGGCAGTTCCCTCTGAACATCTGGAAACTTCTTCACTGGGAGGGTGATAAGCACTGGCACAGGTTGCCCAGGGAGGTGGTGAAGTCTCCATCCTTGGAGGTATTCAGAAGCTGTCTGGACTTGGACCTGGGCATTTGGCTCTGGGTGACGCTGCTCAAGCATCAGGGCTGAATCTTCAGAGGTCCCTATCACCCTGCACTGTGCTGTGGTTTTGTAGAAAGTGTCTGAAGGTGAATTAGGGTGGTGTGGTGAAGGCAGTTCCTGTCTGTGAAACAGCTGATACCCATGTCAAACAACTGGAAGATGAAGGAATGGGACAGAATTATGCAAAGAGGAGAAAGCTGTCTCATGTTAAGCCAGATGAACAAATGATTGTTTTCCAGAAAACTAAATTGCTTCCTGAATGATCTTTTAGGGAAGGGCAGTTCTTCATAACACTGGACAGGTTACACAGTATCAGTCTGCTTAAATGTTGTGCTCATCCGTTTCTTGATGCCTGATTTACTTGGCCTAGGTGAAAGTGCTGAGTGTTTGCCAACATCAAATGAATCTGTACAGTTAAAATATAAAATGCTAAGAAATTGTTGAAACCTCTTTCTTTAGCCACCTTGTAACTGAGTATTGGGACTTAGGAATTTCCTCTACATGCTTGCTATTCTGGAAGATTCACAGGTGTTTTGTTTTCCAGCTCTTACTTGTTCTTGAAATACTGACATCCTCTTAGGTAGTCTGGTTGTTTAAGCAATAACAATTGTACTGGTTATTAGTGAACTTTCATAAGGTATTTCTGAGTAATTTGAAATGAAGCTGCTTTTCAAAAGTCAGAAAAACAAAATGAAAAAATGTTCTTTTAACATGCAATTTCTAGATAACAATTACGATTTAAATTAGTTCTCTCCAAAGTTGATTTGCTTTTAGTTCTTTTTTTAGCTGTGTTTCTTGATGGGCTCTTCTGCCCTGTTGCTTGTGGTGGTAGTAGTAGTAATAGTAGTAGTAGTAGTAAAGTTTTGTAGTGAAGTTCAGAACTAAAAGTATTTATATATTTTAAGCACCTGAATAATAGCATTTCAGTAATTCTTCCTGGATTGTTGTGGGTGTTCAGAACGGCATCAGACCAGTTAATGAATGCTGGTGCTTTTCATAATTGTTGTGTGTTGGATCTTAGAGGATGCCCCATCATTACTGTGCGAATTTTGGAAGGGAGGACAGGTTCAGAGTATTTTGTCAATATTTTATTTTCTGCTGCTTCCAACTATGTTTTGGCCCTTTTGGTTGTTCTGCTGTTCCCTATTGTAGAGTGAGAGTAAGCTTCTCAGGGAGCTGCAATTGCACAGGATAGCCTGTTCTGGGAGCTACCCCTGCCCTGCTGGACCAGGTGACTCTGGTCCAGTGACTTTTGCTTCCTTTATTGCAGCATCATGGAGGCATAGTTGGCTTGAAGGAAAGAGGGTCGTGAGTGCTAGGGAAAGGCTTTTAGATTGCTGTACTTCTGACATTTATTTTGTGCAGTAGGGGATAAATGACATGCAGCTGTATAAAATACACCCTAGGAATATCCTGGCCCTGGCCTGGGCCTTAGGAAAGGTGTTCAAGTGAATCCAACTTTAGGTGAACAGTCCAAGTGAAAATAAAATCTATTTCCTTGTCCTGTTGTTAGTGAAGGTTCTTTTCCCTGTTCAGCGTGTTCCCTAGGTTGATGCTGATTGATACCCATAGAAGACAAGCTGGATTTTTTTCTGGTCTGATTGTTGTGTGCTTTCTTTAGTAGGGAGAGGCTGGTAGTCTTCCAAGTGATCCAGGACTGGCTTCAGCATGGCAGACAAACACTGGCCCATGAGGCTGTTGAGCCACCACTGAGCATATCACTTCGAAGACTAAGCAATAAGAAAACTTTTTTTTGTTCTTGTTTTGGTTGGTTTGTTTGTTTTTGTAGGGCCAGGAAAGTATCAAGTGGTTTTTAATGAGCTTTTTCTATCCTACTGGCTGCTGAGCAGAAGTAGTTTTTTGAGGCTGAAAAATCTGACTGTGTGTGCAATACTGATCCAGAGTTTCTTGGTTGGAGGAAGATGAGAAGGGGAAGATGGGACTTGTGACCAAATGATTGATTAACACTCAGCACATTTATCATTGGATAAAGTTTTAGATGTTTGAATGAAGTATAAGTTAATAAGTGACAATTTAGTTTTATAGATGCAAGAAGAATTTAAGCACATTTAACATAGGCAGTTAATCTTACTGTGATTGAGGTCAACACTATCCTTTCATCTAGCAGACCATGAAAGTTTATCTGCAGTGTTATGTTAGTATATCTAATTTATTTTGAGGCTAAAAATTATTATTTGCATATGGAAAAGAATTTGTATGTTGTGTTCTTTCAGCCCCACTGCATGAATCCCTGCACTTTCCATTTTTCCATTACCAGCAGCTTGTGGCAGCTGATGGGCAATAAAAATGATAATGTTCTTTTTCTAATAAAGAATATTTTCATGGTCTGGAATGCTTTCTGGTGAAAAGAAGTGACCTAATGTTGATTTTTCATTGGAAAGTAATTCACTTTATAACACATTTTCAAGAAAGGATTTTTAATAAAATAAAAATATAAAGTAGCTGCATCTTTGCGAAGGGAGTAACTCCCCTCTTCTGTACAACTGCATTTTAAATATTAGAAAGCTGTGTTTAGAACCTTTACTTCTCGTAAGTTGAACAAATAGCAGTTACTAAATTAGGGCTCAATTCAGTTTTGTCATCTAATTTGCTGTTTGTGCTTCAAGTTAGGCCCAAATTTGCTGTTGTTTCTGTTCAGACTTTTAACCATTTACATCCACACATTTCCTCTTTCTTTTAGGAGAAATTATATTATTCTAAATGAACATTTCAAAAACAAAATAAAATAGCTGGAGAAAGACTTAAAGTATTCATTTTGGGAAAAAAACCCAAAACAGAACAACCAAAAACCTTGAATTGATTAAAAGAACCACATAAGGAACAGCATCCCATGAAAGATTCTTCTTTTGCATTACATATATATTCAACCATTCTAGGCTCCTTATATAAACAGAATAGTGCTAAATCCAGAGGCTTTGAACATCAATGAGGTTTTATAAAAGAGTGACAGTAATGTAATTTTCTTTGATTTGAAAAGCTGTGGAACTGTCAAAGTTCTAACATGTCTGTGAAGTGACATTTTTGCAACTGATGGTATAAAGGAGGTTTGCTTATGTAGTGCAGCCTACAAGTGAATTCATTGCACTTCATCCTTCCAGATCCACACAGTGGTCAGGCCCATTTGGTGCATAAACTTTCCCTGGATAGTATTGCTGTTCTTCCTAGAGTGTTTAATGAGTCTTCAAGGATGGCAGTAGAGTACGCTGTATTTTGGGAGAGGTGGCTGGAGAATTTTAATAATCTGAGGTAGTTTGTGGTTAGTTTATAAGAAGGATAACACACACTACCTAATTGGTGTAGTCAGCCTAGTGGGAGCTTCTACTGAGAGACTTTTATTGTCTCATGCTTTAATTAAAAATAAAAAAAAACAGGTAATGGTACTATGAATTAAATATATCCATTTAGTGCAGGTTTGATATTTTTGATGTGTGAAGACTTCTAATTAAAAATAGCTTGGGAAAAAATGTAATTTATGCTTTCTTATTTAAGGTTTAGGTCAAATATGGATGAGATCAAGTGTTCCTGCTCAAGCTAAGCTTCAACACAGCAAACTCAGTACTACTTCTTTTAACTACCTGTTTCACTTATTTATGAATATTTACTTAAAGCCTCCTGCAAATTGTTTCTAGGAAACAATGCAAGCCCCAGTTCAAGAAAGGGAAGAGTAGGATTTAAAGCAGCATTAAACTTATTATCCCCAAGTCTGTTTTTCTGATATGTTTCAGAAGTTTACAGTACAGTCTCTAATCTGTATACTACAGATAAAAACTCTAGATGTAAATAGGAGGTAAAATACTGTAAAAGTCCAGTTAGCTTTATTGAGTCGTCTTTACTTGCAGATTTTGACATTTGAGCTACAACTTCAAAAGTTCACATAAATGTGATTTTTAAAAATTTTTTTATTTAGAATTGCAAATGTAATGTGCAATGTTTGTTAAACATGAATAATTCTTAGGAATTATACTCTGAAATATAATATATATTGTATATAATATATTATTATATTCGGAATTATAATACTATGAATTATAATCTGAAGCTTAGTGGAGAAGCAATAGCAGAGATGTTTCATAGTGTAATATATGTTAGGTTCCTCGTAGAGAAATAAAAATGAATTGTTCTGCATACAACATTACAGAACTGCTGTCTAGGAATTAATTGATTCTTGCATTTCAGTTGTTTGGATGGCTCTTCTATAAAATCCAGCCCAAAACATTGGTCTTTGCTATTTTAGCATTGATGACAATAGAGGGATCTGCAAACCTTCGAACTCAGTGGAACATCATGGGAGAATTTAGCAATTTGCCGCAGGAGGAACTTTTAGAGTGGATAAAAGTCAATACCAGACAAGGTAAACTATTTAATAATGTAGCATGTCCCCATTTACTGTGAGATTGAACCATGGAACCTGTCATGGATGACTGCAGAGGTGTTGCTACTGTCTGTGGCTTTGTTATATGTAAAAGCTATCTCCAATGAGAAATAAGCACCAAAAGCTTACTCTGTTAGACTCCAGGCTACTAATCTGGAGGTTCTAACCACTGGGGTGGTATCTTCAACAAAAGTGTCTTTGCCATGTCCAATTAAAACAGATTTTTACTTAAATGACACTGGTCGTGTATGTGGGTCCATGATCGCCATTTTGCTAGACAAGTATTAAAAATGTATGTGTGTGTTGTGGTTGCACCCTCCTTTTTCTAAAACGTGTCAGAAAACTGGTCGGAAACAAAGTAGTTGCCTTGTTAGAAGGAAAATATGTCAAAGCCATAGTGAACTGAGATTTTATTGCCCATTTAACACTAGTGAAGGAAGTGACAAAAATAAAGTGTTTTTATAATGAATATGTTATTCTACCCACTCAAGAAAAATAAGATGCATTAAATCTCCGTTCTTAGATGCTTTGTTATCTCATGGCTTATATTGAGTTCAAGGTTAAAAAAAAAATAGAAAACTGATTTCCTTCATTTTCTGTTGATGCCATGTATGGCCTTTTAGAAAGGAGTATCCTACCCTCTTCATGGTTTTTCTAGAGAATTACTGTTCAGGTATTTGACTTGCTTCTCTAACTGTTCAGTTCCTCATTTCAAACATGCCTTTGATTGTGTGTTTCAGATGCAGTTTTTGCAGGAGCAATGCCTACAATGGCAAGTGTTAAATTGTCCACACTTCGTCCTATTGTAAATCATCCTCACTATGAAGATGCAGGATTAAGGTAAGTTTTGCAATTGATGTTTTATTGCTATCTGCTATTGATTCTCATCATGTTTGTAATACACAGTAGGAATGGTATCAGGTTATGTTGTAAAATTTGTTAAAACCTCATAGAACTGGATTTTTTATTTCAGTCAGATTGAAAACTCATGCATTATTTCTTGAGGATTTGTGTTCATCAGAAAGGATATACTCCAGGGACAGATACAGTTTCAAACTTACATACAAAAAAATCAGAATTAAATTAAGGAATTGGATTTAATCTGTACAATTATATCCTTTCTTCATCCTAGTTACTCCTGACATTGTAGAGAGAGATGATTTTTTTTTTCCCAAGATAGCCAGTTTATTTATTTTTATCAGCTTTCTGTGACTGGCTGTCATTTTTTGTGATAATTGGTTAATTATTGAAGCTGAAATTTTGTAATGGAGTTACTGAGATTTGTATTCCTGTTATTTTCAAAATCAGGACGTTTACCTAAATGGAAATTGATTTATCTGAAAAGGTCATGAATTTCTTTTACCAAATGTAATAATTAATCATTTTTTTGTTAATTTGGTGAAACTGCTTAAAAAACCTCTAACACAAGAAAACAGCAAGATAGAGAGGGATAAAAGAGAAAGGGCAGGGATTCATTTTTTATGCCTTACGTCCTTAGTTCTCTGCCTGGCATTAACTGGCTTTAACTTTTGGTCAGCCCTGAATTGGTCAGACAGAGGGACTTGGATGATCACTGTAGGTCCCTTTGAACTGAAATATTCTATCCTGGTTACAAAGACACGGGACAGGGCATGTGTGGGGAAAATAAGGTGCAGGCAATACCTGTATGAAGTATCAGAAACCGAACGGGAGTTAACAGCCTCACGCTTTGCACATTCAGAGGACGTTACTGGATGTGATAAGGACTGGCCTGCGTTGGAGGGACCCTCAAGGCCATCTGGTTCCAAAACAGGATCATGGTGTCCAAGGGCTGATTTTGCCTGATCACCGTAGGCAGACTCCAGGTCTTGTGCTCTGCATTTCCAAGTGTCCCAGCAAGGGCAGTGTGACCATAGTGACACACTGTCGCACTTGGACATGAAAAGAAACACGCAGGCTCAGCTTAGTTCAGGACAGGAAAGAAGCCAGGAAAAGCCCCAGCTGTTTATTTTACTTCATATATATATATATATGTTTCTAGGAATGACCATGGATTGGAGGATGAGGTTACCACCTCTCCGACCACACTGGTCAGCTGAAAAGTCTCTCCTATTTCTCCGCCTCAGGAGAAAGAATGAAAACAATAAGGAATGGTTAGCAAAATATGGCTATGTTTACAGAAAGTACATGAGAAATTCTGTCACAGAAATTAAAACATTGAAAGACTGCAAAACTCAGGGTGACATCACACAATGAGGGTGATCTTTTGTGGAGCCTCAGCAGAGGATTGATTCCTTCTGATCACCTCCAGTCCAGGCAAGGTCATTTCTAGCCTTGAGTATTACATGGTGAATGCATTGCTTTGATATCTTTACACTTTCAGTTCACAGTAATCATGGATCTTGTTACAAAGTTGTCTCCTGCTACAGAAAAAACAGTGGGCTGCATACATTGTTCTTGGAATCATTATATTTGTGAAGGCATAATCACACTATTAATGTAAACTTTGCTTTAGCATTGTTACATTATGAAATAAGAAAGCCTTCCTCTCCAGTCTAAGGTTAAAGCTTACATTTTTGTGCTATATTGCAGCTAACTTAGATTTTTCTCTTTGAAGGGCCAGAACTAAAGTAGTGTATTCCATGTACAGTCGAAAACCTGCAAACCAAGTAAAAAGAGATTTGATAAAATTAGGAGTGAATTACTACATTCTTGAAGAGTCATTGTGTGTAAGCAGAAAAAAGTGAGTAATCTCCCTCTTTCTCACAAGAATAATACACCCCTCAAATATATAGTCTTAAGATTCATATCAAGTGCTAGTTTTGAAGTGTTGATTTGTGATTTATTTATTAAAAGTGCCCAGCGTACATTTTTGTCCAGCATCTCTAGATAGTAATTGTGTAATTGACTTTATCCTCATTACCCTCATTGTTTATATGCACCTAGAAAGCTGTGTTGCATGTATTTTTAAACTTCATTGTAAAACAGAGGAGATTTACAAAGGAAAGAAGTCATTAATCTCTGATGACAAGAACAGATGTGTGTATAATGAAAGCCTAGTATGAATAAAAGGTGCAGAGTAAAAGCTAGTTGGAGCACCAAAATGTTATGACCACTAATAGTCACTAAAAATTTTGTCACATTTAAGCTGTTCTTCAAAAAGAGCTATGCTTTTTCTTCCCCTCCTCTCCCTTTGATTTCTCTTTCTGGCCTCCACAACATAATTAGTTTGGATTTTTGATTTTATTTTCTTTTCATTTAGAATAAAATTAAAAGCATCTGTTCAATTTCTTTGCTATTATCTTTGTTAAAATTAGAAAATTCTCAGTGAATCTACCTTTGAAAGATAGCTGTACAGGGAATTTATGTTGGCTATGATCTTTTATAAAAAACAAGGAGTTACTACTTTTTTAAGGTGTTTTATTTCCTGAATTTTCTTTAGAAATGTTAGGAATTTGTATACCACCCTCCATTTTATTAGAAGATTTAAGGGTCCCTGGTAATGTATAATGTATTGTATAATTTGAGTTATGTGCTTCCTCCTCCAAATTAGTTCTTTTTTAATTACATAACCACAGAAGCCAGATGCATTTTACACATTCTCAATACTATTTTTAAATTACTACTATATTTATTGATTTTGTAATCTGATAATTTTTCTAGTATAAAGACAAACTTAAAAAAATACAGATGGCACAATCAAGTATTCATGGAGCAGTAAGAAGCAAGCTTCATGTTTTTTTTATGGCATTTTTTCATTTCTCTTTTCATATTCCTCTTTTTTAGGCCAGGCTGCAGTATGCCTGAAATTTGGGATGTCGAAGATCCTGCTAATAGGGGAAAAGTTCCTTTATGTACCCTCATGAGCAAGGATTCCAGGCCATATTTCATCACAGTATTTGAAAATAGCAATTACAGAGTCTTGAAGATTCCAAAGGAATAACATTTCAATGCAATGAAGCATCACTCTTTCAAATCTTTAAACTAGTAACTGTAAGAATTCTAAATCAGAAATACCTTTTGTACTAGACTTAAAATGGAAAAATGTGTATTTTATTTTTTACCATTTTAAGTGAATTCTGATTATAGAAATATCTTAAACCTAACAGTTTGGATTTCTCTTTCAGGGTCAGTCCCTTGAGATTTGCTATGCAAATGATTATATGTTTGCACATTTTATTTAACACTGATCCAAAAAGAGCTAAAAGTAGCTATGGAAAAGTTCGTAGGTGGACTTGAAACTTCATTTTTTTGGTGCATGTTATTGGAATCCTATTGATATTAAAAAAGAAGACTAATAAGGGTAATATTTGCAGTAAGCAATAGTTCAGCTTCTCAGTGTCCAAGGGTTTTTAGCATTCTTATGCATTCAGAATAAGCTGGCATAATATATGTGAAATTTTTAAGGGAAAATGCTTTATTCAGGAAAAATCTGTCATAGCCTTAGAAAGATACTAAAATAAATCCTTCACTGCCTTAACTAGACCTTCAGCGCCTAACTTGGTAAGAAATTACTTTCAAAATTTAATGCCCTTTTTCCTTTCCCCATATATTAGATCCTGCCTGGACTTCATCATCAGCATTAAAGAAAAGTGAAATTTATCCCAGTTGTGATATGGGTGTAGTCAGTTGTGTGGGTATAATTGCTCCAGCGTTGTTAGACTGGTTCTGCTCTTTTTCTGTCATCTGGATGTCACACCAGTATTATAATTAGATATTAGAGAAGTCACTTTCCGAGATACCCAGTGTGAGGACACCCTTTAGTCGTTTAACTGGCTTGGTAGAATTTTTGTATCTTTATTGCCATTGGGAGCTATCACAGCAATTGTGATTCCACAGTATAAGACTTCTAAGGTCTGATGTTTCGCCGTGTGTCATTCATTGTTTGGATTTGTTTCAGCTCAGTTTTTTTGTTCACATCAGTCTATTAGTATGACTGGTCTTTTTAGCCCTAATGGCATCTGGTGATCCTGGATGTTATAGGGACACCATCCATCACGCCTGTAACAGTGTCAATTAAATGGGAACCTGTGATAAAGTAGTAGTGTAACAACTGATCAGCATTCTAAAACGTCTTATTTTTTTAAAATCTGTTTTATTGAGAGGGTGAGGGAGAATGGCTGAAAATGCATTAGCTTTTTAACTTTTACAGAATAGATTTTGGAAAAATTTCTATAAGGAAACTCAAAAAAAAAGGGCTTTTGGGAAGTCACTTTTTAAAATGTTAATTGAATTCAAGGAAGCAGGAAAAAAATCTTTATATAAACATTGTGACTAGTGTTTCGGCACAAAAAGGTACTGTATTTTTATGAAGTTTATGCCAACTGTTGACATGTACTTATGTGGTTAAATAAAAAAGAGAAAGATGGAAATTGTTCTCATGTTTCTGGTAGGTGTTACAGTTCTCTTATGTCTGTTAAACTGAAGTTTAATACAGTTACCACAGCAGATATGACTGAAGCTGAACTTTCAACTAAAAAATGCACAGAAGGGCTGCAGATGATTAAACCAAACTCACACACCTCTTTTTGGATTCCTTTTTATTCAAAATATCAATGCAGGAATATGTGAAAAGACTGGTGGAATAAAGAAGCATTTGAAAGTTAAGGTTCAAAGATGTGCTTTAGTAAAAATGTTCATCATTTGATGAAGAGGTGACTATTTCTCAGTACATGGCCAGACGCTGTAAATTTTCAGCTCCAGGGATATTATGCTGTCCCTCTCTTTGAACTGCTCTGAAACCCAAATAATTATTGTCATCTGTTTGATATTAATGTGATAAAATCTAGTAATGAAAAAAATATGAAGTAAAAAATGCAATATGTGATTGTGAGGAAGAAATATGTGAATTCTTGATCAGGTGTTTTTTGTTATGAATGTCTTGTCATCTTAGTAATTTGCTCTCAGTTTCAAAGGAAAGAATTTTTGTTTAAATAATACAACATTTAACACATAGGAGCACCATGTTAACTTTATGCTTATCACTGCAGCCTCAACCAGAAAACTCAAGTTGGAGGCATCTTAGCTCTCTTTTCCCTTTACAAGATCCTAATCAATAAATATGTAACACAAATAAGGTCAGCTTTAAATACATGCAGGCCTTGAAGTAATTTAGGCACAAGACTAGAATACTGCCATACTTGAAGACATTACATTTTTGTAGTATTGGATCAATTGTGCTGGTTTTGGCTGGGGTCTGTGTTTTGGCAGAGCCAAGGCATACTGCCCTGCTGGCTGGGATGTTGGGGGTGTGTGGGAGGTGGGGAGGAGACACACCCAGGGCAGGTGGTCCCAACTGACCAAAGGGATATTCCACACCCACCTGGCATCATGCTCAGTGTATAACAAAGTGGGGAGAAGAAGGAGGAAGGGAGGGATATTTGGAGTGATTGTATTTGTATTCCAAAGTCACTGCTGTGTGTGATGGGGCCCTGCTGTCCTGGAGATGGTGAACACCTGCCTGCCCATGGGAAGCGCTAAATTAATTCCTTGTTTTTTGCTCATGTGTGCAGCTTTTGATTTCTCTGTTAAACTGTCTGTATCTCAACCCAAGAATTTTCTGGCTTTTGCTGTCCTGATTCCCTCCCCGATCCTGCTGGTAGAGGAGTGAGCAAGTGCCTGCTGCTGGCTTGGGTTAAACTGTGACAATCATACAGATTTGTCTGTTGGAATCTGAAATAGCGCTTGCTTTGCATTAAGTTTCTTCAGTACAATGGGCACAACTACAATTTGGTATCAAACTTCAGATAATTGTGCAAGCTTAATACGTAGTATGAAGTCCAAATGAAAAACCTTTGTGAAATGAAGGTGCTAAGTCCTACTCAGTACTGGCCTGCACTTCATTCTATTCATACACCATTATAAGAAAATGGTCTGTTGCCTTTTTTTGCAGTTCAGTTGAAACAGTGAAATTGAATCGATCTCTTGGATTTTTATGATTAAGACACGGAGTTCCACAACACAGGACTTGCTCCAAGTGAAGAAAACTCCTTTTGCAAAAGCAGATATGTAAGAAGTCAGAAGTCAGCATTGTTTTTCTGCATGGCATGCAGAAGTTTTAAATATGAGAGCTGGTCAGCTGTGCAGAATTTGCTTGGGTAGTGAAACCTCTCAGTGCTACAATAAATTCTCAGCTGTAGCTGTACAATATAAGCACTTTTATTTCAGTACAAAATCAAAGTCAAGCATTGTGATAAACTGTTTGTAGGAGAGCTTTAAGCTGACCTTTTAGGTTGGAACAGAGTAATAGCAGGATTTACAGGGTTAGGCAGAATCTCCTTCTCAGCAAACTGGCTTGTTTCTGATCCGCTGTAGTTCTCCATTATGGATGTAATTCATATAATGTCTGAAATCATCAGTTGTTTGAGTGGGTTCATCATGTAGTAGTTCAACAACTTTATTACTTCCTGTTAACAGCATGTATAGAACACTTATTGCCAATAGATCATGAGATACAGATAGAAAACACAGAGTGAATGAATAATATTGATTTCATATCTGGCTGAGGATTCAGGGAGGATCCCTGTGGCCAGTCTTCCAACCTGTCAAGGTTATTAATGTTTAAATTGAGTCCTGAGTGCAAGCAGCATTTTTATTGCCTGTTTGGTAGGAAGGATGACATCCAGTTTTTAGCCTCAAGAATACGAAAACACTGACTGGATCGCATTTAAAGGTGATACTGAGCCTGCAATAGGAAAACCTCTCTCCTGAAAGGAAACAAATCACTGGTTCATTCTTTAGGCTTGACCAAGCTTATTTTCAAAGTCAGTGCAGCGAATTCTTACTTCCATTACTAATAACTCCTGTGTTCGAGCACCTGAACAGTATCATCTTCATGTTACTGAGCAACCAGTTGCTCAGCTTCTCTGACTACAAGTCCCTAGAGTGTCTCGGGATGCTGTTAGCAAACATTATTTGCTGGCAGTTAGTGTTTTGCTGTAGGTATCTCTGCCTGAGCTCTGCAAAAAAAATCCTAGCCTCTTCTGAAGTATTGGCTTTTATAGTTTATTTCTGAAAGACCTACTTCAGTTTTTTTCTTGGCTAAAGCCAGGTAGCAAAGCCTGAAAATAGCCCAGAGTAGGATGCCTCCAATTTTTTCCTAACTTGGCTTTATGATGGTGTTTGAATTGCTGTCTTGCTTTTCTTTTATTTGGAATGTTAAAATGTAATGCATCTGTGGTTGGAGAAGTTTACCTTCCACTGCTTATTAAAAAAAAAATTGAAAAAGCTAAAGTTAGAATTAAGCTTAGTGAATGCATTGTGTAGAAATTTTTGCATTCCTGGAGTATTTCAAAGGCTATTTGACTCAAAACACAGGTTGTGTAAGAGCACTAGGTGTAGATGTTTTCCTTGACCTTAATTTTCTTTGTTCTAGGTCCTTGCTGGGTTTAGCTGCAGTTACCATGCTACTGGCTGCTGCATACAGAATCTTTGATTTCATATGCTTTGGCTATTGTTGTGTTACTACATAATTTAATCGTGGAATGGTTTGGGTTGGAAGGGTCCTTAGAGATCATCTAGTTCCAAACCCCTGCCATGAGTAGGGATACCTCCCACTAGTCCAGGGTGCTCAAAGCCCTGTCCAGCCTGACCTTGAAAAGTAAAAGGAATAGTTATTTTGAGAAGGAATAAATGGTAACAAGATGATCAAAAGTAGTATTCCACAACTTCTTTACTCAGAACTTTAACTTTAGAGTTTACTACCTTCAATGCTTAAAACCAATGAAATGTTACTTAGCAAGTGGTGCTTACAGAATCTGTAACTAATTTTTAAACTAATGAGGTCTTGGCTATTTACTTGAAGAACTGCAGGTTTGTTTCATCCATTAGGTTTTGCCTGAAATAAAAAGATGCTGTAAAAAAGTTGTTGAATTAGGAGCTTGTGACATGTATTGTCTTACTGCCTTCCTTTGAACCCTCAATGTGCAGCTGAATTCATATTTGAATTTAGAAAGAAACCTGTCAGCACTGATGCCTTGTTTTGTAAGGTTGTCCTTACACATAAGGAAGTAGTGAAGCAATAAAGTTCCAATTGAAATGAATTGAAAAGCATAAATACTTGCAATGTCAAGGGGCAGCTGGGCTGTCGAAAGGAAACATGGTTTCAATAAAGCCAGACTTTGTTTGGAATGTCTCTTTGTAGTTGTTTTTTTCTTTTTCCTGTGTTCTATTTCATTTTATTCCATTTACTTTGTTGCTGGGAAATGGGATAAAACCGAACAGAATAGACTTGAGAAAAATTGTATAGCTGAAACTGAGAAGATGTTTGTATCTTCCAAAAGTGACCTGGTTTTAGTAAATCTTGTCAAAATGCTTGGCTTATGCCAATGATCGGAGCATGTGGTCTTTTGTGTGGTCTTGAAGCACTGATTTAGTGGGAGCTGGATTTGTTCTTGGGGAGGACTACATTGCTACTACCCTAAGCAGCAAATCCGGACATGGGCTTTACTGAAGAATGTCTTCAAGCTGCTGGGAATCTGCATGGCATCTTTTTTAGGTCATAGTGGCTGGTGGCTTAACCAAGTTTCCCAGGGACTTTGATTGCATCTTAAGAGCACTTTGGACAAATGTTATATACCGTGTCATGGTGCAGTCCTTTGAAAGGAGTATAACTTGGTTTGACTAATGTATGAGTTGATGTGCAGAGGAGGCACTCTGCACAAAATGAGGGATTGTTGGAATTCTTAATCACTGGGAACATAATGAACAGACTTTAGTATGAAAGAGGTGAAGGAATGGCTTTTCCTAAGTTGCAAATTACGTTGTGTGCCTTCATTGTAGGGTGTGCAGTCCTGGTCCAGCTTCCAGGAAAAATGTATTGGTCAAGTCAGTCACTCAGAACTGGCTACTTGAACTGAAATTTTCACACCAAGGTGAAGGGAGAGAAACGGATATGCTGCAAGGAGCTTACTCCAGGCTATCTGTATAATAGTAGTTATAAACAGTAGCAATAGTAGTAATAGTAAATCTTGAAAGCTTTTCAAGAAAGAAAGAAACTTGTATTGTGAAAAGATCCCCTGATCCTCAATGATCCACTGCTTCAAGCTGCCCTTTTGCTTTGGATGTAGGACTAGAGTTTGTTAGTTGTTTTTTACTGCCTCATGAAGAATTGCACAGTCCTTCCACTCTGAGGCTCCTTTTTTTGTTCTCTTTCCAAGTCTGATGTTAAAGCACATTACAAGTCATTGAAGAAGGAACAGGAGGATGTTGCTCTTCTGTGCTAAGCAGTTCAGTTGGAAAGCTTTCGTGAAGAGCTGTGCTTATTGTACCTAGCTATGTGTGACCTATGCAATGCCCCCTCCTGCTCTCAGAGTTTTTGAAACAGAAGAGGACATGTCCAGTGTGTTTAAAACCACAAAACTGGAGTGGTCTGTGGCTGGTGATGTCACTTCATAGCACTATTGTTTACCAGCTTAACTGCTTGGTTTATCTTTGTACAGATGTGTTTTCTGAATTGCTTCAAAAAAAAAGACCCTCTTAGCATGTGGTTGCTGTCACCTTTGCTGTCAGTGAGGTGAGGCACTGGACCTCTCTTCCCCATTGCCTCACACTGTGCTTCCCCCTTCCTCCCCCACCTTTTTTCATCCCCTACCACTGTGCTTCATCCAATGCATTTGTGTTAAAAGTAATACTCCACTCCGTGACTAAAGGGATTTAAAAGCTGTCTGTGAAGAGCAGGCAACTATGATGGAAAGTTACCTGTTCTCTGCTCCCCTATTTAAATTCCACAAATAAATAACAACAGTGATGAACCTTTTGATGTTGCTACCACTCTGTAAATGCCTACAGTTCCTTAAGGAACTTTCTTCTGCAAATTTGTGACAGGAAATTACAGAAAATATACATGAAAATTTTACTGTACATTTCATAACTCAGGGCAATTTCCTCTGATAAAGTGGCCAAAATGTCAGAAGATAGTCTCTGACAATGTTATAGATCACACTGATCTCTTTTGGTGGGGCAGATTACACTTGTTAAGAACCAAGGACGAAGGAAGCACACAATTAGGAAATAGAATTCAGGGTGGACAGTGCAGACACGTTTCATCAGTTTCTGGTCTTCTGATAGCTCTTGGTACTTTCTTATGTAAGGTGAGTGCGTGACTGGGCTGCCCTTCTCTGTTGCCATCTGAGCTGATAGCAGAGTATGTGAGCAGAGAGACAATTTCAAGGTAAAAAGTGAAGGAGCCAAAGCCTCTTACTGACTCAGCTTATTGAGTCCTCTGTTGTTTCTGCACAGAGGTCAGAAGTCCATTGCAGGGAATCTTTCTGGACGTTACTTCTATCTTTGGAGGCAGACCCCGAGTTTCACTGACTCCATTGTGACTGCCTAAATCACTGCTGTGAGAAGAAGATGGGGAGCAGCAAGTGACCTGCAAGGTCCATGCAGGACACACACTCCGAGCTGGGAAGGTCACAAGGAGCGTGCTGACCTGGCAGCTGGCATGCCAGAGTTCAGCCAGGTTTCATCTGTAGCAGGTACCACTGCAGGGTGAGATGCCATTCAAGTGCTACTCCAGCAACTTCAGGGAGCTTGCCCTTGGTTTTAGTCTATATTTCCAGCATCCAGGAACCCATTTACTCAGGCTTTGCTTCATGAGTGGTTGGATTCAGTGTCATCACTGGATGAAACTTCACTAGCTCTTTACTAGCATGTGTGTTTGATTTTGGAAGGATTTAGAGGAGGATAAACTAAACTTTCCCTGAGGTAGAGATTTTCTACTTCCTTGGGATTACTGAAGTCTAAACCCACAATTTGTACAAGCTGTAATACCACCTCCCAGAACTATTCTGTGACCGAGAGAGATTGAAAGGCTGAGGGGAGACACAGCAATCATATTCAATTAGAGAAAAACATCAATAAATTATTCTTTTCCATTGATTGTATAAAAAAATTGAATTAAAAATAAAATGAAGGATGAACATTTGATGAAATGAAAAGCTGATTTAACTTCGAGAGAATGGCTAATGCAAAATACAGGTATGAGGATGTAAAATACAGTCTTCTTCTAAAGCCTTTCTGAGGTAAGTGATATTAAAATGGTGGAAAGATTTAGTCTGGCTAAAGCTGTATTTCCACTTACATGACAGCATAAACACGAGTGCCGCTGATGAATTCATTGCCCCCCAGCCAGCTTGCATGCCAGCATGAAATTTTATGCAATCAGCGCCATAAACCAGATCAGGAATTGGTCCAGATGAAACTCATCTGGGAAAATAAATTTATTTTTTTACATCAGATAAGTTTGTAGTCTCTTTCATCACACAGCTACAGGACTCCTCGAACAATCAAGGAGAAAGGCATTGTGGAAGAATACATAGACAATCAACCAGCTTTTTTCAGTGGCTGGATCAAACTAGACTGATAGGAGCCTGGGATGCTGGACCTTCAGAAGGGCCCTGCTCTGTCAGGCCCCACCAAAAAACTTTTGAGGTCCTACCTGAGTTAAATGAAATTTGATGGGGAGGTAAAGCTCTAAGAGACACTTCCTTACAGGTTTTGGTGACGCTGGTACAGAGGAGGAAGGCAAGAGAGATCAACATTGCCTCCTGCACTGCAAAAGCAGCAGAACCCGGCTGCCTGAGTACCTCTGCCCCAAGCACAACGCTGCTGTCCCTGTGCAGGTGTAGTGAGGACATGGGAAAAGGGAGTTGTTTTGGTTAAGGAGGGGAAGCTAAGGAGAGCAGGCTTTACTGTTCATACGGCTATTAATTAGTTTTTTGCCTTTGGAAAGTGCTTGTATTTCAGAGCTTTTTCGTACAGCTCTGCACATAAAAGGCAGAGAGAGACCTTTCATTGGAAGGATCAAGATGCCTGCAAGATAATCAATAAGGCATATTGGTCCCATGAGCCTGATTTTGAGATATTATTTCCACCCTTGTTCTCTGGACAGAAAAGCCCCTCTCCTGCCTTATATCTGCAGGTTGTGCTCAAAGAGAGAATGCACCTCCCTGCCCCTTTTGTGGCACCCCCACAGCCCGAGGGCTCAGACGTGGCAGCTCCAGCCACTGCCCTTGCAGAGCACTCCCAGCCCTGCCTGAGTCAGCACAGGTGGGACCAGCACCTGCTGCAGGGAACACCAAGAAAAGGAGGCTGTCTGAATGTTATTTGAAGAGCTGTGGATACTTCAGCAGATCACCCTCTGGCCTGCAGGGACTACAGTCCTGCTTCCAAGGGCACAACAAAAAGCCAGAGGGGGCTGCAGATAGGTCCAGCCCAAGGTCCTGTAGGCTTGCAGGCATAAGCGTCAGCGCAGGCTTGGAAGGCAGGCTGTGGAGCTGAGGCATTTCTGTGGATCTTGTGAGGTGCACAGGTTCAAGGGGGCTGGGTTGGGGACAGCAAGGATGTGGAGTGTGTGTTTGTGTCTACATCTGACCTGCAGAATCCCACAGCTCTGGGGGAGACAGCAGTGTGTGCTTCCCTAACATAGTGATATTTCCTAAGGTTGAGTCATATCTTACCCCCTTTATTATCTGCTGATAGTTTAACTAAGTCAACCAAACTAAAGGGTGAAGAAGGCTTTCCCAGTTCAGGCCCCTTCACCAATGCAAGTGGAATCTGCTGTAAAGGGCGGCACACTTGCAGCTGTCCATGAAGCCACTAGGAAATTTGACTGTAAAGTCTCAGTTTAGATCAGGTGATGCAAGACTCCTCTTCTGTATCCATAGGGATGGAAGGATGGGCTTCCTCACAAGGGTTTTGGGGACATAATTTCAATGATGCGTCTAATGCAAACTTGTGGTGTGATAATGGGTATAAAATAGAAATCTAAGGCAGCACATCTGAAAAGCGTGGAGTAAAGAAGGTGTGTGGCCATGCACTGAACATTTGAGATAAGGTAAACTAATGAAATAGAATTAATCAGGGCAGCCTATTTAATGTGCTATATAAATCAAATATACTTTGTGGTAGTAATTCTGTTCTATAATGTGTTATGTCTACATGTAGAAAGAATGAATAAATTAACTGTCACAGGCAACCTTAATTTTGGCTTGTGCTAGTTTTGGAGGGATCAACTTTGACACATTTGTGGATTTTCCAGTGTCTAGGCATACACAGGTGTGCTGTGTGGTCCGAGGGCATCTGAATAGTGGATCACTGTTAGGCACAATGCCAGATCAGAGTTTTCATCCATGGTACCCTCACAGTGCTTCGTCCTCAGAATACATTTTACCAGACAGTTATTTTGGAAAGCTTTGACAGTTCAAAAAGCTGCCTGCTTTCTGAGTACAAAGCCAATGTCAGCAGCTCCACAAACTGCTGTTGCTGCCAGAAAGCATGGTCTGCTGGTTCTCTAACTCCACCACTCTCCTTTGGTTAGCTGAGGCATTCCTGCAGCTTTATGGGGAACAGGATATAGGAACAGGTCAAGGTAATACTCAGTGTTGTGGAAATTAAAAGTAATTTAAAGTGCTTGTGCAAATTATGTGTAGATACATGCAGCCAACAGCTGAGAGATGAAGGTGAAACAAACATGCACGCTGGAAAACCTTTAGCAAGTTCTCTACAAAATTTGCTGTGTGTTACAAAGTCACATCCTAAAGCTTAAAATTGTAAAAAGTGGGGCTGGTTTTGATGTTGAAGTTGAGCATCTGTGAAGATAAGCGTTGTGAGGTTGTGAATGGGTCCTGGGTAGAGAATTGACCACAGCTGAATACCTCACCAGCTGTGCTTGAGAGGTCTCCTGTTGCAAGGAGAGAAACTGCATATGAAAGGTGCAGACATTTTTTTTCCATCATTTATAAAATGTTGGATGTTTCATGACAATTGTTCAAGCTTATATTCAGATTGTTTTGGTTAAGAGGGGACAGAGAGGTACATGATAAATAAGGTACGTAGCAGGTCATCACCTGAGCAGCCACCAGCCTGAGTGTGCATGCACAGGTGGAGGGCATGAGCTTTAATTGTAGGGTGGTGCTGTATCTGTGTCTGAGACACCCAGTCTAAGGTAAAGGGTTTGTTATTCTTTTTTAGCATCCTTCCCACTCTTCCTCAGATATAAAGAGAAGAAAACTACTGTGTGATATGTAAGGGAAAGCCTCAGACTGCAGAAATGGCTAAAAGGGGGAGAACAACATTATGCCATCTCATGTGTTGTCAACAGCTAACACTGACATAGGTATGAAAATCCAGGACAAAATGTAAAGTGATTGAACTGTACCAAATATGAGAGGAGCAAATTTCCAGTCTTCAGTTCAAATAGCCAAAGATTTAGATAGAGGTTAGGAGATGATTCCTAGGAAGTACGGGAATAAGTCTTGATTCTGGTATGTGGTTGTGCTGAACAAAGTAAGCAGGCTTTGCAGTGCTGCAGGTAGTGCCACCTGCATCACCCAGAAGGACAGGTACTGGGTACAGGCTGCCCACCCTGGCACTGGTCAGCTGTGTCTGTCCTGGGGAAAAAGTGTTTTAGAATCACAGAATCATTTTTAGGTTGAAAAAGAGCCTTAATATCATCCAGTCCAACCACTAATCTAGCACTGCCAAGTCCACCTAGTCTAAAGCGTGTCCCTAAGCACCACATCTACCCATTTTTTAAATATCTATGGGGATGGTGACTCAACCACTTGGGCAGCCTGTTCCAGTGCTTGACAGCCCTTTTGGCAGAGAAATTTTTCCTAGTATCCAATCTAAACCTTCCTAGCACAGAGCTGTAAGATTTTAGCAGTTGTTGTCCTGGACAGTGAAGTGCTGAAAAAATAATGACTGATGTGTTGAACATAACTCAGTACCCAGTAGCAGCCCATATGGCGTGGGACAGATCCAGTGCCCTCCTATTATGCAGGGGCCTGAAGGAGTTTCTGCAATCTTGCACATCCAGGATACCTGGCACCTAGAAGACCTGAATTACAGTTGTCTGGTTGAAAGAGTGTTTATTTGCTAACTGAGATGAGTTTGTTACCTGGCAGTGCAGTGTAGCATCTGCTAATTGATTGGGAATGAAGCTCAGGGGCAACGAGGAATTTGGAAACACTGAATTGAGTGAATGCGTGTCACCAGCTTCAATTTAAGGTCCAAAGTGGCTGGGGTTTGCTTTCAGTTCAATGTTTCATATGCTGTTATCTGTATAAATTCAGTATGTCAGAGCTCTAGAAAATTGCTTTTCATGCCTTTTCATAATCTCCATATGTTTTTGCTCAGGTAACTGCAGAAACATAGCTCATTTCAGTGTAAAACTTCCTATGTCAATATTTTATCCTTTGTAAGCTGTGTAACTAGATGAGATGCTAATATATAACCCAGAAAAGAATTTCTACTTTAAATGGAAATGTAAAAATAATGGAATTTTGCCATTCTGGAAATAGTTGATTTCCCTTGGATTTAGGCTGATTTAAGCGCTCTCTTTTTTCAAGTGCTGGCTTACAGGTGGGAACAAGGAGTGAGCCTGAAACCTGCAGCACTGATGCTCCTTGACATGGTGCTGCTGCCTGTGTACAAATAAGGACAGGGTGGGTAAAGGGCTGGGAGCGTATCGACTCTGCAGGCAGGGATTTAAAGATTGTAGCTGGCATAAAAGCAGAGGCTCAAAGCTTTCATCTCAGTAGCCCAAATGACAAAGGCAAAGTAGCTGTGGCAGCACTGGCCCTGAATGTTTAGGCAGATACACCTGAGTTGCAGTGGTCTCGGTGTCCTGCCCGGTCGGATGAGAAGCCACCTCGTGTGCATCTGTACAGTGGTATTTGCATCCCTAATACTGCTCTGTCAGGGTGAGGGAGAGCAGAGATCCAAATTATTGCTCTGCCAGCATTAGGGAGAGCAGAGAGATGCCCAGGCATCACTAAGGTGCCCTCACCTCCTCCAGAGAGCAGCTGGTGACATTGCAGGAGCGTGGGGCTCTTGTCCTGAATTGCAAGGGGGCTGGGAAGCACAGCCCTGGCTCCTACCTCCAGACAAGTATATTTCAAAGAAGGTAAAGAAACAGCCTCGGAGCCCTGCAGCAAGCTCAGTGTGGTGTAAATTCTCGAGGCAATGCAAGTAAAAAGGAATTCAAAGCGTAGTTAAAGGTCATGAACTTTGCTTTCAGTACTACAGTAAAACAGAATTAAAAAGAGACATATAAATAACAAATATGTGTGTCTTGATGAATGTAACGGCATTTTGAAAAGGACAAAGGATTCCCCTGAATAATATTTAAACTTTCATGTTGCAAATTGTTTGAATGAATAAAAATGACATTTTTAGAAGGTCAAAAATTGCTTCAGAAAGGTACTGAATCTTTAAAGTTCAGTAAAGAAATCTGCTTCATATAGCCATGCTTCTGCTCATGTTTCTTTGGACTTACTTCCAGCTGAAGAAGCTGAGTTGTGGTGGAACAGACTCTCTTGCTCTGTGGATTAAGGTGCATCCATCTGGACAGTGGCTCTTTCTGGATGCTTTTCATTAATACTGGTGATTGTGTGAGCTCAGCAAACCTCTAGAAAAGTCCATCCCTGTCCCAAGGAAACCTGAGGGGGAAATTCTGAGCATTCTGTGCAATTGCAGTCTACTGGCAAAACTAAAATAGCTGCTGTAGCTGGCAGAGGAGGCTGATAGGATTTTCTATAGATGTGTGGTTGGCACCATTTTCCTTCATGCATGCTGAAGGAAAATGCATGGAGCCTCTTACTGAGCTGCCTGAAGTGTCCCTGCTCCTGCTTTTGTGCTTCTGGTCTCAGATTAGGGGTTTCCTCACTTTCTGGGAGTTGTTTAGCCACGGGCATAGAGTGTGCTGTGGATGGGGGGCTGGAAGGGTGCAGGAGAAGCAGGTGCTCCCCCAGTGCAGGCAACTCAGTGTCTGGTACCTGGAACTGATGGACTGAACTTGCATTTTGATGCTCAGCCTGTGTCCATTCAAATACACACCTAGACATGTTTTTTGGCATCAGTGGTGTTATAGACAACTCAGTTAATTTCATGCCACCATGTAAAAGGAGCGTCCCTGCTCTTAAACCTTATCCCCCTGAAGCAAATGTCCCAGGGAATGCAGGGGGCTGGGGTTGGAGAGATGGTAGCAAGACCTTTTGTAGAAAGGGTAGTTGGTGGGATAAAGTTGCACTTTTAAGTACGCCTCTGACTTTGAGCTCTGCTGGTGCTACATTGATCCAATGTGTGGAAGGGCAGTGTCTGGCTCACTTTGAAAAATTGAGTCAGCAAGGAGCAATGTTGTCCTTTTGGAAATGTGCTTATGATCCTTCCTCCTCTCCCTCCTTGCCTGGCAGAGGAGGAGAGCAGGTGAGCAGGGGATAAGCCACGTCACCATCATTTGTGCTGGGTTAAACAAGGGTTGTGGGAGTTTTGAGCTGCAAAACTCAAACTCAGAGTTTCCCTCTCAGGAGGGGAATGGCTGAGTGGTTGTGGCAGAGATCCAAATCTTCTGGGGTCTGACCTCCCCACGGCAAAATCTGTCTTTCTTGGCCTGTCTTGTTAGTCTTTTACATAGTAACTGACTGTACCTCACCTGGAAACAGCATGTGTTGCTGTGACCCTTTACTTGTTTGTTCTTTCCTATCAATTTTGTGCAATTCCAAGGCACAGTTACAGTGTGGGCTGAGTAATTATGTTGCTGCTTTACATGCCTCTTATGTAATTATAGTAACAGAGACAATATCAGCCTCCTTCTCTCTAAAGTTGCACCATGGTAAGGCTGTTTTATCACTATTGCATTTTTGGTAATACATTTGGTCTGCTTAGATTGGTACTGGCTTCTGAAAAGAAGGATTTTTCTGTGCAATCACCAAAGGGTAGCAGGCATCATAAGCACACTTGTTCTTGGAGAGTCCCAAGGGTGCAGGGGTGGATGGCACAAGCTTCAGCAATATATGTGGTTAGCACTAGAGCAAGGAACAGAATGAATAGGAAGGCTTGGCCTGATCTCATCAGCAAATTAGATTAAATAGACTTTGCAGGCTGATTGAAGCTCTAGTTGTCAGTGTCAGTGAACCCTCCTTCGTGAGCTGATTGGAAAATTGCAGTTTTCCTTCGGGTAACTTTGAATGCCTTCCTACCCTTCCTCCTGCTATTGTTTCACTCTGGTATTTCCGACCTTGCTCATTGTGGCTGATATTTCCCAATAAAACAAAGTCACGTTCAGCAGCAAAAGAAATATTGTTTGAGAATTTGATGTGGGGAAAGTTGTGGGAATTGAGTTTTTCTGATAAATGTGTAAATAACTGAAACTTGGAGTTTGACCATCTGCCCTCATCTGTTTCAGGCAAGCTTTCTTGAGTACACCTTTGGATGGATGCTGACATGTTGGGAAGGCAACTTCATTTCGTCTTTCCCCCCACTCTGTACTGACAAAGAAGTCAGCTCAAGGTCACTGTGTAACCTGGTAAGTCTGACTATTTCTTGCAGTGGTGATCACCTGCTGTTATTGGACAACAGAAGATCTATTATGGCAAGTATAGAAATAGCTGAATTGTGGGGATCAGCGGTTTCACAAGCCTTTGGACCAAACCTCCTCAGCCTCAGCGGGGGTTTGTCAGCAGTGAATTTGTTCTTCAGGAGTTGTGGGGGTGGGAAGTTCTGGTTAGGTCAGAGCAATTCACCCACCAGCTGGTGTCTTGTGCACTGGTCTGGTCACAGATGCGCCCTGTGCAAAGTGAGAGGCTCACTTTGGGGAAGTGTGAAGTGGCACTGAAACCTGACTCTGCCTTTGTCTTGCAGTGGAAATTTTGTCACCAGGCTCTCATCTCCACTAGATACTGTGTTGGCACAGATCAATCACAGTCTCTGGTAGCTCAAGGCAGGTGCCTCAAAAGAGGGACCCCAAACAAAGCAAGCCCTGGGCAATTACACCCTTACAACTTGAACTCCCCCTGCTTCATGTGACATATGGACAAACAGACAAATTAAAGTCTGGGGTGCTATCACTCTTCGTTGGTTCACTGTTTTGTTACCAAATGGTTTCAATGTTGTCTTCATACTCCCTTAGGTCAGATTTGGGGGGAGTTTCAGCTGAATCTGCAGTCAATGTCATAATGAGTCTGTTATAGTTCATATACCATGACCTGGGAGCTCATCACTCTAGCTATTAATTTTTAAGTAATACTTAAGCTGCTAGCTTTGTCTATTCTAACCCTTATTAATGTTCAGACTGTTAGCTCCAGATTTCACTTTAATCTATCTTTGACTTACACAACATAACCGTAGAGTTCAGATAAAGTTCATTTCACAGCCTAACAAATCTAGATATTTATGTCTACTTTCAAATAATATAAAGATGTCAACCATGCAGGTTAGCCAGAGACAGATCTTACCTGGAGCACCCATATCTTTGTTCATTTGGTGTATCTACGGGGTTGAGACCTTGGCAGGACAACCCTGTGTAGGAGGGAGGCAGGAATTTGTGTAGTGTGAAGAGTCTGCTACTGGTGCTTCCAGTTTTCTGTCAGTCAAAGGTGTCTCATCAGGCTTGACAGTGTGCAGGCAATTTTGCACATGGATATGTGCACCCCTTCAGTGATCCTGGTGCAGATTTGATCTGTCAGGGCTGCTGCAGTTTGACCTCCCACTGTCCTGCACAAGCATGTCCCTACCACCTCCCAGCATGCTAGTGGTTCTCAGAAATGATCTGGTTAAAAACAACCCTAACAAGAACAAAGTTTTCTTTCTGACAGCCTAATAGACATGACACATTAGATTCAGACTGGCTTCAACAGCTGTGAGAGAACCCATTGGCTTCAAACCCCATGGGAAGCTGCTGCCCAGAGGTCTGAGAGGCTGTCAGCCTAAATGCTGTTACAGGATGCCTATCCCTTCTTTCTCAGCACCCTTGTCTGTAAGTGCATGGAGATATAGGTGGAACTGTCTGCCCTGTTGTTATCTTCTATGGAAATGATGAAGATGAAAAAAGCAAAGGAAAACAAGGAAATGGGATTTATTCCAGCACAACCAAGAGTTCAGCATGATTCTAGATGTCTCCAGTTTCCAGAGACTATGGCCCAAAGAATTTTTAAGTGAATAAGTTGCTAAGAGTTTGTTGTGGTGGAGGGTGGAAAAGATATTAGATCAATTTTATCAGTCAGAGTTTAGGTGACATTTGAGAAATGCTAAATTAACCTTCAAAATGTCTTCAAATGTCTTGTTTAAGAAAAAAAAAAGGACATTCAGTCTGGGTAACACAGACAATGAATGAGTGCATGTAAACAAATTCCCTAAAGCATTCATAAATGCATTTCCTCAGCCTCCAGTATTACATCAGGTAATGAATTATTTTCACATCTGTCTTATTGAACAAAAAATACCATCATCTGAGCTTGGAGGTGAAGAGGGAGCAATATATTTAAACTAAACCTGGATGCAGCTGAACACAGACAGGTTATTAAAAAAAACACCTAAACCTTCACAATATTGCTTCACTATTCCAATTAGAAAAAAAACGAAAACACACTTAATTCTGTATTTTTGTTGATACTAAAACTTTGCCGTTAGTTTGCACAATTCCAATTTCAGACCTTAAAAAACTGAGATGAAAATGGAATGAAATATTAGTATTCATTCAACTCTTATGAAGACCCTTACCAACCAGCCTTGTGCTTGCAGACCCTGTGCTTGCACTCCCACACAGGAGATGTTGACTGATACACATCCTTTCAAAGAGAGCCTGTCTTTTGAGGATAACTCAAGCACACTGGAGCTCCAGTATTGTTGCTGGAGCCATGGAGGGAACAGATTTTTCCTTGCTGGTCTGGGAGCAGGGTTCTCTCAAGGGGAAGCCTGGCCAGTTGCTGCTTGGCTGCTGGCATCCTGGCACTTAGACAGGGCCAGTTGTCAAGTTTTTCTGACGCAGAACATCTCAATAGTCACAGTGGACCATGCTCACCATGGGAATCAGCTGAATACACTGCCTTCAGGAGGGATTAATGCCAACTAATCCTCCATTCAAGAGAAAAAGACTCAGGTGTTTGCCAAGCTCCAATGAGCAAGTTTAGTCCTTTCCTCCCTCCTCGCACTTCTTTTTTTTTTTTTTTTTTAAATAAATCTGTCTCAAAATTACAAAAGCAGATCCAAGCAGTCACAGTGACTCATCTATAGAGCCATAAGCAGTCCACATGGCAGATTAAAATTGCAATTGGTAATATAATTGTGCGGCACCGTGAAAATGTAAAATCACTCTTTTCCTACTTGCTAAATGCAAAGTACCACATGCAAAGATTTACATCAAGCCAGAACTGTTGCTAGAAGAGGAAAAAGAGGAACTGACATCCTCCAAGGGATTAGAAACCATACACCTCAACACCCCGTTTTACCAGTACCATGAGCTTGGCTGAGTTTATCTGAAAAGGAAAGAGGAGACAGACTCAAAACCAATATATGACAGGGCATTCATTTACAGATGAATGTTGCAGGGAGTGGTATTTCACCACTTTTCTGTGATATATTTTACTTCCAAAGATAGCAATCATGGTATTTTTAATCTTAAATCCACCCAGAGCTACAGTAACTGCAGGTGCTGCTCATTTCAGTCAAGCATTGAAGAGTTTAAAAAGATTTAAACTGATTAAATGTTAGAGAGGAGTGATGAATTCCAAATACTGATATGCTAATTACAATAATGCATTTGTAGTGATTGCTTACAAGTATAATGGCCTTTCTCACTGAATCCAGTTCTCTCTGTTCCTCGGCCATGGGACAAAATAGGTAAGAGTGTCACCAAATCTCTGAAAAGTGGAATAAGACTCCTTAACACCGGTTTAGTCTTAGGAAGGGCATCACTTATTCAGGCACCTGGTTTCACAGTCTGTTCTTTATCTCTCTTTTTTATATCTTATTCCTGTTCTCATAAGGTAACTGTCCCACCAGTGCATAAATAGTACCACGATGTTGTCCAAATTCTGACTTTCTCCCAGATAAGCTAGACAATGTTTGTGTGTTCCTTTTGATTTCCATTGATGACAATAGGAGCAGAAAATCTCCTTCATAATCCTGTGAGTTTCTTCCTGCTACCCAGCTATGGTCCTGCTCTGTTTTCTCTGTGTCCCGCCAGGATGAAGTTAGGAGTTTGCATTACCCAGACTTTACCCATCCCCCAGTTTCCCTGTGCCAGTTCAATGTGCCCTAGAAGATACTGGGGCACTTGACTCATGTTGGTTCTGCATCAACAATCAATGTTTTGAGTTTCTTTCTATCCAAAACCAAGGATGCAAAAATCACATTGGAAGCTGGACAACCGTTGTACCTTTTTTTCATCCATTACCCATTGTGGCTAACTATTGCTAGAAGGGATGAGGCAAAACCATGTAGAATATAGCTCTGCTTTTCAAATACCGTAAACTTATGAAGGCTTGCTGAACTGCGCTTATAAAAGAGGAGCTCCTCAACTTTGATAAGAAAACATCAAAGATGAAGAATCCAGTATTTGTTCCTCATGGTAATTCCTTCCAGTAGTTAAAAACACCCAAAATCTGTAAAAGCTTTTTGAAAAAGATGTGATTTTTAGATCCGTTTGTCCCATTGTGTGTGGAAGGGTATTGAATGACCCCCTGCTTCTTTTCCCTGATCTCCTTTGAGTCCCTGATAATACTGGGAGCTCATGCTTTGTTGTTCATTATTATTATCTCTAGTCCCTTTCTAGCCTTGGGCTTTGCAACCACAGCACCACTTTCTCTAGATAGAGGGGACATTCTTTTGCCCTTGATGCATAGTTTGGTGCTTGATTGTACTTGCACACCTTTTGTATAGGACTAATTTACTGAATGTCCTTGTCCTGCTTTTGTGAACACTCAGCCCTCATCCGTGTTTATCTGTTTGACATCTGCATAGCTTAGCAGAAGTGATTTCCTTTATATTTTCAAATTACTGATAAGTATACTGAATCAGATCAATATGATATTGCTCCACTTTCTTTTTGATCTGCCTACGGGGTTCAGATTGCATAATGCTAGGTAGCAAAGCAATTGCAAGAGCCCTGGGGAAAGGACCTTCAGTGGAAGGTCCTCAATGCCCTCTTTGCCTGCACAGTCCTGGCAGAGGGCACCTGCAGCCAGCCCTGCCTGTCCCCCACTAATCCCCCACATTTCCTCCTGTCCCTTGTCTGTATAGCAAGTGGAGCTGGAGGATTAGATGGAAACGAGACCCCTGCCACCAGGGAGTGTGTGGGGTGTGCTCTGGATTTCAACACACTGCAACATGGTGACAGGAGAATTTCTGATGCACTGCGAGGGATTTATGGTGCTGCAATGGGGTGGCAGGAGAAAGCCCTACATGTGGAGGTTTGGTATGCCAAAATGTCATGCTGCAGTTCTGATTGTAGCTGTGGTTTGTAGTAAACAAACTTTCCTGATAGTCACTCTACTTGATAAGTCTTTCTTTTTTCCCCTCTCTGCTTTTCAGCAATGCTTTGAAGAACTTAAAAGCAGCTTTAGAGCAGAAGTGCCATTTCTGTCTCTGCTTGCAGGTATGCCACCTGAAATAGTATGAACCATAAATCACTTTAATAGATAACAACAGAAGCTTCACAAATCTTTGTGATTCAAACTTCAGAGGCAGCTAATGTAGCAATTCAGGAGAGGAAAACCGGGAAACTGCAGTCGTATTTTGTGCTGCTGGCTGAAAAGATCATGAAATGAATTCAGCTAATCATATGAAGATTGTCAGTCAATAGAGCCGTGGTTCTGTGTTTAAACGGTTTAATGACTCCACTGGTGAATGTCCTGTAGCTTGATAATCATTTGTCTTTGAGTTAATCATCTGAGTCATATTAGCTTTGTGAAGCAGAAATGGAGTGGTGGGCGGCTTTTATTACACCATAGAAATATTAAAATCAGATTGCTATATTGTTAATCTTAAATGAGAATGTCTTGGCAGAGACAAGCACTTAGGGCACTTTCACCCTGAAGCTCAACTTTTCCTTGAACAAACAGCAAAGCAATCAGGCATGCCGAGTCTTTTATCCAAAAGCTTTTACTTTACTAAAAAGACAGATGTCAGGGTAGGTGTGACTGCCTCCTAGACAGAAGGGTGGTAGATGTGCAGAGGCAGTGTCTAAGGATGCAGCTGGGTGCAGCAGCAGGCAGAGGTATCCAAACTGGCTCTGAATATGGAGTAGAATGACCAGGGTACTGTGGCCCCTGGCTTTTTGCCTGTAACCTCATGCATGCACAAGAGTGCTATATGGAGGGCTATGCAAATGATGGGCTTGGACATGGCTTTTGACTGTGAGTAAATATTTCCTGGGCTTTTTCCAGTCTGATTCCATCTCTCTGCAGACTGGGGTTCGGACTGCAGCCACAAGTGCATGGTACAAGTTACCCCACAGAAACCAGGGTTACCCCACAGTGCAAAGAGACAATGAATCCCCAAACTCTCCAGGAAGAGAGTGATGCCTGTGAAATACTCCAAGACCTCTTTTGAAAGCCTGTCTATGACCTTGTCACAGTCTGAGGATAGGGTAGCACATTTTATTGAGTTTAAGACTTCTTGTCTATTGGGACCTGTAAAGCATAGATGTTGTGCTGCTTAATCCCAGTTTGCTGTGGGAAGGAGTGAAATTCATCAGAATTCTGATCTTGACTAGGAAGAGGATTGTATTGTCCCTGAGACTGTCTGCAGTTCCTATAGGTGTGACTCTGAGCATACTTGGCTATCCAGGAATTATGTTATACCACTGCCAAACCCATAAAAATATCAAGAAGGTGTCTGAGGTTCATGCAATGATCCCAGAAAGATTTGTGTCCCATAGTGTCATCAAATACATGTTTTTTCAAGACTGTTGGTAGTCTATGATATTCCTGTCTCTCCTGTCTAGTGTAATTTGAATCCACTGAATTTCAGCAGGGGATCAGGGTATTCTTTAAAGAAATAGGAATGACCTGTGAAATAGGAAGCGAGCATTATTTGTTTCACCACTCTGTCACCATTTCAGTGGTTCCTCCCATCCCATTTCTTAGTTGTTTTGTTAGATAATTCTATGTCAGTGTGCACTATTTTTCTCCTAGCATTTTGCTTGGCCGACCTGAAAAAAAGTCTCTGCAACCTGTTTTTTAAATGTCAGTTTGTTTTGAGGTGGCAGTTAAATCAGTTCAGTCCTGCCTGAAATAGTAAATGTAAACACATTAAACAGGTCTTGTGCTCTTCCTGAACAGAGCCCGATCAACTCCTACTGAAACCAACAAAAAGAATCTTCCTGACTTGTGATAGGGCTGGGTTAATCAACCAGAAATATTTATTCATCACCCAACAGGCCTCCTCCAACAATGCAAACTGAAGTTCATGCTGCTTTATCTAAGAAAAGAAATTAAATTGATTAGCTACTTTGAAAATATAGCAGCTTAATTGCCTTCAGGCTTTTGCAAAGTCTCCAGCTGGCTAGACTACTAATCTTTTGCAATTATTCTCATAATTATAAAATTAAAATGATGCCTGTTTTCTTATGATTGATCATGGTTCAGAATGGCTCGCACTTGCATTCCTCAATACACGGATGTAAGCCTGATCTAATGAACCCACCATATCTTCAATGAAAGGTGATAAAGACCTGCTGAGATACATAAACAGAGAACCTGGCTCCAAATATTAAACAGGTTCAAACGTGTAATGTTGGGTTCCCACCAGGCCCTTTCTGATATCTCACTGAGTCCCTGTGTGAGCCATATCAACAGCTTGCCTCCATATATTGTTAATTAGGTGTCTCACCCACGGCTTTGGGATTTGAAATGAGTGTTTACTGTAGTCATGCAGTATGGTGGGTTGCAGTGATTCTTCCTGGCCAAGTAGTGCCCTTTAAGAAAATTTAGACAGAGCCATGTCCCCCTCCTTGAATCAGGTTAGACTAATTTGCATGAAATTTCTCTTCTTTTCCCTTTTCCTAAGAATGCAGGCATTTCTCCAGACTCAACAAAAAACCCCAAACCACATGAAAATCTTGGTGTAGGAGGGGAGATAGGATGAGAAGGAGGGGAGGAGCTGCAGAGGGGTGTGAAAGCAGAGGCAGCTTGTCCTGGTTTTGGATGAGATAAAGTTTATTTTTTCTAAGTAGATGGTAGATGTGGTTTGGATTTAGTATGAGAATAATGTTGATAACACACGGATGTTTTGGCTGTTGATGACCAGTACTTATCCTAAGTCAAGGACTTCTCAGTGTCTCATGCTTGACCACTGAGCAGGTGCACAAGAAGCTGGGAGGGAGCATGGCCAGCACAGCTGACCCCAACTGGCCAAAGAGATACTCCACACCATAGACTGTCATGCCCAGTGTTTAAACTGAGGGAGTTATCCTGGACAGGATTACTGTTTATGGGGATGGAGTTTGACACTGGTCAGCAGATGGTGATCAACTCTATTGTGCATCACTTGTTTTTCTTGAGTGTTCTCTCTCTCTCTTTTTTTTTTTTTTTAAATTCTATTTACTACTATTATTAATATTATATTTTACTTTGTTTCAATCTTTGAACTATTCTTAGCTGACAAGTTTTACTTTTGACTCTACTCCCTGTTCCACTGGGGTGGGGTGGCGGGGGAGTGAGTGAGCGGCTGCTCAGTGTTTAGGTGCCAGCTGGGCTTAAATCACAACACAGCTCCAGGGTGCTCCTCTGTGAGGGTCTTTTCCCTAGAATGGGGAGTCACGAGAGGAGTCTGGAGGGGTTCAACACCACAGGGTGGATGCTGGACACCGTGTGGGATTGGAAGCCAGTGGACACATTGGAAATGTCTCTTTATTTCTAGCTCCAGGGTTTTTGGATCTGAGAAGCTACATCAAGACCTTGCTTAAGCACGTTCCTTAACCTGTGGCCAAGGTCGTGGTGGTGCTGAAGTGCTTCCCTTTTCCATTTGATCCAGAAAATATTCTCTGCATGCAAAAAACTTCAAAATCAAAATTTTCTCAAAAATATTAATTTGCTGCAAGAGCTTGATTGACAGTAACTATTTCCAGATGACCCTACACCGTGTCCCACATTACCAGCCCATTCTCTGGGGGATGTTCCAGGAATTGCCAAGTGTTTGATGACATTTGACTTTCCTCTATGAATTATCTGACACCCACAGCATCTCATAAACACCACAATGCTGAGTCACATTTACATTGTTATTTTGGTGCCATATTAAAACTGAGCATGCTTCTTCCACCTACATTACGTATCTCCAAATCAGTAATTCCTGTCTCGGCTTTTAAAAACTGTCTTGGAATAATCCTCCCAATGAGAAGATTAAGCCACGGCGTCCAAATGGGACTTGGTGATATTTTGCTACTTGATCACTTTAAAGTCTCTTTTGACTCCCTAGAAGCTACATAAAGTGCCTTTTAGCTTTTAGCATGATCAAGGGAGTCTGCCTTCTCTTTAATTTTCTGTGTAAGGCATTTAAGGGACCCAAATCCTTTAAGTTAAGGACACTCTATCAATTTACAGTTACAAGCATTTTTCCCTGTGGCATTAGTCTTTCCTGCCCAGGAGGCTGAGTTCTGCCATCACTCCATACACAACTTGTGCAATTACAGGCTTTTAGTCACTTCTTTGTAAAACCATGAGCTCATGTGAAGGTAGTAGAGTGGGAACCCAGATAGTGGAATGGATCCAGGTTGTCTTCAAGCCACCAGTGCAGCTGTGGGCTGCTGCTCCAACACAAGGTTGTCATGTGAGACCAAAGAGTATATCTTGGGCAAAGAGGAGAGAGGTCTACACTTCAAACAGCACTGCTTGTATAACTCTGCTCTCATCAGTATTGATCTCAGCCTGCAAACCTGAACACAAGCAAAAAGGCCAACTGCTACCTTGTACTTTCCTGAAATCTGTGATGTGAGTTGGCAGGGCAGCAATGAAGACAGCATGTTTGTGTCTGAAAGTTCATTGGCTTTTCCAGATCTCTCAGCTCGACTCAAGAAGATGATGATATCTCTCCAAATAAAAGTGCCCTTTGATAGTATTTATATTAGGCTTCCTCTCTGCACCATTATAGAGGCAAGATCCAAAACGAGAGGAACGACTCCTGGTCCCCTTGAAAAGCTTGTAGCGAAAGCCTTGCCTTGCCTTGCTTTGGATTTAGATCTCAATAAACAGCCATAGCAGAAACTGTAAGTGCTCTCTGATAACCCAAATCTTGTTCCTGATCCATGCAACAAGGTCTGGGTAGGCTGATCATTGTATTAGATGAATTTATTCAAATTTATTCATAGTGAGATTATTCCAAGGGGCAGGGTTTGTTGCAGACTTACCAGGTTTTTAAGTGTTTTTTCCCTTTTCCTCCTTTTCCTACTGGCATTATTGTCTTAACAGGCAGCAGAAATTTCAGCTTTCCATTTTACTAGCCCCAGCTAACCAAAATCTCAGATTGTTCTTTTACACGTTCTCTCTTTCTCTTGTTCAACACAGAGTGGTCTCAGCAGAGAGCAATGGTGACACTCGCACAGTCGTTGCTCTTCTGACAAATGTTTCACCAGATACCTGTGGAGATCATATTAGCCCCCTGACTCCACTGCCTGTGGTGGTGTCAGTAACAGACAGCCTCTGGCTGAGGATGCTCAAGGCTTTCTTCTCTTCAGATCTTTCCAGCTGAGGAGTCCCCAATTCATAACAGAATTTCTCATATTTTTTGTAATTGATTACTAACACACAGTGTTGTACTTATCGCATCTCTGCTATTTGGGTCCTGAAGATCATCTTTCTATGTGATGCCTCAGACTCTTTCATTCTCACTGAGTTTATTAAAGTTGCTGAATTTTAACCTCTTTTCATTTGCCTTGCTTGAAACTAAATCAACAGCTAGGATTCTAATTTTGTACCACTATAACCAGCTCAGTGTGAGGAATTAGTGATGCCTATTTGTAAATTCATGCATATGTTTGTATGCCTAACCCTCTACCCCCATATTTTATTCATACTCAGAAAAAGATGCCATCAAACATGACAAAAGATTATCTAATGAGCCATTCAGCTATAAAGCTTATCTAAATTAAACACTGTGTAAAATAAATTAGTTTGCTAAAGAAATGAAGTATATTTTACCTTTCACTAAAAATTGCATTTACTCCACAAATTAATCACATTTCTCAAGGTTGATAAATAAACTAAAATCTCTGCTCCTGTACACACCAAGGAGCTGTGCTGGAAGGTACAGGCAGACAGCTTCTACACCAATTTATTTTTATTTGTGGAATGATTCCTCTCTTGACAAAAGGCACTTGTGCCCACAGCATACATGCATACAGTTATATATATTTTTGGTGTATTTTCTACAGCTTCTTTCCTTTGTTGTTCTGTTTCCATCAAGTGTTTCTGAAAAGTACATGCAGTCCTTGTGAGGGGTAAAGTGAAGTGGCAGGTAGTGTGATGCCTTCTGGGTTCTTGTCTGAAACATATCTGCACAAACAGTGAATTAGGACTTCTGAAGGGACACTGAACTTGAGGCATCTTATCAGCAAGAATATTCCTTGTAAAGAGAGCCAAGAGACTCAGTTATCTTGGCTCAGAGTTATGCCAAAGTGCTCCTATCTTGAGAAATTCTTTGCCAGTGTTGCATGGGGTTCAGCTGGGTTATTTTTCCTTTGTTTTTCATAGAGGCCTATGGTTTGAGAGAGAATTTTCCTGATTTCCTGCATCTTGTATTGTCAAGAAAATATGTAATCTGAATAGACATAAAGCTTTCTGGTATTCAGATACCAGGGCTTGAACTAAAATAAGTGTTAGACTTGCTTTTACTTCTGCTTATGTGTCTTTAGAGACTGGTATTAGTAGAGGTCTGGTCCTTGCAATAGCTTATGCTCCAAAAGCATGTTTAGTAAGTCCACTTCCATAATGACATGTGCCTGATTCCCACTAAAACAATCATTATTTAAATACTCAGGTAACTTGTAAAGTATGGACCTTCATTCATTCATGCCTCACAAAAATTGGAGATGTGTAAGAAAAAAAAAGTTTTTGTTGCTCTGTGGAAGTCAAATCATCTCAAAAAGTGCAGTTATGTTTTCCATGAAAAATATCTTTCAAAAAGAGCCCCAAACCCACAAACAACAAAGCAGTGGCTACATTTTTTTTTCTTGGACTGCTAATGTCTGCACCTCTAAGCACTGGGTTGGCAGTGTGCAGGAGGGTGCCACATGTTTCTAGGTAGACTTTTGCTTTGATGTTCTTCAATGGTCACGATAGGCAATGTTGAATTTTGCTGCCTTGCATTCGTTTTTTCAAAGTAAAAACAAAAAGAGGAGACAGAAATTTCTGAGGCAAAACCAAGTTGAAAGACAAACTACTGCTTTACACTTTTAGCAGGAGATGGAAATCTGGTCTAAGAGAATTGAACTTTAAATTACATCAAAAATATCCAAAAGAGATTTAAATAGCTTTCTCATTTAGATTTAATTTGAAACTTGCACAGAAAGCATACATTTTCTATTTTCTTGGATTAGTGTTTATTCAAAAACTACCCTAGTCCTATGCTGTTTGATGTGACTTCTCTGAGGAATGAGTATCTGATTTTTCATGCTTCTTGGGAATCTACAATCATATAGGACTTTATGATCATACAAGACTTTATGTCCTAGCAGTCATGCATATAAATATTTCTGGTTGCTGTGGTAATGTCAGAAGGATCTCACAGATGCCTCTTGAAGTGTTAAAGCTGTTGAAAACCAGAGGTCCTCCTGGGCTGTCACGGGCAAACCAGCTGGGTGCCCTCTTCTTGCTGTGTTCAGACCCCCTCTCTGGGCAATCAGACCTTGACACTGACTTTTGCTGCCTCCTCCTAAGTGTGGGGTCTGTCAGAACAACTCTGGCACCGTTAAGCTGCTGAGCAGTCAACAGATGTAGGGCGAGTTGCAGACATGGAATAAGAAACCTACTGGAGACAGATGAAATTCCCTAAATCTCTCTCCCCAGAGACAAAGGAGGACCATGCAAATGTTTTCCAGACTAATTGAAAAACTCAGCTTTACAACAGAAGATGTGTAGAATAGAAAAAGGTAGTAAAATGCCATCTCCTGCACAGTAAGAAAGCAGCATAGAAAGTAAGATAAATTATTTATTCCTGTAGTTAACCACTTGGAAGGGACGCAGACAAAAGCAGTGTGAGGCCATTTAAACTGAAGGATTCTGATATGAGGAAAGGCATCACAATCATGTCCAGAGGAAAAATGATAAGAACAACTTGTAAATGGTACAAAGTACAATAACAGATGAAACAAAAAGCTGTTACCTTGAAAATAAATGGATGATGACTTTATTTCAATCCAGAGTCCTGCATTAACTCATGCATATGCTTAATTTAGATGGATGGGATAATTCATGTGATGACCCCAGTGGATATTATGTAAATTTTAGTGGGATTGAGTCATACTAAATTTGCAAATCAAAGTACTGCTCAGAAACGTTATCTGATTTCCAGGTATTAAGTCTAAAACTCCATTAATTGTTCAAAAGTAGGTAGCCAGTGTACATGTATCAGATGAGAAAGTTAAAATCCACAATCTATGAAGCTTAAACCAAGGAGTTTGATTTTAGGAAAGTTATTACATGCCCATGGGAAAAAATATTGTCTAGTTCTTATATACAGTCTATCCAAGGTCGCTGCTGTACAGGCTGCTGCAGATTCATAGTTTTAATTAGTCAGCAGCAAAATTTAGACATGGCATCTAAATAACAGAACTTCATGGTAATAAAAAGAGATACCTTATTTAGTTTCCCGAGAGCATAAAGCCCCATGATTTTATATATCTCCTACTTAGGAAAAAGTATTTTTGTAATATAGGCAATTATAAATAAATTTTATTCAGTTCTTGCTTTACAGGGAACAAACTCATTGCAAAAGATCATAATAATAAAAGCCCCTTTTTAAACTGAGTCCGCTTAAGTAAGAATAATTTTTTCACTGAGAGGAAACAAACTCACTTGCCATGCAGCTGGAAGGGTGCCCAGAGGGCTGGGGAGAGGGGAAGCCCAGCTGCTTGGGCACTCTGCAGCAAAGCTCTGCTGGACCATTGGTGCTCTGTGAAACCTACAATGAGTTCACAGGACTGGACCATCAATGGATATTTTTTTCTAAATGTAATCTGAGTTTTATGGTTTCATTTGGGTCTTTTTCCAGCTCTAAGTTTGTGCAAAGATGTGTATGGTTCCCTGTATGATTTAAGTGACAGGGATGATTTACAGGGGGCACAGGATAGGGAAATGTTGCCGTGTGAGATAGATCTGTGCTGGCCAAGTGCCCTGCATGGGAGCTTCACATAGGATCCTGAAGAGATTGCTCAGGGCCTTTGCCACAGAAGCATGGAAGGATCTGCACATGGGATGCACCATGGGGTCTGGGAGGGGCTGGTGAACCATCCACCAGTAGCCCAGAAATAAATGGCTGTCCAGATGTGGCAAGTGTGAGTCCTGCTGGGGTGCCACTGATGTGCCAAGGTAGAACAGCAGGGAAATATCACACTGGAAAGGGAGGAAGAGCTACAGGTGTGAGCTGAGAAGGTGGGACAGGTGATATGGCAGGCAGTATCCCAGTCCTTCGTTCCCCTCTTCTCTGGCTGCATCTTTGTAAGTGGCTCTGTATGAAACGCAGATATAATTACACAGAGTGACAACAATGTCTTCTCATTGGAAAAGTGCCTGTGTTTCCATTTTAACTGGAGTCCTTGCTCTGTAATTACTTGTAAACCCTCTATCAGTTATATGAGCCAGATGGTACAGTAGATGGCTTTTAGTGACTCCTGAAAAATAGAAAAGACTCTGACTAGACACCATTTACAATTATTTTTGCAGTTTGGAGCACATAGATTACAGCCTGCTTTAAACGGAGGGTCAAGATGAAGCCTCACAACAGAGGCATGCAAACCCCCATGCTGAGCTTGGCACTGGCAGTGTGCAATTGATGAAGCTGCAGTGTCCACCCAAAATATATGTGCTACAGGGTGCACAAGAGCACAAGGTGTGGGCTCTTGCCAGTCAGTGTCCATCCACTTTGCGGTGCACAGGGCTTGTTGGGGAGCTCTGGTTTCCTCTGTACAGGTGCCACTGTGGCTTTGCGGAGCACTGTCTGTGCTAGATGTATTCTGGTTTGGACAGGACCTGCATCTCCTGCCCTCCATCGCTCCTGTCCCGGAAAGCTCCCCCCAGCCTTTGAGTTCTTCTTTCCCTACAAAAAATAAAGAATGGTCAGAATTAAAGGAGGCAAAAATAGTTAATCATTTTAGGGGCTGTGTTTATGTGTTCCCCCCCTTCTTAGGCGTAGTCAGAGTGACAGTAAAGGAGCAGTACTCGAAAGGGGGGCAGAGGCTGTTGCTGAAGAAGCAGTAGATGAGGGGGTTGATGGCACTGTTCAAGGCTGGCAGGTTCTGAATAATCACAGATGCGTAGAAGCGCTCTTTGGTCTCAGGGAGTATGTTGAAGTTGTCCAGGATATCAAAAAGAAAGTAAGGGCTCCAACAGAGAACAAATGCTGCAGAAGAGACAGAGAGAGGAAAAGCTTGACATTGGATAGTTTAGCAATTTAGGGAGGTAATTACACGCTCTTGCAGAGACTGTCATAACACATAAATATTTGTTCATGCAAAAAAAACCCCTCTCCCCATTCAGGATCTTATTTAAGAGAATAGTTATTAGATTGTGCTTTTATTTGTCTTTATTTTTATTTTAATGCCTATAAAATATATTACGTGTGTTTCTCTAAGTGTTTAGAGTGCTCCCTCTAGACATATTGAGACACTTCTGAACACTACACAACACATAAAGGGTAAATAGGTAGCCAGTTAAAGCATCATCAGTTATAGTGAAGTGCTCTTTTAATGGTCCCCGGAGTGAGCAGCCAATCTAAATGTACACACAGCCAAAGTGCTGCTCCGTGACAGCGCTGCCTGTCACAGCCACCTATTAAAATAAGGTTCTCAGACACCCAGGAGCAAGGAATGACACTCTTTCACAGTGCATTACTGCAAACCAACATGACATTTGGCATGCTGGCTGGAGGTGCTGTGTACATGGAGTGTGCAGGAAGATTCTCCTAATTTCTTGTACTGCCATTTGAGAGATGAATTTGAGGAAGTGAAGAGAGGACTGTACTGCTCATAGTCTCTGCTTTTGTTCAGAGGTGATAGGGAAAAAAAGGCGACCAATCTAGCTTTATTTGCAGGCATAGGGAATTAATCTGTCCCTCACAAATTTCTATGCCGTCTCTTCTCACAAAGGCTTTTGATTCAGGATTTACGTAGAAATGCTGAGACAGGCAGTTCACTCAACTAAGCTATAAGTACCTGGGTTGCAAACATGTAGGTAATTGTGAAATCAGACACATGATCTCATCCTGACCCAGGTGAGACAGCACAGTGACCTCGTGCCTGCTTTCTTGTCACATTAATCAGAATTTCTTTGCTGGCAGTTAGCTGAGCGCTCACTGAAAGTGCAGGGAAGAGGTAAGCTCCCCTCCTGTTTTCTAGAACAACCAAACAGGAGGTGTCTATGCATAGATATATGCAAAACAGCAATACACAGTGTCAGAGTGTGGATCATAGCACTGACTGTGCAGAACTTTAGGTGGCTTTAAAAAAATCCATAGGTGTTAGGTGTCAATCTGTACATCAAGAGATGCTGGGTACCTAACATCGTCCAGGTCTGCTGAAATTCTGAGCATCCATGTGAGCTCTCAGCATCTGATGGCCTTGCAGTAGTAGCTGTGTCTGGCAAAAGCTTTCTCTCATTGCCATGCAGAAAAGTTCAGACATGGAGAAGCTGTTCTTGGGCTTCTGAGAAGTACAAATCACACTGGCCTCTCTCATATCTGCAGATGCTAGCACTAGACAGTGAGCTAAGCTACTCAAGTGGCTGTTCTCACAATATTCTCCAATCTGAATTTTGCACAGTGTTGGAAAGAGAAGCAATCTCTTTTTCAGTGTCAGGGGATGACTGTCAGCCCTTGGGAGTAAACAGCTTTGGTTCCTTTCCTGCATGTCTCTGGCAGCTAATCACAAGCCCTGTGTGATGCTGCCTTTATTTACTGAGATAGAATATCAGCCTCCTAATTGCATCAGAATAAAGTCATTTCCCAGGGAGACAGAGAACACCTGCACTAAGTCATTTGCTGCCCAGTTAGGAAAGGAGAGCTCATTCTTTTCATCTCAACAGGCAGCACACCTGCGACATCAAATGCAATTGCTGCACATCTGACCTCTTCTTCTCTCCCTTGCACCACCCAGCAGCTCACATGCCATACAGTGTCTCTAAGCCTAAAAGACAACTCAGTTGCCAAATCTTTCGGCAGTCTGGATGGGAAAGAGATGACTCCTTCCTTTTTTTCCTTTTAGACATTGTCTCTTTAATTTCTTTATGCACACAAGGGGCTGTGCATCCAATTTCATTTAAGGCTTATGTCAGATGCCTAAAATAGGAGTGTATCAGCCGGAAGAGAGAGGAAGGACAAGATCAGAAGGCAAGTCAGGTGTCTAAGTAAAGCTCCTTCTCCAAGCCATCTACTTTGTCTGCTGATGATAGAGGTTGCTGAGGAAAAGCAGCTTCCAAATGCCAGCATTCTCCCTAGCTACCAGCTGTGGGGCTTTTCACTTACCAAGGATAATTACAATGCTGTACTTGATCGCTTTCACTTTCGCCCTGGATATGAACCCACGACTGGTGTAGCCACTGGAGGTTTTGCCACCTGGGAAAAGAACAGTTCAGCTAGTGAAAGAATAGGACTGGTGTGTGGATGTGTCAGTGTGTACCTTGGCAGGCAGGACAGGAATGCACAGCCCCATCTTCTCCTGGTGTCAGTCAGGATCTCAACAGTTCCTGAAATTTGGACACTTGCAAGTCTGCTCAAGCTGGATAATCAAAACCTGAGCCACCCAAAATGAAAAGGGGAAATGTAAGCAGAGTAGATCTTCCTGGAGCATTGAGGCATGTATAGCCTTGGGATGGAACACTCAGATCATATCACAGCTTTCTGTGGCCAGGAATTTCTGATCTTGAGCAAAATTCAGACTTGCAAGGACATGTGAAAACACAAAAAAATTGTTGTCTAGTAGATGCTAGAAAAAAATATTCTGGAAATGGACTAAGTTCTAGGAACAGGAATTCTAACCTCTAGAATAAATAGTTTTTACTTTTTATTCATTTTCTTACAGATGTTTCCTATTGTGTCTCTAAAGAGAATTTATTGTGAAAGGAAAGAAGGTAAATAATGTAGAAATGAGCTCTGAATCAACAAATACAGAAACCCCATTCCCACTGCAACGATGGGGGCACAATGTGACACTGCATGTCCAAGCACTCACAGATTTGTGAGAATCAGCCGGAACGGAATCATGAGGCTGGAATCATAGGTGTGCTGAGACTCACCAGGACAGCTGGATATGATGACAGCCTGAGCTTTGCTCTTCACCCAGATGGTTCGAATCACAATTGAGTAGATGACGCTGTAGAGGGGAAGAGTTGCTGGTATTAGGCCCAATAAATTTAACAGACATCCTGGTAATTTGTGCTCTAAGAGTATACTTATTTTTGTGCAAGGAGTTCACAGAGATGATGGGACTGCATAGGAGTAATAATAGTAAATGACAATAATAATAGTAAATATGATATGAGTCTCCCACAGTACTTTTCAGAAGCAGATCTGTAGACTTTTCACCATGGAAGTCCTTATGGTTGTCCTGGCTTTGTAGATGTCAAATCTGAGGCTCAGAGGATTGCAGTGATTTGGCCAAAAATTTTGCAGGCAAGAGCTCATTGGTGATTTTGAGCTAGCCAAAGCCAAATCCATCTGAGTATCAGCCCTGGAACACCAGCTCTGCTGAGGGAAGCAAGGGAGGGACCTGGTTTCACTGTACATACACTTCTATTTTGCTGCTACTTGTGGGTATGAAACTGGTGAATAAAATTTCATCCCTGGGGAATTTGATAAGGGCAGGATCCATGAGAAATGCAAATAAATACAGCATTGCTCAATTTTGGGTCTCAGGGTGCTGTGGTGGAAATCAAGGAGGACAGAAGTGTCAGATAAATGGGAAGAGTTAGATGATTCAAAACCAGATCCACCACAATTTGCATATTTGGAGAGGTTTATATACTTTCAATAGGAGAGATAAAAACTGCCCTAGTACATAATGACCTTGGAGAGTTATGATCTTTCCCTGTGCAATTACCAGTCTGGTCTTCTATTGATTTAATGTACAATAGGTAAAATAATTGGGACCCATGTTCTTCTTGATGATGTTAATTGCCATAAACCTTAGTGGTCCTTATGTGAAAAAGGTGCAATGAAGGACATAATTTCAGGGTGTTTTCTACAGGAAAAAATGTGTCTTACTGTTATGTGGTTTATTTTTGTTATCAGAAGAGGTATTATTCTTATCAGACTTTTCAGACTGATATACAAGTCTTTCCTACAGCACCCTCAATTGGTGACATGCTTGCAAAGGCAGTATTTGTGTTCAAAAACTATGGAGGTTTGGAGGTTTCCTTTCTGTGGAATTTTGAGCCATCTGGTTTCCAGGCTCAGCAGGTGAGAGCTGTAAATTCAATGTGCAGTCTGGGCTGTGCAGCAGAGCAGTAGCATCCTTGCCCAGAGAGGGGTTTGTATGCATCTGCCATGGACTACAACTTGCTCTCCTTAATCCCTTCAAAAGTCCAGCTTGGCTCCCAGCTGATTTGAACATTTTCCTTTTTATCTCCTCGCTTTTTAAGAGCCTGTTTATTTAACAGCTCATACACTTGAAAGTTTTACAGACAATGGTGGAAAATTTATATATCATTTCACCTTTGATTGTTCCAATAAATCAGAATGTATCATAATGATAATTGCTGTCATCTCAAAAAAATTTTCAGACAGCTCTTAAAAGCCCTATTTCTATTTTCTTCCTATGCTGCCAGCTCTAGCCTGACCTCTTTATTTGCAATTGAAACAATGTCCTCTCTGATGCAAATTTTCCTTCATCCAGCAGTACATATTCAGAGTTCCTTAAGCGTCAGGATAAAGGAGTCTAACTCTGTAGCCAAAATATTCAGACTCCTTACTTTCAGCCAAATGCCATAAGGATTGAATTATGAAACCAGGCTTCTCTCTCGCTTTCCCTTTGACCCCAGAACTCCTGCCCTCTTGGCTGCAGAGTCTGGTAGGGGCATGTCTTTTGCCAGATACAGTTACAGCATCTGTCTTCTTCGTTGGCATTTCACATATGGGATTACATGCTGATTCATTCGAAACCCTGAGTTTTAGAACTCCAGAGGAAAGTTGAATTCTTGTTTTCATCCAGCAGCTTATAAAGTGCTGCCAACATAGTGGATCTGTGTGGGTGTTTTTGCCTCTGTTCACCTTTCGTTTCTGTATAGCTGAAGCCACTGGAGCCTTCCTTATCAGGAGTGGACTGGAGGTGGTGTAAAGCTGCTCAGGGTGGGTGTCAGGGAAGACGAGTCACTTGTCATGCTAGGTAAACTTCTGAGCAAATCTTGTGCCAGCCACAGTTATTCATTTATGATTTGATCTCTCCGGGACTCTAGTTTGTCGTAGTGCCTAACCTGTTTTTTTTTTTCCCCAGCAATGGTGGCATGCAGCAAAGAAACTGGAATTTCCAGAAACGTGTCACCTAAAGCATGGGATCATAACAGGCAACTGCATGTGTGTTTCAAAGCCACAAAAGTAAAATGAGGGTGCTTATGGAAGAGAAGTATTTTTCTTACAAGGGAAAAGAAGCCTTTTTTCAGAACACATTTGTAGCTCCTTTCCTTCTTGTGTAAGGCAGCTGGAGGAGGATGAAGAGGTTGGTCAAATCTCAAAGAAGTTCTCACTCAAAAAATGAAGTGGCAGATGAGAAAAGAGTAGCAGGGAACGGATGACAAACCGGTATTCAGAGGAGTGTTTGGCAATAGTCTGCACCATTCCAACCATATCCTAATCTCTGTTCCCTTCCTGTGGACACTGAACTGCTCAGCCTTCACTGTATTATATAATTATATGTAAAAGCACATGGTACACATTGCCACAAACCTCTTTTTCCAACTCATGTAACATGCCTGCATGATGCTTGCCCTTGTCTCCACTGAAAGTACTGGGAGAAGGGATGTGCAGTTCTTTAGATGCTGTCAGGCTTCTTTGTGTCTGTAAGTGCACAGCGCACTGGTCTTCCAGCCCAGGTTGTAGGTGAGAGACTAATGAAAGGGTACTAAGGTGGAAAAGTCAAAGCTGGATGGAAAATTCATCTAAGCCATTCTGAAAAAGTAGCTGCTCAGGCTTTGAAGACCACAGGATAGAAAGGACATGCTGTTGATCTGAAAATGTGAAGATTTTTCTAACCCTGATAAAATGTTGAGAGGTGGCAGGAAAACACAAAGATATGGCTCACATAACAGATGTATATCAGAAATTAAACTCTTTGCATCTCCAAAAACAATTTAGCTTGATCCAAATTCTAAAGGATTAGGAGGCATGTTCATCATAACCTGATATTAGTTAATGGTGTTGTTTAATATGCCTCATTAGTAATTACAGCATTTTTATCCATGTAAATATGTAACTCATGGTTAGTCATACAAATGCAACTGTGAATAATCCCACCCCATCTTTTTTTTTAATTCATAGACCACTTTTTTTTTTTTTTTTAATAAACTGTCTTCTGGTAAATCTATGTATTGATATTAACAATCATAAGCATTATTGATCTGCCCACTCTTTAAATACAGATTTTTTTTAAAGTAAATAATTGCACTGTGACAGCATCCCATGCAGCCTTGGTATTTTCTAGTAAAACGAGCCTTTACTATGGCAAAAGTGCACTTAAGCTCCCTGTTAATTACTTCTATTTATCATCCACTATTGCCTATTGTTCCTTATAAATTATCTGTGCAAAGTGATGCATCTGCTTTGTTTTATGGTAGCTAATTTACAGCACTATTTTTCTAAAGACAAAAGTAACCTCATCTCAACAAACCATTGCAGGCACATGTAATGGGTAAGTGAAGAGATGGGCAGATATTAGAACATATGTGGAAGATCTCGGGTTTTTATTTAGAAATGGAAATTGCAGGCAAAAATGAATGGGCTCACTGAATTTAGTTTGATAAATGACCTTTAGTATTTTCATTAATGGTATTTCCAGTCCCTTTATTCAATTTAATTCAGAGAAATACCTTTTATTTAATCTATTTTTTATTGCATTGCAATGCCTTGGGTTTAATTCCATATTTTTTCTTTTAGTCTATTCTGGGTTTTTTTCTCTTCTAATTATTTTTCAGCTGCTCCAAAGCAAGTGTTCTCTTTGGAGTTTAGATTTTAAACAGCAGATGGATATCTTTTTCCTCTGTGCTGCAAGAGGAGCTTTAGCAATTCTTTTAAAACATGAGTTTGCAATTATATTAGGTAAATGCCTATGTATTATATTTATAATGTTAAAATATAAAAATATATATTTAGCAATCATGAACAGCAGCTAAAAAACTCTGAATTTCTGGATACTCAAGTGCCAGACTATAATTATGTTTTGGCACAGAGTAGCAATGCAGAATAGAAACCCAGTAGCTCTTCTGTTTCCCCATCACAGGTTCTGTGGGGCCCAGGTACAAATATTTTCAGGACAGCAGTGTGTAATCTTGATTTAACCCATATTTAACCTCTGTTCAGCAGTGCCCCAGAGGTTTTCAGCCATCTCAGACACCATTTGAGCTTTGCTTGATGTGTTTCAGCATAGGAGAAAAGGCTTTGGTTATAGCTGATGACACTTGTCCCAGAAGAGGAGAGAACTAATTACTGCAGGTTCCCTAATTACTTTTTATGAGTTTTCTGTGGTTTGGTTAGTTGGTAATATCGGTTGCAGAGGAAGTAGTAGAATAATGTAAATAAGAGGGAATAGGCCTGATTTTTAAGCACTGTAGAGAAATACCTGACTCAGAATCTGTGGCCCTTCCTGTACTACACTGCAACAGTGGGGACAAGCGAAGTTTTATTATGAAAAGAACAAATACTCTCCACTTTTTTCAGCTCTCAAAGATATCCACACACTTGGATTAAAAATACTAATCATAGCTTTTCTTTTTCTTTTCATTATTCAGATCTTGTTCATTGGTATTACAATCAAATAAAAAAACTTGCTGAGAAAATACAATATCTTGATATCTGATTGCTGATTCTCTAGTTGTGAAGAAGTGGTAGGAATAGACCTCAGAAGTGTTAAAATCTTTCAGGTTTTTGCAGTTTTCTTCATAAATTACCTTTCTATACATTTTTTTTTTTAAATAAGCAGGGCTCGGGGGAGAGAACGGTTATTTCTTCTGGTTCATGTTTTGGCTTGGAATCTATAGGGCTTGCTCACACCACATCTGAGTGTTTAGCTTGTCAGTGGAAGGGTTTTCCAGGGTGAGCATAAGGTTATCAGCTAAATAATTCATTCCATGGGCTGCAGCGTTATGAATAACACAACTCCTGCAAGTTAGTTGAAGGCTGTCAGGAGCATGTGAAATCAGCTCTACTGAGAGAGCTGAGAGCTGGATGAGAGAAGCTTAAAAGATGATGGTGTCTGGACTGTTACAAGTGAAAACAGCTCAGCCAAAGCAGCATATCTAGGGTGGAATTAAGTCTTGCACCTGAAAAGTAAGATTTTATCCTTTGTACACACTTGAGATGAACAGCACCAGAAAAGTGCTGTCATCAGTGAACTGCTTTGCTCTAGAGGTTAGGTTTTCAGCAGATTCAGGCAGCAGAACTAATTAAGAATTAACTCCGCCAGCCAGTGTCCCACATTGCATCAGACACCTGCCAGGCAGCTAAATCAGAGTGCTTCAGCAGAGAAAATAAAGTAGCTGCGCAAACAATATGAATTCTTGCAGAAAAGGTTTCATTTTTTTTCTGTGTGTGCACCCTGCCTTTCTTCCTCACTAAGTGTGGCGTATGCCTTGGCTTCTGCTTATATGTATTCACAGCTTCTTCTACTGATCCTTGACTTTTCAGTTGCACATTTATGGATCTTCTCTCCATTGTTATGTTGTGGCATTTTTTAAATAACATCTTCGGCTAAAGGTCATTAAATTAAAAAAAAAAAAACCACAAAATGCCTTCCTACATTTATTAAATATCACCTTTCATTTTTATGAATAATCTCTTGACAGAGTAACACACAGCTGGGATGTACGTGATCTCTCTCATCCTCAAGAAATAGCATCTCGTTTGTCATCAAACCTCCTGGGCATCTGAAAGTATTGGGTGGAACAAAACTTATAGAGAGAAACCGAGTCCCTGGAGATGTTAACAGCCATTCCTGCTGTTCTTGAGCCACAAACTGCTTACCAGAGTATTTGTATGCTGCAGCCAAATCAGGTGGATTAGCTTTAAACTCCTGGACTGCCAATATTTTTTAAAGAAACAGATGTCACACCTTCAGGCTGTGTTGACAGATGTTTTACAGATATATCAGCTGGGAAGCTGCAACCTTCACTTTTATGCTTGAGATTTAAAAAAGTGTTCTAAAAAATAGCCATTTCCTTCAAAATTGCATGGCATTTTTTCATAATGTCTCTGCTGACCTTGCCCTGATGCTAATCCTCTTTTTCTGTGGTTTTAGACAATCCTCTCTGTTCTGAAGAAAATAGTATCACTGACAACTAGAAATAAATAAGCACAAAATAAATCCTTCCCTGCACCACTCCCCTTCCTTCCTTCCAGTACCAGACACCACTTTGGACCTGTCAAAATTCTGCCTTCTGCTGGCAAGGACACAGGAGCGTTTGTATTAATAAACACTGAAACCAGGAATGTTTCTGGGCAGGTGACAAACACTATGCTTCCCCTGGCTCCAAAGCCAGTGGTTTTAGTTCCTGTCCTGCCATAAACTTCTTGTGTGAAAGTTGCTTAAGGTTAAAGCCACAAAAATTTTAGGATGTTCTATTCATATCTCAGATGTCAGAGCAATTGCGTGAAATGCCAGTTTCACTGCCTTTCTCTTTCCCCTCATGTCTTCATCACCTTCTTGCTTCTGGGGATTTACCGTAAAGCAAGTCACAGAGCTGATCTGGTTTGAATATCTTTCTTTGGCAGGGAGGAGGGGAGCATAATGTCAACAGCTCTGAAATATTTATTGCTCTGTAGCTTGCCTTTTCTTGCCAGACAAGTATAGATGGCGTGTAAAAGGAGTGGCCAGTCTGTAATAGAAACCATGCAAATCTGTGTGTTTGAGTGTGAAGGAGATGTTTCACACACCTAAGGAATGACTGTAACTGGGCAGGCTGTGGGGTTTTTTTTTCCTAAAACACTTAAGATGCTGGCTAGAATTTCCCAACTGCTACCTATTTGAGAACGCTCATAAAAGAACCCCTCTCACAGTAACAGCCAGCCTCAAAGTTTTCTAGTGCCATTTCTTTTCACTGTTAAATTGCTTTTTGTCTGTGCAGTGTATGTTTATTGCTTTTGCTGCTACTGCTGGGCTGCAGATCTGCCCACATTTTTATTTACGTATTTCCAAGAATATTTTTTTTTTGTATATTGGAAACTAGGCTGGCTTTCAGAGACAGAGAAATGATCCTACCTAGGAAGAGCCTTTGGACAACTTGGGAGTAGTTTTCCTTCTCTTGCCATCATGACCTTTCTTTAAGGAGAACTTTCTTGATTTTTTTTTTTTTTTTTTTTTTTATTATATCTGCAATCCGGCACAAAAATAGAAGGTTTAGCAAACTGACATGTTTTGAGCAAAGTGTAAAAATAATCCTCTCTTTCTAGGAACAACACTGGTCCATTTTCAATCCGTATCAAAAAGTCATCTAGATGAGTTCAAGAACCACATGGTTTTGATACTTTCAGGGATAAACTTGTCACCATTAGAAGATGCAGAACTTGATCTCTGTGATAAAACAGTAATAAACTTCAAGGCATTTATTTAGGTTATGTAGTGAGTCCTGCCATAATATAGAAAAGATCAGCCTCTGCTCCCCCCACTCTCACCCAGGGCACTAATAAGCAGGAACCAAAGTCAGACTCATGGCTCATCACTTATTGGAAAAGTGATAAATCCAAGGGGCACCGCAAACATAGTTCCCCTTTCAGAGTCCCAACAGCCTGTTGGCAAATTATGGGGGGGGGAAAAGAAGTCCCAGCAAGTCTTTCTTGCTGCTAAGAAGAGATGGACACGAAGAAATACAACTGTAACCTTTGCTAGTGAAAGAGAAAAAAAGGGAAAGAAAAATAAGGGCTCGAAGAAATGTTACTGCCACTCACAGCATTTTGAGGCAGTTAAGGAGCCTCACCCCGCTTCCACATCTGATTTTGACTGCTCTTTTTCATTGGTGGCTCCTCGTGGCTAATTAACTTCTGTTTAACAGCAGCTAATGGCAGTGCCCTAGAGGGAGGCAATAAACTTCACTGATTACTAAGCACAGTCTGCAGTATTGGTTGACCTTAGTTTAATACAGGTTCTGCAGATTGTCTTTGGGATTTGGGGCAAATCAGGCTCGAATATCTGTATCTTAGGTTTCCTGTTACAAAACAAGAAGAATTACATTTGTTCATATTTTAGGAGTGGCTGGCAGCTTCCATGCTTGGAGATTTCTTTCTAATCCTGCTGAAGGAACACTCGTCGAGTACTGTGAAGCTTAAGAGCACTTCAAGTTAATTTTAGTTTAATTAGTGTTAAGTGTAGTTTCCTGTTCTTCTATTAAAATTATCTTTTTTAATAATGGATAAATATTCATACTGGATTTATAAATATATCTTTCAAGCCTGAAGCTGTGGAGATAAGTGGACACACTTAGAGATTCATTCCTTTTTTCAGAGAAAATGTTTCTGGCTGTTAATACCACATGGAGAACACCCAGGGCAAGTACAACGACCCGTGTATTATGTGATAAAAACCAAAGCAGCTATGCAGCAGGTATGGAAATGAAATTGTAATGAATGAGTAGAAATTAAAGCATTAAGCTGATTGCACACTTGACAGCTTTCACCACACACTTGCTGACTGGGGTTCAGGCTTACCTGATAATTATCAGAGGAATGAAATACACCAGGAAAGCCACCACTGTCATGTAGGGAATCCAGTAGGAGTCATCAGGCCAGAGAGCCCAGCACTGCACTTCCCCATTGGAGAGCTGCCGTTTCCCAAAAATAATCAGAGTTGGTATGGAAAACAGGAAAGAGAGGCTCCAAGCCACTCCAATAAGCACTTTCGCCTGTCTTTCTGTGTAACAGAGTCAAACAGACAGTGTCAGTGGGGTTGTTGATGCAAGTGAACCTTTGCAGCACTACTGACAGAAAGGCAGGGAAGAGGAGGAAATTCTGTGAAGAAAGGGAATTTTAGGCTGCAGCTGGCTGATGCTGAAAAGACTTCAAAGGAGAATAGGGATTTAATCTCTTTCTCATGATAAATTGTCATGTCATTACGGGCTTGTATTTTGCAAGTTTTATTTAAGGATGTTTAGGGCCAATTGAATCTGAAACACCCTGAGAAAGGCACTGGTCAGGGCCAGCAAGTTAGAAACATGACATGCAAATGGTACCTCTATGCCACCAAGAGAACATCATGAATGGATGTAAAGGATTGCAGGCCTGCCCTACTTCATGCCTGGTGATGCACCTTGAAAGGAGAAAGATTGCTAAACATTTCCTATGAGGAAAAAGAAAATGCCTCCATTCAGGATCAGAACACGACTGCATAACCATCTGCCTTTAACTCCAGTTGCAACTTTACTGTCCCAAAGAAACATGGACCTGAAGAGCCTGGGCACCCCCTGCACTTCTCTGGATCCTGGTGGGGACCAAACCCAGCTCCTGTTGATAACCCCAAGTCATGCCAAGAGTGGACTGTTAACCATGAGACAGGGCAGATGATGATGCTCAAGTGCCCAGCCCTGTTTTATCTGCTGCAAAATACAGGAACTGGGAGATCCTGCTGGACCTCATGGTGAAGAACAGGAGATGAAGGATCCCAAAACCTCAATCAGGTTTGGGTTACTGCATCCTCTTGATTTCTGGCCACTGCCAAGTAGGAGAAAACAAGTGGGAAACCAAGTGATGCCTAGTGGCACCCATTGGATTTTGTAAATAACAATGTGTTTGAGGAGGAAGTCCCAAGGCTTTAATTTTCAAAAGCCTCCACCTTCTGGCTAAAATCCAGTTAGTTCTAGCTGAAAAGTGTGGGGGAAAAGGGCTGATCTGCAGAGTACCTATGATTCTCAGTAGCAGTTATTCCTCCTCAGCCAGACTGCGAGAGGAACAGATGGGGACAGATTTTTTTGATCTGGGAAGCTTTAGTGTTCAAATACTTTATTGTCCTAAAAAATACCCAAGGTTATGTGTGAAATAGAAAATCACTTTAAATTATGCATGTCAAGAAGAATGTCTTTCCTCCTTGAAGCTCAAAGAGCAATACAAAAGCATGTGGGTGAAACATTCAAAAAGTAATTTTATGCTTTATAAAACATCAGTTGCAAATACTCAGTTATCCTGCTCATTTTTAAATGCTACCCACGTTCAGCAAAGTATGGTCTTGCTAATCTAGGGCTTAAGGGAACTCTGATGACATCTGCGTAAGTGAGAGGGTTAGATTAAGGCCATAAATATTGTACAGGCAAAAGAGAACTGTGAAGTTTCCCAAAGCATAACAGAATAAACTTAGCAAAAGCAATATCAAGAATAAATTTTGCAAAATATTTCCTGACAGAAAGGACATTTCAAATGTGAGCTAACTACTTAAACTACAATCATGCAAGCCTCAGAGGGGCCCACCCGTGTTTTTCTAAATGAAAAAGATCAGAGCTGGAAAAGAAACCTTATTTTTTTGTATTGTATAGCATGACCTTAATTTGAACTGAACTGGGCAGTTTGGGTTGGGCAAGAGTGGTATTGTATCTTTGTGTTTCATAATACATTTCCTGCAATGTTCATTTATTCTTATTTTTAAATGTCCCTTGCATTTAGTAGAATATGGCCTTGCTAGTCTAAAGGGCTTTACAAGGCTCTGATAGGTAAGCAGAAATCTTTTTATCAGAATAATGTTAATCTTCTGCCTCACCAGCAGGGCTTTTTTTATGCTGCATTTTTAATTGTTGCTCTAATATGCTCTAAATGCCAGCAAATCACATAACTAGAGCTATATCAGTTATAAACGAAATCAAATAACAACTTTTGAAATACAATATTCTGTTCAACCAGTCTGAGCATTTTCCTTTAGAGTTTTTCATGCTGGGGTGGCCACGACCAGCTCCCAGGGTTGGGGTGGGAATCTCAGCTGTGAGCTCTGGCTCTGACTCTCCTAAAAGATGTTTCCACCTGACTGTCCCCTCTGCTCCACTCCCACCATCTGCACACTGTGACAGTGGGTTTGAGCACATCTCTCTGCTCCCAGCAACTGCGACAGGGAGTCACCTCATGGAAGGATTTTTGCTTCCTGCCATCAAGAATGCCAGTGCTATGCAATCCTTTGATAAACTGAGTTCCACTTTAAAATTAGGTTTTAAATCCAGAGAGAGCAGAGCTGTTCCAGAATCTCAGGGATAGCACTGTTTTCAGCCCAAAGCCATGCAAGGATCAGTTTACATCTTTTTGGGTTTTGTCTTTTGCTTAAGCAGTTTGTCTTTCACCTGTTGTTTAGTTTGCACGTTGTTTTCGCATACCTTTTCAACATGATGAAGTATTCAAAAAATATTTTCTGCTATAACTCCTCTGTTTCTTTTCTCTTTTGATTTTTATTTTGTAATTTATTCTTAAGACCCTTTTGGTTGTAGAATTAGGTGTCTCATAGAAAAAGCTTTAGGATTAGAAGGCATATTTCTTTCCCATCCTGCGCTTTCTGTGGTCACTTACGTATTTGCAAAGTATAAAATATTCAGCTGTTGAAGTTTGTTTTCTTAAAAACCATGCAAAGAACAGCTCATTGCAAATGCTTTTTAACAGGACTTTAGGCTAGTAATTAAATTGCAATTTAAAAAATTGTTTGACATTTTCAAAGTGAAATGTTTGATTTTTTTTCTACAATGATATTTCAAGGCTACACAGAAACGTAACTTTTTAAATCAGTAAGAAGAAAGAACTCTTTTGTTTCTTGGTTGAAGGATTTCGGGGGGATGAGTGTTTCATTTTGAAAGAAATTTGCCACAGGTTGACTCAGAACTGTTCGTGAAGTTCCTCTGTGTCATCACCAATGACAAAGATTTCTAAATCTCTTTGTTCTCTATGTGAAGAATAGCTAAGAGGGCATTTCAAAAGCATCCCACATGGCAACTCTGCAAGAAATAGCTGGGTGCAAAAGGTGATTATTTTATGTATATTCCAGAAAGTTGCTATGATAAATATACCTCTCTAGAGCCTTCTTTTGGATTTGCATCTGCCTTCTTTTTTCCTTTGAACATGGTCTTTGCTTTTGCTACAGTGTGTAGCCAGCCCTTGCAAGAGGCAGGTGGGTTTTGTCAGTGTTCTTTCTGCTTTTGACCTTTTTCCCCCAACTAGAGCTGCACTCAGCTGATGACTCTGCTACCCTTGACTGGGGGCCATGTCCGCTTTTCTCCAGTCTTAAAAACAAACCCCCAAAAATCTTTACGGTATAGGTATAGGAAATGGGATTTTTAAAAAAAAAAAAAAAGCTTTTATGAAGATTTGAAGCGATTTGTTGTGGGTTTGTTTCAACTTCAAAGTGCTTTTCAAAGATTAACCATCGAATTCTTTACTGTGGTGGTGATTTAACAAGTACTGCTTTTCCTGTACCATGCATGAGGAAGAAATGTCAGCAGGTCTGTCCCACAGCTCATCCTGCTGAGCCAGCAGGTTTATGAGCCCCTGCCCCACCTCGTTTATGAGCCCTCCTGCAGGAGCTGTAGAGCAATGCCACCCCTCCCAAAGCCCGCTGGGAAAACCTTGATATCCATCTCCCTGTTCTCAAAGAGTTGATCTGCACACTGGGGAATATAAAGCTAAATTTCACACGAGTATTTGAAGCTTCCAGACCTTAACATCTGCCAAAGCTGCACCACTGTCTCAGCTGTGATTGACTCACAGGTTTTTAAGGCCAGGAAGGACCATTAATCTGATCCCCTGAACAGAGCCGTCTGGCAAAAGCCATCATTACTCCAAAACAAGAATGATATTTGCATCTGATTAAAGCACATCCTCCAGACCTCATGCTTCTTGTAACTGTTCTTCTTCTCTCCCACCTGCTATTTCTGTTTCTTTACACAGTGCAACATACTTAACACCCCACTTTGGCTCTGTAGGAAAGAAATAATTTTCTTTGAACTGTACTGCTAAGGGGCCAGGATATATCTGAATGCTGTAAAAAAACCCGAAACCCAATAAAACAGAAGGAATTATAAGAAACAATAGATATCCAAACTTATATGCTATATCTTTTGAAGATATACCAAACTATTGTATGAATTCGAGTACCCCACCCTCCATCCAAGCTATTTTTTAATGTGAATAAGCAGTCAGTATAGATATTGCAGCTCCCACAGTCAGTATAGTGATACTTCTGAAAATGCTGGAAGATAACAAAAACCACTATACTTTTTTAAATGTCATTTCATTCTTTGCTAACACAATACCTATAAAAACTGCTGGGGGCTAAGTGGAGTTTAATAAATCTTGAAACCATAGCTCCTTCATCATTTGGAAAACTGTAACACAGTTCAAATGTAGCCAGAGCAGGAATGAATAATTCATAGACACAAGGTTAGGAATTTTGGAAACTAAAAAATTATACAATAGTGTCTATAAAAAATAACAAGGTACAGAAATTCTCCTACCTCCTTGCAAGAACTTCATGGGGTAAACTATGGCATGGTAGCGGTCTATGCTTAGTGACACGAGGACGTACGTCGAGGCATAGAGAAGAACCACCTGGGGCAGAAAGTATAACGAGACAGCAGTTGAGATGCATCTGTTGCAGAAGGTGATGTCAGTGAGAACTCTGAACTAGGAGTGTTTCAAAACTTACGGGGAAAAAAAGAAGAAAAAGCAAAAACCCCTCTTGTATATTCACCCAGCTATTTTTTTCCTTTTTCCTACCCACAAAATTTAAAAGATTTAATATGCTTTAACTAACATGTTTCACCTTTAAATGAACATTTCCAGCATTTAGCACTTTTGCTGCTAGAAAAAGAATTCTATTCAGCATTTTTGTCAGAATTTACTGCTGTGGGGACACAAAGGACAAGGTTTTTATACCTGGAAGTAGCGAACGACCCTGCAAACGATATCAGGGGCCATAAAATCTCCAGTGTAGCGCCAGATGATGTCAGTCATTATGTTGATGAGTCCTGTGAATGAATCTACAAAGAAATTAAGTGAAGAAGCATTAAGAGAAGCAAATACATGACTTCAGGTGACCACAGAGGCAGGTATGACCATTGGGATGTATCAGCCCCACAGTCCTGAGGGCAGTCAAGCCATGACTGGTCAGCCCAGTATGCCAAGGGATCTGGGAAAGCCTCAGAAGACACTCCAAAGTTATTGTCTGAGTGTGTCAGCTTGATTGCAGCTGTAACAAATACTGAACTACCTAACGTCCTTTATTCTTTGGCTTTCAATTAAAAAAGTCTCCTGCGAAAACACCTGGAGTGGCAACCAAATGCTGCTAAAGCTTGTGGAAATTTTGTCTGGAGTTAATTTGCAAACTTAATTAATTAATGAGTAACCCTGCCTTGTCAGCTTAAAGTTAACCTACTTATGCCTGTACTTCTATATTTGCCAAATTAAATACACCTCAGGCTATCTTTTCTTTTCTTGTCTCTTCTTCTTCTTTTTTTTTCTCCCATAAGAAAATCTAAAGAGATATTCCAGTCTTTGTTCTGCTTCTCACAGAACAAATGAGGGCTCACAGAGATGCACGTTTTACAAATGAATCACAAGAACTGGTACTCCTGTTTTACACATATGGGTGATACTAAGTTTTGTCTTTAAAACCAACTTTCATTTGGACAAGATAAATGTTTTCAGTGCAGTCCATGAAAGAAAATGTGTACAAATCCAGTGTCCTGCCACTTCAAGTAACATGTCATGTTGCTCTTCTTGCACAGATTACCACAAAGGGAGAAAACATCTTAGGATAACTTCTTGTGTAATTTTTCAGGACAAAACCAAGCAATATGAAGAAACAGCTTCAATCTATGTTAAAAAAAAAATAAAGTGGTGAGGTACAGTGTTTCATTTTGATACCACCATTTTACAATTCAAAAACTATACCTAAAGTTTAGTATGATAAAGATGTTCTAACCCCCATATCAGAAGAATTTGATTTGAAATTTATGCCTTTGGAAACAAGACATTTCAACAACTTCAGAAAAATGTTTTGAGAAATAAACAGTTCGGAACAGTATTTCCAAGCAAATAGGCATATGTTTTGCAAAATAGTTTTCATCTAAACCCATTGAAATTCCAGAAATTCCAGATACTTCTAGCTGGAAATTGAGATCTCAGCTTAATGCTTCAGAAAAAGCAACCTGTTCTGCTTCACTGGAAAATCAGGGTTATTTTTTTTTCTGTATCAGTAATCCTTTATCTCCTCGTTTTCTTCTTTCATTTATCTTCTCTTCTTCTTCAAGGCTCAGTTCAAAATTAAATTAGTGTAACTACATTGCCTCCCTCCTTTTGACTACTGTTCAATTAATATTGGTTTGATCTTTATTCTTACAGTGTTTCCCAGCCCCATTTTCTCTCTCCAGAGACAGGCTGGATCAGAGACAATCTCCAGAAGGAAGTTTGTGGTTTGAAACATTATGTTAAATGTTGTTCATTGATTAGGGTGATGGGTTAAGGAATGATTGTTGCTCTGACGAGCATAGTGGCTTTAAGACTTTACTGAAAAGACTGTAGGTATATAATTAAGGTGTTCTTTGGAAAAACCACATAGTTTAAGTGTTTCAAAAAGTGAAATGCATCCTCCAGCAGTGGTTCCCACATATCCCTTCCCCTTTCCTTACTCCTGAATTATTGATTCATATTCTCTCTCTCTACAGTAATGAAATATACATTGGTTCAAATATTACACATCAATGGAGCTTCACCTCAGGGTATCCTCCGGCTTTTGATGGTCTGAGCATCTGCCAAGCAGGTGCTAAATCAGGGCTCAGCTTTCCTCGGGAGGGGCAGGGTGCAGAGGCTGCCCTCCCTCTTGCCAGTCTCAGTGCTCTGAAGAAGAAAGGGAGGGATAAGGGACAGCACCTCAGCTATCTCCTTATTTCCCACTTCTCACGGCCATTTTCCTACCCCTTTTCAATGCATCAGGAGAGTGCTTTAGAGGTGAATCCTGCAGCTGTGGTGGGAGATGGGACAGTGTCCTGGTGGTTTCCTTCAGGTAAACAATTTGGCAGTCTCAGACTACACACTTTCAGCTTATGCCCATGTCAGCTTTTTTGTCTGCATCAGGAGTATGGTTTTTAACCTGTGGACGACCCTCACTTCACTGGCTCATGTGATGGAGATCCACAGGGGAATGAGTCTTCGTTCAGCTGATGCTCAGCCCAAAACTACTCTCCAGGGCTTCCCTCCTTGCGTCCCACCCCATGCAGCTGCCTGCCAGCCAGCGTTCAGGCTCAGGAGCCATGGCAAAGTTTATGCTGCAGAAGCAGATCCCCCTCCACAAATACCGAATGTGGATATCAGCTCTGTCTTTTTTGGGGCTGCAGATCCCCTCCCACTGTGTATCATTACCTACAAATATATCCATTGCTTTGAGTACTTCAGGAGCTTTAAAGAACACTCAGAATTATCTATCCCTTGAGAGCCATTGAGTGAGGTTTTTCAGGTGACTGCAGAGGCTTTTAAATGAGGCTTAAACTCCACAGCTTTTTTTGTGCTGGCAGCCTCAGCTCCTCTCCCCCAGCAGTATGTTTTAAGAGCTCTCTGCACTGAGTTTCAGAATTGATGTGGAAGGCTCAGCACGAGCCTGCAAGCATGTGCCCCTGAACACAACACTCACGTGCATACCAAAGCCAATGCACCCAGCTGTGTGTGGGGGCCAAATTTAGCCAGATTTCTCAACGCCGTTCAATTACATAAACATTCTCCCACTCAATGTCCTCATGCCCCCCTCAGGTTTTAGAAGTATCTCTTGTCTTATTGATCCTAAAAGTACCAGACTAACTTTTCTCAGAGGATCCTTCAGTCCTCTGCTGCCTGCTTCAGAGGGTATTTATCCTATCTCTGCAAAGGACCAGGCTGTCTTACTATGACCCAGCCACACACCGCTAGAGGGTTTGTCTTGCAGACTTTACATAGGGCCACCAAGTAAATAATGTGCTTTGTGCCGGTGACCAGACAGCATGAAGGGAAAATGCAGCAAACCTACAAATTAGGACAAAGGATTGCTATGTATTCTCCAGAGCCACAAGTACCTGGTGCAAACTTTTATTAGTGATTTAGACACTGAATGTGCTGCTCATTATTCTGTTATCTTATGCCCATCACACCTTCAATAATTAGACTTTATATTCTTCACACCTGCACAACATTTTATCTTACAAGCCCCTTTTTACACAAAGCTCCAACATGCCAGCACTCTGAACCCAGTACAGAGATCATGAATTGCCAGCAGACCTTTTGCCACTGGTAAATGAATCCCCCTCACCCTTGTATCATCTCAGATGCAATTACATCCACGACCATAGCATCCTGAAATCCTCATTTGCCATGTAATTTGAATTGCTGTAATAGAAGTCAGTGCATGGAAGTCAGCTGGTTTCAGAAATGAGATCTCAGCAGATCACACATTCCCTGCTTTTGGCAAGCTTGCACCTCAAACCGTGTCACTGGATTGCACCATTGCCATGCTAAGTGGTGAATGTCAGGTACAGAAAGCTAACATAGCCAATACATTGCTCTAAACCCAGTGTCCTCATTACTTCAAGTATCCTCACCACTCCTTACAAAGCTGGTGGCTTGCATGTTAGATATTTGTGTTCTTTCACTGATGAGGGCTCCTGGGCCAAATGGCACCAAGATCCTTTCTGAAAACTGTCCTAAACAACCTTCACTCATAACTGTGTGCGAGCTTGTCATTGCCACTGCCTTCTTAATAGTCTTCTAGATTTTTTTTTCACTAAGCAGTGCTGTATTTACTGTGGTTCTGTGTCAGCATTGCTAGGCAACAGTGGGGTTATAGGCTCATTTAATTACTCAGAAAAATAGGCAGAATTCAATTAATGAAATGTATTCTCTTTTGATACAAAATAAAGATGCCAGCAAGTGATAATTTGTGACTTTTAAGCCAAATGTATATTCAAAGAAGGATAGAGATGAAACAATTCCTTGTTGAAGAGAGCACATGGCACTAGTGTGATAGGAATGGAAGAAGTCTGCTCTTGAGGCGAAGTGGATTTTCCATTAAAAAATGTAAAAGAAAAATTGCATGAGATTTCAATAGTAAGACAGAGTAGAGGGAGGTAGGGAGTAAAGATGGCTTTGCCTGGGCAGAGGGAGGGAAGAAGGGTCTCGTGGGGTTTATGCAACTGGACAGGTCTGCAAACCTTTGTCTGCCTCCTTCCTGTTGCCACCATGGCCACAACCAGTCCTCAAAGGCAGAACTAGTGTCTGTCTTCACAAACTTGTCAGCATTTCAAAATGCAGCATTTTCTGACAGTATTTATCAAAAAGGCCAAGAAAATGCCTGAGAAGGAGAAGCACCCTGTTGTTCCCAGAGGAGACTGAAACATGCTGAATATAGAGCTACAGCATCTGTTGTTGGGAAATATGTCAGGTACTGAAACAACCTGTGAAAATCCTGGGCCCTAAAGGCCAACGTAACCCAGGTTTCCATCATGCTCAACAAAATGCCTTTGGATTTTTTTATGGCCATGACTGAGTGCCTCTGCACTTTTGAGCCCAGGAACCACTTGGTTCAGGAGGTGATTGCAGTAGCCTGGGTGGTGGGGACAGCCTCATATGACTGATCTCCGAAATGTAAAAGAGAAATCACTGCCCTTGGAGGGACAAATCTGAATATCAGCTTGCAGTTGCTGTGAGTGAAACAAATTTTTGCGTCAAAAAGCCCTCCACAGAGAAAAAAGTCCATTATAGAAAGCAAATGGAGGTAATTAGCAATCTGGCATGGGAGTAGACAGGTTACAACTGCCTCAGATAATAAGTTCAGAGAAATTCATTGACTTGATGGTGTCACCAAAGGGATGTACCTTGTGCAGACTTCAGGATATTCCTTTCGCTACAACTAAGGAGGTTCAGACGAAAATCTGTGCTAGCAAGTCTGCAAGAAAATATGTCTATCATTTGATTATTAGTACTGACACCACTCTTCCCTCAAGACACTTACCCTGAGGATGAAAGTCTTTTCTGTCAGAACTGGAGAGCAGATTGCTGGTAAACTGTGACGGGTTAAAAAGCTCCACATGTCATCTCAGCTGCAGTTTCATTTTTCCCTGATGAGAACAGTTCTATTAAGTTGGATGTGGTGATCCATGACTTCTTGGTGAAGCTGTACCTCTTACTAAAATACCCTCTCTCCTTTCATGTCACTTACAGAGTGACTCCATTTTAGCAAGGTGTATTTTGTTCTGCTTTGTAGATGGCACCAAGCTGCACAAGGCAACACAACATTTTTTAAGGCAAGACAAGGGGTGCAAGCTCCTGGTCAGGGCTGAGCATTTCATATGGCTCATTTTTTTTGGACCTCATGATGTGCATTCCCATCAGCTACCACTCCCCAAGGAGCATATGCTCTGGAAGCATCAGAAGTCACTAACACCTGCCTGCAACAGAGTGATAGACCCTTAAAAACAAAAGTGGCATCATTGCTCTATGACAAAAATAAGTTCCTGTCCATGATTTTTGAACTGATGAGGCAGCCACTGCTATCTGCCCTTGCTGCTCTGTATCACGCTTGCTGTGTTATCAGCTAATCAGAGTCAGTGCTGTGAACTTGCCTTGCAAGTTAACAAAACCCCTATCTGATATTTATACAGGCTTGAGGGTGAAAGCAATTTAAATTAGGTGTTCTTAGGGGTCCTGAAGGTTGCCTTGAGTACAGGCACAGGGCAGAGAGAGCAGGAGAAGCTGCCCTTCCTCCTGCAGACACCCCTGCAGCTTGTTTTCTCCCACTCTTCCCATAGTCTGTGCTTTCCACTGAAAATTTCACAGGTGGCTTTGCACTGCACCAGAAACAATTTTGTAACCACATTACCTAAAAAATATACCCAGCCCTCTGCTCTCATTGAGGAGCTGATAGTGAAATAGGTTTTGTCCCTGCTCTGGGCATCTGTAGGAGAAGATGCTTGTAAGACACTTAGAAGATTCATTTTCAAATTATTACATTTTAGCTCTTTAAACACTGAGCCACAAGAGCCTGGTGTGTGGCCTGTCCATGCAGTCGTGGTGCAGTGAGGGGCTGCACATGGAGCAGGGTGGGTGAGAGGGACCTGGGTGTAAGAGTCACCCTCATGCTTTGACAACCTACTCCTCCTCTTCAAAATCCCCCCAGCTGCATTTGTCTGAGTTTATGGTGGTTTGCAGCCCCTTGCTCCAGCACCGCAAGCATCTGGGTACCATGCTGGAGATGGGACCAATAGGGAGGATGGCTGGCAACCCCAGGAGCTGCCATGAACCTGCCAGCCCTGAATTTAACTATTTTAGAAGTGTTGATGTAAAGCAGATATGGTTGTGCTTACACAGTGCAAGGATCCCAGCTCTCTGCCGGATAATCTCTGACAACGGGACAGAAAGTGTGAGCCAAAATTTGGGGTGTATTATTTTTTTGCAGAGAATCAGCAAGGACACCCAAAATCACTTTGTTCCATTGTGGTGCCTGTATTGGAGCACATGTGAAGCAGCAGTTTTACCACAGGTACCAGCAATGTGTACTGTGCTGCTATTGGGCATTTTATCCTTCAAACCTGGCAGCCTGGAACAGAACATCAAATGTAATGGATGAAGCAAAATCCACTTGAAAATTGTCAAGAGAAAACCTGTTCAATTGACCTGTTAAAGCCACGTGGATTTTTTTGTGGCAGAAGTGGTGCTTTCTTTCTCTTTCCGGCTCATAGGAAGTGACAGGAAATTTTGTTGAACCATGTGAGCATCTAATTTATTTGCTGCATTTCTTATATTTCTGCTCTGAAATCCACTTTCTCATGAGATGAGGCAGGCCCTGTTAGGCTAGATGTTGTAAAGGATGGATGCAGTGAGGCCCCAGGCTCACTCCATAGCTCATCCAGGTTGAAAGATGAAGGGCTGAGAAAAGCATATACTGCACCATACCAACATCTTAAGAAACAGCGCTTACAAGACAGCTGGAGATCAGGTCTCTAGGAATTAAAACTCAACATGCCCTGCCATTGTGAAAGGCACTAAAGTTTTGTCTAATTTGCCTTTATTAATATATATCTTCCTACCAGTATTTCCTATCACACCATTGCTCTGGGGATACAGCTGGAGGGGGCTGGACTGATCCAGCAGTTCTTCCAGGAAGGAGCATGGCACCCAGCAAAACAGGGCAGGATAACAGGAACAGCAGCAGCACGTCAGATGCAGTGGGGGGGGGGGGGGGGGGGGGCCAAAAAGAGGGCTTGGCCATCACATCAGCAGCGGTCTTATTATTCAGAAAAACTGGTTCCTCCCACAAAGTTGAAGAAATGACTGGAGAATTGTTTTCTTGTAAAATTTACGAACTAGTCAGGACAGTAAAGGCAAGTAATTTTCACTTAAATGCCCCCTTCTTCAGACCTCTGCAGATACTCTGGTTTGAGACTGGCGGCTGCCCTTAGGGGGAATATGCAGGGGCAGATGAAGTTGATGATAATTCTGAACTCTAGGACAAAGTTTCCTCTTTCCATCTTGTGTTACTTGCACATAGATGAGACCAGTGTCTACTAGATGAAATATTCTTTTGTATGCAGTTGCTCAGCAGTTCATTCTGTGTAAAGAGAGAATTTTTTTTAACAGACCATATAAAATCAGCTGAATGCAGTTTCACACTGGGGTTTGAATAGTAGAGAAAGAGTTTCAGCAGCTGTTTGTGCAATACCTAACAGCAAAGCTACAAAAACCATAGTGAAGGTTCTATTGAGTCCTGTGGCTTTAGGTTTTGAAATGGCAATCACGCTTCTCCAAGTATACAAAGATGTGATCTATCCATGCCTGAATATGGAAGTCAAATTTAAGCAAGAACAAGTGTTGCATCACAGTCATTTACCTGTTGGGAAAGTATATTTCAAATGCAGCTCAGTCATTTAACTTCCCTTCTCTCCTTTGGGCAAAGTAGAACAGGTGGAAAGAACAAAAGCAGTGGGGGAAAATACCCTGCACAGGGGAGTCTCAGTGTAAATGCAGAAGACACACTCCTGTGGATCAATTCTTACTTAAACACAGAAAAACAAGGATATGCCTCCTCAAAAAACACAGGAGTCACATTGTTTGTAATTCATTGCTGTTTTGTGTATTTCACGTGGTGCCAGTACTTTTAAAGGTTTTCCAGAAAATGAATTACCTTCTAAGATACCAAGTACTAAACAGGTGCATCTTAATTCTTTCCTTCCCCAACATCTTGTTTATAGATTCTTCTGCTATTTCTTCTGAATCCTCTATACTGATCCTTTTGCCAACATTTTGCCTCAAGTATTTGAAGAACTGCATGTTCATATCTTGGTCATAACAGCAACCGCATGATTATTCTCATCTACAAAATGTGGACTATCCTAGGAGTATTTTCTGTTGATGTAGTTCAGGTACCCAGGTCACTGTAGTCATTGATTACCCCCACTTCTTACAATGCTGCCTTAGTTGGCTCAGATATCATCGATGCAGATACTTTAGTCTAAGTAGGAATGGTAAGGATAAAACCTTCTTTCTTCCCTCAAGGCAAACTGTAAATCAGACTGCCATGGTGCTCAAGCAGTGATATTGCATGCTGCTGCTCAATTTTTTTGAAGCTTAGGCTTTCCATTACAGAATAGCAGAATAATGTTCATTTCTATTTTTCTATCTGCTTTGTCTGCCCTGGTGTTTGTTCATAGCATGAACAAAAGCACACTGGTAAATTTCATTGGCAAATTCCCATGTAAAATCATCAGGTGGAAAAGGTAGATCAGGCAAACATACACTGAGCTGTTTTCCATTAAATGTGCTGCAATGCCAGAACAGGCTGAAAATTCATTACACGTGGTCTGGATCTCAGTCCTATAATTGAGCTGAACATGGCCAAAATGGACTTCTAAGCATTTGTTCTTAATAGAGCAACTAAGTCTCTGTAGTGCCACATGATATATTTGACCTGAATTCCATAAATACTGTTAATCATTTGTAAACATTTGGTAACCAGCTAGGCAATAGAGTTAAAGGAAGCAACTCTCCAGAGAAAACCAGTAAAACACGTGAACGTGAGTTGGACATGTTGGGAGGTGATGAAGTACCACATGAAAATGTTGGATGTGTCGTCCTACAGCCCTTCGAAAAGATAGTGTGTTCCTTTCGAAAAGGAAATGTGTCAGTGTTATTGTTCGTGACACAAAGACAATCTAAGCAAATAAATATCACTGCTTTATTATGCAAGAGGGGAATAGAAAAACCCCTATCTTCTTAATGTAACTTCAGTGCATGCAAAGGTTATTTCCAGAATAATTTCTGTTCAATTGCAACTAGAAGTGCTGCAGTATAGATGATGGACTAAAAGGTGTTAATGATGTATTTGCACACCTAATGTCAAAAGTTTAAAGTCATGTCTTTTAATGGAGACTAACGACATCCTAAGTGATGATTCCAAGTAAAGCATAGTCATTATGGCCATGGTGTTGGCAGCACCACACCCGTGCAATCCTGTGTCTCAGCATTTACTGCCGGCACCTGAAGAAACCAGGTAGCAAACTCCACACACCTTCATTTAACAATAGAAGTCAAACTCTCATGTAGACTAACTGTAAAATAAATGTCCTCTATGTCAGATGACAATCCTGCCTGGATATCCATCAGGGAATCAAACAGGAATCCATAAAATTTAGAGGTAATATTTTCCAAGTAATTCGAAAAGAAATCCATTTCCTCCCTTAATGCTGAAATGTTGGACCCAAAGGATTATACAATTTATCTGCCAAGCACCTTTCATTGAAAACAAAACCAAAACCAAGCATAGCACAACTGTCATTAGGATTTGAATGTCTGAAAAAGGCTGAAGGTAGGAAACCATAATCAGTCCTTGAGGACCATAGAACAATTCTGTAGCTGTCAAAACAAGAATTAAGGCTTCCTATAAACTGACATAAATTGGCACAGCAAAAGCTGACTGCTGCTGATGTAGAAAATGCATGGTTCAGTCCGTTGACTGTCAAGTGTATCTACAAAACATATTCAGGGCCACCACTGGGCCACAGGAACGCAATCAAAATAACCTTCCTAAGGTTATCAAAATAACCTTCCTAAACCATCCTAATGTCTGCTTTTGCTCTGGAGCCCCATAGAAAACCCCAAGTTCACCTCTTGCCCTTCTTGTTTCCCTGTGCCTCACTACATGTGAGAAGAATAAAACCCCACCTGTTCTTGCACTCTGCTTTGCTTGAAAAATGTGAGGTTTTGAAGAAAGTAATTTATGAAAAGATGCATTAAACAGAGCCATTGTTTTTCCAGCCAGACTTAGAGATGCTGCTGCTCTGTTTTCCCAAACAATGTTGCTAGTATGGATTAAGGCTATGCCTATGCCCCCCATGCACCACGTCTGGACTATGGCCCTGCATGGAGCTGGTGCATCAGATGTTGTCATGTGGCCAAGTCAGACCTCTCTGACAGCACTGGGCGTAGACACTCTTCCCAAAGAGTTCAACCTGAGACTAATATGAGGGCACGGAAGCCCTCCAAGACCTACACAGAGCTTTGCTATAATGGAGTCAAAGTTCCCCACCAGTGTCAAAAGTATTTGGATTTCATCTAAGTTTTAGTTTAAGGGCTAAGCCAGCCTGGAAGCAGCTGTGTCAAGGTTGCAATCGCAACCCAAAATTGAAACCCCAGCATGCTAAAATCATAAAAGACATTAGCTTTTTCAAAATGTCTGGCTTCTTTTCCTGACCAAAAATGCATGAGCATCTTCGAGATTAATAACCAGGTATTTGGATTTTCCCTGCAGGTAATTCACTGAGATTGATTGACTATAAAGAGTGTAAATAGCAACTCTAATTTGAAAGCTAAAACCAATTGGCTTGTGCCTTTTCTACGTCCTGTCAGTCAACATCCCAGCAAAGTACTTCTGAAATTGGAATGTCTTCTCAAATAATGAATGAAGTTTTGTGTTTATTTACAATTCACACCAAAAATGTGACTGTGGGAAAAAATTAAAAAAGATCCAAGTATGTTTATCTACTTCTGAAGCAATGAATGGTCAAGAAGGGATGTGAGTATTTTTACAAATGTCTCAGAGTCATAAGATTATTTAGGTTGGGAACAATCTTTGTGAGGAATAAATAGCATAAGCCATATGCTTCATAAATTCAGCAATATGAAGAATTTATAACCACTATCATTTCAAGAACATTTTCTGCAAGGCACAAAAAATGTATTGCGGAAATATTGTTAGCTGAAAACAATGTTAACCTACCAAAGCACTCATTTGAAAATGTATTTGGTATACTAATGAGTGGGTGTTTAAGGATTTGGAAATACAGTTGAAAATGCAAAACTCTATCTTTCAGGAGTCCATTCATTTATGACATTTCAGAATGATCGAATTAGTCTTGAGCAAGAGCAAAATATATTGTTTGTGATATTATCTGCACACAAATACATCCAATAGAGGAACTCAAAACTATTCCCTTTTACAGATCCCTTCAAATTCTCATTGACATTATAAACCATGTAAGTGAAGCACAGAATTATTTAAAAGCATACCTCCAAGGGGCATGGTTTTGGGAGCATAGCTTTGTTTTTCCAACGATCTTGTTGAATTGATTTTTTCCAGTCTATTTGTATTAGCTGGGTAGGGCATTCACAGAGATGCAATTGTGTATTGTAATTTGACTTTGATCACAGTAATTTTCTTTCTTATGTCTCCCAAGCAGTCTTCTAGAAAATACAGCAGTAATGGTATGCAGCAATGGATATTGAACTGCTTGCAAGCCACTCAGGCAGCTCATAAAAACATTATTAAAAGGCAAATGCCCTTTGTGCTCATAACTTCTAAACTACACAAGCTGAAGTGCCTTAATATTTCTAATGCATTGTAATATATTGAGAAGTGCTCTCTTGGAGTTGGTGTTGTGGCTTTCCAGCTGACAGCTTGTGCTCTCCTGCCAGTCACCGTGGTCTGGTTTGACTCTGACTCTCCCTCCAGCTCAAGAAATCAGGAGGGAGCGTGGATTGCAGAGAAGCTCAATGACTGGCAGGTGGCACATGCATTCTTTCTGGAGTAAATTCTGATCTCCTACAGAAGGAACCTTTTCAGAGCATTCTGAAATATTCCCCTTCTACTAATGGGTGTTCTCCCAAACCATGAAGTCTCTGGAGATGTCCAGTCCTGCAAAAGTGCTTTGGCTCACCTGCTAATGTGAATCTGCCCCCAAAGTGAGAGTTCTGGGAGACCTGCGAAGGCCGCAGAGGGCAAAAGCATTTGCTGTGCCCATGTGCTGTGTATGCTTTACCAGGTAGAATAACAAAGGAACCATTTGAAAGATATCCCTGATGTTCAATGAGAAAGTGGCATAGTGCTTTAGTTTCTGGTTGCATTAAACAGCAATCTTCCCATCTCCTAAGGTCATCCCTTGCCTGGCAATATCCATGAATGTTATGTTCAGACGTATGAGTTCTCTCCTTTACCTGAAGAACTGGAAGCACACCTGAGGATGTGCTTTCTTTCAAAATCAGACCCTGTGCAGGTGACCTGGAGCTTTCCCCAGAAAGAGGAGAGCAAAAAGACTTTCTGTGGAGTTCAACAGTTGAATAAGTATTGCCAACCCTTGTAGCCTGATGGGGAATTTTGTCACCATCTTTTTATTTTCTGTAGATTTTGCTGTAATTATCTTCACCTTTTTTTCTCTCTTGCCTATTTCTTGTGTAAACTAAGCATTAATTTTATACTGTCTGCAGGGTCCAGGTTTTGTAGCCTTAAGAAATATTTCCTCAAATTGCAGTTATAAAGGATGCAGGATATGTTGGAATATCTCCGACCTTCACACAGACAATAGGCACCACTTTAGTCAGTATCAAATTGTCAACACATGATTTATTTTTTCAGTTGGCCTCAAGATCTTTATCCCAAATAACAGCTTCTCTTTTAGCGTACGATTTCCCCTAAAATGAAAATTACTTTCCCTTCTGGTGTATTTTGGTGTATTAGGGACTCCCCTTTAATAGTGAGTAAACTGTACTGCCTTCACTTCCTCCCCTCCACTGCTCCCCTCCTCATCCTCCACTTTCGGCTCCAAATGTAGATATTTGATAATTGGATAACTGGTCTAGATAGGAGTGTCAGTGTTCCTCCCAATAAGAGCATTTAAAAGTTACTTCCAGTGATGGAGTTTATGCCTCCACCATAACCAAAAGAAGTTAGTAGGCAGAGGGCTGAAATTCAGTTGTAAGTATACAAGTTGTTCCATGCTTCATGCCTTTGAACGTGGTATGCACTTACAGTAAGGTATCTTCAGGGTGCAAAACACTCTTTTAATGTCATTACTGACAGAAAATCCATACTTGAGGCAATAAACAAACACTTTCCCCTGCCCCAGACGAGTGCAAAACAATTCCATGCTGATTTCCATCAACTATCCATTTTCTCCAAGGCCTCAGAAGATGGCCAACACTGAACCTTGTCTCACCCATTCTACAACCAGGTCCCAGTAAGCTGAGGTGCTACATGCCCACACTACTCAAAAGCTTCTGGTTTAACAAGTACTTGGTAGACATGTAAGTGCCTTTGAGAAATACCTGAGGAGTGCAAAAAGTGCTCTATTTTGAACACACCTAGTTGGTTTATTTACTGCATAGAAGGCAAACTGGGAATTTGGGGGGCACTTGATGAATACCCCGTTGTGGTGTCCCGTTGAACTTGGCAAGCTGTAAGTACCAGCATGCCCAGGCAGCGAGACTTAGACATGGCCTTCACTTACAGATTGCAAAGGCACAGGATACATTACTGATTTGTTTGTCTAAGAAGCTTCAGTGTTTGAGAGAGAGGATTTTACAGCACATTATGAGAGAAACTAGGTTGATGTGCAACTGATGTGGTTGTCACTTATTAATGTTAGATTAGACACCTTGGCAAAGCAAAGATTTCAGGTGGGTAGTTTTATCGCTGTGCTGTCTTTTGTGCATTAAAATTTCATTAGAGTTTCTGTCTTAGAGCAATGAGATTTGCCACTAATAACTCCTTGACACAAAGAAATTTATTTGATATTTGAGTATCACAACACTGTAAAACCTCGTCAGAGCAGATCCTCAGAGATTGAAAATGCATGGATTCCATGAGCGGGTTGGTGCTGTAGTAGAGACTTCATGGGTCTCATGCACCCAGTACAGTGAGGATTACATCAAATGGAGTGTGCCATGTAACAAGCTCAGTACTTAAAATATGTCAAGCTTGCTGTGCCCCTGCATGTGCTTCTGACAGGGATGAGCAGGAATCCAAATGTAAATTGATCCTCTGAATGAAACATGGAAGAAGTGTTCATGGTATCCTCCTTTTAGAGAGATAGACAAAACACTGAGAGACCCTTTCTTTACCAGGGTTATGTACAAAGTTGTCCTCAGGAGTGGTGACACTGGATTCCACGCTAAAGATGAGGGGAAAAGCCACTCTGCTTTTCAGCCCTTTTAGAGGGAATCTGCTACCGACTTACATGAGCAAACAGCTTGCAGCTCTTGAGAAAAGGATTTAAATAATAGAGAATGTCCCCTTGGTTTCTGTAAGCATGTTTCAATAAAACAAAGAAGACTGAGCAGCAAATGATATTTCTTGTATTTCATCTGACCTATCAGGTATCACTGGAGAGACAGTTCCCTAACGAGCACTGAAATCACCATATTTAATATAACCTATTTTTTTTCTCTGGACTTACTAGTAATACAGCAGTAACTCCAGCACTCCCATAACACATGAGAAAACCAGTGGTTATACAGTCCCTATCTCTGTAGCATGGGAAAGCCATTTTCTAAGAGGGCTTTCCATCCTTTCCATATGTGGCATCAGCTCCTGGTTTTCTCCCTGCCTATGGGAGCTGGAAATGAAAATATATAGAAATCAGTTCTTCCATTCAAGACTAGAAAATATCCATTAAAAAAGCAATAAAATCTCAAAATGTATACAGTTTGTTTGGTTTTCTTTAGGAAACAAATAGACATACTTTTTTGTCAAGTATCTTCAAGTTCCCACAATTTCAAACTGTTTCTTCATGCAGAAAACCCCTTACTCCCCTCTCCTACTGGCTTCTAGCAGGCTTCTGCCATATTTGAATAACATTTTGTCTATTGTTCTCTTTTGCTAGTTTACAATGAAAGTAAAAATGTCTTGAGAGAAAAAAATTCCTTTTTTTTTTGTTATCAGTAACCTCTAAGAAACTGGCATAATCAACCACTTCTGCTTTTCAGTGCTGTTATCCCAATTCCTTAAGAAGTAGCAGAAAAGTCTGACTTGTGAATGAAATGTTTGGAGATTTGTCCAGATGTAATTTCTATCCTATCTTGACTGATCATGTTCTTGTTAAGCAGGTCTTCATTCTTCCTCTCTTGCTACCGCCTGCCAACATAATAGGAGTGGAGAAATATGTGACTTACCTTCAAGTTTCATTTGGATTTCAGGGCTATGGGGTGTGTGGGTATGGGGGGTGTGTGAGTGTGTGTATTTCATGTGTGCAGAAACAAAATCAGATCCATATTGCATTCTTCAGGAATTTCAGGTGCTTCTCTCCACTAACACAGTGGGGCACAACACTTATACACACTCAAAAATCTTGAAGTGCTTTTCTAACCTAATCAGTTCTATGATCCTAAAGATTCTCCTTTAAGGCTAATCATGCAGCTGTACTGTTAATGCACAGGTTTGGAGTAATAGTTGTCACTTAGACTACACTTTTATTCCAAATCCCATTTAGATCTCTGCAGCTACCTGAAAGGATACTGTAGAAAGTTGGGAGGCAGTCTATTCTCCCAAGTATAAAGAAATAGAATGAGAGAAAATGGCCTCAGGCTGTGCCAGGGGAAGTTTAGTTTGGATACTAGGAAATATTTCTTCACAGAAAAGGTGGTCAAGCATTGGAACACACTGCCCAGGGAAGGGGTTAATCACCATACCTAGAAGTATTTAAAAGACATGTAGATGTGATACACAGGGACATGATTTAGTGGTGGAGCTGGCAGCATTAGGCTGGACTTGATGACCTTTTCCAATCCAAATGATTCTGTGATTCTATGAACAAATTGTCTTTTGGGCAGTGCCTAGAAAATCTTGGACAAGTTCCAGTTGGCAATTAAGAAATAAATCTGATCACAAAAGAAATAATCCTGCACTTTCCATCAGGCAACATTGCTATGCCTTGCTGTGCTTAAAAATAAACAAATGGAAAGGCTCTGAGTAACACCTTCTCTGTAAAACTTTGTGTTCGGGGATGGGATTTGAGTCAGAGCCTTCTGAAGTCTGATTGAAATGGAGGAAGATTAGGTTCTTAGTTGTCAAAAAAAATTAGTAATCCTGACGTATTTGGTGATGTACGAACACTGGAGGGATTTATATAGTCAACTTTAGAGATCTAAATTAGGAATTGAATCCTTCTGTGCAAGTCAGTGAAACTTAAGCCCAAGTATAGAGCTGCTTGGAGTGTTTTGCTCTACTGGCTATAAATTGAGCGTAGGGAGGGTGACTTTGTATTTTACATACCTACAACAAGGTGCCTAAAATAGATGGCATGAATAATCCCTAAAATGCATACCAGTGTGCAAGAGTGCAGTCATGAAATTGAATCCAATTATCTCTATAATTGGACAGTTATGTCCCATTTTTCTTCCCAGGACTGATGTCAAGGTGTGCACTTTCTTTAGACCTGCTTCTGTACACATGGTAAGAAGCTAACAGGGCATTTGCCCTCCACCTTCCCTGCTACTACACAGAATCACAGAATATTCTAAGTTGAAAGGGACCCTCAAGGATCATCGAGTCCAAATCTTAAGTGAATGGCTTTTCAATCAAAGTGAATGTGGGGATCAAAGCCACAACCCTGGCATTATTAGCACCAAACTCTCACCAACTGAGCTAATCTCAGTATTAATGATGCTGTATAAAGCAAACGATGTAATGCTCCAAGTAACAGTAGCTTCCTCAGGTGAGGAAGGTCACAGATTAAAATTGCTTTGGCTCGAAGACCTGCAAATGTAAATTGTCACCTAAGTACTCAACCACTCAGCTGTAAGAGAGCAAAGGTGTCTGAAGATACTTGCCTAATCTACATTTCACTTGGCTGACTAGTAAAGTTACCAAGATTAGAGTTGTGTTGTTCTTTTTGCTGTTTCTTTCAAATACTATGTGGGTGCTCTAGCATATGAGCCCAGACTACACTGCATTTTTGTCTTACAACCCTCAAAGTGCTGTAGTTGCCTGTACAAACCTTTATGGTCTCCACACAGCCCTACTGGTATCAGCAGAGCTGTGATGGTACAGTAATTTAGCTGCACTGTGCAAGTCTTAGCACAGGGTTAGAGAAATTATATTGCAGGTGAAAGGAGGGGTAAAAAAGATACTGGCAAAAAAACAGCTGAAAGGAAATGCTTTCATTTTAGTCACACAGATATCTAGTCAGGAAAAACATTTGTATGCAAAGGTCTGAAGGAATGACAGCTCCTTTTGAAAGAATAGAAATGGTAAATGTGGACCTCCTATGTGGAAATCTGTAGGTGGGTAAGTGGAATCAAGTTCAGTCTGTGTGTGTCTATTGAAATGAGAAAACGATGACTTTGATAAAGACAGGGCAAATAAGGTCCATTCATCACTTCTAATGCTTTCAGAAATTACTTATTAGCCAGTAAAAGCAAACAGATCAACCGATTCCATCTTAGCTTAAAATTGCATGATCTGGGGTGAATCTGGGGAGATAGGACTGTCACTAAGATGTTATATTCATATTTCTTATTTCCTTTCTGAGGATATCCAGGGGCAAGGATGGCATACAAAAACACTCCTGGATGGCTTAGGAACAGAAGTCTGGTGCCTGCTTGTGATTTTAAACACACATATACACTGCAAAGGAATTGTCATTGCACACTGTATTGCATATTTATAGGCATGTTGTAGTCAGTTTTTCCTCTGCTTTAGAAGGAAGAGGATTTATGAACTAAAACCTATTAAGTCCCTAAAGGCTATATAAGGAAATACTCAAATTCTTTGTACAAGAATCAACACATCTACTGAAAATACTTTATAACTCCACAAAATACGAACTAAAAAAAGATATATCTGGCTTCAGAGTGTTAAAGTGATGGAGATGCAGATGAAATGAGGGCATATCATCTTTGTTACTAAATTCTCAGGGTCCCAGGTGGTCCACTGGAATGTGAAAAAACCCCATGAGCATGTCCTGCACTGAAAATGGTACTGAAACTACTGACAAGCAGAGAGAGTGTCTGCTGTTTTGCAGTTGCAGAGGGAGATACAGCTTATATCCTCAAGCACTCTGAAAATCCCACTCTGAGTCCCTGTGTATGACAAACACACAAACTGTCCCCTTCCAGAACAATTTAGTACAGCATTTAAGTACTGTACTTTGGGGAAAGAAGAGACTTCTTTCATTAATTCTCCTTGCCTGTGTGAACCTCAGCTCTATACTTGGGCTTATGATGCAGAGTGGTTTTTGCTACCTGAAAGGGATCTGCAGACCACTGTTCACAGAAAACAGGCTGAAACACACTGTTTTAAGGATGTCTGCCTAGTGGGTTGTGATTGCATTAATTACAAATCATGAATCATGGGCATCTTGTTCCTGCATTTGTAAGATTAAACTAGGCTATATAAATAAAAGCCGTTGCAGGGTTTTTAAGGGGATGATCATTCTTGCTTCCAGTAGCACATTTGGAGAGCTCATTACCGCTATTGCCACTAATGGGAGGGACATTGCATTCTATCCTTATAGTTACTGCACATCAGCTGCTTCTTTGTTTTTTTGGTTTTTTTTTTTGTTTTTTTTTTTTTGTGCTAGAGCTGCTGTTCCCTACTGCAGTGAGCTACAATGGATAGAGTCTTAGCAAAGACAAATACTGTGTCCAGCTCTGGACGTTCCAGTGAGCACTTGAGAAAGTATTCAAGTATCTGAAACTACACGAGCATTAAGAAAAATATAGCATAACAAGTTTCCACCTGTGGGCTGGTTAAAAACACTTAGTATTTGGTTTGGAATTGGATTCTAAAGCAGAAGTTGCTGTCAGCAAACCTGCAGCTCATTTCTGCATTTTCCAAATGTTCCATCTCTACAATAACTCCCAGCCAGCTTTTTGGGGTACCTCATTCTGGCCTAAAATTCTCTGGTTACTGCAGCAAGATTGGATCCATTGCCATTTCTTTGTTTTTCCTCACATATTCCTTGACTCCAATCCTTTTGGGCACATACAAGAAAGCCAAATTGCCATCCAACTCTCTTAGACCCCAGAATTACTGCCAAGTCTTCAAGGCTACCTTTTTTCTTATAGTCCCAGTCTTGTGGTATCATAACTTTACCTTCTCAAGGAGGTACATTTTGCACCAAAAAAAGTTTCTTTTTCTTTAGACCTCACAGGAAGTAGTGTAACTCCATGGATTGTTTGCTCACTAGTCCCAAATTCAATGTTCCTACACTACTAGACTGGACCAGAACAAAGTATTTTCAGAACACCAAGTTCTCTATGTCAGACCTCTTGCTTCATGATTTCACCTCTAAAACATGAAATGCAGTCTGTTTTCTGTGAGCATTTTCCTCTGGCTGTCTGACCAAACACTGTGAAATAGAGATCCTGATAGCCCTAAAGAGAGCGTCTCCTTCACACAGAGCTTCTTTCTGTCTCTCAGTTTTGATGATCAAGTTCACTTCTGGTTTCCTTTCCTAACGTCTGAGGATATTCCACTTTTTACCCCATCTACTTCAGGACTGGTTTGGGAGAAAATATGTTTTAAGAGCAATGCATGTATTGGATTATTTTCTTTGGGAAAATAGAAAATATGTTTTGACTAACTGTTTATGCAGAGAGAAATTAATACATACAGACATGCAGAAATACTCATGGCTTTTTACATAGGAAATCTTAGAGTATAGTAGAAGATGATTCATAATATCAAGCTGGAATTGTACAGCACCAGTGTCCAAGTTGCTTACTATAAACTAGGGAACTATGACTCATCTTCAAATCTGAGTAAAAGTTCAAAGGAGAATTTGAGTTTCTCCTAGATGCTATTAAATTACCAGGAATGGCAATGGATAGCAAATCTTTTTTGCCTCGTGCTGCCACAGGGTATTGCAGGCTGTGACCACATTTATCTTTTCCTGCATTATGTCTGTTTGTGGGGGCACACTAATACATACCTAACTTAAAGTAAGTCCCATGTTGCTTTCCTCTTACTGAATTAGTGCTCTTGGCAGAATGAGGATGGCAAAATGATTCCTTCTTCTCCAGGCAAATAATGCAACCATGCAACAAATTTTCTTATTCACATAGTTTCATGGGATGTATTGAATAAGGAATACTAATATTGCTGAGTTTACTCCCAGAGACCATTTTTGCTCTTGGTAAATTGAATCCCATTTATTCTGTGAATGCAAAATGGAAGTTGTATGAAATGCTATGGTTTCCATAGCCTATGGAGGAAAGGTGGATATAACCTGTTTCTTTCCCTGTTTGTCAAGCCGTGTGTACAGTGGGGTGATTTGCAGAATTTGTAGACTTCCAGCTAGGTGTTTGGGAACCAAGCTGCTTGCAAAAGTGGGGAATTTGGATGCCATTGGGTACTTTGTAAAATGTCAGTGTCTGTGCCTGCGGGAATATTAAAAAATTACAATCTTTCTTCCCAGTTTTGACAAACCCTTTTCAGCAGTGATGGGAGCATGCACTGCAGAACACAGATGATCCATTAGCAGAGACAGTTTCCTTACATTAATTACACTTTCAAGAGGTTTTAGGACATAATGAATATAAGAAATGCACATGTCCTTCTTTAAATTTTAGCAATGAATTCTGCAGTACAATTGTAACTTCCTCCCAGTCTTCTTTTCTGCAGGTAGGATGATGAAACCTCTCACCTTTCCTCAGCCTTCATATTTTTCCCACAAATTAGCAGGCAATTAGTGTGGAAAGAGGAGGAAGACATTTCTGGGAATTCATTCACTTTTCTGCATTATGTTTCTGTGTTTTAGGTGGACAATCATGTAAATCATATTGTCAGGTTCCAGCCAAGACCCAGCTGGCAAGATAGGCAAGTTTTCCTGTATAACTGGGAACTCTGTAGACTTTTTGGCTGCCAACAGTCCACCTCCATTAAGGTAACTTGCTGATTTAGCTGCTAATTGGCTCCATGCAATTAACTTCCAATCCTCATAATCACTGTGATGTCTAAGGTACTTGTAAAACTGATAAATTTCTATGTATGATTTCTCTGAAGTTCAGAAATATTCCAAGTACCATTTTCCAGATGAAAAGCTGAAACAGAGACCATTATCTGTTAATAATGTTCTACATGTTAATTTGGGTAATGGTGTTATTATATTAAGCTTTTCTACAGATCATGGAGTAACAAGTCATTTTCATTCCTTCAAGTCACATAGAACAATGAAGAAAATTATTGAAGGACAGGCACAGTCCATTAAAGCAGTCAGTGCCCTAGTGGTTTTGGTGTAGGGGAAAAAAAGAAGAAGAAAAGAAGGGCAAAATTTGTTCATGTCTAACTCTTGTAGCTGTACAGTTAGATGTACATTTAGTGCAGTTAACCAGAAAATTGTTTGGTAGTCTCTGCCTTCAGTCATCTTATCCAAAGTCATCCTAGACGTCAGTGATTGAGCCCAGTTGGTTTTACTCTCACAGTCATGCTCACTCTGGGCAGAAGCAACACAGAAATAAACACTTTGCTTTAGCAGGGTCCATTTCCACCTATATACTTGCATTGCTCTCTTTTAGGAGGCTCTTAGTATACTGGCTTTTTACCAAACACTGAACAAAATGAGTGCAGCTGATAAGAACCAAGGCCTTCAGCTTTCTGGGAGCAACTGAACAAGGTGGCAATGATACAAATATCTTTATATCACTTTTTAAATTACCTCCTTGTCTTTTTATTGTCTTTTTCAAGTTATCCCTAAGGATTTGGTATTTATACCATAATATGGACTGTAGCTACACATGTTTACAGAACATCTTTTGTTTTTCTGTTTTTATGTAAGCTACCATAGAAGTTAGGTGATGTTCCTTCTATTTTCTTTCTTCATTACAGCCACAGCAATACCTACAAGAGCAAGTATTTCCAAACAAGACCGTCAGACTATAGCTTCAAATTTGGCATGGAATAAAGTGCCTGCATGTATTTCTACCCCTAACAATGGATGAAATGTAACCCTGTTCCTAAAGTACTGATCTCTGCTAAATGGTGGAAGAGAAAGAGAAACACACTGAGCTAAAGGTCATGGCATTTCAAGTTCCAACTTTCCAGATGTTAATGAGGGAGAAAAATATCTAAATAAACTACCTACTTCTGGTCAATAAAAGGAACATAAATACATTCCTCTGTCAGTAGTAGTTAAAGTTGAATGGAAAATAATGGGAAGCAAAATTCTTTAAGCAGACTTTTTTAATGTATTGCTTGATTGGTTTTGGAATTGGTCAAATAATAAGAGTTCTACTGAACTAACTCTTTGGCACATAAATTACATTCCTTATCCACTGCTAGTCAAATAATTGAGTTTGATATATCCTCATGTCCACTGCTTTTACATTTTGAGAGTAAATTTAAGAAGGCCTTCATTTGGTAGAGCTGGGTAAACTGACTTATACAGATATAAATGTATGGACAAACCATCTTTTCTGAAACCAACAGTATTTCCCTTCAATATTTCCAGCTTCATGCAGCACCTGTGAACTCATCCTAGTCTTTGATGTTGAAGCACTTCGTGATTTCAGTTGGAGGCAAACATCTTAAAGACACTAAGACACTGAAGTTATGTGAAGTGGCATCAGGTAGGGGAAGATGTGACAGGTTTCCTGCCAGGAGAGATAGCTACACCATGAGCATGACTTGGGCTAAACTCAGAAGAAATCTATTTGGGGAAAAGTGTTTAGAAATACCCTCCTCACAGGGTAATCTTCAGAGCTTGCTCTTTCTGAGAAACTAAATTACCTTGGAGATAGAAATCTGTAGGAAACCTGGCTTTAGTTTCAGTCTGTACAGATGAACTTGTTTCTAAGAAAAACATTTTTACAGAAGAGGAATATGCCCAAAGGCAAACTGAAAACTGAACACAAGGCAAATATGGCAATATTCCTCTTCGTTAAATTAGCTGATGCTGAGTGATTAGTACTATTGTTCAGCTCAGCTGTTAATTCTTAGCTGATTTCCTAGTGCTTAATTCTCAGATAATTTCAAAGAGATTTATGCATGAACTGAGAGTTAGACATAGACTTAAATGTGGTACTGACACAAGCATTGTATAAGTGTATATTTAATGTGAAATATTGTGAATCCAGGCTTCAGCAACATCCTTAAGCATTCTGAAGTTGAAGGGATTACTCACATTCCTACAGATTCCTGCAACCTTGAGTACCACGTTGAATGATGATGTAGTACGGGATCAGTAAGAGTCTTCTCTAGATCTGCCGTGTGGGTTGTACCACTGAATGCTGTCAGTGTTGAAAGAAGCCTCAATCAGTTCCTTACTTCTCATCTGCATCTGGCTTGGCAACCCGTCAAGGAGAACAACAGCACTTACTTCCCATTCATGTATTATGCACAATTTTGCTTTGAACACCTTGTTTATTCTAACAGGCAGGCTGTATTTTAATTTCATTTTGGTACAACATTAGTGGGAAAATGTGAGAATTGAGGGCACTACTCAACTATTGAGCCACAGATCAATGGACAAAAAGTTTTTAAATGGCTTTGAAATGCCTGCATTGATAAAGCTATATTCATTATTCTTCTTTCTGCTACTGGGCTGAAATAATAAATATATTAAGAACCTCAAAATAGATGGAAGTAGTAATATTGACTAAGCAGAAACTGTTTGCCAGGAGATTAGGCTTTAGTTGGTAGGATTTAAATAGGCTTGGCATGTCAAAGCAATGTGACAAGTCAGTGTTTTCATAATGTTCTGCATCTACCTCATAACTTGTTGTGAAATGATGATGGCTGTTGCCAGTTTGCTTTGTTCTTAATAATGTTTCTAAAGATAAGAAAGTGAAATGGCTCCATTTCAGGAATTAAGTCATTTCCTTGTGCCAAAATACTGACAGGCAGTCTTCGTGCAGGAAGATAAATTAGAGTTCTGACTCCTGCATCACAAAAAAGAAGCCTACATGGCTTGAAAGGAGCCTTGCTGTTTAAGCTGGAGTTACTTCTTTTAACCTTGCAGATGTGAATGTCAAGTGAGTTTTCTATGTGAATTTTTATAATACGAAATGGAACAGATTGTTGAACTCAGGCAATTTTAAAAGTCAGGGATAATATTAGGGAAGGGGAAGTCACAAAAATCAGCAAGTGGAGCACATGGACCTCAGTCAAATTATAACGTCAGCTGTATTGCACTATTTGCTGCCCATATCTAATGGTACATTTGCCTTGTTGTCTTTGCCACTGCCACTGATTATTTCAGCTCCCTCAAAAACTGCAGTTGCAATGCCTTACTCTCCCTTCATGCAGACAGTATTTAAACCCCTGGTGAGTAGTTCTCCATGCACCTCCATTCTAATACAAAAATTCCTCTTTCCTATGGGTCCAAAATGGCAAAATTCCCACTCAGACCCTTATCCAGCACAGCAACAGCAGTAGCCTCCCCAGTATGCCTGACAGTAAGTAGAAAATGGATGGTGTCCATCTGGGGCTTCCTCTGCTCTTCTGCTCTTTGCCTGTACTTCTGCTTGGTTGCCTGAGTACATTCCATTCGTCTGGGACTGGGAACTCTTTGAGCAGAGTTTATTTTGAAACTCCTGTGAGCACTGTAACATTTGATCTGTGATTGATGTTTCCAAGCTGGAGGTGAGGCTGTATTGACCTGCCTCACCTGATGGTAAATACCTCTGGCACATGAAGGAAGTGACATGAAGGTCACAGCTGAGATAAGAAGTAAAACCATTTACTACAGATGACTCAGGCAAATAGGAAAAACAGCAGTCAGCACTTCAGAAGAGTAGTCACTGCAAACCTTCACCTCCTCACCTTGCAAGAATTCTTACATCACCTGTAGTTTCAGGCCTGCCTCTTTGCATCAATATGTACACCCTGGTCTATCTGTTTAGCTGATTGTATTTCTTCAAACTGGACATGCTCCTGAGCAGATGTGATTGAGACCATGACCAGGAGTTCATTTCTTTGCAAAAATGCATGTTGAAAATTGGGCAGTGTAGTCCTTTTCTTTTCCAGTTTAAACACAGGTACAACAGACACCAATGGAGGATGCAGTATTGTTGGGAAATCATAGATTAAATGGCTCTTTAGTGACAAAGTGCTGTAATTCCTAACATAGCTTAGGGAAAAAAAGAAAAAGCAATAGAAGGAATATAAATATATCCTATATACACAAACAGTGTCTTGTAAGCAGTGTCTTGCATACACACAGATGTCTTGTAAGCAGGGATTAGTAGCAGGACACTGTTATAGAAACAGCACATATTTTCCCTCGGGAAACTTAAACCCCCACAAATGTAGTCCATTCAAGACCACAGAGAAACAATGTGCTGCTTATGCTCATTTCCTTTTATTCTTGCTGAGATTGGTATTTTACAAACCAGGCTTCTGTACATTTTACATTCTCTTTGAAAACTACAAGGTCCTTGGATCAGCATCCTTTTTTCCATATAAAAAATATCTAAATCCATTCCTCTCCACATTTATATTGTTATATTTCTCTTAATTTCTTAAACCTGACAACATGAAGTTATTTTCCCTTTTCACTGCAGGAGCATAATTGATGGAGTAGGTTTAGTAGAAAAACACAAGAGATTCATCTTAAACTAGTTTAATTTAAGCAGTTCTTTGACAACAGCTGGAGACATAGCTTCTGGGAAATGTGGATGCAAACTCAGACTGGAAGATAAGATTTAGTGACATCAATGAGTTGCAGCTGCTGCATACTACTACATCTAGCAACATCTTTTTAGATCAGAGTCAGTCTGAGCCCTAAGATAAACAGCCATCCATTTGCTTTATGGCAAGCTGCAACTGGACATTAGGTGACAACTGAATTCTTCACCACTCAACTCACATTTTCTTGTCATTTCAATAGTGATTCCTGCATAGGTCAGGTGCCCTTTCCCCTCCCATACACTACCTGTGATTGCCAGCTGAGTAACAAAGTAGGTCATTCGAGATTTCCGCTTCCTCCTCCAGGTAGAGAAGAGCACAGTGGCATTTCCAGCAATTGTGACAATAAAGAGAATCCAGAGGGTCACCAGCTGCTCTGTCTGCATTAGAGAGAAGGGAAAAAGCATATAGATGGGTGGGTGGGTACTGACATGGGTTAAGACAGTCACTTATCCTCAGAAAAATGAGATGAGAATGGAAAATAGGAGTGAAATTTGACTTTTGCGAATTGATATAAACTATTTAGTCTAAAAGACATTCTTGTTTTTTTCAGATAACACTTAACATGCATCACTGCTAGTGATGTTCATTCCAGTTTGGTTTGCAGTGGCTGTATATTACTTCTCTCTTCATGAAACTACTAGCAGTGTCTGTATTCCACAGTTAGTGCTAAAGCAAGAGTCAGCTCTCAGCTTTCTTGTGCTGCTCCAGCAAGCTGTGAAATAACCAGCTGCCTCGCTTCATAAGGAATGTTGATAGAAGGGCTTCTTTGGAGAAATGGGGGAAGTAAATACTTCTCTTTCCCAACTTCAGTGAGTCTTCACGAGCCTTATGAAATTCAGACATCCACTCCATGATCTAGATGTGCACCAAGACTGAAAAGGAAGCATGACCCACTAAGGAAAAGTGTAACTGTGTAGAGACTGAAACGTGATGACAAAACGTCCCCTAGTGGTGTGTATACAAAGAAAACAAAGTAAGAAAGCTATTCATGCTCTCAAAGCATCAGGGTGCTCTGGCTGCAAGATCAACAGGGTGTGTGTCCACGTTTGCTTGTTTGGTGAGTGCACACCCATCCTTTACATCCTAGCAACTGGTGTGAGTTTTATGTTTGCCAGTGCAGTCGTTTGGGATCTTCCAGTTTCAGACAGCAAACCCACACCGTGGGAGTTAGAGGAAAATGGAGGAGGCAGGCGAGGGATGCAGCAGAGGAGGGGTGCCAGGTGCTGGCCCTACAGACGTGACCCCAAGGACCCATCCTGAGCAGGCTGGGGGAAGGATGCTGTAAGTGAGACCCCACTTACCTGACTGGGCTGATGGTAGAGCTGAGGAGGATACTCATTAAAAGCATTTGGAAGACACTGTGGGTGAGCAGAAACCAGAGTTCCTTCTGCTTGCAAACAAAATAGCTCACTGTGAGCGTGGGGAGGGAAGGTGAAATGAAAGTAATGGAGCAGGGACACAGCTTTTTGCTTTGTAATTAGCCTTAGTGCCTCCTCAGCTCTTAGCCCCTTCATGGCCAGCAGTCATGGTCTCTCCTCGTCCCTCCCATTGTCCCCCTGGGCAGCCTCTCCTGGGAACAAGCCTCAGCTTTCCTCTAAGTAGGGAGCCACACTACCTTGAGGATTATGCAGTCATGCAGGGTAAGCAAGTCCCGATGAGGAGCAGTTTGAGGTTGCATTCTGTGCCTGAGCCCAGAGATCAGCTTAAGCAAACAATGAAGGCTGTGTTGAGAGGATTTCACTTTTCACAGCATGATGATTTTCACCAGCATAATCTACCATTCATGTCATCTCACCTAACTTTAAAGCTCCAAAGAGACACAACTATTCTAAATTGTCGTAGTATTGTCTAGGTAATAGCAGTGTCTCAGAGATGAGTCACCACTCATCTCACCTACCTTGGGATGGCCTGTCTCCACTGATAATAGAGTGACCTAGATGAGACAACTTGTGTGAGCTACTTAACTTTTAGATTAAAAAATCCACCTTTTTGGGGTATCTGCAAATGTCTTGAATTTCTTGGAAACAAATTTCCTTCAAAATGTGTGGCAAAGATATGGTGAAGCTATTTATATGGGGTGCTTTTGTTAGTACAGGAATTGGAAGGAAAAGTCTTTTTGGAAGACAATAAAATCATAAAAGGCAAGGTTTCACATCTGTTTTGTCCTTGAAATCAGTGATTTCTCCTCAGGGTTTGTTTTGGTTTTTCGATTTCAAAAAACCTGAAGGAAATTAAGGGACTAGACTTGTTCCCATTTTCTTTGGTATAAAATCAGAAGAGCATTTTCTTGAAAGGAATTCTATATACATATGTTATACTGATATAGATAGGAACAGAACATGATTCCCACAGAAGAAATAGCTATGGAGCAACAGAGATTGTGTTAGAAAGATGTTTCCCCACCACAGAAGCACAGCACAAATGGTCAGTTTAAATCCCTTCTACCAATTTAAAAGCAATGCTTTTAAGCAATGTTAGACTCCAGAACTTAAACCAATATCTGCAAAAATAACTTAAAAGATGCAAAGGCTGAAAATAGAGGTAAGTCTTAAATGCCATAGACAAAGAAATAAAGCCCAAATTTCTATTAATCTATTTGTAGGAGCTGCCATTCAGACAAAAGGGAAAAAGATCTCATTCCTGGAGATTAAGGTGCCATAACAATAGGCAACTTAAATCACCACAGCCTCTCTCAGTCTGTGTTAACTTGCAGAATGAAAAATTCCATGGTTATTAATGGGATGCCCACTGTGATAAAGGCCTTTGCAGAGGCTGGGACTAGAATTCAAAATTATCTTCATGAATTGGAAACATGTACTGGGAAAAAAGGAAGATGCTGTCCAACAAAGGAGAAGTGCAGGACTGCAGTGTAGTGAGTGGACCAGCCTTCAAAACATCACCCCTGACATGCAGCACACGTGCAAAGTGCCCCAGAACATCACCCTACCGTGAGAGCAACAGCCACCACCACTTTGGGATCAACACCACGCTCATGTGCCTCTGCTCTAGTCCTTCCACTGGGCTATGCCCACTCCTGGGCTCAGTGCTTCAAGAGAGACACACAGCGATGAGTTGACATAAAGGATATAGTCAGGCAAAACAACGGAATGAATCAAGTTGCTAAATCCAGGAAAAGCCGACTGCAGGAAAAGATGAACATAGCCTTGAGGACACAAAAAGAGCGATGTAAAAAAGGAAAGGATTAATCTCTTCTTTAGATCCACTGCAGACCGGACAAAAAGCAAAACTACAGGACACAATTCAGTATAAAAATTTAAAAAGAAAGAAAGAAGACTTAAAAAGGTATCAGAGAGAGATTGATTGAGCCAGTAAAACTTCCACCTGTGAAGGTCTTAAAAATAGTTATTAGTTTAGAGAGATAGCTGATGGATCCTTGAATTTCACTCCAGCTGAATTTTCTCTAGTTTTATTTATCATCTTCAGGTTGCTTAGACATAGAGGTGTTTAATTTCATGTCTTGTTCATTCATCAAACAAAAATAATTTCTTAGTAACAGTCCTGGACAAGGTAATTTACAGAAAACATTCTTCAACAGCATGTTGTGCAACCATCAGAAGCATTCTGATAGAAAGCAAGGCAATAATATCTCCCAAACCTCTGTGGACAAGAGCTTCTTTTGCAATGGGCATTGATAACTACACTACATGAGAACACCATGAGAGACTAGTGTCATCCAGCAGTTATTTCAGGTTAGAAAAGCTAGAGATGCTGTTGACATTATTAAGGTCACCAACAGATGGAAGTCAAGAGGATTTCCTTGACTTGACTAGAGCCATTGCACATGCTGCTGTTCCACAAGGCTGCTGTGTTTGGAGCATGGAGGTGCTTGACATGCAGAGTGCATATTTGTGCTTTGCTAAGTTGCTCTAAGATTAAAAGCAGGTTAAGTCAATGAAGAAAATGCCTCTTCATGGGTGAAATGTAAGCCAGAAAACCTGTCTGAGGATTGTGTGCATTTTCTTTTGGCTAAAAAAGAGGCCTGTAATTTTGTTTCTCTGATAAAATTTCTGAATCCAGAGGCCGGGATAAGTCTAGCAAGAGGTGTATTCTGCTTTATATTTGAGGCAAAGACCAAGCCTGCAAACCCCTTTTAATCAAGACCATAGTTAAATCCTTTTGGAGATGTTAGGTGGCATTTTGGTACCACAATGCCATTTCTCCTTCCAGTTCTCCCTAATCAACTTCCTTGCTTTGTAATCTCTCAGGATTTGTATCCCTTCTGCTGGGGAGCCCCATCTGTGACTGTGGACTGGGGATATACCTGATAGCCCATTCCACTGGAGGTGCTTTTTCTCATGTCTTGAGGTGCAAAAGTCTTTGTCTGATATTAGAGAAGTTGCCTAATAGAAGAAGAGGTTCAATTATCAATGGACAAAGCTTATTTGTACTTGAACAGGGACCCAATCCTTAAACAGTTTAGCTCTAGCTGCTGAGGCTTGGGAACCAGTCTGGAAAAAATAGGTTTCCAGGTTAAGAAATGAACAAATAGAAAAAGAGAGGGAGAGATATTCCATGCCTGGAGTGGCTGACTGGCCTCTTAATATGAGGAGAGCAGGTCTGTGGCAAATTCATGGCCCTGCTGACCCGGTGTCTTCCTGCACCATGTTATTGGTCTCTTGGGTGAAGAAGAGGCATTGATCCCTCATATCACAAGCCTGTAGCATCTTAAGTCTCTGAACAGCTTTTTCTTGACGGTTGATAAACTCTTAGAATACACAAATGATCTTGCCTTTGGTATATTTTAAAAATTATGGGGTTAGCATTGCAGCAATTGAGACTGTAAGAGAGCTGCAATCATGGAGCAAGCCAAATAATTTTGTATGAGTGTTCTTAACACATAAGAAGCATATATAAATCCCCTTGTTAAACTGGGTAACTGTCATGCTTATGGTCAGGTTCACCAGCAGTAGATTGCATTTCAGTTTCTTGAAGGTGGGAAAAACAAATAGAAAAATCTTTTCTCACTCTCTAAAATAGTCACAATAATTGCAGACCATGTAGAAAAATGGAGTAATCGAGATTAGCATTTTTTTTGATCCTGCTGTAGAAGATCTGGAGTCTTGAACATTGAAAATGGAAAATGGTCAGGACTGATTTGCCATTTTAACATCCCCCATTTAGGATGGAAACTTAAAACCCTTAAAAAAATCCCCAAACAAAAACCAACAACCAAAAAAAACCAAAAAAACCCCCCAAACCAAACCAAACAAAACAATAAACAAAAAAAAACCAACCCCAAACCAAAAAAATAAAAACACATCAAAATTTAAAAAGTAAAAAAAACCACACACACAAGGAAGATTAATTTTCCAGAGGCAGACAGGTGCCATGCAGTTTGACTGATTTCCATCAGGGATTTATAATCAGCTTACCTCTAAGGCAAATTGCACTTTGGACTGCAACACTGAAAGGAATCCTAGAAATACTCTCATTAACCCAATTAGGGAGTTTTAAAGGTACTGGATAAACCTCTGATATAATTAATAGAATTTTTAAATAAATAAACAAAGCAAAAATAATAAAACATGTCTTTTCCATACTGCCAGATTCCTCCACAGCAGAAACCCTAGAGGAGCCTTCTGGGGCCTAAGTGCTGCCTACAATTATCTAACAGGAGGGTGCAGAGAAGATGGAGCCAGAATCTTCTCAGATGTGCACAATGAAAGGGCAAGAGTCCACAAACAAAGGTTGCAACATGGAACATCTTGATAAGACATTAGGAAAAAAGTGTTCTTCATGAGGGTGGCCAAGCACTGGGATGGGAACTCAGAGAGGCTGTGGGATTTCCATCCCCAGAAATATTTGAATAGACACTGCCCTGAGAAATCTGGCATAGTTTGAATTTGCTTTCAAGTGGTTGGTTCAGGCAACCTCCAGAAGGTCTTCTCTACTTGAATTATTGTGCACACACACAAGTATGCATAAGACCTATTTTCTTAAGGAATATTCTTAAAACTAAAAGGTACTTACACAGACATAATCAGATGAATAGTTTGCACACATTGCATATTATTTATCACAGAAATATGAACAGCTCAGTTCTTTCTGGGAATCCTTATGTAAATTAAAGTTTGCTCTGCAAGTAAAGAGTATGGTTATAAAGGCTACTGGCATAGAAGTGGCACAAACATGTAAGCCTCAGGAAAAAGGACTTTAAAAGCATAAGATGACATTTTTCTTACACTTATTTGGAGTCCTGAGATGAAGAATTTCTGCCAGGTGTGATCAGCTTAAACTATGGGCTTTCAGAAATGAAGTGTGATGCCGCTGAAGGGTCACGACTATGGTTGTGTTTACCACCTACAAAATATATGTTCTTTAATACACAAAAAGAGAACAAACTTGATTAAACTGCCAATGAAATATCCGTATTTCTTCCTGTGTTGAAACTTTCTACAGAAGTTGGGTTGTGAAAAAACCTCACAACCTAACAGCAGTCTGCTTGAAGAAAAGCTGTAGGTGCATTGCATATACTTTAATTGTAGACAGCAATTCTGACTGTCAAGAAGGAAAAAAAGTAAGGGGCACCAAATATCTTACAAGAACAGGCACAACAAACAGAATACTTGGGCTAGAAGCGAGCTTCACACAGCAAATGCTAATCACCTGAATGTGAAGATTCAGACGATTAATTCAAGTCATCTCCTAATGCTCAAGGAAAGGAAAGCTGAAAAAAAAGGTTGAAACATTCTTGATTCATTTCCTGGTAGGCCTTGTCTCAATAGGAAAGAAACATGCTCAAAACACTGTGAAGGTCACTGAAATCTTCTGCCTTAGCTGTCACAAGCAGCAGGAAGCTGTACTGTCCACCCCTATAATACAAATTTTTTTGAAAGGTTCTCCATCCAGCAAGGCAAAACTGAGAAGATGTTTCTACACAGAGTTCACACAAGACGTTCCTGAAAATTTTGGGAAGACAATTTGATTGACACCTAGAAGCCCAGGGAAAACTCATCTGAAGGTAAGAAAGGTAAAAAAGAGTGTTCAAAGCTAAGTTTTGTATTTTGTCTTTGAAAGTGCTTCCATTATGATTGAATTTGAGAGAAACACATTTGGGCAGGCAACAAGCCCTCTAGGAGTTCTTTTTTTTTTTTAATTAGCATGGTCTGGGATGGAGCCTGATTCAAAGTGCATAAACACTAGTTCAGCCCCAGGTTTGACTCTGGGACTGCTGCTTTCTCATTTAAATGCTACTGGTTGTGCTTGATAGCCTTCCTATCCCCTGAGCAGAGGCTGCCTCACTGAGCTGCTTTCCAGCTGACTACCTGAGTTATCCTCCCAGCACAAGGTTACGGGACATTCTGGCAATGCTGGGATGCATTGCCACTAGAAACCTTTGCAACTTATCAAAGGTGCTGGCAAAAGGCACTTCCCAAGGAGTCCTTATCGTTGGAAAAAACACACAGCTGGAAGGAACATGAGTTGATTTTTTCTGTTCTGTTGAACTTGAGAGGCAGTTTTGTATGAGTTTGTGTCAATATGATATTCCACTCATAGTCTGAAGTGTTAATGCGTTACATAGAGGGAAGATCTATAATATTTTCTTCCTTTTAGACTTAGGGAAACAGGCAAGCTGAGAAAGTCTATTCACTAAACCAGGACACATTCTCATAGAAAGGGTTAATTTTGTTATTGAGATTACTTTCTTATCTTTTTGAAATCTAGCAAAGCTGTGTGTGTATATATATTTTTTTTTTTTTTTTTTTTTTGGTGAACCTCTGTTTCTTTAAAAAACCTATTTCTTAGCTCTGACTTCACCACCATGGAGGAGCAGGGTCCCTTCAGTGCACACAATCTAATGCATGCCAATTGCAGTGATCTTTCCAACCTCAACAGCTGAACAAGCCTCCATCCTGCCCCAAAATTCTCCATAGGTGTGACGGTGACAGTCAGTAACAAATGTGACTAATTCAGTTCTATTACCAAATAGTTCTTATTTGCCATTCTGCTGTGATTTGGTACAAGACAGATAATAAATGCGGGCAGTACTGTCCAGTTACTGCAGGATGTTTTACCCACTGCACTCCAGGAAACTTCCACAGAATTAGACAGATATTCCTGATTTCACTGTCATCAGGAAACATAAATTTTTAAGGGTGTACCTATCTATTTTTTTTGTAGGATATTTTCAATATGGAAAGATATTAGGTTACTCAAAGGTCCATCTGTAACTGTATGATTTTGACAGCCCTATTTAAAACTGTAAAGTGTTATTTTCCATAATCACTTAAAATGACTTTAAGTATGCCTAATCTGGAAAATTAAAATATCTCAAAAAATGTAAAAAACATTGTACTTTCTAGGCATATTTATGTAGGAGACACAGACAGGTGCAAACCATGTGCCTGTGTGGAGCACTGGGACAGTAGTATGCGGGTTGCTAGTGTAGAACAGCCCAAATTTGTTGGCTCAGAGCTGCTCCCAGTTGGGCTGTCATACTGCCAGATCACTTCTGTGTTGCATTTAAGCTGCTGGACGAGGCCAGCCTGGCCAAGAGCACTGCAGCAGCATTTTCCCAAGGAGCTCATTCTCAGTGCAGCATCTCAGGAATAGCAACAGTCATTACAGCATATTGCAGAGGCTGTGTTCAGGAATCCCTGACACCTTATTTGTGTAAACTTAATCCTCCTCCTCTCCCCCCACTGAAAGATTGCAAAGTTACCTCTGAATTATTTGATATGTCTATTTTCTAAAATGTGCGATTACGTTTGCAGAGATTACTCCAGAAATTTGACAGCACCCATTATTATTTTCCTATTATGTATTCAATGATGGGATGCTCTGTGATATTTGCTTGAAAATCAGAATGAGCAATAGCATAAGCAAATGCTTTTCAGGAGATAAAGCAACTCCTACATTGGATGAAAGGACAGGGACATCAGACTGTGACTTCAACAGTCTCTGAGAACACCTGGAGCCAAATCCATGCAACTGGGTATTCCTACAAAACCTCTCAACATGCTGGTCTCCTCAGCTCTTTGCTGGAGGTGGTGAACCCCAACCTTTGTAAACAACATTAGCTCCATGGATAAGGAGCCCAAGTTATCAGAGTTGTGCTTACCTGAGCTGGGCCGTGCTGTCCTGTTTAATATCTGAGCTACGTGGGCTAAAGCGCGCAGATCCAGGGAATGCTACGATGTGGGGGGAGGACAGCCAAAGACATACGTTTAAAATAATTTGTGATGGTTTTGACAGGCACACAGTTCCTCCTGAGAGCTGTAACACTTCAGTGTCACTGCTGTGCTAATGCTGCATGGCACAGGGGCCAGGGCTCTTGGGGCCAGAGGCAGGGGCGTGCCAACATTTGGACCAGTGGTTGGGGTTCCCAGCTGGCAGGAGACATATTGGGGTTCCCAACAACTTTGGATGTAAATAACAAAACCTTTGTGTCCTGCTCAACAGGTGAGGACTCAACTCTACACAGCAGGAAACAAAAAGTTCTACTGCTCTGCTGGGAGGTAGGAAATTATGGTGGGAACACAATCCCACTGAGAAAGGAACAGCAACTCTGAGTTTTCTCCTTTTGAGTACTCCAACCTTTATTTCCCTGCATAAAAGCAGGGCATCTCCTTTCTCAGCAGAGCTCTTAAAATAAAGATGATCCCTACCCAATCTTTCTGAGGACAAGCAGATGATCCTACCATTGTGGAAGCTTCTGGGCTGTTGAGTGCCTGAGGAGATGCTTCCTCCAGCCCTGACAAAGCCTCTCAAACCTTACTGAAAATCGGGCCAAACCTATTCTGAGATTCCAGCTTTTCTCTGGGTAGGTTTCTGGTTTGTACCTTGTCAGGTTTGCAGAGTTAAGAAGGTCCTGAAGTGGAGGAAGGCCACAGGTGTTCAGATGACTTCTGCTCTTTCTGGACTACTGTGTTTGGCAGGTGCAGGTGCAGGTGCAGTGCAGGCTCACTTAGAGCCTTTTTACACATGGATTAAGCACATATGGAGGAGATTGTAAAGGGATGTAACGAACTCTCCTTTGGCTTGGGAGGTTGGAGCTGTAATTAATACCAATTTGCACATCTGTTCTGAATTAGGTGCTGAAACAGCCAGCAGAATTCCTTATCGTTTAAGACAGTAACCTACCTGGATACCTCATAGAAAGACACCCAGGAATAAAGATGGTCTGGGTTTTCAGGGACAATTTGCCATAACACAGCAGCAAGAATTAAATGTCTGTGGGAATGAGGCAGTGCCTTTGCCACAGGAAGCACCAGCTCATCTTGTGTGCTGAATGGCGCATGGATACAATGGATACACCCAGTCCTGCCCCAAAAGCTGCAATTCTGTGTGCCAAGAGTCACTTTAGTTAGTTCACATGGCCCCAAATCAGACTTCATTAGCAAAGTATTGGCAAGCAGCTGGCGCTTCTGTAGTAATGACTATCAGAAGGGATTCTGCATTCCTCTAAGATGAGGAAATGCTCAATTTTTGAGCTAAAATAAATCAACCAAATACCCCCCCCCCCCCCCAAAAAAAAAAAAAAAAAAAAACCTGAACTGGCAAAAAAACTCTCTAATCTGAAACTGTGCAGGGTTAAGCAGAGGAATAGACAGCTGCTCAAATTTTTCTGAAAGAGAAGCACTCACAGCTCAGCCTGTAACAGGACTTTCTGGCACTGAAATGCTCTCAGGCACGTTATTTTGCTTTTGTCACATTGCTACCAGAGTATAACATAGCCACTGCCTGGGGTGGGTACTGGCTGTCCTTCTGCAGCTTGGGAGGAAAAGAAGACACCAGTGCATGCTCATGTAGTTTGAGCAGCATGTGAGATACCCTATGCAGCTGTCATTGGGTAAAATCATTAAAAAGCCATTAACACAGGTAGGGGATGTCATTCTCTAGCCTCTGTTTATCAGTTTAGATCATGTTTTCCTATGACTGCTTGGATAAGATACACTTGCATTTTCCAAGCAGAAATAGCTTGTGTACTCTGTCTGCACCCTGGCACACAGGCTCTGGGGGCAACCTGTGTGGTGGCCACTCACTCACCCTGCCTTCACAGTCAGCCACAGGCTACAGTGTGTTTGAAAATCCCAATAAAAGGCCCAAACCCTATTTGTAAGCTACATTTTGAACACTGAACTCTGTTTTTCAAATTCACTCAACCCGTTCCAAACTGAAACTTATATTGCTTTAGCTGCTCGACTACAGCCTTGTAAAGAGGAAGGTGATGCGTCTTGGCTTCCTGAAGTGGGCAAGGACACAGCCACAACACAGGCAGAGCTGGTGGAGGACAGCCAGATGAGTCAACAGGTATCAGCACTACCTTCCACATGTGAGTTTTTCAGAGTGCTGAAATTGCTGGCAGGGAGCCCTATCTTCCCTGCACTGTAGTCAGCAGAGCAGGTGCTTTCTCCTTCCTTTCCTGCAGCTGCACCAGCTGTCACTCGTCTCTAGAGTCAAAATATTTCCATGCCTATCACCAGCTAGTAATTGATGTGAAATCAGTGTGTCTCCTTGCAAAGTTCATGCTACGTGTGCCAGAGCCAGGCATCCGGCAGAGACTCAAGTGCAAGTCTAATGAGAAGCTTTCGGCTACAGAATCGTTTCCTTTAGCAATGGATGAGCATGCATGACTATCCTTGGTTTCCTAATTATTGTAATTTACTCAATCTCTCCTATTAACGAGCATTTTTCTGCCTGGGGACTTTCTAATCATGGAATTAATTGTCACTTTTACCATTATAAAATACTGCTCCCATGACATTGTTCAGATTTACAGCCCTAACTGTGAAAAGAAGACAGGAGATAAAGTTGTTAAAAGTATTTTGCTAGTCCCTTCTGATTTTTTTTCAAGAGCATTTAAGGAGTCTAACATGGAGAGGGAAAAGAAAGGAATAAAAAGTAATTTTCACCCTTGAAATCCTAAGTAGGAAGTACTATCTTAGCAATTATCAGCAGCATGTTAAAAGACGCCCTCGTTAATTAAGACTAGCACTACGGATCACCTCGTTCTTTATCGGGGTGGGAACCTGCTGTAATTTCACTGATTCCACTAGGATTGTGTCAGAGCACTGCCGATCTCACAGATACAGAAATTGCTTTCTGAATACATTCCCTTTTACCTCACATGTTGTCAAATGATATAGGTGTCTGTATGGTGTCTGATCAATTTCCAGCTGAAATTGATCTCTTTGGTCCTGAGCTCCAGAAGGAATGGCAGGGTACTCCTAGTCAGACTTTTTGATAAGTTGAACTTGTGCAACATGCCATAACAGTAAAGAGACACATAGCATTCAGAATGAAATTAAGCAATGGCAACAGGCATAGAAATCTGAAGGAAAGATGAACTTCAGAACTTCTCTAATCTTTTTCCTACATTCACCTATTGCTAGGGTGATGTTTAGTTTTGGAGATGACTAAATACACTTCTTGTTCAATTCAACAGCATTCACTACTGAATGACTCATCCAGCGCGTTCTTAACAACAGCTTTCAGAAGATACTGCAACCCCCGCTCAACTAACAAACACACAAACAAACAAACAAATTAGAACCAGTCCCTCATGATTAAAAAAACCCCAAACAACAAAAACTCCCTCTCACTTGTGTACAATGTTTGCTGCAGCTGGAAAATTGAAAAGAAATCCCTTATGTCAAGATGATGCCTCTAAGAAATTACATTTAAAAATGCGTTAAAAATAATACAAGCTTTTGACTGAAGATGCATGTATAATTACAATACCTCTACAGAAAAACAGTATTGTCCTCTCTTGGAAGGGGATAGTAAGGCATGTAAAGCTGAAGTCCAGTTTCTGCAAGTATTTTGCTTTTCAGTTAATGCCTCACACATGCTGTCAGCTGTCTTTGCAGGGAAAAAAACTACCAATATCTAATAAAAAAAAAGTTCAATAATCTTAGTTGCCTTCCCATAAATGTGCTGAAAATGCTCCAAAGCTGCAACGCTGTGAGAAAAGTAATGCACGCCTTAAAAGAATACCTTAAAGGAATAGTAAAAGGATCCCCACTCCTCTTCTGCCACCACTTCTGTGAAAGTCACCGTTTCAGTGCAGGTGACAAGGGTAAGATCCAGCCAGCCGGTGCCTCCCTGGGAGCTGCTGCTGGCTTCTGTGGAGTTGACCTCCATCACTGGATTTTGCTTAAGTTCCCTAGGTGCTTGTTTTAGTAAGAGTTAATGCAGCCAGGCTTCTCCCGTAAAAGCGCAGCACAAAACCAGCTTCTCACTGCTCCACCACTGGCTACCAGAGGCGTCGGGCTTCAGTGCAGCTGAGTGATAGAAAAAAAAAAAAAACAAAGCCAAGCTGGCATCCCTTTGAGCTTTCTTTTGGTACAACTCTGACGACAGCTGTCCACATGCTCTTTCCAGCAGCAGCAGCAGTAACAAAGTCAGCACACATTGACCCAGCCATGCTCTCTGTCAACTCTGGATTGCCTTGCACCCCAAGTTGTTAGCTCTGGAGTCAGGCATACCTGTAAAAGTATGGGCCTCCTCCCTGCACTAAGCCCAGGAGCCTGGGTATTCCACTCAGCAGCTTTTCTTACTTACCTTAGCCGAGCTCAGTATGATTTTGATCATCTGCAGTCTTATGGTATATCTATATGGTATATAGAAGCACTAATGCTCTCTCCTGTATTAGCAAAAGCCTAATAATTTTTTAGGCTTAAGCTATCACAATTTCCCTGTCAATGCCTGACTTCATAAATAGACCTCTCCCTCACCTTTGCAAAGAGCTGGAGTGTGCTGCACACCCAGGAAGGCAGTGCTTTCTTCGCCATATAGAAAACCTGTCTGAAAAGGCACAGCTCCTGCAGACTTAGAGGCTCAAGACTCTCCAGAACACGGCAATCTCTCTATTCACCGATTTTCTGGGCACTGATCCCACATACCCTCTGTTTATTCAGATGTTTTTACCCATCTCCAGAGGCATTACCCCAGCTTTACCTCAAGGTGACAGGTGAGAATACGGTCACCTTCCCCAACCAGAGCTCAAAGCCACTTGTAAATCCAGCCCTTATTCAGCTTTGCAAAGGCACTGTGCCTCAATGACTCAATCCTAAGCAGAACGTGATGCATTTCACACTCACACCCCACCAATCTAATCTCCCCTTACCTGCTCATGGCAAAACCCAGTCCTGTGTTTATGTAGGAACAGACGGCCATGGGGGAGCTCAGGAGTCTTTAAACTCCTCTCTCTTACCAGCACAGCACACCCTCTCCTGAGCTGCTGGAGCAGGGGTCTCCACAGCCTGCCCACGTTATCCTTGTCCCTGATCCATGTGGGACCGTGCCCATCCCTGCCTACAAAAGCAGCAAGAGAGGTGTCACTAAGTGGCCCTCCAGCTCCCAGGGCCTGTAATAGCAGGGGAAATCCAGGGAAATTTCAGGTCCAAGTTTTGACTCTGAACCCTCCCAAGTTAGGATATGTCTCATCTAAGGCTTCAGACCAGGTTGTTCCAGAGACTGCAGAAACCTTTGAATGTCTGGGCAATATTCAGACTCTCCAGAAGATGCTGGAGTCATCAGAGTCATCAGTGGTGTCATTTAGAGGAGGGAATCAGTCTAGACCAATACAGATAATCAGTACCAGTCACAAAGCAATCAACTCTGACTAATATGCACCAGTGATCAATATTTAACAGTGGCAAATGATTCATAGGTTGGAATGTGATCAGATAAAAAGAAATATTGTAGAACCACCATAATTTGCTGAAAACCACTGGTGAAATGGTTATATATATTTTATACAAAAGAGAGGGGAGATATTTTTGAAGTTTTTTCAGACTGATTGTGCAGGTTGACTTTAAAATTCTGCTAAGAAATATTTAGGTAACATCCAAGCTTGAAAATATTTTACCTTTTTTTTCCTCTTCTTCCTTCTTACTTTTCTTTCTTATATTTACAGAATTCTCCTTGCTAGAGTTAAAACTTGTTACATTGAGCTTTTGGGGTTTTTTGCTCTTTCATTCCTACAGAGCTGTTAAGCTGAAGCATATTACAAGCACTAAGAGGCTTTTCGGTATCTACACCACACACCAGATCATGTGCAGCTCTCAGGGCTAACCTAGAGTGACTTGTCTTGTGGCTTTGCCAGCTACTTTCTCTAAGTAGTGCTTGTGGTGTTGCAAAAGGTTATACCGTGCCCTGCTCCAGCACTCTCCAGTCTCCACAGGGCTAATTCAGGTTTTCCATCACTATCAGCTTTTCTGCCAGTGAGTATTTCTCAGTTAGAGTCACTGCCATGTTTTGTTGAGCATTTTGTCAAAATGCTGTTTAGCCATAGAATTTGAAGCCATGGGCTGTCTATGGTACCACATCTAGAATTAAGCTAATTCCCTAGACTAAGATACTTTGTTTTTAAACCACTCCAAGTCATTGCAACACTTTGAAATTTGGTGGTCAGAATTTGCTCCCCACCCCACTCTCCATGCTGAGGTTAAGCAAACTCTGAAATTAATGTCAAAATAAAATACTTTTATGATTGAATCTCAAGAGCTTACAAAAGGCAAGATCAAATCCTAGCAACTCCTCTATGCTGAAGGAATAGCCAATTGATTCCTGTAAGCGACTTTGTTGTTTTCCTCAGTTGGGACCTTGAAAAATCTCTGAGAACTTTCAATGGTTTAAGAGATTGAGACAGTTTTAAAGGGAGAGAAGTTGAGTATTTTCTCTGCTTTAATATAAAATTCTCTCCAATTGTTATTGTAAGATAGCTTTTTATCTAATATATAATAAAATATGCTTCTTCCTTCTTAACATTTTTTTAAAGTCCCTGTACTGCAGAACTGCTCCACAGCATGCTCCATGGGTTGGAAAGATACTGAAAAAATCCTTAAGCAATAAGAATGGATTATTTGGAAGAATAATAGAGAGAACTTGCTTTAGAAGCCCCTTCATTTGCCATTCCCTTTATCTTGGTCTCGGAAGACACACACATTTAGTTTTCTTAAATAAAGCCTTGAACCAAAGGACCAGAATACCTAAGAGCATGAATGGTTCTGCAGAAAGGTGAAAAGAGCATCCTGTGGTTATTGTATGTAACAAAACTGATAACTTCCATGTGCAGCAGCATGGGGGGAGAATCTCCCCACAGTGGCATGGCACTCCTGACTGGAAAGAAGAGAACACCCTGTGGAACTACAGAAAGTGAAACCAGGAGATTGAGGTGATGTGATGTGATGTGTTATGTGATAAATGAAGGTAGGTAACTCTGAAAAGAAAAGGCAAAACAGGGGGGAAAAAAGAGAAGCAATGAATCAAAGTTTTTAAAGATCAGATACAAATTAGTGATTTTGATTATTTAAGCCTGAAATTCCTCATGCAAAACCTCTGGTCTTTCCTGCACGACAGTTGTGAAATGCAGTAGGTGGAGATGGGTCGTTTTGTACACCACATTGTGGATGCTCTATGGCAGGCAGAGGTGCCATCACAAGGAATGTTACACTCCAAAACTCAGCAGCAGTAGGAGGAGGGACTATGCAGGAATATCTGGTTCCTCCTATGCTATCCATTTCTATATCTTGACTTCCCTGACAGAAACTATTTTGTGGCAGTATTTTTGTGCATGGTGTTGATAATCTGCCAAAGGTCAGCCAGTGTAAATATGCGTCTAATTGTTAAAAGGATTAGGCACATTGAAATGGGCAGAAAAAAGTTCTGCTCAAGTCTGTATTATTTTTTACTGAGACTTTATGGTAGATTTCTCTTGCTGTATTTAGGCATCATTTGGAGTAAATTGAAAAAATATTTGGTTTTTTGCTCTTTGGAGCTCTGTACCCTGGAGTAGTTGGGCACAATCATATTAAATGCAAAGAACAAATAACGCTGTCAGACTGTAGGAAGAAAGAGAATTGGATATTTCTTACTTCTAAAAGAGCAGCAAGTTAATTACTTTTCTGTAAAAACCATGCTTACCCAAATCCTTATATGCCAGCTTTGGAAGAGGAAGTTTAGCCTGCTATTCCCAATGCACAGCTCTTCTCCCCAAAAGCTGAACTTCTGGGGCAATTCAGAGGGATTCAGCTGCCAGCTCTGGCAGCATAGCACCACTTTACACTTGTGTTCCCTCATCCCCGCTGCACAGGAGAGCAGAACTGACACGTTAGTGACACAATTCCTTTCGTCTGTCAGAAACTCATTCTCCTTTAACTTACAAGCTGCTTAGCACGTGCCTTGGTTTCCTTTGGCACTGTGCCTCCAGAGGGATGCAGACCTGGGCATCACAAGTAGGCAATACCCAAACAGGCTGGATTGATTCCCTCAAATCTGGAACCATATAAGTCTCCATGTGGTCCCAGTGCCTGGGATGTGGCTGGGAAGGGATGCCCATGTCTCTGGACTCTTGTAGGTCACTGCTGTGTGTGAAACAGAGGGCTCTGTATGTGCCTTACTTAGGGTGCAAGTATTCTGCCACACATCTGCACTCACATCTATACATTGTTTATAGTCCCTATAGTTATAGGGGAGGACATCAAGTTTCTAAATCTTCAAGGACTTGAACTAGCAATGATCTTTTATAGGCTAAATATACAGTTACTGAATTTTCTTGACAGAAACCCCTAACACCCAATTTCTACCCTCCACAGTGAAATGGCTGTGACTTAGGATTTTAAAATTCAGGAGTCAAAGCAAGATCTCAGAAGCCGGTTTTAACCTCCTCCCAAGCATTTTATTTCAGGATCTGTATCCCAAACTGGGACCTGGCAGCATCATGTTGACACTGCCAAATGAAGCCATTCCCAGGCTGCTCTTTGTGAGGTGTGAATTTCAGCTACCCTCTACTGAGACTCCAGGGTTGTGGCTCTGTCCCATCTGTGCCACATTGATCATCCTGGGCCACCGGGCCAACAAACAGCACACTGAGTTCACTCCATCCCCAGATTTCTTGGTTCTGGAGTTAAAGGCTAGCAAATACAGCTGAAGAGCCCTTCTCTTTGATGGAAAAATTTGAGTTTGATTTTCATCCAGAATCTGAACTAACTTAAATTTGAAGTATTAAAAGCATCACAGAATGAGATAACTGTTCTGTGCTGGGCTCCAGGCTGATCTCTTACCTGTCAAGTCTCTAGCCATCTTTGAATCAGATACCCAAACTGACAGCAAGTTAAATTTTCCTCTTAATGTTGGTTTTGAATCAGATCTTTTGCAAACACCTAGATTTTACCCATAGTAAAATACTGGAGTTGTAAAAGTCACAGAATGTTTTTATAATAAATTATAAAATGCAAGCTGATTGTTTCTTCTTCTCATAAATATTTTTTTTTAAAGAGGAGATTTTCCCTCATCTTTATTAGTGTTTGTAGTTTTACTCCAGATTGGTCCATTTTGCAGAAGGGATTCACAGCCATTTCTCATTTCTTGTTAAGAAACTTTTGCAGAAGAATGAGCAATCCTTAAGGAATTATCTTTGAAAAGAAGCAAGCCGATAAAGAAAACACGGAGAGGAATGACATTAAATATGAATTTTGTGTTAGTGGAACTGTCAGGCACCCTGAGATTTCAAATCCCTTCACTCTGTTCCCCTCAATATAACCATCAAGGAAATCATATATTTTGCAAGGGCCTGATTCTCCATTCATTTAGCATGTTGCAGAGCAGAATTTCTTCCTCTTCTGTGACTAGAATGGCAAGTAGCTTCCACAAAAAAAGAGCCAAGCCCCGTGAACTGAAACAGATGCCTGATGAATGTGCATTCCTATAAAATATTGAGGCAGTCAACATAGTCACTTGGAGTGTTCTAACTTTTAAGGAGCTGAGCAGGTGGCCAAAATGTATGGCATCCATCAGGTGCTGGCATGTAGTTACGTGTACAGATGCCAGTAAGTAGGTAGAATAAATTCATGGCTCACATCACCACCAGGAAGATTTTTCCTTCAAAATGTTCTGCTTCCAATTGCCAAGGCACTGTCTGCCCTTCTCAAAACGCTGCAGCTGGGAAGGGAAAAGAGCACAGAAATAAAGCCAAGCTGCCAAAAGGGAAGGGTCGCTTCAGGTGAGCCCTGGGCAGCTGCCAGCACAGCCGGCAGGAATGCAGCCGGCCTGCCCGACTGCGTCGCCTGGCACACCTTATGCTCATTAGCAAGGCAACTGCAGGGAACAAAACACCAACCATATGCTTGCCCTGCCCCACTCCTCCCTCTGCTTAAGGACCCATTTAACTACAATGAGCACCAATGTATCTTGAGAGGGGGGCCAAGAGGCTGTGCAGACACAGGTACTAGTTCCCATTTTGTCTACTGCTGGCATCAGCAGCTTGTTGCACAATCTTCTGAGCCACAAGCCAGAGCCTCAGCAGTCCAGAGCTCTGTTTTCTACAGTACAGGAAGGCCACTGGAGGAAAATTGGGTTCAGGATTTCCATAAGCCAACTTCTTAGCCACTACTGACACATAACGCATTTAACATATATAAATACGAATCCTTTTCAATTCTGTTTCCACATTGTTGCTTAGAAATATTTTTCTTTCATTTTCCCATGTTTAATTGAACTAAAACCAATTTAACAGGCTGTTGGACTAGATGATCATTGTAGGTCACTTCCAACTGAAAACAGTCTAGTCTAGTCTCTTCTACACCAATTCTTATTTCATCTTAATCTACAGAGTATGGATAATCACATCATATCTGCTCTGGGAGAGAAATACTCCTCTCCTCCCACTCCTTACCTTTCTGCTACCTATGGTGAGGGCACACAAGAGGTCATTTCCATTATTTCCATTCAAGCCTGCATTGATATAGGAATTACTCCCCTGTTAGATTTCAGAGGATGCCTGGATCTGATAAAACTCTCTCTTCTTCTGCAGGGCATGATCCAATGGGTAAGCCTCAGGCTTGGAGTTCAGGGAAGATAGTAAGCACCTTGATCTTCTGCACATTCCCATTCTGACCCTAGCCAAAAGATCTCCTCTCCCAAAAGGCAGAGCTTTGGAAAGTGAACCTGTGACAGAAACTCAGACCCTTCTGGATGTCATTCCTCATTCCCCTGGATGCTCCTGCCTGCGTAGTTATCCCCAGCTCTGGGCACACAGAGCACTTGCAGCATCCAGCTGGGTGTTTGACTATAATTTTTGACCAACCCTGTATATACAGGGACCTGATTCTCTGTATAATGGACCACATCATTGGTCCTCAAGTGCCAAATTGGAGCCAGTGAAATCAGTAGTGAGCTAAAAGTGTGCCAAGCCTCCCTTGCAAAGAAGGGGTAGGTAAACTCACATAATAAATGAGCTGTTCATTTCACAGCAAACTGAACTTTTGCTATGAATTTCTGTTGGGCAGAAGGTTTTAAAAAACTGCAATTCTAGGTAAAGTTTAAAAGTAAAGTGCAAAACATAGCAAAAAGAGGGCAGTTGATACACAAGAATGTTTTCAGCCTACATTGCCAGCTTTAATCTCTGATCAAATAGTACTACAGATGCTAGAGAGAGAAGAGGGCAACAGAGGGAATTAGTCTAATCCATCAACACTAAAAGCTTCAGAAAAGACCAGCACAAACCACAATGTAGGTCAAAAAATGTGCCCATAGAGAGGTAGTGGGAAGAAAAGAAAGTGTGGGAAGAAAAAATTTTAAATGCCTGCATCCCTGCTCTCCTTTCTATGGAAGAAGTTGTACCTGAAGTAATGAACACACTCTGTCTTGTGGCGATGAGCAGCAGAGTGGAATTACAGATTTACAACAGAGGTAGAAAGCCATTAGATGAATTGCAGGACTTTTTATTACCAATTGCAATTTCATGGCAGAGTTATTATTTATTAAATATAGAAACAGCCAGTTGAATTCTATCTGCTCTTCGGTTTAATTCCACTTATAAAAAGGCTGAAGAAATTACACAGAGCAGACTAAAAGTGCTCTGCAGTAGCAGGCTGCTTTCTCACTGCCTTCACATGGATACACACACAGAGAAATAAAAAAGTCAATTTATGGAAGGGGAACAAGTTGCACCCAATTTCCCTTTAAAAAAGGCCAAAGTACAGTAAAATAAATGTACTGTAGTGTTATCATTACTGCACCTGAAGAGCAGTTTGGACAATGTAACATCCTCAAGTACTGAAGCTCAGTATTCTGCCATCTCCAGAATTTTTTTACATTTTACCCCCTCTCTCTCATACAAACCCAGTGCGCAGACAGAAAAAAAACCTGTGAAATGGCATCCCACCCAGGTCAGAGCTAGTTAGAGTAGGCGGGGAGGAAGAAGACACTGTTGGCCATAATATGCAATTGCGTCTCATGTCATCTCCATGAAGCAGGATTATGGATATTTTCAGGCAGAAAAAGGGATGAGTGATTCAAACCCCATAGCTTTATGCCAGCACTTACTTTGAATTCACTGAACTGCAGAGCAGTGGAAAGGAAGAGGAATCAGAGAGAAGTGAAGAAATACCCACTGAAGAAACTGTCCCAGCTTCACAGAGAGCTCGTGTGGCTCAGATCTAGAAGGCTTTGTTCATGCTTATCAGTCACTGCACATTGGCATGAGCAGGGTGTTTAATAACTTACATTGGCCAGAAGACCAAATGCCATAGAACAATTTTTTTGTGTGTGTTGGTCAAATAATAAAAAAAGATCCAGCAGGAGAAAAAAGTATATATAAAATTTTTATAGAATATATTTTGTATATAAAAAAGTAGTCTTCTGCAAGCAAGTTCTTTTTAAACTATAATATAGATGTAAATTAGTCTGGTGTGATACAAACCTTCATTTCCAAAACACCTTAGTCTTTTGCTAATATATTTTTCAGGCACACTTCTTTGGATATTATCTGGAATTCTTTAGCAGGACATTGATGTTCCTGATCCCACTATGAAATATATTTTCATTAAAAATGTGGAAATGAACTTCTATCATTTCCATTTCTGCACAAATAAAACCATTCAATTACGGATCCAATCCAATGGAGAAGTGAAACAGGACTGCCTCACATGCTGACTTGAACACAGAAAGCACAGTTCAAAGAAACGAGATTGCCTAAATAAAAATACAAAATTTAGCAACCAGTTTAAGGCTGTGGATACAGTTGGTGTAAGTATTCACATCCCTAGCGAACATGCAGCAAATTCTAACTAGGCAAATAAACTCAGTCCAGTATTTTTATGCCTCCACATTTTAATGGACTGTTGTGTCTCTTGGCATTTCAATAAGGTGACAATGATGTGGATATCTCATGTAAATGCGAATGAGATTATGATACAAATGCTCAGAGAAATGTGAACTAGGGTGTAGTTTTCAGAATGGGTATGGTTACCCTCGTGATGTCGTTGCACACAGGCAGCCCTCACGAGCTAGCTGAGGACAGCTGCTCTATGTGCAGTAAGTTGTGGACCTGCAGCACCAGATCTTCATGCAAATAAATTGGCTCGGCTCCTTTCAGCTCACAGCTTGTGCCCAAGCATGTGAGCAGCTGATCTGGCTTGCTGGCCACATTTGGGAGGTAAGCTGTGGATTTTTTTCACATTAGCAATGATATGTGTATATGTATAAGCAGAAATGATTTACTGTCTGTACAGATAAAACAACATCTCCTGTAGTTAGCTGAGAAATTTCCAGTCCTTGTCCAAACATACCTCTGAAATGGGTAATATTGTTCTTGTAATAAATCAGCACAGGATAAAATAATAAGTATCATCAAGGAAGCAGGAGTGCGAGAAGTTTTGAGTGCATAACAGTGGTGTGGGCGGAATATATGAAATAGCAAATACAATACCTAATTTGCTAAAGTCATTAGAAACAAACCAGAAATCAGTGTGGGAGACTTTCGTTGCACCTGCTGCTCAGAGCTAAGTTTTCAGAACTTTTAAAAAGACCAAAATTGTTGAAGAGTTCCTTAGGTTTTATCTTTGGAACAGAAAGAAAATTGGAAGGGAAAAAAATTATTGTTATGCATCCACATGTATCAAGCCAGTGAGAGATTAAATGAAGGAAAAGGAAAACGTCTCTGCACTCGAAGCATTCAAAGCTTTTGTAGCACAATTTGCTTCAGGAGAAAATAATGTTTTCTGTGGTTATGAACATGCAAAAAGATTCCAGACTCTATGTGAACTGCTGCCTGGGGATTAGATGAGGATTTAATATCTTTCTCAGAAAAAGGATTAATTAAAATCTGTCTTCTTTGGGAAGGTGATGAGCAAAATAATTTCATATGCATATAGAGCTTTTGAATTATTTCTCTACAGAAACGAAACGTATTTGATGACTTCTCGTTTCATATCTTTTTCTTCAAAAAAAATGAATAATTTTTTATTTTTATTCATAGGACTTGCTGAAGGGATTTTAACATGCTTTCAAAATGTCAAAAAAAAAATTGAATCATGCCAGTCTTCTTTAGAAAACTTTGAAAATCTACTTTTAGGAGCTGAGGAAATACTGCTTGAACATCACTAAGAATTGTCCTTTTGTTACATATTTTACCATGCCTAACAGTGAAATTGGTTAGAAAGTCTACTGGCTAGTGGTAGGTCTAATTGCAGTTTTCATTTCATGAACAAATTGGGAAAAGTTTTACTTCTCTTTCTACAAAAGGCCTTGATTGTCATCAAAAAGCACGCACACAATTGTTTTTTGTTTATTTGCAGACCTTAGCAGCTGGCGTTTTAGAGAACTTGGATGAAAATCCAAGTAATCCGGCCCTGCCTCAGGGTGTGAAAGTCTGGAAATGTCTTTCACCACCTTGTGAAAGAAGTGACACTAATTCAAGCAATTCATAGGATACCTGCTGGCTCCTGGCCCCCACCATTCTCTTTCTCTCTATAAAGCAGCAATCCATGACAGTTGCAGTGAAAAAAAATATTAAAAAAATCCATTATTTGTTCTGTGATAGAAGTGCCTGTAGACATGTCTGAATTTCCTCCAGCACTGATATGAAAGAAATAGGTATTTTACTGAACAAATGTAATTTTAAAAAAGGCTAAAAATATTCATTTTGAGCCATCAAGACTAAAAAAGCTATGATTTTAAACTTTTTTGTCAAAACTAATCTTCCCTTTTATGAGGAGTTTGACACCAGCAATCCTTAAACTGTACCATTTTTAAAAATTAAATATGTGGCAAATTTACATAAATTTATACATATATATGTTTATATATATATATAATATTAGTAGAATATTAAATTACTCAGGCTAAATTTCAGAGCTTCCTGTTCTGAAAACCATTGACACACAAGGAATGGATAGTTAGTTTGAAAAAAAAAAAGAAAAAAAAATGAAAAGAAACCCAAACAAAACCAAGAAAACAAACACAAAACCAAACCCAAAATAAAACAAAAAAAAAATCCCCAAACACACAAAAATCTGTGTAATCAGTGCATAATCCATACCAGAAGGGTGGGAAAGTAAGAAGCAATGAGTGACAAACTGAAAGTAAGATCTGAAGAAGCAAGCGAAAACAAAGGAGAACTTTGCAAATTTTCTTGTACAGCTTCTGTCCTGAAAAACCTGGGACCTCATCTGGATTTTTTTTTGTCTTCCATCTGTCTCATTTCTTCAGTCCCAACATGCACAAAGTCTAAGGCCAAAGCTTGTCAGCTTCTGCTGCTCTGCTTGATGAGCATCAGTGTCCCTGGCTCAAGTCGTCAGGGTCTCTGTCCTGCAGTACAGCACAGGTAAGGCCAAAAAAAGGAGGTGATATTCCTCCTGATGAGCACATTTGAGTAATTACCAAATAGTATAGCAGGGAACAGCATCTCTTGGATGGAGCAGAGAACAGAATTGGATGATCTGGTCCACTGATTTAAACATGGCTCAACTTCAACGCGTGTTTGCCTGAACTTTATAAGGCAATCTTAGCCCAAATGTTTATCGCAGATTCAGGCAGCTCAGGAAAGGATTGATTACAGTCACTACATGGTCCTGTAAAATGAATATGGATTAACTGTCCTAGCATTAAATATTTAGTGTAACAAAATGTGTTTTTAAAGGTATGGAAGTGTGACTTGGTCCTGCATTTTAATTACGCTTAAAAAAATTCATGTCAACGTCTAATTTGTTCTGTTCAAATCCCAACATGCTCCAAAGATAAATCTCTTCTGTTTGAAGAAGGTTGAGAGAGTCAAAGGAGAAGATCAAATAATTAGGCATAGGTGAATTTAAAATCACTGTTCCACACTATCAAATATATTAGACTTCAAAGACAGAACAAATGATACGTATGTATAATATATATGTACAATTTCTCATTCCACTTTTGTAATTGAAGAAAAAAAAGAAGAATATATGTTTTATTAATCCATCCCAGACTCTCGGTATTAGGTCAGCAATTACATTAAATAAGTTACAGTGAAATCTTTGTGGTGCCTGCCCAAAATTAACCTGAGCCTGTACTACACCACAGCATATCTATAGCTCTGTCTAGCTGAGACTGGGTATGCATTTCACCTTCTTTACTTTTTCTCCTACACTACTTTTTGGAGCTGTGCTAACAATCTATGAGGACAGGAGGTACAAGCTCACTCAGGTATTGAATGAAAATAGAAAATTTCAGCTGTGTTTCTTTAGGTCAGGTAACTGGTTTGGTTTGTTTTTTTGGTTTTTTTTTATTTTATTTTAACTACAAGTAAATGATGCTATAATGTTTTAAAACTTCCACAATGAAGAAAATTAAATATTCCACCGGGAAAGTGCTGAAGTTGTAATTTCTCTGACCTTTTATTTTAGCTGAAACTCTTCGCTAAGTTGAACATTACTTGTGAAAGCAAAAAGCCATTAAGATTTTATCACATTGGCCTCTTACTGGTTCTTAGTGGTTTGCCTGCAGATGAACCCAGACCTTATTTGCATGTCATCACTTGAGGGCAACACCCTTCGGTTCAGGTCAGAGGCAGAATATTTTTCCTCCTCTCCTCTGTTCCTGGTATCAACAAAGCTGGTGGGTGAGAAGAGCTGGAGAACAGAGAGGGAGCATCCTCCTGCCTTTCTCACCTGGGCTCAGCCGCTTTGCCACAGTGTAACACAGCTCACCTCCAGTCCTGGGTGTCCCCCACTAGGCTCAAATTTCCCATCTTAGGGAACACAGTGATGTAAGGTGAGGGATATAGTTCCAGTGGCAGGAAGGTTAAGGTTTTTGGCCACCATCTGCAGCATCAATGTAATGCCTGGGCTTTTAAATGGTTTTTTATAGCAGAGACCATTAAACCACAGAATGTCCCTCCTGAACACTATAAAGTGGATAAATAATTAGTTCAGTTATCAGTGGTTTCTGCACCTTCACTGCTGCCTTTCAAATGGAGGCGTGAACCCAACAATTTGACACCAGCAATTAAAAGGAAAGAGGTGAGCAGCAGTTAATTTTACAACATGGAGCACCCTGAAATCCACCCAAGGTAATACCTGCTAGTGGAGCCAGGTTATGAATTGACCACACTGCCCGAGTGGGCACATCCTGGTAATAAACTTAACTCCATAAAGACACCTCATTAATTAACACATTTGCTTTTGATTGCTGATGGCAGGGTTTCAGCTACAGCAGGGCAGAATCTCTGGGGAGAGGGAACTGGCTTGTGGGAGTGAACAAACAAAATGCACTCATGGAGGTGAATTGTCAGGCTTGCCCTGGTGTATCTCCTACATCTGTGCAGTGGGGAAAAGGCTGCATGTGACTAGCGTGACTCAAAAATGAAGCATCGCACCTCTTGACACCTACCTTTCTTCTGGAGACCAAAGCAAGTGTGATTTTTTTTCCCCATCTCACAGTGAAAACTCAGTTTGATCCCCAACCTGAAGAGACAAGATGAAATTTTTTTTGCGCTCAATTATTGTCCCATAATTATATTTAAAAAATCAATAGCCACAGATGTTCTGTGGCTTGCCTTTATTGTAAAGCACATTGATGCTCCCAAAACCAACTTTCCCAGAAGCCCACTGCTACAATCAGGTATAAGAAGCCTTCAATACAGCAGCTTGCAAGTGGCTGATCAGATCATTTTGCAGTATTGTGACAATTTTTCCCTCCAAATGGCTTTCCAAACACCATTTAAACTCCATGCATTCTCTGAAAATGAAGTACAGGGTCTGCACTTTAAAAGGCAGAAATCAGCTACTACCTATGTGTGAGGCATCATGCTAGTTTCCAAACACAGGTAAAATTTTGAGGAAAAATCCAGCATAGAAAAACTAGCTAAACTTAAATGGGTTGCTTTGAAAAGTTAATAGAGGCTTGACAGAGCATTAGCTACAGCAGGAAGAGCAGGTACTCCATGAGTTTTACCTGTGAAAAAGATAAAAAGAAAACTGTCTCTGCTGGTGTTTAAAAATCAGCAAGAGCACTCATCCTCAGTATCTCCAGCATGAGCCCTACATGCTGCACATTGGAACCAGAAGAAAATACCCTAGAGATGCAGAAGGCAGCAGGGTGGGTTTCTCAGGGTGATTACAGGTTACTGACACACCGATCCTGCCTGCATGGTTCCAGCAAAAAGTTGGAGGAAGGACACAGCTGACAAATTACATAAAGCTCACCACAGTATTTGTCACACTGCTGCACAGCTAGTTCTCCCATATCATCGAATTTTCCACTGTCTCATATCCATGGGCATACCTACACCTTCAAGTATTCCCAGCTGCTGCAAAGATATATTTCATTATCCTAGCTTGAAATGGAGGAAGATAAAAAGCAGGATTCCTAGCTCATGGAAACTTTCTTCCCTTCCCTCCCTAAGTCCCTATTCTTCTGCTTCATGTTTCCAAACTTTTGTACAAATTGACAAGCCAAGGGTCTGTCAGGGCTCTTCACTGAGCAGCTGTCTGTTGAGAACCAAAAGTTAATGAGCTTTCGATTTCCTAAACTCAGACCGAGACACTGCAAGCTCTTGCGTGGTTCTGCTGAAACTGCCTGGGATTCAGAAAACACGCACTAAGCCTGATGTGCGTGAGACGCAGTACTTCCAATAAATCACTGCCTTTTAATAAAAGGGAATCCTACCTCCTGCTTTACCAGCAGCTGTTTTGTCAAGTTCTGCCTGTCAGTCAGTAATGATCCTTTTTACCGTCCATAAGATGTCAATGCCAGAAAAGGCAGTGTCTCCTAAATCAGGGGTTTGCTGGAAACGTCTTCTCATCTATAGATCCTACTCAGTGCAGTAATAAACCAGCTTTGTCAGAGCAATTATCAACTCACAAGAGGACTTTGCACTGCTGCTCTCCATCAGCCCATACGATGCCCAGCTAGGAGAGCAGATAGCACTGATTTCAGCAGGTAAGATCCACATATATTGTGACAGAAGACAGAGGTGCATAGAGCAAAGGTCTTAAAAGTCAATGAACAAAATGACAGAACACTTGAGCCAGCTGAGAGGAAAGAGTGTTGCTTCAACCTCAGCTACATTTATGTATTCTCAGCTGCAAGAAATTTAAAATTTGAAGCCCCTCCTTTAGGTGTAGGTAAGTGTCTTGGGGTGACTCTATGGTGTGTATCCCCTATCACAGCTCTATGCCAAAAAATTAATTTTGTGCCTTTAAACTGAGCTTGAGAGGGGAGGAAACAAAAACAAATGAACTTTTCAAAGGAAGTTTCCAAGGACACAGAGATAGAGACTCCTCTGCGTTCTCCCTGGTGGCGGTAGCCCGGAGGGAGCACCCTTGCCTGTCTCTTCAGCCAGCTTTTTGGGGTTTTTTTCTTACCTTTTTCTCCGGCGTGTTTCCTGGGACTTTAGTATTTTTTTTCTTTTTTTTTTTTCCCTTTTCTGGACTGTTTCAACAACATCAGAACACATCAGGAGAACTTTTCTTCAGGCCCGGAGGGGGCCTAAGGCCACCCCCCACGCCAGCTCCGAGAAGGAGAGACCACACCTACAAGAGGATTCAAATTTCTTCCCAGGTTTTCTCGTTATAGTGAGGGTTTTACTATTTAGTATTATTATCCTTTTCCTGTGTGTTTGTTAATAAATAGCTTTTATCTCCTTCACTTTCCTTCGAGGAATTTTTTCCCAAACCTGGGGGAAGGAGGGGTGGTTGTAACCTGACTTTCTCCCAGAGGATATATGGCTAGATTTTGGCTAAAACCAGCACAGTAAGCATCAGAGCATTAGCACATAGCAAGATAAGTTCTCCATCCAGAAAATCTGTGTAATGGACAGGAGCAAAGCAAGACAAGCTCATCATCTCTTCAGTAAATGGTCCAAACTTTAAAGGCCTGAATCATTTGCAGCTATAAAACAACTGTTCAGTGTTTTCAAATAACTATTGTTACCACCATTATTCAATAACACATCTTCCCTTAGCAAAAGAGGAAAAAAAATAATGCTAGAGCATAGAAGATATATGATATATAATGTGAACATTATTAAGTACCTTATTTAAGCATTAATCTTTAACCTCCACAAACTTTGTGACAGCATACAATGATAGTTGCTGGAGGCAACTCTTTTTTCATACTTGCACAACAGCATTATTTATAGTAGCAGTGAACATCTGAACAACAAAGGAGCAGGAAAGGTAGTGATGAAAGATGCATTGCAACAAGCAATAAATCATACAGCACTGAATCATTGAATGCTAAAGAAAATGAAACTACCTGAAAACAACACTGTGATTTACCAAAAGTCCTTTAAGATGTGCTTAATGCTAAGTACATATTTGTTTCTTACTGAAGTATTGAAAATGAGGCTTTTATTCAGAATCAAGTATGTTCTTAACTGTTCTGCAGAGTCAGGATCTAGAGGAGGATGACATTTATGATGATTTCCATCCAAGTCTACAGGATAAACAATGTTTTCAGGGAAATTCATAACGCCATCAAACACATAAGCACATCTCAGTTGATAACAACAAGTATCACTGACAAAATAAACTCTATTAGCATTCCTTTTAGATTGCATAAGTGGCATTCCTGTAAGCATACATTTTTCACCTTCCACTAAACTGCTTTTGCTCATGAAAAACTGCTGTAGGAGACTTAAATATATATAAGAGCTGTTACAGATAAGCTGTAACAGATAAGCTCTTCTTCTTTACCCATCATTTTCATGCCTTTCTAGGGCAACAATTCAAGGTAGTCAGGAATGAAATACTGAATTTATATATTTGTTGTCTATCTTTGCATACTGCCTGTGATTTTCAAATGTGTGGAACTCTTTGTGTGTATTTGTGTGTGTGCATTTGTATTGCCTTAAATAACATTTAAGCACCTATCTAAAGAATTCTCCATAATCACTTTCATCAAAAAAGTTCTGTTCGTCAAGGCATTAGGATCTGGTCTTTACAGCATTTAGCACAATTATTTTATACAAATAATTATTTTTCACTGATTTAAGATAAAAACTTGTAATAGTAAAAATGATCGAAAGCCTAGGGCATGTGGCCTATGCAAAGACACGAAAGAACAGTTTAATCAGGAGAGGAAGTGAGTGAAGAAAGACACGGAGAAGAGACGCTTCAAATCCATCAGCATGGGAAGGGACATGACATGATGGGCACAAATTGCAGCAAGGATTTTAAGGTGGATATTAGGGGCAAAAAAAGTCTCTAGTTATAAGGCAATGGATATCTCTGAGACAGGTAGCCTGTGGATGTAATGTAAGCCCATCCCAGGGGTTTTTCTAGTTCAGTTAATGAAACATCCATTAGGAAGGGTTTAGGAATAAATTCATCTTGCCATGAGGATAGAAGACAGGTCTCTTGACATGAGGTTCATCCATTTTTTGTAGGGCTTTTGTCTAATTCCAGGGTAAAATTTAAGTAGAAAGTGTTAGAGAAAGGAAAATGGAGGAGAAATCATTCTAGTTTTTTATGCCAGACTGAAGAGACAGATGCTGCTTTGTTCTTGGAGAGTTGTGGCTCTTCAGAGTACCCCTTAATGATGCACACATTTTTATCACCTCAGCAGTAGGAATCAGCTGCCTACATGTCCTGAAATCTGCAAAACACCCCACAGGGCTGGCACAGGCTGAGATATTTCCCACAGACAACTTGACAGATGCCTGCAGCCACTAGGTAATTTCCATTTATTAAGATAAATGCAAATGCACCTCGTGTGTGTTACCAGAAGCTTGCTCTCTGCCCAGGAAGGACCATGGGATTCCTTGCCATTTTCAGATACATTCATGCCTTAGCTTAGCAAAACTAGCGCCTGCTGCTGGTCTTTGGCGGTGTAAGGAAGCACGGTCTGACCGTGGGAAGCAATCTTTGATACAGAGAGCAGCCTCATTCATTAAATTAGTTTCAGCCTGAGTCTGTAATATTGTGACAGCATCTTTGCAATGAAAGCCTTTTGACTCATACTCCCTCTTTAACTGCTGAGAATCCGAGCAGCTGCAGAGGTCAGCATCAAAGTGTGAGTCATAAAATGAGTTTCAGACTCAGTTATATAATGAATCTGAGTACACAGCCTCCTTTGCACAGAAATAAAGCGGAACTCTATGAATCAAATGAGAAATGGCCAGAAGGAGAAAATGTTTTCTGGTCTTTGATGTAAGTCACTGGTATCTTTCAGTTTGAAGACCCCATAAAAGTTTTCCAGTGAAGCTGTGTACTGTCTTTAGTGAATTTCAGCCTCTGCTGATAGTTTTGCTTTGCTTAGTACTCCCACTGATCCCTTAGAAGCTGAAGAACACAGGTATACGTGAATTCTTTGAACCAAGTGAAGTCTAAAAGGGAACAAAAATTGTGTTCTTCACAAGCCTGCCTGAAAATGTTTGCAATTATCTTGCTGTTCTGGTTGCAATTAAGGAAAGCTCATCCTGCTCTGTGTAAGTAATATAAGATGTACAACCTTTTCCCCTCAAAGACACAAAACCTAAGGGTATAAGAACAGGAGTATTTCAGAGCAGTATTAGGCTCCAAGTAAGGTTTCTGTTGGCAGCTTTTCCTATGCTTTCATATTAAATTAATTTCAGAAGGCTTTTAGGCTACTATTCCAATATCGGCTGAAGTCAGTGATATTGATATTAATGAAGAATAAAGACCAAGCAGTAGCAGGTTTAGCATGTTTTCAGTTTTCTGTGAACAATTAGCTAAAGACCAATACATTCAGGGCAATTTTGCACATCTGCTCTATGCTAGGTACTTCTCTAGTTAATTTATGCCAGCTGCAATTACAACTAGCTCAATTTTAAAATTATTTCAGCAAAATTTTCTTAATTCAGTGTGCGAATCTGTAGGGCTTTGGCCACCAAAGCCTGCAACCTTGTCTGCCACCCTGGAAAGAATCCAATGCAGCATTCTGAAGAGCTTTTGCAATGAACAGAAAAGTTCACACTTCAGCTATCAGACATCACCTCTCCACCAGTTGGTGCTTTGATCAGTCCATTACACTGACACAACAGAAGTGATGTACAACACAACCAGGACAGCATGGTAGCTATTTTTACATGCTCTGAACACCTGCACAAAGCACCACACTGCAAAGAGAAGACAGCGAGATTTGCTGTGCCCTCATCTGGGGCTTTTTACCACCCATTTATTATTTATACCAAGCTGTAAAAATGGTCTGTCCTTGGCAGTCCTAACAGAACAGAAATTATCTAGGTGAAGTGAACTGCTCTCAGCAGTTGACCTTCCTGCAAGTAGGACATACCTCAGGCATCTGATTTTAATTTAATAAATAGTGTTTTATTATCCAGTAGGAAAAATATTGTTGTAATTTTCCTCAGCTATACATCAGGATACATTTTAAATGTGGTGCCATTTTATTTAAATGTCACAACCTATGTACATATTTGACAGTTTTCACCCAGAAGCAGCACAGAAGTATTAGAGATCATTATAGAACTGTTTAATTTTTAGAGGGAATGTTGCTGATAGCAAAAATATGACAGGCTAGTAATCCTTATTTATTGAATTTCTCTGTCTTGCACTGAAAGGAATATGCTTTCCTAATTCCTCCTCATTCTTTAGCAATTCACTTCAAATTTACTCAATTTAGAGCTTTTCTATTCACATACTGGGTTGAAATCTAAACAGCAAACTTCCAGGTTCATATCTGAGCTGTAAATCCTATTTGAAAATCCTCCATCTTTCAACATGTGTTTTATGCTACCAAAAATCACTTTCATAACCACTTCCTTTCCTCCTTTCAAAAAAAAACCTATTTTAATCCATGACCACCTAGGTGTTCTCTCTTTACGCAAACTGCCACATCCTTCTTCTGGATATTTTCATGGGTATGGGTTTGGATATTTTTCATTTTTCTTTTTTTTTTTAAATCTGCATCTTGTAGGAGATCTAGAATTAAAATATTAATTATCCTCTAACAACAAGAGAAACATAAAGGGCCTTCTGAAATATATGGAAAATTTCCCATCAAATTCAGTAGGGTCACAACTCCATCCTGCAAAAACCAGGATATTTTCTAGTGCTGGGTCCATGGATATGGTTTTAGATACACATGGATATGTTTCTTTCACTAGGTTTTAGACATATATATCCTTCTTAGCATCTCTATGTACATACCATTTAGATTTAAAACAGTTATAGGCACTGATAGAGAGAGATTAATTTACCATCCAAGAAACCAAAAAAAACCCACCATTAAAATATTTTGAATCACCATCTAATACCACTTAATGTACTGTTAAACAGATAAAACTGCATAGATACCCTCCTCTACCTCCACCCAGTCCAGTCATTGCACATTACTGACACAACACTTTCTCTGATGAGACAGGGAATCCTTTCTGTACCTGGACAGCTATGAAGCTGTAAAGCATCTCAGCAAGGACATCAGAAAGTCCTACCTCTTAACCCTAGCCCTGCTGCAATGTCACTGTTATACAGTTGCTAGTGGCCAAAGAGAGTTTTCCACGAGAGCACTGCAAATAGGCAGGTACAAGTTTTTGAGCAGGGAAGAACAACTTCAGTATTATTTTGCTTTCCCAGAACTCACACCAACTGTGTAAGCTGCAGAGCTCTTCATCAAAGACCTTTTATTTGCCCTGAAACACAATAACAGTAATTATATCACCAGCACATCGTGTTGCTTTCTCTTGGTGCCCAACTGTCACCATTATAAATAATCTTCCAAAATAAATAATCTTCAAATTACAAACTATTACCTAGCAGAATTTTAAATAAAAACCACAAAGATAAAAAGGTTGATCAATTTTATAACATTTCTTATTTTGTTTTTATTTTGCAATAGATTTTTTCACATTCCTGACAATTCTTCTCTGCCTTTGTAGCTAGTGTTTAACTGTTGGTTCACTTATCTTCCCCAAAGAACAAGATGTACTGTTATTCAGCTTCCATTCTCCTATTCTTTTCCTTTCTGAGAAGTCAGCCAGAGAGCAAGAAAGAGCCCAGTGAAAAAAACAGTATTGTCAGAAAAAGGCACTGTATTTTAAAAATAGACTGGCATTTTTTACATTAATTTAAAAGCTACCTAGTCATAACTTCAAAATTTAACCTAACTCTAACATCAAGTTTCCAGTAGTTTTCCTAACCAGTCTTTTTCTTTAGAAGTTTCAGACTTGAAGTTATTCTAAGGTAAGGTAAACCTGTCTAGCAATACCCTTCTGCAGCAAAGAAGCAAAAAATACCCACATGGATTCTGTCTAATCACATCATAATTCCAATATTTTTTCAAAGAGAGTTTTTTCCACCAGCTGTGTTAGCTTAACATATTCAAGAAGCACCTTTTGCTATCAGGTTTGTACTATTATTTGTTTTGGGGGCATTTTATTTTCCCCTTATTTTCTGTTTCTCACTGTATTCCTCGTTAACTTGCGGCAGGAAGGCTTTTTTAACTAGTGTGTCACAGCAATTGTCTTGTTCCTATTATTTTTTTTACTGAGAATCTTCATAAACTCAAACACCCAGAATTTAACCAAAAATACTTATTCTTTGTTTGATAAAATAAAATAAAATAAAATAAAATAAAATAAAATAAAATAAAATAAAATAAAATAAAATAAAATAAAATAAAATTGAATTAAATTAAATTGAGTTGATTTTCTAAATTAAACTGACATACTTAAGTTTCCTTGAGATAATGCACCAAAGCTCGGGAAATTCTGACTCTTTGGTCCCTCAGATTGAACCATTGGATTTCTGGTTTCTTAAGAGCTTTGCTCAATCCTGCTTCTAATGAAAGGCAATGTTTTTTAGTGAATGAGTAATAGGAATGACATTCAGAAAGCTTCAACTGAGTAGCCTTGGCAATGTAACTTTGGCTCGGTGTAACTGTAGAGCTTTAGACCTTAGCTGATTAAAAGTTGATCTTCTCATGAAATCTTTAGGATATATGCAGAGCATTCAAGTTGCACACTATTGTAATGCAAATGTAGCTTAGTTAATTATAATGGAAACTATGTTTTATTAAACTGCTACATAGTTTTCTCATTTTGTATAGCAAATGCAAAATAAATGTTTTGTCATGATTCTTTCCTTTCCCATTTCCTCCAAATCCACTGCTATAAGCCAATCCATCAGAATGTAGTTTATTTATATGTTTGTTCAAGCAATGGCACAAGAGAGAAATGCTAATGCTCTGCACTCCTTGCCTCATTTCAGCTGCAGTTCCCCTCCTCTTTTAGCTTGCAACTCTACTAAATAGTTTTCAAATGTTTTCAAATGAGGTTTGTTTGAGAGGCAAGATACCCCTTGTCTTCCACATGTGGAAGGTTTTTGGGTATTTATTTTCTCTGCCCACTCATTTTAAATCTCTGACATGGATACCCTCAGCTGCTGAAACTGCCACTGCTTAAAGGTCCTAAATTTTATCTCCTCTTCTGTTCAAGTGGGCATGTTTTTAATACAGCCCTAAATGCCACACTGAACCAATCTGAACTGTCAGATGCAACTTACTTGTCCTTCCAGGCATCTCTTTCCCACCAATGGCAGGGAGACAGAGGGCGCATCATTGCAACCCCTTTCCCAAGGCTGTTCCTAAATACTCTGCTCAGAGACCATTCTGGGAGGACTTGTGGTCCATAGGGGACCCACCACACTGCAGCAGTCCATTCCCAAAGAACAGGATATCTAGAAAGGATCCAGGCTGGAGAACTTCTCGAAGAACTGCAGCCCATGGGAAGAGCCCATGGTGATGAAGGTCTGTGTCCTATGGGTGGAACCCTATAGGTCCCCAAAATAGGGACATATGAAAGGAGGAGGAAAAGCAGAGAGAAGAGCTGTCAACAGACCACAATCCCCATTCCCACGTGACAGGGGAGTGAAGGGGAGGTGGAAGAGTCGGGAGTGAAGCTGAGCCTGGGAAGAATGAGGTGGGGAGTTGGGGGAAGGTGATTATGTTTATTTTCTCCTTATACTCCTTTTTTATTAACTGGCAATACATTAAATTACTATCCCCAAGCTGAGTCACCAGTGAGAGGGATTGGTAAGCGACATCCTTGTCCTTATCTCAACCCAGGAGTTTTTTCATCTTATTTTCTCCTTCTGCTGAGGATGGGGAACAAGCAAGCAGCTTGGTGGGCAAATGACAGCCAGCCAAGGTCAACCCATCACAGGCAGAGAGAGGAGTAGAGGGGTTGGTGGACAGATCCTGCTCTACCTGCTTTCATCTAGAGATGCATGAGGCTCCTTTTCTCCTTTTTGCTCTGAGCAGTACCTGCTAATGGTGGGTCTTTTAAGGCTTAGCTTACTTGCTGTTACCTTAGGCACCAAATTTAAAAATATATGCAAATTGGTCCAATGTAAAAATGAAACAAATTGGTAAATATTAGCTATTCATAATCAGTGTTCTTTATTTCTTTTTTTTTTTTTTTTTGGGATGACTTTCTTTATACATCTGTAAATATTCCTTGACACTATAAGAAACTATTGCCTCCTCACCTGCACTGGAAAGGAATTTCCCTGTAAGGTGGCAAAAGCACATCAAAGGTCAGCTCTATCCTGACAGTTTGTGTAACTCAGGGCCTTGTGCCCTGAAGAAAGACATTATAAGTTCAGACATTCTAAGCATTTCATGTCCTTGAAAGAAAATCAAGGGTCCTCCCTATGTTATGACAATCATTTTTGGAAAAGAAATATAGTTAAAATAACCTTTCATTTTGTGAGAGGCATCTGCACTTAAATTTTACAAGGAACTTGGCAGAAGCCACAGATCCAATCTGTCTCACATACTGGTGTGCGTGATTGAAGGGATGCAGGCTGGCCCAGCCAGGAGGTGTGCTGCATTCCTACTTAATGTGTGTTACCGTTGCCAAGTAACATAAATTCAGTGCCACCGTCAAATACTGCCATAAGTCAACAGCTGCCCTCCAGCTAGGCATCAATCTTGAAATGAGTTGCTAAGATGCAAACATAACCTTTTCATCATTTCTCTGCAATGGAATATTATTTTATGCCTCCTCTTTTCCTCTATTTCTTTCTCCTCCCACCAAGGTATGGGCAAAAGAATGTGACAAAAATACTTGCTGTCCATCACCATTTCTTTAGCATTAAGTGCTCTGTCATTGTTTCTTTAACACAAGTTATTACACTCAGTCCAAAGTCTTGGTATGTTGCTTCCTAATCAGCTGGTTGAACCTGGAGTCAGGAATTCCAAGAATTTCCTTCCTTCTCCAGCCTACCAAACCAGCTGCGCTTCCATGATACAAGGCTGTGCAAGTTTGAGTCTCAGATGTTCAGTGAGAAAAAATCTCTAGGGTTCCCAATGTACAATGAACCTGAAGGGAAGAGGACAGAATGTCTTCTTTTCGACTGAAGGGTCATAAGCAAGCTCAGATTAAAAATTTTTTTTCAAGTAAGAGAAGAGAAAACCAAGCCCCTTTCACACTGGGCTGGTTTTGGCTGGGATAGTTAATTTTCTTCACAGTGGCTGGTGTGGGGCTGTGTTTGGATTTGTGCTGAACACAGGGCTGATAATACAGAGAGGTTCTGTTATTGCTGTTATTGCAGGGCTTACACAGAACCTTTTCTGCTTTTCCTACTGCCATACTGGCTGGGAAGTTGGGGGTGTGTGGGAGACTGGGAGGAGACACAGCCAGGACAGGTGACCCAAACTGACCAAAGGGACATTCCAGACCATGTGACATCATGCTGACTATATAAAGTGGAGGGAAGAAGGAGAAAGGGGGGGACATTTGGAGTGATGGCATTTGTCTTCCCAAGTCACTGTTGTGTGTGATGGAGCCCTGCTCTGCTGGAGATGGCTGAATATCTATCTACCCATGGGAAGCACTGAATTCTTCTCTTGCTTTGCTTGTGTGCACAGCTTTTGCTTTCTGTATTAAACTGCCTTTATCTCAGCTCATGACTTTTCTGGCCCTTACCCTTAGGATTCTCTCCCCGATCCCACTGGTGGGGGAGTGAGCAAGCAGCTGCGTGGGGCTTGGCTGCTGGCTGGGGTGAAACCACGACACACACAACACACCCTTTTGGATATGATCAAGCAAAGGACTTAGGTATATGGAATCTCAAAATACACAAAGTTAATTTGGCTTCAATTAAAAGGTAAAGACATGTTTATGCACCTTGACAGGGCAAGGCCTCCGTGAAAGTTATGCAAGGTTTGTTAAATGCCCTAAGAGCTTTGTATGATGGCACCATATAAGTGCAGGCCACAGGAGCCATCTTACTTCTACCACAGTCAAGGATGCAAATGGTTTCCACTGGAGAGCAATAGATGCCAGGATATCTTGAGCCAGGATGTCCAGAGGCTAGGATTATAAATAAGAGAGGAAGGAGTTCAGGTTTAGGTTTATTAGGTTTGTTTAGGTTTAACACAGACTTTAGTTAATTCATATTTAATGGATTCAGGTTCAGTCCCATTCAACTATCAGATGGAACTTAAAATGGAAATATTACAGGTCTTTTGTCTATTTTTAAACTTCAGTAGTTACAAGACTTTTGCAACTGAAAATGTACTTGAGAAATTCACAGACAAATTAAGGAGTCTGATACAACCTATTTTCTATTTGCTCAGTTGTTTGATCCCTCAAAACGACTGATAATATTAAATGCCAGCAACATGTACTTACATAACTGTACTAGACAGAATAATTTCTGCTAGTTGATACAGTCAAGTTGCATCCTTTCAGCAGTGGCTTCAGAGACTTAGTTTACCTTCTTGCTTATGGAGACTTGGTCCATCTGCAACACATTGGCTGGACTCTTTTTCAGAGCATCCAGGTCTCCATATAAAGCTCATGAAATATTGAAATTGAAAGAAAGAAATTTCAGTTCTTTAACTGTACTTTTAAGGTCAGCTATGTTTAATGTTGATTCTGTGATATCATTATTTCTGTTTTCTAAGAAAAGTATGTCTCTCTTCATTTACGTTTGCGTTAGAAAAAACCCTGTGCCCAAGTTGGAGAGTAGGACTACTATCTGTGACCACTATACACATCTGATGAAATGCGTATGTTCACACAGTTGTTGCTCTTTATCTTTTTTTCAATGACATTTATAAAGCTTCAGGAAAAGAAACAGCCTGATGGTTACAGCTGACCTTTTAATAAAATACCATGAGGTTCCTCATAGCACTGTTCACATCACAGAGTCTTTGTTGTTGTCTTAGCAGGCTTCATCGCTTATTCCTTCAGTGGTATCCCATGCTCATTTATGTTTCAGGATGCATACTTCAGGTCACTTTACGTTGCAGTCTTATATTCTATAAGATGGCAGGAATCCAAGGGCTCAAAATGTTGCTTAAAAATACTTTAATCTGAATGGTTTCTGTAGGGCAAACTAAGGGGGTTTTTACCTTGATTTTCTAAAGAAACCAAAACTTACAATCACACTGTACATCTTTCCAATTCTTAACTTCTGACTCCGCTGCCAATTTTCAGTCACAGAGCACTGGATAAGTCCAAGACTCAAAGATCCTAAAACTTCATGAACACCAGCTATGCAAAGTACTGGTGTCTTTACAGAGGACCTACAAAGGAGAATGCTTTTTTCTGCTGGGATGATTTTCCCTTTTCTTGAGCAGCAAGAGGTGACTCAACATATACGCAGATGAGTACACACAGAAGCTACCAAAATGTATGGTACAGCCACCAAACTGCATGAACAATTTATTGCACATGGTGGCTTCTCCCCAGCCAAGGACAGAAGGGAATGTAAGAGAACAGCATAGTGAATACACTATGGTATTTATGGAGACATACATATCATGCCTTAAGATTGTATGAGAGATTGCATTAATTTTAACTTCAAAAAATAAAGGGAAAACACCTCCCTCTTATTTAAGATGCATCATTTTTAATGTCCAGAGAACATTCTGTCCTGCAATAGTGCACTTATTTCTTTAGTCTTGAGGCAAAATGATCAATCAGTAAAACCTGTCTTCCCTTTATTTTTGTTGATGGTAATGACCACTGTCACTATTCTTACACATCTCAAGTGTTCGTAATTTCAGCATTTGTTCAAAATTTCGAGTCCTAACAGCACTGAGTTAATTATTTTGCAGGATAATGATTTGCAAACACTTGGAGTGACCGAATCAAGGAGAGGACACAGGAAGTAATTTGCTGCACTTTTTGTAGTAGTGACTATGAAATACAAAGAAGTGACCATGAAATACGAAGCGTGTGTTGCAGTATCCTTCTTGTATATGGATTTAACTGAGAATATCTTGTTGAAGGAAAAAGATACTTAGGATTTGAAAGAAAGTGCAGCAGTTTTCTCAGGATGATGTATTTGAGCGAGTTTTCACAGACTGGTTCCCACACTTAACTACTGATTTTGCTCCTTTAGTTAATCACTGTTGTGCCTCTGAGAACATTCTTGGGAAATTGGGGTTTTTTGCCACTCTCTCCCTTACTGCAGCTCAGCTGCTGCTGTAACTTACACTGCAAGCACCATTTTATGAATTAACCAGAGGCTGGAGAGGTGTCTGCTTACATTTGCAGGGAATGGAATTAAGGATAGCAATGGGTTTTTTTAATCAAAAAAGGGGTCTAAGATGCTGAAGAGCGGTCTTGATCCATACATGGCCCTTCCACTTCAAACCCCAGTCCTGTACACGAGATTTCTCCTACCCTTGCATGGCCAAGGGAGTGGATTGACTAAAAAATGCCCTCCCCACTGCACCTCAAATGGCAAACAGGTGGCGATGTGCTTTTCTATATCACCTCTCTCACCTCTGTCACTCCTATCATAGCTGAAGAAAGCAGCTTTTACTAGATGGTACTAAGGGGAAAAAACAACAAACAAACAAGAACAAACAACAAAACCCCCAAACAAATAAACAAAAAAACCCCAAAACAAAACAATCAAAAACCAAACAAAGAAAAAAAAACCCACAAACCCAAACTACAAAAGCCATCACTAAAACTAGCTTTTAAGCATAAGATAGTTTTGAGGTTGTTCTTTTTTTTTTAATGCATCTGAGGGGTCATTCCCTACACACACACACACACACTTTCTTTCTGCTTTGGATTTGGCAGATCTACTGTGGCCCAAATAAAAGCATGCATCCCCTTTGATTTTCTGCTTTAACTCCTTGCAGACAGTAAGCTCAGGAGTATTTGATAACAACTTCAAAAGCTGTGACTCACTGAACCCTGGATAAAGGGTTGGTTTTTGATCTCAGCAGCCATACCAACGTTATCTCAGGTAAGCAACGGCCTCTTCCCCAGGCATGTGGGACCCAGCAAGCAGCTTGTTCAGCATCACATTAAACTGCAGCTCTCCAAATTCAGCTCTTAATGAGCTAGGCAGCATCCTACTTGCTATGCTGCTAGTATAGATATCCAGGTTTGTTGCCTAAATAGCTCTTGTTTTCACTTTCCTCAGAGGACAGTCTAGACTCACTCCACAGACTGCTCACAGCACAGTAATTCCCCAAAGGGACCCCAAGAGGCACCCCAAAGGATGGAACAAGAGGGAAGACTTCACTTTTCCTCTGATGAAAACCCACAAACACTCACCTTCATCTGTTCCCCCATCCTTGGCAAGCCTGCATGCCCCCTATGGTTGTGGTTTCTTGCAGAAGCCTCCTCAGGAAATTCACTTGACAGCTCTGCTACAATATAAGGGACTGCTGGATGAGGCTTTGAGCAACTTGGTTTAGTGAAAGGTGTCCCTGTCCATGGCAGGGGGCTTGGAACTAGATGGACTTTAAAGTCCTTTTGAAGCCGAACCATTCTATGATTCTATGAACATTCCTCCTGGGCCAGAGGGTCTTGGCACAGCTCCACATATTCTCAGCTGAATTTTTCTCCAGTTGCTCTCTCCGGACTCTGGCTCCTCCAACAACTTTCTGGGAACACTCTCCCTCAGGGAACTTGTGCTCCTGTGCCTCAGGGAACAAGACACAAGACCAGTGCTATATAATAATACTACTACTATTAAAGTTCAACAGCTGCATTGCCCCTACTGGGACAGTGCTGCCACGTTCAAACTTGTACCTGTTGAGGCGCTACACTATTCTCATCTGAAACCAATACTGCACAAAACCTTCGCATCTTTTAATTTATTTTTTACAAGCCATGCTGCCCATTAGGATTTCCACATGACCACTTTACTGAGCAATTTTAATCAAAGGAGCACTTTCATTAACAAGTTTGATGAGTTGATTTAAGTTGGGCTTTAATCATTAGAATCCTCTGTGTGCAATGTAACATACTCGACATGTATTTCCTCTAGCGTCAAAGGTAAGGGTTATTATCCTACTTTAAATATTTGGTTTTTAACTCTTTCCACAGTACCGATCATGGAAAGACCTCTTCAATATAGATTGATATTGTACAACCTTCTCTGAGCTCTATGTGTGTTTTGAGCTTCAAGACACTAAGAGTGCAAGAACTGCAGGTATCTTGAGAGACAACGAAAGGCATCTTTTACAGCAATCTACTAGTATTAAACGAAATGTGCATCAAAGTCTACTTTTTGAGGGATATGCCACTTCCACAGTGTCTCTTGGTGCTCAGCTGTGTAACAGTGGTTTTTCCACAAGTGCATACCCACTAGCCACAATTAGTAGATTAATTATCTGTCTCTCTCTCACTGACAAGAGATAGAGCCTACATCCTCAGACCCATTTAACTACAGTCTTCCCTCAAGACCACCTTCACCTGAAAGACTTTGTCTGTTCAAAATCTAGCATGTGACCAGTAGGTCATGGGATTTGTTTCTGCCCCTCTGCCCTAGTGAAACCCAACCTGGAGTGCTGCATCCAGCTCTGGAGCCCCAAACATAGGAAGGATGTGGACCTGTAGGAGTGAGTTCAGAGGAGGGCCAGGAACACGAGCAGAGGTCTGGAGCACCTCTCCTGTGAGGACTGTCTCAGAGAGTTGGGATTGTTCAGTCTGGAGAAGAGACTTTATGGCATCTTTCCAATACCTAAAGGGGGCCTTCAAGAGAGCTAGGGAGAGACTTTTTACATGTAGTGATAGGACAAGGGGGAATGGCTTCAAACTGACAGAGAGCAGGTTTAGGTTAGATATTAGGAAAAAATTCTTTACTGTGAGGGGGATGAGGCACTGGAGTAGGTTGTCTAGAGAAGTTGTGGATGCCCCATTCCTGGCAGTGTCCAAAGCCAGGCTGGATGGGGCTTTGAGCCATCTGGTCTGGCGGAAGTTGTCCCTGTCCATGAAAAGGATGTTGGAACAAAATAATCTTTAAGGTTCCTTCCAACCCCAACCATTCTATGACTCTGTGATTCTATGTTTGCTTTATCAAACAGCATATAGGAGGGTTCAGACGTAGCTAGCCAAGAAAGCAGCCAGATCACAGCTCCTGTCTGCATATACTGAATCAAATCTTCAAACACTGCATCCTCTACTTTCCCATTAGTTAAAATGCTTCATTTCATTAAGTACACAGTTGAGCCTCGGTCATCACCAGCAGTATGTGTTCAACTTAAACCATGTGTCCTGAATTGCTGTGTTTGGCCGCTTGCAGCCTCCACATCCCCAGTGCACAATACTGCAGGCATCTCACACAGAACTCTCATTTTTCTGACAAAGTCTCAGTCGTTAGCCTGTTATCTGCCTGCTCACCAGCTGCACTCCTGACAGCCATGCTCCGTTACCCCATCCATATTGCTGTAATAATTAGCCTTCCTGTTTACAGGCACGCGCAGCGTTGCTACAACATGTACGCATCTCAAGAAAAATTCCAGGCAAGTAAAACCAGAACACATCCAAACCTAATGCACAAGCAAGAATACAAAAATCATTGGACCTCTTGTATTGGATAATGCACCTCTATCAGTAAAGATAACACCACTGCCTTTACTTTGTGTTTCACGTTCACAACACGATCCTAAGGAAACACATTTATTGACTTGTTTATTTATAAAAATATCTGCTTTTACATGAATTGAATTTTCCCTTTGTTTTCTTCAGTGTGTTCTAACAGCTCTATATCAGAACACAGAACTTGAAGGAGCATCCTGAGGGTTCATTGTATCTGGTCCCCTCCTTTTGCAGGCACAGCCTCATACTACTCCTTTTGCGAAGTCATCCAGCTCAGTCTTAGACATGGGTGTTTGCCCCCACTACTATCAGAAACCTGGTTCAGAACCTCACACTTGTGATGATTGAGAACCTAATTTGCATCTTCACATTATTTATGGCTTTTTAATAACCATTTGTTCACATGCCTCTGTCATCACTTCTCTCAGATTTGTCCTTCTGGATGGGAAGGTAATACTCAAGTATTTACATGCTAACGTTCCACCATGTTTTTATTTTGTTTGGCTAAAGAAACCATGCTCTTTTATGTCCTCTACATTGACAACAGGCTCCTTGTTCCACTCATCACTCCATGTGTGACTGTCCCAGTCTGACTTAACCTTTCCAGAGGAAAGACTGCAAGTTTACACATTTGTCCCAACAATATCTTAAAATGTCTTGTCACATGATCCAAACTCCTTCCCTGTCTTTGTTGAAAAGCTACCCCTGAAACTGGATTAATTATCTAAGTTCCCTTTTTTTTCCCAGCTAACTTCACCTTTTCCAAGCCACCATACCATGGCTGAATGTCTAAATATTCCACATGAGATCCTGGCTTTCAGAGGTCATTATCAAAACTGTAAGTTCAGCAGGGAAAGAATTTCACATTCTGAATTCTGATCTGTGGCTTCAGCTTCCTCCCACCACCCAGACCATGACACACGAAGAATAACCTTCTGTAATCATGCACAAAACTCCAGCAAGTTCAGCACATAAACATTAATTCATCCTTGCACCCCATTCACCTCCCTCAGCTCTTACACATTTGAAAGACTTCTTCAAATCTGTTCACCTTCAGTTGGTGAAAAAAACCTGCAGTATAAAACAGATGAAAGCTTCAGTCAAGAAACACTGGCGGGAATTTGAGCTTGTGCTTCTGCTCCACAGGAAAACACAATTAAAACTGATGCATTTGCTTCTGGATTACAATTCCGTAAGAACCCCCTTGGAAATTTCATTGCAGAAACAGTGCCACAGAAAACATAAACCAGAATTTTCTTCCTCTTGCAAATTTCATTTAACGCAGATTCTCTACTCCCTGTGTCTTAAGAAATTCCTTCAGTTTTCACATGCCCTTAATGATACTTGAATAAAACCAGTAATTTGGCTTTCAAGCAAATAGTCTATGTGGGCTGCTAGACTGCAGTAAATTGGCCTTTCTGAAAACCCCAACACACACAGTGGGTTTTATCACCAATTAAATAAAGTACTTGAGCCATAACTGGACATTTAGCTTGGAAAAAACACTACCTTTGCCAGCATTCTGAGAAGAAATAAATGAGAGACCTCTTTAGAGCTTTCAGATTTGTGTGGCAGTTTCCTACGCTATTTACTAAAAATCATGACAGAGAGGGAAAGATTACAGGTCCATCTGTGTTAGCCTTTTAGTTCAGATCAAGAGTGTCCTTTTGAAGTGAACCTCTCAATTTTTCCCACTTACCACATTTTGGTTCACATGTCTGAGCATTCCTGGAGAACACAACCTGGGCATCTTTCAAATAAAATTTACTTGTAAGAAGGTTTCCACAACTCCTTGTAGGGCACTCCAGGCACTGACCCTACAGGACAGTACTAATCCAAAGTATATCCCCCTGAACTGTGTGTATCTTGCCTGCTGAGTCTGAAATGTCAGCACAACAGGACAGAAAGTACTGTATGTATTTATCCACTTACAAGAAATGTGGCATTTCTGATGGAAGTAATATAAAGCAGACTCTTCTGAAGTTTGAGCAATTCTCCTTCCACACCTGGAAAATGAATAAACACAAAGCAGTACACCAGAAATAAATAACAACCCTCAATCAACTAAAATGTGATTGGTTAGAAAGAATTGTAACACACAGTGAAGTTGAAGCCTGCTCATCTTCTGGCCCCAGCTGAAAAATAAATGGCCGTGCAGAGCTTAAGATCAGCCTAAAGCCTTCAAGTGCTGAGAAGACTGTGTGTATTAAGTCAGCCAAGTCCCGCAAGGACATCTCTGAGCACCCATTTGGCTTGTGCTGTGTTACCTCTTTTACCACAAGGCTCAGAGGGATGGATGTACATTCTGGTGGGTGTAACACCACAGCAGGGACACTTCTACCAGAGATCAGTGAGCAGCAGTTTCTGGGGTGAAGCACTGCAGCAGCTTAAAAGTGCACAGCAAAAAGCAACAGCTGGGCACAAGCCACACAGCCTGATAATCCTTAAAAGAAAGACTCAGAAAGGCAGCATTATAAGGCACTTTTAACACCACCAATATGCCAAACTCAAAGCAGAAGGGCTTATTCATTTAAGCCAGGGAATACAAATATAACCACATATAAACAGCTCACCACTATTATTTCATCCCATCCTGTCACACACACACAGAAAGTAGAGCTGCATGCATCTATCCCCTGCCAAGAACAGTCTCCAAGGAGAGATTACCATGTGCTATCATCCTGACATGCATTAATTTGATCAAGGGAAGTTATTAATAGTGGCCATCTTCTTTAGCAAATTTCAACCTCATTTACTGACAGTGTATTATCTACAAACATCCATAAATCCCAAACTACTGATGGTTCTGTAACTCTAGATAACATTAGAGCTGCAGACAGGGTCTTGAGGGTATGAACAGCCCTTTTTGTCCCATTCTGACCTCTTTTGCTGACATTCCTACCTCTGCCTGTGGCCCAGGACCCCATTTTACCCCATGTCCTAATGTGCAGCAATGTCAGTCTTCATCTCCCCACAGCCTCGAAATGCTTGGCCATGGGACCTGCTGATCCTGTCCCCCACGTGTGGTGTGGGCTGATGTCCCAGGCTGGGCTCAGCCCATCCCCATCCCCATGGAGGTGCCTAATGCCCCAGACTGGAGCCCCCATGATGCCCCAGTCCCAGTGAGCAGCTGCCCTGGCAGCACAATGGGACTGCTGCTGCAAGCAGCACTCATCACTCAGTCAGGGACTTGCTCCAGGCGGTTCAAACAGATGACTTCTGCTCTCTCCCAGGGCCCTCCATGAATGCCACTGCTGTAAATGCATCTGCTAAAACATCTTTGCAAGATTACTCGCACAGCAGGGCCATGAGTCCCTTTGTGCGGCACGTGACAATCGTTCTTAAAATAGCTCCATTAAGAATAAATGAACGAATTTATTTACAAAACATTGAAAATGCAAAGGAAAACATGACAAGTAAAATTCAGGGCACTGGTCCAAATCAAATATCATCCAGCTGAAAATAAGTATCTAAAAATGAAAAAATAAAAATGTCTCCTATCTCAGAAGCCACTGTATAACGACAAGGGAGAGAGGAAAGCTCTCCACCAATGAAATTTGGATGGCAGTCTGGGAAACCAGTAGGAAACTGGTTTCTTCTATTTTCCCTCTTTAGCCTGAGCAACCTGGGAACAGTCTAACTGTCCAAGAAGATCTGCCAAACACTGAGAATTAATTCCTTTTAAATTGTCATAGTGAATTCAACCCAGCTAATTTAGAAAACACCCATCTGTTCTGAAAATCTTGGTTTTCATCTGAAAACTTAACACTAAGAAATAGGGGACACAAGCAAAGTTAACATCTGGGTGTCAGAATCATTAATTTAGTGATTTTTTAATGGATGCTTAACCCTTTTTCTACTAATAAGATGAGGGTGGCCATGTGCAATTCCAGGACTTGATGAGACATAGGCAGGAATACCAAGTAACATTACTGAAAAAGGTGGCTCAGTAAAGGTTGTCAATTTGTATTTATTTGGAATAAAAGGCAGGTTGTCTGCCAGAATACTGCGCACATGAGCTTCATGACAAATCAAAGCTTTCTACAAAGTCTGCAATAGGAAGAACTCCAAGAAAATACATAGCTTAGGATAAAATTATCAAGTACGGTAAGTGGTGAAACAGATGAACACATTAAAAGACTTTTTGAGAATCTAAGCTCAGCTGGGAGCTGCACTTAATTCCCTTCCATAATTTATATTTAGCCAATGTTCTTCACAATTCTGCTGCTGTAATTAGTTCATGCAATCAGGGAACAAAATATTGTAGGTAGGCCTTAGTGTCTTCATGAGAAGACACTTTTAAACTTCTGAATATCAAAGCAACATGAAAGAAACAAGGGGACTTTTCCCACGCCAAGTCTGCAACCTCAGTGCAGAGGTAGCCAAGTGCCCAGAGACAGCTAGGATTTATTGGGAGACACCATCTTCAATGTGTCACTTGGCTTTGCTTTCCACCACCATCCCTCTCCTCTTGTTTTTCTCAGGTTGTTCCTTTCAGTAACCCCAAAGGATATATCTGTCAGCCTGCTCAGAAGGCGAGAAAATAAGCTCTCCTTTGAACTGCCAGCCAGCAGGATTATAGTAGCCGGAAAGGAGTCTTTAAATGGAAAGAGGAGAAACATTCCATGAAAGAGATCTCTCCAAATTAATAATGTCTGCACTAAAAAGCATACAAGAAAGAAAGTTGGCTTAAACCAGAACTGCAGCCTGGGGAAAGAGTCACAGTCTCAGGTTTTAACAATTCCATGTAGTCACAGATTTACAGAATATTTTGAGCTGGAAGGGACCTGTAAGGACCATCAATATCCAACTTCTGGCCCTGCACAGAACAGCTGAAAAATCACACCGTGTGCCTGAGAGCATTGTCCAAACATTTCTTGAACTCTGTCAGGCTTGGTGCTGTGACCACTTCCCTGGGGAGCTGTTCCAGTGCCCAATTACCCTCTGGGTGAGGAACCTTTTCCTCCTGTCCAACCTAAACCTCCACTGACTCAGCTTCATGCCATTCCCTCAGGTCCTGTCATTGGTCCCAAGAGTGAAGAGATCAGTGTCTGCCCCTCCACTTCCCCTCTTGAGAAAGCTGCTGACTGCGATGAGGTCTCCCCTCAGTCTCCTCTTCTCCAGGCTGAACAGACCAAGTTCCTTGTATGCCTTCCCCGCAAGGCTCTTCACCCTTCACTGCAGTTTCTGTGAAACCATTCCCAACTAGATAACTACCAGGCAAAGGTGACTGGAGAAAAATTTCTTTTCCTACATCCCTTTTTCCCTCCTTTTCCAACCTCAAAGCCAACCCACAAGAGTGAAGAGACTCACAGAACCTCCCCCAGCCTAGCCCCCTCCCTGTCCTGGGGATGAGGAGGGAACAGGTTCACACCAGTGCCCTTTTCCTTTGCCTTCCCTTTGCCAGTGAGAGAGCAGTGATGCTCTCTTGCTCTGAGAGGCTCCCAAAGCAAGTGCCAGTCAGCACTGCCTTTCCTATGGGGCCCATCCTGCGGGCTCTGGATGTCCATAGGTTGCACAAACAGATACTCAGGGAGGAGTACGTCAACTAAGCAGAGTCCTTTTCCTACGGCGTTCAGTGCATTAACATCTACACCAAATTTTACAAATAATTCAGGTTTACAGAAGATGAAACCACTCACCCAAGGCAGGATGCCACTGATCCCATACCTAAGCTTTGGGTCAGGAAGAGAAAAGAAACTGTTTTTCAGGGATTAACAATTTGATTTTCCATGTTTGAATCATTATTTTTTAAACTGATTTTGGGGAGAGCTCTTCAAAATATGAATCTCATTCTTTATCACAAGCCCCTGCAATGAACATGACAAGAGAGTGAGAGTATTTGCCCTTCCTCTACAAAGTGTTATTAACAATGAAATGAAATCTACAAAGATTTAGTGTTCCAAACACAACATACTCCAAGAAACGAGTTGTATAAAAGTCTAAAAATTTAAACATGATGTTACCTTGGGCAATACTCATAACTAAGATATTTTATAGGGAGCCATGCTTATGTTCTCTGCATTCAAGAATAAATTACTTTAGCAGAAGTTACACGAACAAGGGTATACATGGAGGTATACAACTTACTTGTTCATATCCTCCATAATCACTCATTCCCTTCTCATAACCAAGTCCATAAACTTAATAAACTAAGAGAAAGAAGGACTGATAATACAATTTTGCAATCAACCATCATTGTACTGTACTTAGGGTTCATTTTCATTGGAAGTGGCGGTCATTCCACAATGAAGCTATATTAAGCGAAGTACAAAATATTATTGCTTCAGGCTTGTCTTCTCTGTTGCATCAACACCAGGAACAACCCTGTCATTACTGCCACAGGAACACCAACTCCTGCCCACACACAGAGAACTCAAATCTCCATTTAAACCATACCACAAATCCTTCAGACAGGCAGAGGAAAAGCAAACTGATAAACTTGCAGGACTAGAGCCACAGGCCATGGCTTGTCTTTGACTAATTAATCAGCCATTAATACAAGTATTCTGTCTTTCAAACACTCCTTCAGCATTTAGCCCTTCCTTCTCAAGTCAGAGTACATTAATGCAGAGCCAGGTCCAGAGCACTGCAGTCAGACAAGCCCTGTTCTGCATCTCGCCAAATGTAGGGACTGCAAGAACAGCTCACCCTGAATGAGATAGAAAACCATCATCAAGTACCTGTTCCTACTCCATGCCCTGGTAAATGCTCCTGACTAGAACACAGATAACCAGTTTGTTATTCTTTCAGCTAAAACACAACGTTTTTAAGCTAATAAGGAAGACTTAAAGGCAAATCTTTATGCTTTCAGCACCAAAAGTCAATATATGCAAATGCGGGGTTTAAATCTGTCATATTATCTCAAGCCTTTAAATATTAATCTACCTCAGTGTTTTAGTGTCACAATTGTCTTCTTTATCTCCAAATTGCTATTTATGAGTCAGTATGTTACCAAGGGATACCATCCAAAGGAATCTGTTTCAAGGAGGTGAATGCGTTGCTGGATCCTAACCTTGATTACCAGTGATGTGCTTCTGTGAGACTGCATTCATGCACGGGAGGAATAGCTGCTTGTGCTCCTCCGATAGTTTCATCTGCTTGCCTAAAGGTAGGATAATCCCTGTGGCAGATGAAAAGTGATAAAGATTGATGCAAAGATGTTATAAGGGCAAAGGAAAACTTCATGCAGGTATGATCTTCTTATACCACCCATCAGAGAGCCAGGAAGCAGGGACAGATGGCTGAGCCTGGGTCTGCAATAGTGAGGAGCCTGACCCATGGGGGTGGGCCTGTCGAGTGAAACACTTGGTGCTGCGGACCTGATTTCCCAACTCTACTGTGCTTGGTTTTATTTGCAGACTATTTCTGGTCTCGCCTCCTGGTAAGGATGCCCATTTGTGGCTGAAGTGCCGTACTCCAGCACATATTCAACCTTCATTTCCTCTTGAAACAACAGAGCTCATGAGCTCTAAGGCCACCCCACAGTACAAAATTAGGTGTGGGAAACCAGGAGATTCACTTAACCTTCACTCTGATCCAAACAAAAACATTAATCTAAGTGGACCCTTGGTGCTTAATCGATGCTACCAAAATGCAGGTTTAGTCCATGATACACAATGTGCCAGGGAGAAAGTGTACAGGAGAGAGAGGCCGAAATAGAGGAATCCACTCAGAAGTCTGGCCAACTTGAAAATCTTTCTGCCAAGAGCTGAAGAACTAATCAAACAGGTCATAATGGCACCATATATATTTTCTTCTGCTGAGCTGCCCAACTTTTTTTCTTGTCATTTATTGCATTGACTACCGGTTGTGCTTTTTATAGAAAAATCACACCCGATATCAAGCATTTGAAGACTGTTGGGATACAGCTGGGAGGGAATAAGATTACTTTCAATAATCACACTAAACAAAAGGGGCATCTAATTCTCCACCAGAAAGAAGAGCTTTTAAATTAAAAGATGACATTGGAACTAGAGCAAAAGGACACAAAATGGCAATGAGTAAACAGTCTAGAAAAAACAAGAGATTTATAATCATCAGAGAACTGGAAATGTGAAACTAGTTTCCAGCAGAATCCAGGACACATTTTTCAGGTGTAATTCATCAATTTGGTAGAGGAAACTGCTGACATCACTGCCTACAATGCTGGACTACCACCATAAAGTCCCTTCTAGTTCCGTAAGAACTACATCAAAGCCCAAAATCAGTAAAGGGCATGAGGGACAATTCACCCCTATGCATAAGGAAGTGAGCATTCTGTTCTCAAAGTGGAAGAGTGGTGGGTTTGCATCTTGGATGAGTGCTTTGGACACTCAAAGCGCAGCATTAGACAGAACTCTTCTCATCTCAAAAGTCATTGCCAGCCCCCTTCTTTGGCACACAGATAGATGTTCATGGGCTTAGCTCCAGTTTTGGATATACATCTCTTGCTACAGAGTTTATTGCTCCAGCTTGCCAAGCAGCAGATTACTGTCTTTGGGAATAACACTGCTATCTTAGGAACATGCAAATGCCTTTCCTTATAAACTGTAAACTGCCACATATCTGTTAATATTTAGGCCAGACTCACAGTAATGTCAGTACCTACCAGATTAGTGATCTGCACTCTCTCAGGGCTTTCAAGCAATACTGCCTGGAGATTAACTCTACTCCACTGTCCTACTTCTTTTCCAATGCCCGCGTTCTCAGATTATACCTGTATAGAAAACTACCAACTACTGCTTATGGATATATAAAAATCCCCAGCCTTTCACTAATGATTTGTTACAGTGTCCCTATGGAAATGGAAAGAAATCTGTCCTTGTGCTTGGAATTAAAGAGATGCACTGGACTGTTGTTATGAAAATGTTGTGCATTTTTTGTAAATTCCAATTATGCCAATATGATAACAAAACCAGGCTGAAAAAGTATAAAATTATTTTCAGCACTGTAGCATTTCAAAGGGATATATTGACAGTCCTTCTGAGATAATAGACAAAAAAAAGCAAATCAGGAATAGCTAATTGCCAGGTTTGGGCTGAAGTAAATGTCAAAAAGGAATCAAAACACAAAAGGCATCAGCTAAACCATCATAAGCTTCTACTCCTGCTATCTTCCTTTTCAAAACATTGCTCTTTATTAACTTGGTTTAATTTAGTTGTTGCATACACACACACCCTGGCACACAGAACCATGATTTCTGTGCTTTGTTTAAGACAGAAAATTGTAAACAATATGTTAATATTATTCATATTTTGTTTCACACAAAATCAAAATCTTTCTCTAACAACAGGAGGGTCTTGCACAGTTTTCCAAGGGCACACGAGAGCAAGCTTTGAAGAATGCAATTTTGACACATCATATAGCAATGCTTTTATTTAAAAAGAACCATAGTTCTTCTGCTTTAATTTTTATCTTTACTTATAGATAAAACTATTCACCGACTTCTGCACAAATTCTTTCAGCTAGTCTGAAAGCACTCATCTTTTAAAACTAAAAGGCTATTTGATCCAAATTTTCACCAAACTCCATACAGGCACATGCACTGCTAATACACCAGTACCACAGCCCTTGCCACCTCTTTGTGAGAACATCTTGCACCCATGGCAACCCAATGACTAAGTAGTTAACTACAGTAATACAATATTACAGTCACTATTTTAGGGAGAAAGATTTTTTTAGTTCAAAATGTGGCAGGCAGAGTCACATCAAAATTAACTAAGTAATGAAGAAAATAATCACCATCACCATTATGATCTCATCAATTACCATTACCAACATGATCTTTGTAACACTTTCTGTTATTATTCAGCTGCATATTGCTGTTTGTCTAATTTCTGGATTTCATTACTTTCTTTTTTCAGTATCCCCTTCTTCTGAAAGAATTAGAATCAAATCAATGCACACATTTCCTGTGCATGCTCATGCTTTAATATTCTGCCAGTACAAGTTTGCTTTTAACCACCTTTCCTCCCCACCTCCATCACTGCTTTTCGTTTATCATTTGAAAAAATGTGCTTTTGAGGAGCCATAGCATTTAATGGCATCATTATCAGCACAGTTTTTTTCTAGCATTAAAATTCATATTTACACTGGTAAATATGCAAGGGAGCTTCCTGGGGTGAGAAAAGGATGTGTGCACATCTCTGTGTATGTGACTGTAAAATGAACCCATGGGGTAGCACAGGGAAACTGCTCACAGTCCCTGCTTGTGGGGACATCCAGACCTTCCCGACCTCTTTGGCTGATGATGTGCCCATTCCATGGATTATTTTTGCCACATGAAGGTGACTCTTTGCAAGTAGCTTCATGCACAAGGAGATCTCAAAACAGCTTCCAAGAGAGGTGATGTTGGACCAGCAAGGAAGAGTACCTGTGATCAGGCAGAAGCCTGGCTCTCCCGGGGCCAAGTCCATGTCCCATGTGTGTGACCACGTTACCAAGCGTTACCTTCAGGCCACTGAAAGGAGATTCTCCAAACCTGAGGCCCACTTCTCCTCAGACAGCAGCACCAAAGTTCTGTGGCTCTCTGCAGCGCTCGCAGAACAAACTCTCATGCTTTATGGTACACATGCCCCTTCCTCCTCCCTCACATTTTGCAGTTGCATCGTTTCAGACCATAACCGTAACATAAGGTTATTCTTCTGAGGAGCTGGAAAACACTATTTTTTTCCATTTTGGCTGCTCAGTGTTGGATGCTGTAAGCCCGCTAAAGAGTTAAAAGCATCAATACAATCTACAGATCATTTTAATGGCAAATCAGTCTTGTAATGCTTAAATAATAAAGTCTCATTTTCAATAGTGACATTCTAGCAGATTTGTAAAGGCCCTCCAGTGCTTTAGCCCTCACACATGTTCCTATCAGACATCTTTGAAATAAGGAGGCACAATAGTCTCATTAAAAATAATTGGAGTGGAGCATATAGCTACTTTGGAAAAATCTTCCAAGTACCTACCTGTATCTTTAACCATCTAAATACCTTTAAAATCTGGGCTGAAGGGAATACAAGTAATTAGCATTTCTTGCAAAGCACCAGTTTTATTTTTTAATTAAAGTGATGCTATTTCTGTTGATCCCATTGGTCCTTTCAGTGACCAAGTGCCAGAAACAGCAAATTCTAAATTAGTGCTCTGAAGGTGCAATGGAGCAGCACCAAAAACTTGCTTAATGAAACCTTTCCCCTCCCAATGCCCTTGGGACATGCAGCAATCAGGAAAGAAGGCAGAGAGGTCAGACTTTTCCTCCTATCTAATTACCCTGCCTGCCACAGCCCTGCAATATTCTGGGGTGTCATTTAAACCCCAAGCTATGGCTCAGAGTTTTATAACCTGCTGGTGGTCTGCTTGGGATGTCTGAAGTGGGAAAGATTGCCTGGACTCCACTGGTAGCCTAATAATTGTATTCATGTATCTAATTATCAGCACTGACACATGCCTTCAGGTTTTTAGATCAAATCACAGATTACTTGATAGGGAAAGGTAGTTTACTTCTAATTTGCCTAAGTTCAATTACACCAACATATACAGCCTTGACAAAGGAAAAAGAAAATCTTTTTCAATGGGCAGAACTGCATTTACTTCCAATGAATAACGAATACCATGCTGCCAGAAAGAGTCAGTGGGGTTGCTTGTAACACCTCAGTGTTGGTAACACACCTTCTCCCCAAGACTATATCGATTTCTGGAGGCCCATTTTGCTACATTTACCCAGAAGTATGCAAATAGTGCACAATGCTAGTATTACTTTATTTGAAAAGACCCTGAGTGCATATTCATCAAGAGGGAGAAATGCTAATAAGCTGTTTGATGCTAATAGGTGAATCACATTGCTTAGAAAGGGGAATTTAATCTTTCTTTAAGAAGGAGCCGAGAACTCAGTTGGCAGCTTTGCTGCCCATGGTAGCTACTGTCCTGGGAGTGCAATGTACAGCCTCTCACAGCACTTCCAGCTGTGCCATAATGACCTATGGGCGCTGTAAAGTTTTAGGGAGCTGGTCTTGGAAGAACACCAGCTTAGCTTCCCTCACTAGTGCCAAAGAGCCATCCGTCACCTCCCTGCCCGTGACATCAAAGAACACTACCATTTTTCATTACCAAAGAGTTCAGCACCAAATGCTTCCATGTGACTTAAAAACTCAGCAAATTCAAGTACAGCTGACATAAATGGCCACACTGTTTTTTCTTCAGAACAGTAACCAACGTCATACTGCTGGGGTGGCTCGGTGCACATGTCCAGATTAGAGCTTTGTCACTGCAGAATTGTTGATTATCTAGTTGGTAAAGAAGCAGTCCACTGAGTCCTGCCGAGGAGGATTAAGTGCCTCCAATATTTGCACAGCTCTACAGCCCCAACAAAAAGCTTTGAGACTGAACTCTTAAAATTCACCTCAGCCTTTTGAAATGGATTTGCTAGGAAGCAGGCTCAGATTTGTTCTCTAAACTTCCCAATCAACTCAATCTTGCAGTGAGACATATTTAAAACTAACCTCGATATCTATCCTTTCATTCCAGTTTTCTTGCTTTTGCTGTAAATATCCTTTCCTCTGTTAGGTAATGAATTTTGCAGGCTCAACTTGCTGTAATCAGTAAAGCATATGCCACAGTGTAAGCTGCAATACAAAACAAAGCATGAATTCAATACATTCAGGGAAAAAATCAAATACATAAAATGAGCATATGTTTCCTTTCAGAGACTTAGCAGCTTATTTGACTACTTCTGCATTTACCTTGGCTTTTAAAAAACAATCCACCCAAGACATTCCAGTGCAGGTAGCTCACGGCCTTCAGAGAGTCCAAATTCACACCTTGGGGAGGGATGCATAAACTAAACTATCTCCCATTTACAAGTGGGAAACCAACATATAGACAGATTAAGTATTCTTATGCTGCACACTTGGGATCTGTGGCATATCAGGGAACTGGGAGTGCTGTGCAACTACTCCTTACTCATCTGCACTTTTGCTTGTACAGATTTCCTGCTGATCTGTAGGTAAAAAATCTGAGTGTCTTCTTTTACACCACTGGTCTCCTGACTTGACCCTTTCCACTGCTGATACTCCTTCTTTACCAGTGCCAGGTATGTCTGCAGTGCTCCTGCCACAAGCAAATTATTCCCAAAGTAGCTTTTTCTATAATAGTTTGGATTGAAATTTGTGGCCTCATCAGGTGGAAATCTGCTGATTTTACTCTACTTCTTGTGTCTTCACAGTCAAGGCATTAGTGTATTGAGATAGAATTACCTCCGGGGATCTGTAAAACAGCCTATCAGATTTACTATTTTTGTCATTTATGCTTCATTGTTTAGTATTTTCTCAGCCTCAAACAATATATCTCCTTTCTTGCAGGCATCCCAGGAAGGAAATCCAATCCTTACACTGTATTAAAGTAGCACTTCAACATATCATTATCACCTGGAATTGTTTTTATTGTACAATAAGAAAACTTCTGTAAAAACTAAAATCTTGCCCAGCTGATTTATCATCTCTAGTAGTCTGTGTTTGAAACTACAAACATTGTTGAAGTGCATTGTCGCAGTGTCGGACACGAACACGCAGACTCAAACAGCAGGTTGGCAGCAGGTCAGCCACCGAGCAGAGCGAAAGGACTCTGCCCACCTTTATTATCACTCTTTTATACTTCTTTTAGAACAATCATACATTGGTGGATGAGGTTAACACCTCTAGCATTTTACAGGATAGGAACACAGTCTATCACCTTTCTCCGCCTTGGAGAAAGGAATGATCAACTATCTAGAAATTCAGTAAACATTCTTAGCCGGTTAGAAAACAAGAGCTATGTTTATAGAAAATGCATGAGAACTTCTACTACAAAAGTAAAAACATAGAACACTGTGAAAACCAGGGCAACAGTGCATCAATGTCAAAATATGATGATAAAAATTAAATACTATTATCTCCATTTAGATAAGAAGAGGGCAGGGCTAAAGAGCTCTGATATTCAGGGATTTTTGTGATGCTGTTACTGATGAGTTCATACAAATTGCTATATTGATTGCACTGATGAAGGTGGTGGTGCAAGTTCAGGGGAAACCTGAACTGAAAATCTTAAACATTCTTTTGTTCTATCACTCTGATGTAGGCCTTATTTTTCCACTGATGAGGTAAACAAAATAGTTTCCCTTGTTCCTCTTTTGCTTTCAGCTATGACAGATGTAGCCTAACAAGGTTTCCTTTGGGGACTGAAGGAACTGAACACCTCCATTTCCAGGAGATGTTGGCTACTGAGCAGAACAAACATTCATCCTGCTTAATGCTACCCTGATAGGAAACGAAACCTCCAGACTAAAAAACCCAGGTTTTCAAGAAACAGAAAATTTTATAGAAAATTTTCTTCCCTCCTCTTGGATGTGTTGGATCACCTTGGAAATTGCCTTTCTCTGCCTAGCCAAGGGAGAGAGTCTAGATGAAAACTCAGTCTGGACACCCAGCTTTTAAATGCTAAATTGAAGAATATTAGTCTGTTCCTTGGACTCACAACAACTCATTCCTGCCAGCTAAAGAAAGGAATAGCTGCAGTGCTGGAAAAGCCAGGAGTGGATCTATGTACTAGAAGGGAGGCCACTTGACAGCTTGGTTGTTCCCTGTTTATTCTTTGGCAATACAGAGAGGGGAAAAGAAAAAATATGGTGATCTTCTAAGCTGGAGAAAGAGCAGGTATTTTACTGTTGTCAAAAGGAGAGTATGAAGTAAAGAGAGTTCTGAAATGAAGGCAGGAATCTCATAACAGACAACATGCAAGCAGGGCTCATAAGAAATGCCCACTTTAAAACTTTAAATCTAAACATCAAATATGTGCACATTTCTGTTAATCTTTTCTTTCACCTGCAATAAGGCAGCTGTTTCACTGAAGCAAATCATCTGCCAAAGGAAACAGGTTGTGGAAACCCTCTCCCAAAAGGCAGGTTTAAAATCAGAAAAAAAGAAGTCTCTGATTACAGGCATGCTTCCTAGTTTGAAGCAGCCATGGAAATCCAAGCGCTAAGCCCAGACACAAAGGCTGCCAGGATCCCTGAACTGCTCTGACAGGCTAACCCCTTTTCCCACCATGCATACAACAAGAATTACTGCCACCAGAGAAGAGCCCTGCTGAAAAAAAGTACTGAATTGACTGCCTCACTTACCTCCTCCTGAGATTTTAATCTCACATTTTCACAAATTAAGCAGAATCCTCTTGATTTCAGCAGGGACCAGATGAACCTCATCCACAAGAGCAGTATCTGAGTGTTAAACATCTGCCTTTCCCAAGTCAGCCTGATAAAATATCAAAGAGCATACGGACCATTTATTCAAGTAAAGAGTGTTTCTTTGGTTATAGACGTTGCAGCTGCCTCGAGACTACCTAGAAATTAACTGTTCAGAATTTGGATGACTTTAATTAGCCCTCCAGAAAGGAAATGTGTAATCTACCACCGTGACCATGAATGGGAGACTTCAAGAAACAGCAATTTACACAGGGCTGCAGCTGCAGACATAAAAGAATGAGTGTATGTACAACACATGCGTATTCCTACAACAAACAAACACTTGGGCTTCATCTTTTAAGCCTTTAAACTTCATGAAGACAACAGAAGAAGCTGAGAGTGATGTCAAAACACCTTAGCTCAAATGGCTGCAACTACTTAAATTGATTTTGAGTGTCCATTAAGTTTGTTCTCAAATTACCTAATAATACATTGCATATTTAAAAATCACAGCTGAAAATGGGACATCTCTTTCTCCTGAGGAACATGGAACCACTCCAGGGCACTGAGCTGTGTTTAAAATCTCCCGTGACCTTTCAGAAGAGCCTTGTAGCAGGAAGAGACTGGGAAGAGCAGGACAAGAGTTCCCAGGGACCATGTCACAGCTGGGCTATGGACAGGTTTGTTCCACAGTTTTGTTTGGAGGTTCAGTGTTTCTGAGGTTTTTGGCAGGTGGACATTTTAGTGAAATTATCTTTGTGCCACAACAAAAAAAAGGCAGGGGTGGGGAACATAACCCTGCATATGTTCAAGAGCAAGAACTCTGCCAACTGTGATTTGGATGAGATAAAATTGGTAGTACTGCTAAGCCCTCATTTTTTTTAAGGCTTATCTTGATTTTTTTTTTAAATTCCGCAGAGCTCTGGAAAGTGCAAACATTTGAAAATGGTAAAATCTAGGAAAGGAGTACCATTGTTAGTCTCTGGTTCAGGTAATGATTTTAGGTTTCATTTTCAGATTTCAAATTTTATCATAATTTTTTAAATAGGCATTTTGCTTCTTCTTTGCTTCTTATGTGACTGTGATTTTCACATAATAACATTAATTCAGCTGCTAGAACTTTAAAAATAACACTAAGAAATACTACACCAAATACCCCAAGACTAAAAATGTTTAAAAAGAGACCACCACAGACTACACTGCTTGGGCTCCTGACACAGCACTGCTAACTTTAGCAGAAGACCCCTCTGCCCTTCAGTCCCCAGTCCCAGCTGAATGGAGAATTATCTTGGTAAGAATGTGCCAGATGAAATTTCCTCTTCAAAAGAAACATTTCCGCTGGATATTAGCAACCTTTTAATGACTGATCCACTGGGAAAAACTGTTTAATTAAGTTCCTGTGCCTGCCTCTGAATAGTTATCTAGTCCAAGAAGGATACTAAGATTGCATTATAATCAGATGACACAAAATTCTTTTTCCTGAAACCAAAATCTCACAGCAGTTCTAGATCTTAACATTAGTTTTACAAAAGAGTTTTAGAACATCCGTATTTGAGTTGTTCAACACACAAAACTGGCTTGTCAAATAAATGTAATGTAAAAATTAATGAAATGTGGCACCTTTATCTTGTTCACATAGAAGCCAGGCCAAGGAAGGTATTTAAAACCAGCCTGAATATAAGGCAGGTTAGCACTGCTCTTTCCCCTAATAATAATTATGTTATTATTGCACCTATGCAAACTGTTGGACTTCAGCAGTTAAATTAGTCTACGACTTGACAATGTAAATTCCTTTCCAGAATCTCCTAATACAAAATTCTTCCTTCCTTTTGTCTACAGGTCTTGGTCATTCCTAATCATGGACTGCTACCTGAATTTCTTTCCTGCAAGGATTCAAGGTCCAAAGCAATAATGCTGAGTACAGGCAGGTATGCAAAACACATGAAATCCACCTGGGAGCCGAGCATTTGGCTCTTGTTAGTTCTTTTGCTTCCTCAGACATTCAGGGTTGCATTTGCTTCCTTTCAGAGCTCAAGGCAGAAGTTAATTTAGTAAGAAGTCGAGGCATTACGTTGCCTACCTGCTACAAGCTCGGGTAGTCCCAGGCTGCTCTGTCTTGCTCTGGGGCAAGCATCAACAGCCACCCCAAGCATTAGGGAGCTTTTTGGAGGTCTAAAGAGCCAATTCTGCATTGCTGCTCATCACAGGAAACTTGTGCATGCTGGTGAGTCTCCATCACACTCACTGGGTGATCCTACAGTGATAATTGCTCACCCAGCTGCAGAAATTTCCCTTACCATGTTTTCAGCTGAAGGTGATTCACGAGGAGGGAGCCTTGTTCCTGCAATGTATTGCCCTGTGAGGTAGCAAAGGCTGTTTTCATTTTCATGTCATCTGGAAAAAGGAGGCAGAGCTCATACATTAACAATTTTTTGTAAGAATACTGAACTGTGAAGTGTAAAAATCAAGTACACACGCACCCAAAACCATGCCTGCACCTCGGGCTTCAAAAAATGGAGAGCACTTAGTCATTAATAGAGGAAGCTTCTAAGATTAAACTGCATTTTTTTTAAGAATTACCAAAAGAAGGAAATGACAGATAATAAACAGTTAAATGCTTCCAACTGTCTGATTGGTCTCCAGCATCCTCTCTTTGCACAACATTGTACAGCCCGGTATAAGCAAACACTTCCAAAAACCTGGAGACACACTGTTTCCAGCATCAAACCTGGAAACAGTAACAAACTCTGTCGACTTCTCATTTTCCCCCTGCTTCATTTTTCTGATTACCAAAGCCTCATTTGGCATTGATGCATTTTGCATGCGCAGAAATCCTCATTGGAGACGGAAGCATGTTCACTTAATTGGATCTGCCTGACAGATGTGACGCAGCGAGATAATGAATGTGCAGTTGACAGATGTCTGTGCTGTGTACATACACATATTAGGAAGCAGGGACACAGATTTCCTGTGATGGAAAACAGAGAGAGCTGCTCATTGGAGTTGGGCTCAGAGCTGTTGCAGAGCTGTTGCATTTAAGATAATGACATAGTTGGAGCCTAGGGAGAATTTGGGGTAAGTTCAAGACCACCAGCTGAATTAATTGAGACTTTGATACTTGCTGCTGCTGGAAAGGGCCTTTCCTTCCCACTTGAGCCACACAGCTCTCCTATCTGTCTTGCAAGGTTTCAGGCACTCACTGCATTCCCCTAGGCCAGGTCTCAAGAGGCAGTAGAGCCATGACAGGGTCTCCCTGCTGCCAAAAGAGAACAATGCTGCAGCAACATTTTTTGGCTCATCATTTCCTGTTCCTGCCCATATGGTCCTGCTCCCTCCCCACCTTCAGCTCTGCCATTCTTCAGGTCCTCCCAGGGACAAATCTATCTCTTCAAAATGGCATATCTTTGCAATGTTATGGCACAGGGAACATGCCGGTCTGGCTGCAAAGAGTGGTGATCTTTCTATTTGCTTATTCTGTGCCAGTGAGCACTGCTGGGGTGTTCTGCAATTTACACCAGAGACAACAGAACCGCAAGGAGAGGCTGACAGGGAGCATCATTACAGGTGATGCTGGCAACGGGATTTTGAATGGCAAGTGTCAAACCCAGCATTCCAGTCCCATATGTCATTGTGCAAAATCAAATGCTGTAGAAAACAGGCTCAGGCAAGGACTGCAGATGAAGGTAGCATTTTAAACATCACCAGCAATGTGGTAGGGTCACTGCTAAACTCATCCTGATTTAAAAGCTTACATGAAAACCACCAAAGGGAGTGTGATTTATCACAGTATCTGGTAATGACTTCCCCACACGATTTTCTAACAGTGGTGTTTTGATACTTTCTGAGCAAAAATTAGGTTCACACACTGGTAGTCCCTACATCCTTTGGCTGCATGTCTGCCTAGAATTTCCTCTGGGACTCTTCACAGGATTCAGAGCCTAAGCCAATTTATTGTGCCAATGCCAAAGGCATGAGAAACTTGGAGCTTCTCCTGAAGCACTGACTTTCAATGAAAATTGGATGAAATTCAAAGTGAAAAAAAAATCAGATCTGTATCTGTAGCAATCACAGATGAAGGTTTTGTGAACAGAGCTGTGATGGGTTGTCTCTTTCCCATGCACTTCATGAAGTGCCAGCCATGTCTCAGTGCTCCCAAGTGTTCACAGCTTCCATCAGCCTCATGAGGATGAGAAGGTGGTCAGCACCTTGCAGGACTGCACAGCCCCTGCTCGAGAAGACAGGGGGCAGACGGGTGGCAAGTTTTCCTTCATCCCAGATGGGATGCTTGTCATGTGCTTTGCCATGCAGAAAGCCACATAGAAAACACAGGAAATTCTGGGGCCATTTGCCATGTTGTTGGAAGTCCCTCAGCAGTGAAGGCAGTGAAGTGTATGTGCTACAGTTATGGAACAGCAAAACTGGGACTTCAGGGACTTCTCCTGAATCATATCACTAACTCTGCCACATGCAGGAGGTAGCTGTTTGTTTCTCAGATAATTAAAACCAGGCTCATAATTCCTTAAGAATATAAAATTCCCCCTAGGCCAAGTAAATAATAAAAGAGCAAAAGGAAATCTCGTTGTTCTTTTTTTCAAATCAAGAAACTGCAGAAGAAAGGTATTAGACCTGGACCAGGCCTTTCTATCTTCAAAACTACACTGGTGTCTCAGCCTCCTGCCCAATGCATGTCTCACTCACATCTGTCTGTTTTGGAAGCCATGAATCCCAAAGAAAAACAATGACCAAAGGAGAGAGTTGCTGGTGGGTGAGCAAGAGGTATAGCAAGAATGCATGGATTTTACTGCTTTCCCCATATGGACTGCAAATGGATGTGGCTATTACATGGCCCCCTGAGAGGCAGGTGAGAAAAGCAGCCTGTCCTTGATAACCCTGCTTCCACCTGGTGTCTATGTCTTTCTGTCCCAGTGGGATTATGATTTTAGAAGATCCCTCTCCGTGAGATATTCCTGGGGGACACCATGTTGTCTGAAGCACTCACACTAAGCAGGCATGGAGATGGAGATGCTTAGACCACAGCACCATAGGAGGACACAAGAATAAGCATCAGGGAAAGGCACTGGGATACCGGCATCTGTATCCACACTTACACACAGGTTTACACCTTCACAGATAGATGTATTTCTATAACAAATTTGCCTAAGCACACAATGCTTGTGAAATAATCCTGAGTCTCCATCATGATCTCAATCATGGATCATCAATTATTTGGTCACTAACACCCTCAGCTGCCATCTTTTTTTTCTGTGGTTTTCTAGTTGAAGCTACTACAAAAAGTTATACAAAAGATTGATCAAAGTTTGCTTATGTTTGACCAAAAACGGTTCTGTGTCAAGTTCAAGTTTTGTCAAACTTACAGCAAGACATAGATCCAATGCAAGTTTCCACCCAGAATGTTTTACTGGACCACTAAAGCAATTAAAGTAGTAGAACTACATAAAATGGAACAGAAGGTCACGCAAACTGGCACATTCAGACAGATCAAATAAAAGAAACATTAACTTTCACAAGCCCAGATTTATCTATCAAATGTCTGCATAGCATCACTTTGTGTTGTTTAATGGCAGCATCACAGAGCAGTTGCATGAAGATCAAGGAGTTTCCTCATCCATTCCTCAAAATCTCAGTTTAGCGTTTCGGGCACTTTAACACTGTAAATGGGAGTAAGGAAATAATGACAGTACAATGCACAGTAGACTGTAGCAGTTCATCAACATTTGCATACATAACTGTCATCTAAAATGCTTTTGGATGTGTTCTAAGATTGGTAGAATGGAAAGATATAAATTTGTACTTTGTGTAATTGTTTTCAAAGCTTGGTAGCATCAGGAATCAACATTCTGCAAAACTGCATGTTATGAAAAGCTTCTCAAATCAACATTTTATGGTAAAACAATACTATATGCTGAAATGTAGATGCCATAATAAAACACACAGGGGCTTTCCCTGTTGCATTTCCAGGAGGGACTTCAATCATATTGTCATATTTGCATGGTGTAATAGCTTTTCCTTTAATTTGACAAGGATCATTAGAATTCTTTCTGTGACCAAGGGATTTGCACTAAAACAGTTCTAATTAAATGTTTGGTGAATGTGTGCACTGTTAGAATAGTTGCTGAGTATCAAAAGCCTTATAATTAGTATTTTGCAGGTGATAAGCATACATGCCTTGGGGCTTTCTGGAAAAGTCAAATGATAGCGAAGCATAGACAGATGACATTTTCTCTCTCCCAACTGTCCCATTCTGACAAGAACCTGAGTCTTAAAAAGACTTAGCTTAACTCAATTCCCATTTGACAGGAAATAGGCAATCAAGACGCCACCGCGGAGAAGAAAAAGGTGAAGCTGGCAGTAGTCAGACTTAAACACAGCAAGATGCCACCCAGAATTTGGCTGTACTGGCTAGCAGAAAATAATGAGTGGGCTCAAAGACACTCATTTCCAGAAGCACATGTCCCCATCTGGTTTTGCACATGCAGCACTGTAACAGCAGGTACCTTCCAGCTGTATTTCTTGGCAACCATTCAACTTGTCAACTGGGGGCTGTGCACCTGGTGCTAGAAGATCAATTTAAAATGCCAGCGTACTGTCAACTGGCAAATTTCTGTTGGCAATTTTGGCAGAAAAGTCCACTCAATAAAATTGTTTTTTCTATTTAAAACTACAATAAATACACCCAAAGACTGCAGTAGCAGTGAATGGAAGTGAAGGAAATGTAGCTCAACAGCTACAGCACCTTTCCTCCTCTCTCAATGCCTATGTCTCCAATAGACACAGACTTTCTACAGTTTGGGGTTTCTTATATTTCTGATTAAATATCCAATTACAGAAATTACAGATCTACAAAAGCAATAATTATAGTTACAGTTTTTCTCCTCTGACTATAAGTTTATGTGTGCTGATCACCCACTTCATAGATAATAATATAAAACGTTCAAGTAGATGATTGAAGGATACTACTTCTATGTAAGCCAGCTGCTGCTGGGCTTGCTGCTCCCTCAGCCTGGGAGATGCTCTAAGGCAGCTGCTTATTCCATCTATGCTGAATGGCCCCAGATATTTGTGGACACACAGGAGAATGATCCTGCCCATCACCTTTGACATGGAACCCTTTCAGCACCATGGGTTATACCCTTAGCATGTGGCACTATAGGTGTGACAGGGATCCCATTTCTAACCCACAGAAGAATATGCACTTTTTTGTGATGGCAAAAGAGTTCAGCTGAGATTATGGATGTGAGGAAAAGTCAGGAATAGGAACTTTATCATAAGCTGTCACAATAAGGAGAGTTGTCGGTAAAATTACTCTTCTGTAAAAGTCAGATACGCAGTATTTTCCCACCTAAAAAGATGCATTCAACACAAATATTCTTTTTGCCTGGATATTGTAATTACTTCTTTCTGTCTCTGAGATAACTTTCAGGTTGCATGAAAGTGAAAAGACATACAAACTAGGTAAAAAGCATTACACCACACGTTGTTTGTTCATCAATCAGGCATACAGTCTAGACAGACAGATTACAAGTTATCACCTCCTTAACTGCCAATTAATAATAATCTGTAGGATTTCTTCATCATGAAGGGATTCTAAAATCAATTTAATACTCACAAATACCAGAAAAAGATGAAATAAACAAACAAACAAAAAAACTTGCTTGAAGAATAAGGAAATGGCTGGAAGAATGAAGAACTCACTGAGAAGTCTAAGGGCAATCCAAGTAGCGTTTCCTATATGTGCCTTCTATTAAATTGATTTCTGGATGTGAAAAGTTGGTGCATTACAGAGAGTTTGGCTACTGAAAGTTTAAAGAAACACACAATCCTTTAACAGCTAGAGAACCAAGAGATGCTTATACTTATTAGTGTTTCAGAACATGTAGATTTCCTCTTTCAATCAATCTTTTACCTGCTGACCAAAACATAGGAAAAAAAAAAAAGAAGCATATACTACAATGGTTCAGAAGTATACAGAAAGGGCACATCACTGACATCTCTTGTCTGCAGAAGCACTGAATGCAGCCTTGACACCAAAATCATGAAAAAAACCACTAAGAAAGATCAAGGGCAAAAGTAGTCAAAGTCTTCACATCAGGATTTTTATGTTTCAAATCACATTCACAATCTCTGTTACAAATAAAAAATTCAACATTTGTTCATGCAGAGAAATGTTACTGCTTAACCCTGTGAAACCAGCTGTCAGGGTATGGCACAACAAGCAACCCACTGGTAGCAAAACCATTTCCTGATAAGATATATTTTTTTACCCAAATACTGCAATATTTTGTGCCACAACGCAGCATTTCAATAAGCTGCTTGAGGGGAGGAAGTAATTCCCTAAAGAGTGCAGTGCAGGTGTAATGTCAGAACAAAGAAATGAGCAAATGAACATAGTCTGGTTTGTGGTTAGAAATAGCATTTCTTGAAGCATTTCTTATATTAAAGAGGAAAAATGGATGAATTATAATGTAATGGAAATTTACATTATGGTTTATTCATATTACTTATTAATAATTGTAATAATTTTAATAATAATAATAATAGTAGCAGCAGCAGCAGCAGCAGTAGTAGGTATTTAGTTTTAGTATTAGTACTAGTATTGTCCAAGATAAAATGAGCATACAGTTGGCTCCAACATCTTCTCAGAAGAGACACTTGTCTCTTCCCACAAGGTCTGACATGTCCAGTGGAGCCTGTGGTGCTGCACAAGGAAAACTGGCAGAAAATTTCAAAATACTATTAGACCAAATGTGCAAAGGAGCACCTGCATTTATACTCTTGATCTCTCCCACCCTTAAAAGCAAGACAGCCCCATCTAAACTGTCTACTGAGAGTGGCCCCTGGCCCAAGCTATCCTCTGGCCCCTGCTCAGGAATTGTTTGGGAGAGCTCTACTTGCCACTTATTGCTGTCAAAGGCCTTCCTATGAATTCAACAGTACCACATTCCATCTACAGTGCCCAGGGCTAATGCCTGGCACTATGCACTGGCAACCATCCTCCCTCCTGTGTAATCAGTGTCTGATTATGAAATTAATCTGCAGCTTCCCGGTAATGAGAGATGACCAGCAGTTCTAGAAGTATTAGTAGAGACTCTGCCACAGCTTACACTACAGGTCTCTTTCAATTAACTTATGCATCCAAAATTCTCATTCATGATGCCTTTGAATAAAGGGTGAAAAGCGTTCTATGGGCATTCTGTCAATGTTTTATAAAGCAGACTTTACCTTGTTTTATTTTTTCCAGTAGGATTGGATAATGGAGATCAAGTTTCAGCCCCTCTCCTTAGAGCAGGTTTCCAATTTTGTGTTGTTGATAAGGAATCAACTAAGCTGACAGGAAATTGATACTCTTCTCTAGAGAGGTTCTCCTATGGTTTGATGGCTATATTGAGCTAACTATTCAAGTGGTGAAGGGGGCCATCCAACCCATAAATGCCTTTAAAATTCCCATCAAAATACTATCAATCCTTCCAAATAGAAATCTCAGATGTTAGGAGCTTTAAAGCCCTTGGATAGGAGAAGGCTCTCAAACTGAAGACTTTTATTCCATACCCAGCAGATCTCCCTAATTCTCATCCAGTCTTCTACATGGGGAGGAAACAGCTGTGTTCCCATACTGCAGAACACAGCGACTCTTCTGCATGATATTTAACAGACCTCTTATGGGAGCTCCAACATCACAGGGGAGAGGGAACTAAGTCTGGGGCATGTCTTCACTTTATATGAAAGGAGGTATGTCACTCCTTTAATTTTCAAAGGACCAAATAAAAATAAATCATACCCTGATCTACATAACTGTTAACATCTTTCCCACCTCAAACGTGTCTAACAAAAAACAGGACATGTAGTACTGTAATCTTTTTTTTCCCCTCCTTTAATAGTGAATTCATTTATTCAAGACACTATTATGGGAAGATGACAATAATGGATGACTTTAGTGAACACAGACAAGATTTTTATGTTTCCAATCAGTACATGGCAATACCCCAGTTTAACTGTAGGTAGTCTATTAAGCCTCTGGAAAGCCACTTAGTTTTCTGGACAGACTCCAGAACTCCTCTACACCTAACATTTAAAACTACACAAATCAAAAGTCTTTATTTTCCATCCCCTCTTAGTCTGAGCTCATTAACAACCTTGTAGGATTCATCTCTCCCTACTCCCGTGATGAGCAAGGGAAGTCCTAAGAACGATAAAATACACCCTCCACATCTGGCTTAAACTGATCTAGCCCCGTGTACTACCAGCAAACTCCTCCTAGGTAATGGAATTTGGTGTTGCAGCCACGTTATCCATCATAAACTAAATATTTGAATGAGCTGGGGGCAGTGTGGTGCTGCAGAATTCAATTGTGCTTTCTTATGCTGCCAGTGCTAATTGTACCTTGAGTCCTCACAAGGGGTGATGGTGAGTCAGACATCCTGGTGCCTCGGACAAACCCATCTCCAAGTGCAGTGCAGAAAGCCAGACAGACTGCTTCCACTTCTTTTTGCACACAAGTTTATATCACTAGATCACAGAAACCTTGAGTGAGAACTGTAGTATTAGCTATCCTCTAATTAACACTCACACGTTATCAAGGGTAACTACCAAAACCCCTTAAGCTGAACATGACAAAGTCTGCATTTGACAAAAGCTGTGTTCTTGTTCAGCTTCTGAGGGTGTACAGAGACATCAGCATGTGAATAACGTGGCCTGCAACAACATGTGTTAAAATCCTATTTGTACACTTTAAAAAGTCAGGGACTTTTTTCCTTTTGGTATGGTTGTTTATACTGTCTTTCAGGGGCTTTGCCAGCCTAATACTCTCCCCAAAAGAAATAAAATATCAACAATCTAGACCTGGTCAGATATATTTCCTGTTTATAAGGCACTGCCTCTATTCTGGTTAGCATTCTATGAAGCAGCAGGAACTGAGCCATAGCCAGTAAGCACAGAGGAAAACTGCATGTCTACCTTGTGTTATGTATTATTTCTTGCTGCAAGAGGATTAGGCAGAAAAGAAAGACTGTAGGACACCTAATTCTCATCTCCTTGGTAGTACATATACATAAGTAAAGAAAAAAAATCAGAATTGCAAATGACATCACAATTACTTTACCTTTTGAGATTGGGAGTTTGAGAATATAACTGCATGATCATTAAAGCCTTTCTGGTAGAAAATCCATTCTTCTGCATAAACATTTTCTTTGTACTAGGGCTGAGAGATGAGACAGTACTTTTTCTCTCAATACTTTTTTTCTCTCAATATCCTTTTTCTCTCAATACCCTTCTTCTCTCAACCCTTCTCAGGGTTGCTCAGATCATGTCACTCATCTGCGGAAGCTGCAGTATTGTACAAGACCAGCACAGTACAGTTTATTGTTTTTTTATTTATTATTACATTATATTATTTTGTATTTATACAATACAGTTCATTGTATAAACCCAGCACAGACAGCCCTGCCATCACCCTCTTCCTCCACAAGAAACAAGGAAAGCTGCTTGAAAAACAGCACAGGGAGAAGTGCTCCTTCAGCATACCTGTTCATATCCTTCTATCTTCTTAGATATTTCTTCTTTCAGTATGAAAGGCAACGGCAATTTGACAGATCTGTAGATATTTTTAGCACTTCTCTGGGAAAAATCTTTTTTTGACACCTTGTTACCATTATTTAAAGTTCTGTTGTAGACAAAGGGAGATAGAGAAAAAGATCCAACATGTAGCTAAGATACATTTACCACCCATCTCATCCACATACACATCAGTTTCTACCTTTCACTACTGCCTATGGGGTATTTTACTAAGCCTTAACTTAAGAATAGGCCTTAAAAATGGCCTATTCCTAAATTAAAATAGCTGATACATGTCATCTAGTATTTAGAAGAATTTTACTGTTGTGTTCTGTAAATCAAAACTCCAGTCTCATGGCATAACAGATACATATCTGTGGCCTTAAAGGTTTATTTTAAACCGGTTAGCTCATATGAGGTGAGAAGCAGGCCCCTGATGTTCCTCTAAAAATAAAATGCAGTATAATGGAGAACATATTTCTGTCAAAAAGACAAATGTGTTAACACATTTCCAGGCAGAGATGCCACAGTGCATCTGTGCCACATAGGTCCTCCGGATGGGCAGAACGCTGTCCTGGCAGGAACACTTTGGGAAGTCTTTTCAATGATCCAGCCAATGGAGAGAAGCATTCTGAAGAGCTGCAGAGAAATCTGGGGCAGAAAAAAGAGCAGTCACTTGTTTGCCTATGAGGATGAATGGAAAAAAATTTGCAAGCTGCTGGATTGTTTGAGCAATCACAAATAACACTCAATAATTGAGACTGTGTTTTTTCTTTATCAAAATTATTACATTTAGCAGGAGTTTTTAATCTCATACAAGCTTCAAACCCACTTTTATCTAAAGGCATTCAAAACTTCAAGGAGACCATGACTAACAATTATTGTTAGAACAGCAAGTCTCTTAAAGCAACCAAAAACCTTTATAACATTTGTCCATAAGGAGAAGTGGAAAACAGCAATGAAATCTTCTGGGGAAGAAGAAAGCAACAACAGCAGGAATTTTTAGTTTAAGCACAAAGCACCAGTGTTAAACATTTGATAAGTCTCATGGTTTTGTTCTGAAAATAGATGAGAGGGAGTGTTTTCGTGCATGACTAGTCCCACAGCAAATAAATTCATGCTTAAAAATATAGCTTATGCACAGATGGCTGCAGAACAATTACTATGTATTAGTGTTTCTCATTCCATATTAAACTTGTGATGTACTAGAAACTCCCTCTTCTCCCACTCTGAAGATTTCTCAGAGAGATTTTATTGCATCATTAGTTCAATAGTTATGGCATGGCCATATTGCATTTAACCTTGTTTTATTCCTCCAAATACATCATAACTCTCTTTCTTTTTTGACCAGTTTCTTTCACCTAAAAAGGTTACAGTCTTCTTGTAGTGATAAGAAAGTAGGCAGTCAAATGCCATCTGGCAATACCACAGCCTGCTTGCTGTCCACACACATCATCCAGAGTTAAAAACAAAAAAACCCATATATATATATATAAAGAAAGAAAAGAGAATAGTCAGGCTCTCTATCTGCAATTTAAACAGTAAATATCTCAAGATGCCATGCATTAACCAGAGCCTGTGGGTTCAGTACAGGTATCACTGGACACTCAGCCTGGAATGAAGACATACCAGATACACTCCAAGGATTCCAAAAACAGATACAGCAATTCTGACAAAATGCAGACCTGACACTCAGATTACAGTCCTTTCAGATCAGATTGAATTTGCAATAAGGAAACAATTAGTGACAGAAACAGGCTTGAATATATAGACTCATTTTCTCTTGTTTTCTTCTAGAAGAAAGTGAAAAGTAACACTTTTAATGCTATTATTCCTATAATGCTCTAGGATGCTTCACTTTCTGTGCAAAAAGCTAGATTTACTTGCAAAAACCTATGCTTGGTTATGGGATTCTTTTTTTTAAATTCAATTTTCACTTATTTGGTCTATTCTGGGCACACAGTCTATTCTTATCAGTGGCTTTTTTTTCGTGTCTTCAAATTATAACTTGCCCAAGTGCTGTTTTCCTCATCTATCATGTTCTTTCCTTTTATGATTAGAAGTCTGTGACAGCAGATTGATGTTATGTACATTTGCAAAGGCAGCTGAAAAATGGCATATATTCTTAGTTTTTTAGAAAGCTACACTAATACAGTTTATTCTCCAAGACAGCACTATCAAACAGTATTTTGGTTTTATAAAATTGAGTCACTTTATGTCAGATTTGAAAATAAAAACCTATTTGGCTATTTATGCTTTTATCAAAATGCTCTCTTCCTTCTCCCAGTTCTCAGGGAAGTTGAGCGTTAAACTCACATACGATACAGCTCTGACCTAACTGGGTATTGCCTGTCCACTCAGACAACTGAACCTTCACCTGTGAGCATCCCTGAGACCGTTCTGCCAGGGCACATGTTCATACTTCACAAAATGCACAAATGGCACCACACTGGGAGGGGAGGCAGAACTGCTGGAGGAAAGAGCCACCTCACAGAGACATCGTGACAGTCTGAAACAGAGCAGGCCAACAAGGCCTGCATGAAGTTTAACAAAGATAAATGCTAAATGCTGCACCTGGGATGCAGCAATCCCCCACAGCAGTTGAAGGGATGCCTGGCACAGCTTGGGTGGTCCTGATGGATGGTAGCCTGGATGTGTTCCAGCAGCGTGCCCTCACAGCAGGGGAGGCAAACTCTGTCACAGGCTACATCAGCAAGAGGAGAGAGAGCTAATCAAAGGCTGTGATTGTTCCAGTCCATTTGGCACTTGTTAGGGCACATCTGTAACACTAGGTCAAGGTTTGGACTCCTCAGTTGAAGGGAGACCCTAAAAAACTGGTGAGGGAAGGGCCACCGATATGATGAGAGGGTAGTAGAACTTGACAGATGAAATAAAATTGAAGGAACGAGGTGTGGTCAACCTAGAGAAGTCCTGAGTGAATCTAATCACATTTTTTCCAATACCTAAAATGTAATTACAGAGGAGAGACAGAAATTCCTTCCACAAGGATGCATAGGGACAAAAAATAACCAATGGATGCAAATTACTTTAGAAGAAATGCCATATGATAAGGAAAAAATGTGCAACATGAGGAAAAAAAAACACATTAGAATGGGTTTTCCTATAGGATCTCCCTTTCTGGAAATGCCAAGATTTGACAGGAACCTGCATAACTCAATTTAAGGCCCTGTGTATGGGGCACCCACCCACTTGTAACAGGGCACCCACTTGTTATTGCTCTCTGCTTGCAAGCTCCTTGCTTATCAGGAGCTTACACTCATAGGTGCAATAAATCTCTTCTCTGGAATGCCTTCTCCTGGCACTCTTTCACTCATCAGACTTCTTAATTAAAGAGATGGTACTATAAGCTCTTTTACGGGGTTTATTACTTAAAATAAACAAGGCATCAGTCCCTAGACATGAGATTCTAAGTAACAAGCCACCAAAATGGCGAATTGTCACAAGAGTCAGGGTTACATCTCTTTTTATAACTCTCTAATCCAATAGGCACTTAAAACAAAACTTTGTTTTTACCTACTGATCCATCAGCTATAATTTTTCTCTACTGCAATGCAGGGATCTCTTAACCAATGACTTGTCATATCACGTACCCCTGTGTACTTCTATTATAACATCTAGATTCTTGAATTATAAAATCACCTTATCATACTTAAAACCCTCCACCATAACACCCAGCACATACTTTTACTTATAACTATAGAAACACAGGTTTGTAATTCTCCTGCTTAAGGACCATAAATCTCTGTCAATTATGCCAGACCAAGTTTCTTCCAGGGTTGTAAATCAAATCCACTACTAATTACAGAAGTTTTTCCTTCTCGGCTTCCTACAGCCCTGCTTTCAACAAAAGGTTGGACTGTACAATCTCCAGAGGTCCCTGCCAACCTCAGCTTCTCCTTGGCTCTGCTATGCTGTGCAGATCTGTTGACTGGTCCGTGTTAAAAGGTGACAGACAGAAACTCAAGAGACTAAAACTCTGCAAAAAAACAAGAGTCAAAAGCAAGAAGATGCTACTCCCATCTCTAACAAGGAAGGTGAAGCTTCTTGGCATGAAGAAATACTTATTGCTGTTATCTACAGAATTCCATACTGGTAACTTTTGATACAGGGTCAAAAATAGACCGGTAACTATATATAAGTTGTTCCATATCTCAGAATAAAATATTTTATGAATTTAAATATTAAAAAAATGTCAGAACAAGCACTTCATTATTTTCCATCTTTCACTGCCTGTGAAAATCTGTGTCACACTTACTTCTAGTTTCCTGACTGCTGTCCTCAAATTTCAGGGGGCTGGGATTGTTCTGAAGCCAGTGTGTGGTAAGGTGCTTGGGGCCCCCTCTCCAACACTGACAGAATGCCTACCTTGTCTGCCAGGCTGGGCACAGCACAAGTAGCACCACATCCCCTTCTCCCTGCCTGCACACTGCCAGGGACAGAAACCCTAAGAGAGGAATTGAACCTGGGAAGAGGGGAAGGGAGATCAAACAGGTTAACGGGATAGTTCCATAGTAATAAATCACTGCTTACACTGTTCCCTCCTGTCTGCTAGCTGTAGAAGAGCGGCCAAAAAATACAGAAGTCTGTCTTGTGAAATAATCTATTGCTATCGCATTTATTGCTCAGCATTATACTAAGAAAACTGCATTTCTTACAATTTGGCTGGGTTTATAAAAGAAGAGGAAGAGAAAGAACAGAAAACACTCAAATAGGCATTTTAGCTGTGGGTACTTAAGTCACATTTCACACAACTACCAAAGGATGGATGGATGGGAAAGAAGTGCAGGAGTGAAATGAAAATTGATTCACATAAGTAACTCTTCCCAAAGATGTAAAAGGTTTTCGACCACGTGAAAACGAATTATTGTGACAGCTACTCCTGTACACCAGCACTGAGCAGATGACAACCTGTGCTAACTGGTTCCTACTCGCTGCCCAAATGTTTACAGCTCCTGTTTGAATGCACCACTTCTTCCCCTATCTGTATGCAGAGTGTCAGTATCCTGCACTGGATTGTCAGCTTTACCACTGGGGGCTGGATGCACACACAACAAACATAGATATTCAGGCATTGCAGTCCCTAAGTCCCCTCAGCAGTCTAGACACTGTTCAGAAGTGCCTTACTTTTTCATACACAGCATAATGATATTAAGATGTTTGCCTGAAAAAAAAACCAAAAATCAACTCAAAAGAAAAGAAAATAAAGATTTCATCTATTTTCTCTCTTTCAACTAGAAATTATTTCAACCCTGGAGAGAAAAACCCTGAAACATCTAACTGCCAACATAATTTTTAATTCTAAGTGCAGCTTAAAAAAATTGCTTCTGAAGGTCAGAAAGGCAACACTTTGACATAAAAATCTTACCCATGAAGAAAAAAGCCTTTACATTCCATCCCTAAGTCATTCCTGATGGCAGTTAAAGCTCATTTTGTCACTGAAAATGCTCTTCAGTTCAGTCTTTCAACAATGCAGTTACGTGAGTTAGAAACATCTCTAACAAGACAATTTTAACAAACAAACTATTTTATCCAGAGTGTTTCCAGAGCACTGAGAAACGCTTTGATTCCTGATTTAGTATGTAATGGGGCTTTCAAGAGAGTCAGGAACCCAACTCTTTACTTAGTGCCCCAGATTCACATGAATGCTACTAATGCAATTTAAACGTCTTCAACGTTACAACATTATCAGTACTCCCTCTAGTGGGTGTCCTGAATTGAGCAAATATTCCCTGCTGACTTCCAAGGAAAATATTTCATTATCTGTAAAGTTTCCCTGAAATTAAACATCGGAATTGCAGCTGTCAGGAAACAGGGTGTTAATGAGTGCCTCAGGACTCTTTGTTTCCTTAGAAGTTGCAGGGGGCCAGCAACAACCAGCACTACGCTTTTCATGGAACTGGTAGGAGCCAGACAGATACAGAAGAAACCTGGTTCTAAAGAAGCAGAACTCGAAGACACCGGTTTCCTTTGGATGTGCATCCTGCATCCTGCACAGCTCTCCACAAATCCATCGGTACTCCACATCCTCACACACACACACTCTTGTCCCTGCCTCAGTCCCTCCCAAACACGGAGCACGTGCCTTGCCTTGCCTTGCCTTTTTGGTTTATTTTCTATTCCACTGGCTGAACAGAGAAAACAGAGAAGGATGGAAAATATTATAAGGCCAAAACCTGAAGGGAGAAGATTTCAGAGAAAAAAAAGAATCCTTCTCTCAGCCCCGCCCCCCAGAGGAGTAGCCGGCACTATCATTTCACCTACCAGGTTTACTGTCCCTGCATGAAATTCTGACTGGTTTAAATGTCCACAGTAAATAACTAAACTCTTGCTTTTTCATTAAGAGCAAATTATGAGAAAAGCAATGCAGAATTAGAAACACTAATTGGAAGCACAATATTGATTTGTGTGATCATTTTATATACTTTCCGAGTCAAAATTTAGCTTCTTTTTCCTTCTCTAATAGAAAAAGGATTAGAAAAGCACACCATGAACAGAAATAAACCTTCTGCATATAAATCAGTACAAGATTAAGCAATGGCAGCAAGTTATTTATGAATACATTGCATTGTTCCTGTGTTTTAAACCATAAGTTCTGTTGAAAACTTTCCAGCTGATTGAATAGTTTAAAATGTCATCTTAAAAGATGTTCAGTTTTGAAGGGTTTAATACATGCTTTTAGAATAGGAAAAAATTATGTGCTGCCTTATAAAAATAGCTGTATCAAGAGCATATTCATGTTCTACATTCCAGACCTAGCACGCCATTATCTCATCATAGAGAAGCTACTTAAGACTAAAGCAGCATGTTTAAGAAGCTGAGGTGTTTGTGTGATCCCTTTTGAAAATTTTTGGAAAAAAAGGTATCTCTACATATACTGATCAGGAAACAGTCTTGTTTTCTCTGGACTGCTATTAGTCCATTTTTTTGTGTACCTTGCACCCCTCTCCTCACCTTTAAAAGCTCTGTATGTTACGATATTATTGTGATAGACCCACCATAGATCAGCCCCTAGGAAGGCATTGGTACTGGAACCTCCCTCACACTTCTTTTTTTCTGAATATGATGCGGTAATAATACTCCAATTATAAATATTATCCTTATTCCAGGTGAGTTGCTAATGTGGTTGTCTCAGACATAATTTCACATACAAATGCAATCTTCTCTTCCAGTTATCTGTAAGGGAAGAAACAGCACAGTTTATCTGATCATGTAAAATGAGAGGACACCAAAATTAAAATGTGAAACCAAAAACATTTAGAAACCTGATGAGCCTACAAAGCAATTAGGCATACAAGAGGAAGGGAAGATCTACCATTAACTGTTGCAGAAAACTGTTGTATGTTTTTTATATTTTATAAAGTCTGTGGGCAAAGGGGCACAACAGGAATTTAAAACCTTTACGAGAGAAGCAGAGTGAGAGAACAGAGGAAAAAAATAATGGGAATGAGGGATTTTGAATGTGAACGATTTCTAAAATCCAATCCAGATTCTTTCACTGTTTCATTATCCTAATTAAGCATTTATCCTTCATTAGCCATCAGACATCAGACCATGACTATAGTACCTAGATTTTTTTTTTTTTTTTAAGAATTACAATTTGATGCTGAAAGACACAAAAACTGTTACATTTCTGTACTCAAAATTCTCAAATTCTGTTACAAAGCATCTGCACGGGCAGCTAGGACCAAGAAAACCAAAGGTTTTGAAAACTGTATTTTAAGTTCTGTTGTTGTTCTCCATGTCCAGAGGCCACAGGGCTGCATGCACCTCCCACCTGCAAGAGGAAGGCACTGCTGTGCCCATGTCCAAAATTGGGGAGAACTGCTCTGATTTCTGCCACAGATTTCCAGCAACGGCAACACCAGAAGAAGGATGCATTTAAATTTACAGTCTAAGTGACTAAAAAAGTCCCAGTAAGCTGATAACAAAGAAAATGTGATAGACCACGGAGAACCTTTTTCTAAGCTACGTTTATCCAAGCTATGAAAAGGTATTTGCCATTTAGCCTGCACAGTTGAGATGCTGTGTTAGCTGTAAAACAAGAAATGTTGTAAAACACACGTCAGCATGCTAACAAATCTGAATGTCAAGAATCAAGTAAAAATAGAACTGTTTCATGAGCAAAGTGGTGACATTTACAGCATTTCTCATTAATTACAGGCCATGGGGCTCTTTCACGAAGATAAGTGTGGGAAATGTTAAGATGACTATGAATTCTTCAGTCACAGAAAACAAACTAAACAATCAAAAAGATGTAAAGAAAAGTGATACAGCCTTAAATAGAGCATTTTACCTTTCCAAACGGCCATTCTTTTGACCTTTAAGGACATCTATGCTGTTAAGAAGTTCAAATCTGAAAAAAAAAGTACTTAAAGAGACAAAAGAAAAGGAGGGCACTGTCCCCAGAAGGTTTCTGAAATATTTTTTTTATAATTCTTCTTCATGATCCAGAAACCCACAGCAGGGTACAAGCTGGCCATATGCTGAAATCTTAAAAAACATGAACCTGGAGTGTTTCCATACAAACAGGACAAAAAGATTTCTGGATATCAGAAAATATGAAACAATTATGGAATCACAGAACCGTTACGTTTGGAAAAGACCTCCAAGACCATTGAGTCCAACCATTAATGTAGCACTGCCATGTTACCATCAAACCAGGTCCCCAGGTACCACATACACATGGGGGTTTTTTGAACTGTTCCAGGGATGGCAATTCCACTACTTCCTTGTGCAGCCTGTTCTAATGCCTGAACACCCTTCCAGTGATGAAATTCTTCCTGTTATCCAACCTAAGCCTCCTCTGGTGCAACTTGAGGCCATTTCCTCTTGTCCTATCATTTGTTACTTGGGAGAAGAGACCAGCTCCCACCTGGCTACAACCACCTTTCAGATGCAACTGAGCAAAACTCTCAGTGAAATCAGCAGGAAATTGTCCGAAATAGTCCGAGTAGCAAACTCAGGATTGAAAATCAGATTTACTAAAGGAAAGAGTAACATGATCTGTCACTTACACAGAATAAGTAGGAAATAAGTATGTGTACATATGGACACACACTCATGGAGATACTCTCAAAAACATTCCAATGCAACCAGCCTATATACATACATTGTGAAGGAATTATCCCGTTTAATAACAGGCAAAATGAAACCTTTTAAAATTGGTATTCCTAGATGCTTTGTGCATTTTGCTATAAAATCTATATTACTGTGGGTTAAAAAAAATAAAAGTTTAGGGATTTTTATTAAAACAAAAGATAGTTCCCTTTCTCAAAATGAAGCATTTAATTTTGAAGAGAGCTGCTTTTGGATAGAGTATGCTGTTACAATGCTTTGCATATATTAATGCAAATCACAGATGCTAGAGAGAATCTAAAAACCTATTCCCAGAGATATTAATCCAAAATTATAATTTATTCTGCACCAAGTTAAATAGGCCATACTGGGACCTTCTTTGCTGATCACAAATAAAATGTAATTTCAGACTGTGAATTTCTTGTACTGTAACCGTGAATGGTTTAATATTTAGGTGCTGTAGTATCTTTATGGAACCCTTGTTATGTGCTCCTACGTACATATGTACATATACATGCTACATGTGTACACACCAAGTGTACATATTCCAACAACTTCATATCAAATGGGGACAGTTTACAAGAAATGTTCTGTTTGCAATGGTGAACCATTTCATTCTGGAAACCATTTTTTTCCTTTCCCTGCAGACATTATGCTGTTCGTATCAGTCCATCCTGCTGGAGGCTGTTGACTAATAAAATGAGTCACATTGAAATGCTTTAATATCTCTTCACCTTTACAGAAGCACTTACGCAAAACTTGTCCTTCTGTATCTCACAATCTTTTCTTTTCCCCCTTAAGGAGGAGAACCTCATGATACATATTCACAGTGACCCTGAGCTGAAAGAAAATGAACATGTGCTGTAGCTGGCAGTTTTACAACTGTTGGTCAAAGCAGTCCAAACTAAAATTGCAATAATATTCTCTAGAAAGAGGCTCAGTCCTCTTGCCTCTGAGACATCCAGTCAAGCTCCAAATTTCAACCATTACCAGCAGCAGAAACCCACAGACACAGATGGAAAAGTTGACCGAGAGGCCTCTGAATACACAGGGAAATAAAAGAGAAAAAAAACTTTGGAGAGAAGAGTGAGTTTTATTCAGCATGATCAGAATTTTTAAAATATTCACTCCAGCTGAAAATTTGAGTAAAGGAGGCTTCATTAATTTCTTGCCAGGGCCTTCACATAAAAGCAGTTGAACTCCACAGGACAGAGGAATCCTCAACATGCTGGGAGAAACCACTTGTATTTTCAGACCAGCAGAAAATGAGCCTGGTAATTATTTTGCACACCCTGATGGAGATCACAGCAAAACAGATGGCAATAATCAAGAGAGAAGATGAATTTTAACTCTGAGGGCAGGTGGGGAGAAAAAAGGGAAGCCTTGGCACAGCAGGGAGAAGCAGTTCTGTGTGAAGAGACAGTGGAAACACAAACTGCTTTGCAGGAAGCCACCAGCAGTACGTGCCCCTGTTGTTCCTGCAGGTGGATGTTTCTGGACATGCGGCTGGACATCGCCGCTGGTTACATCCAACAGAGGGAAGCGTGCACACTGCCTCTGACTCACACACCCACTGAGGCAGCTCTGCCAACAGCTCCTACCTTAAGAGCCTTTCTGATTCGCTGTGCTGCCTGGAGCATCCCTTCATCTGCTGCAAGAATCCCTGAAGTGAAACGCTTCCCAGGCTGGGAGCTGCTGCTCCTTGAGACGCGGCCATCCGGGCCCAACAGTCCCCAAAGAAAAACACTTTCACACCCAATGGACAGCTGAAGATAGAGACTTCAAAATAGATTACCTCAGCTCGCTGTCTTCAAAGCAAAATCTCTTTATGTATTCATCTCTTGTGAATTAAGACATTCACCAAAAAAACCCACAAGAGTTAAACCTAAATCTGTTATTATAATTTTTTCCCCTTGACTGTTACCACTTATTGAGAACTAATTGGTTTATGAACAACTTAAATTGCCTTTTATTATTCAGAGCAAAACATTTGATACTTTACATCTAATAAAGGCAGTTTGTATAGATAAAATCTTCAAAATTACCCATCTAGAATTTTATTTCTGTTATTTATTCTATTCAGTGAGTAAAGGAAACCTTAAAACCAACTTCATGGAGGAACTGTGTTTTAACCCTATTCTAATCAAATTTTCTGTACAGTCAAAGGCATGACTATGAAATTCTTGTTTAGAGCTAATGAAAACAATTTGCAAAGAATAATTTACAAAGCTACTTGTCTTCAAAATAGCGAAAAAAATAATTGAATTTTTATTTTAAATGCTATAAACTATGTATATAGCTTTTTACTAATGCACGATCAGTGGCTTATGATTCAACTGAAAATTGCTCGGGTTTATTTCCTCTTAGTATAGGTAATTTATCAATAGAACATGGTTACAAATTCCTACAAAAAAATGTAGCTGCTGTGTAGAGCTTCAGTTAAGCTTGCCCATACAATTACAGGAGGAAATACATTCTCAAGGTGTTTGTAGTCAATATTTCATATCACTCTAATAAGATTTTTCATTCCTCTATGGAGAGGTATTGTCCTAGATTTTAGACATTGATCGTAATAAATTTCAGTAATCTCTTCTCTTGGAATTACCCTCAATTTTGAAAAGCTTATGTCCCCTTTTTCACTCTCTAGACTTCTTGGAATATCTGGAAGAGGCTCAGGAGTTAAAATAGGTGAGTATGGCTGCTGGGAAGCACTGCAATACAAGAATGAACGAACTTGATATCGAATAGTATATATATTTTTATGGCTACTAGGCCAACATTTTTAGTAAAGAGCTCAGGTTTGAGAATAATCTGAGGTTTGCACTTTGCACATGTGTGGCATAGCAACAGGGACATGTAAAGAGAGCATCTTTGGAACAGGATCTAAACTTCCTGATTCTGATTCAGAGCTGCCTATTGAGCCTCTATGGAGTCAGTCCCACAGCAGCGTAAGACGAGGATTTTTCAATTAAGTTCTCATAAGACCAGTGTCCAGATACAGCTTGGTTGTTTGGGCTGCTGTGAAGATAGATTTGTATTTGTTTTCATTCCAAATGGAAAGCAGCTTCTTAAGCCAGGAAATGTCAGAAGGAGTCAATATTACTGATTTATGCAAATAGATTATTTGACTAATAACTCTGACTTTTCTAAAAACTGGAGGCCTTTCTTTTTGGAAAGTAATCTTAAAGACATCTGTTTCTGTCCTGATCATTATCCTGCTTATAGATAACCACAAAGGAAGGGTCCAGACAAGTTTCTTCAGGGTCTTTCCAGAGAGTACTGACACAAAGCCGTCCTGTCTAACTCACAGTGGACACCACCTAGCATTGATCTGCCTGAGCTACTCTTCCATCTTCCTCCTGTGAAACTGAATCACAGACACTAAACCCCAAACACAGCCACAGCAGTCAATGAGCGATGGGAGTTGATGAGAGACCACAACAAAAGAAAAAAGGATAAGTTTTCCTTTCCTTGTCAAAGGAAGCCCTGCTCTTGGGAGGGTTCTAGAAGACACGTGAAATATCAGAGCCCTCAATCTATTGTTCTTCTAATGATTCCTGATCATAATGCACACCTTGCAGGGAGAAGACCATTGTTTTGACAGGTCAGGTGCATTTATGAGATGTAGATGGGGCCCTAGATGGTTTGCTGGTTGATAATAAAAGGAGCCAAAGGAATGTATCAGCTGATACAGGCTGGCAGAGTTTCTAGTATGTCACTGGAGCTGTGCAAGAAACGCATTATGTGAACTTATGCTACTAAACATCTGAACACCTGTTTTTGTAAGCACGAGTCCATAACCAGTTAACCACAACAGGAATCTTCTTAGAAATTGCTTGTGTAGCACATGTTTTTCTGGCTGGAGTAAGGAGTTGCTATGTTCAATTCTGTGCTCTGTTTACAAACACAGACAGCAGAAAGCAGTTATTTTAAACACAATTCAGTTGAGATTTCTCTTCAGTCTTGCTCTCACATTGCCTTTGCTTGTTCACTCACTTTCAGATTCCTGTCCCACACAACCACAATGAAGCCAGTGCCCCAATCCCTTTCCTTGCTGCCAGTTTGAAAGGACCCACTGCAGAGTTCCTACTCAGACCTTAATCATTCCACTCTGTGCCTTGGGACAGGGATTTCTGTTGATCCAAGTGAAATTAAACAAAGATGTGTATTTGCTTTTCTCTTTCCTCTGTATAAAAAGTACGTTGCATACCTGTTAGTGCCAGTGAGAACTGAACTTGGATGTAGATTGAATGGCAGCTACCTACAGCCTTACAGGACACCCCAGGAGCCAGTTCAGTGTTCAAAGTAAGATGTAAGAATTTATTTCTATCGTATGTCTCCAAGTCTTTTGGAGTTTACACTTACTTACCTTCACTGATGTAAGTCGCTTTCTTTCTGTTTGCTTGGTGCAGTTCACAGTGGTAGAGTGAAATCCAAAGACAAGAAACAGAAGCTCTTAAGTCTTTAAATCATATGGCACAATATCTTCTGCTCTTGAGAACACCTGTATTATACTCAATTCCACATTATCATTTCCACTTTTGAGAAAGTAGGACAAACTTGAGAAATCTAGCTACATTTAGGCAAGCATGAGAGAGACCAGTCTTCTAAACAACAGGACACCTTCTATACTTTCTAAATTTCACCTGCAGCCAAGCACTTTACCCTCTCACAGTGTCTGAACATGCTCTTCCCTGGCTAAGGGAACAAGTTTTAGACTAGAAGTGATGCTGAAAACTAGCTTGGTTTCATTTTCAAGTTTTCTTTTTCCCCACTGGAAATTGTGGTGATGAATACCTCTCCCTTTAGATGGGTGGCAGCTTTGAAATCTCCTAAATATGACATTTTAGAGTACAATTTCTGATCAGGTACTAGTAGATACAGCAGTAAAATTTGTTCCTTTTAGCTCCCTCAGGAATTTGCTTAGTGGTTTTTTAAATGTTATTTTAGTATTAAGCATCTCTTGAAGGAGTTTTGTGGAGAGCCAAATCTACATTTCTGTTCAGCTCTCAGTAAGACATTACTGACTGTGGTAGGGACAGAAGTAGCCAGGAGGATTTTGGCTCTAGTACTCACAGTAGGGAAACACTGTAATCCTCCGCATCAAAAAGGAATATTCTAATTTGAGGAGGAAAGAGAAACTGCCTTCATCATTAAAATGGGCAATGCATCCTTCATCAGATGATACAGTCATAGTGATCCTGCTTCTCTGCCTTCCCCCCATCCCAACTGAATGTACACATGCAACACACATGTGCACACACACTTGGACTGACCTGACTCACTCCATGCCTGAGAGCACACCCTTTTTAGGACTGGCTAAATCATAGTTTCTTACCGAAGCCCATAAAAGATTTCTTTTACAGTCTGCTTTGGCATTTACCCAGTACTCTACAAAATGGTACTGATGAAAGGGGAGTAGATGCTGTAAATTTGTGACAGATTAATATATCAATTAACCTTTTTCCTACAGCTTTACAAATGTAATGAAGTAGCAACTTAAACAATGCAGTCTGTTGCCCAAGTTTGTTTTGAGAAACTTCAATATTAGACTTGGCTTTCTCAGTGGTAAGCGAGTTAAAATGAGAGCAGTATTGATTATGGCCTCAGCAGCACCATGATGTGCTCACAGCAGCCTGCAGAGAATAGAAATCTAAACAAAAGGAGAAGGTGGGCCAACAGCTGCAGATGGTGCTTAAACAGACACTCAGTTGCACACAGGCTCCCAGCAATCTTGGCTGTAATCGCTTACTTCTCAAAATGTTCTTAGGACCAGGAAAGAGAGGCTCCTTTAATTGTCTGGTATTATAAAGGTTTCAGAGAGAATCTGGCCATTTCTGTTTGGCAACACCTCAGATAAATTCACATCATTTCCCATTGCCCATAAACAATCATGCTGTCATATGCCAGAGAGATGCATTCTCATTCCCTCCTCAGCTCCGGAGCAAGGAACAAGGGCCCCTTCACAGGGCTTGCACATGTAAGGTCATGGTAGATCTTCAGCCTCTTTGCTGAATTGATGGCAGATTTTCCACTCAGGTCTCAGGGGTTCTGAGTCATTAACGGACCACTCACCTTTGTGCTAAAACCTGGATTCTGGCTTGGTTTAAACAGCAAAGCTGATGGTTTTTCTTCCCCATATGGACTAGTAGGTATGATTCATAACGTCTCATGGCACCCAGTATTTTGCAAAGTTAATCTGATCAGGTCTGTATTTGAAATCACTGTGGGTTTGAATCCTAGTAAATCTACTGCAGATGTGAGCCTTCTGCATCCAAGTCCAGCTGGCAGGTCATCATGTGCATCCCTATGCAGATGTGTTGGAAAAGCACCCAACTCATATGCTTAAGCTCTTAAAGGAGTCTTAGCACCGGCACTTGGCCTCCAGCTGCATTAACTTGACTTAAAGGCTGGCTTGGCTTAAAACTGCTGTAGGCAAGGATAAGGACTGTGTCCCCCAGAGCTGCCCATAAAATCCATTGTTTTCCTATGGACAGCCAGTTGTCTCAGTTCTAGTAGGGAATCGAGTTTTGACTCTATAGAGAAATTGGGGCAGCACTGTGGCATGACTGCCTGCAGGCAAGCAGGGCATCTGAAAATCAGAGTAACTCCAGAGATCTTAGGCTGATTATGTGAGCATGAAATGTCTTCCAATGGGTTTTGTATGGCTGGCTGGCTGTCACTACAACCCACAGTCTGCAGCCAAGTATCCTTCAGGCTTCGGAAGACACCCAAGGAGGTTGGGGTTGATACACCACTTCTAAAGACTGGTGTAAATATTTGTATTCCTGCTGTTCATACCTTATCAATATTTGTGCAGGAGGAATTTCCCTCCCTGAGATGTTCATTGTGAGCTCTTTAATCAGTAATTGAAAAATGCACATTTAAAAAGAAATTACATTTTTGGAAGAAAAAAATAAGCCTAAAAATAATAAAAATTAGTTAAAACTTTACTAAACTTGTCAATAAATTCTCTTTAGCTTTCTGACTCATTGCCCCCCTTCATATTATTCCCTTGGCTCTTGGTAGTTTGTGTTTCTTGATAATGACAGCTGCCTTATTAGAGATAAATCTTGAGGTTTTGACAGTGCAGAATGTAAATAGCACCTCAGAGTTGCAGCACCTTCCTTATCTTGCTAATAAGATACCAAGAGGGGAAACAGTGATGCAAGTTCTTGCTTAGTCCCGAGACAGGTCCCACCCACGCTAGGAAAGGGTCACCCAGAACCACAGCACAGGCTCATCTGTTGGTGCCAGAAGAAAAAGTAACTTCTCTCATTGACAGGTGTGTGAATGAGAGCTCAGGGACATCAGACTAGGTCTCATCACACCATTTTCTTCATATCCTTTTGCCCATGTGGAAAGTAGTACTTAGGGCTTGGATAATTACCATTAGTTAAGTGAACTACGATGAGCCTGGAGGAAAAGGGCAACGACCAAGAGTGAAATAATCCTGCTAATGCCTGACTCCTTTCCAAATGTATAGTTCCTTACAGCACACGAGAGACATTTTTTGAAGAGCTGTTTTTGTATCCCCATCATTCAAACATTGAGCACGTTGTGTACACTGATGTAAGTCAATCCTGTTGGGGGCCTTCCATTCAAACTGCTTCTTTGAAAAGACTGGGAAGCATCATTAAAATTCAAGTTGCCAGGCTTAGCTGTTTTCAGACATTGGTTGTAAAGCATATTTGTTAAGCACCATCTGCTGTACATTTAGAAAATAGCAACCAAAATTGCTATTTGCTTTCCATCTTTTAAAAAAAATTAAATTATTTAAATTTTGTCAACTGTCTAATAAATTATTTCACCTCTGGAATGTAACAACAGTATATATATTGTCCTAGAAATGCATTATCTATCTATGTAAAGTTATATATGGACCACAGACTGGGATAGACACTTGGGGGAGAAACTGCATTACAAAACACTATGTCCTATAACAGAACACTAGAAGAAGATGAGGAAATAACAGCGATGTTGAGTCTGATTTCCAGATGTACTAAATAAAACAGGATGAATACAACTGAAGACAAAGCATTGTCTTTCTAGGGCAAATTTAACATGTGCTAACCACATCACACAACCATAAAACAGAAATTATGCACCAGTTAAAAATCCTAAATAAGGATTATTAGTTTGTCAATATGGTTTAATTAGAAAAACAATTATTACCAATACTCTGAAACATTAAAATTCTATTGATGAACTGTAAATGATGAAGAAAAGTACTCCAATTATTAGCCTGAATTAAGCAAATAGCCTGAAATATGTAAATAAATCCAGAGACTGTTTAAATGAAAAACAGACACCACTTTTTTTCTCATTCTCCATGTAAGCTCTTTCTTTCATACTTTTCTTAAATAAGATTTTTCTCTTTGAGCATTTTTATGAAAATATGAGTGTCACAAGCTGTTCAGCTCAGAAAAGGTCACACAGGAGGGAGGGAAGGATTACTGCTGTGATGTGCAAGGCACAGGCTGCCCAAATGAACAAGACAGCAGAAGTGGAGGAGCCCACCAAGCGCTCTGCTAGAGGTGCCCATGGCACCTATACTTTGCCTCCACAAGCAGTGCAAGTGCTCTGCAAAAGGTCAGTCTGTAAAGCTCTTACACTGGATAGATAGAAAATGTTGATTGTTTATAAGCTTCATCTCACCAAGAGCCAAGTGAAGCCTGGCGAGAGAGAAATGGGGCTAAAATCCATAAATGCACATTGTTTTGAAGGAGAATTAATAATGCAGCATTCTTGGTGAAGAGGCTGCATCCAAAATGGGTGGGAAAAACAATATGTAATAACTGTGACCACTGAGTGGTCATTCTGGGGTAGAAGTTATGTGTGACCAGGTAAGTCATCACCAGGCACAAGCAGCATGCAGGGTCTGATCACGCAGCCCTTGAAGTACAGCCCTTGCCACGTCTGCATTGCCCTCACGCCTCAGTAATGGAAGAGAATCTGAAGGGACAAGCCTGCACACCCCAAAATGAACACTCAGTGTCTCCTGATATTGAAGCAGCCTGTCGCTGGGGGCTTCACGTGAATTTAGGTAGTACAGACCAAGCAAGGAGCCCCACAGGTACAGAGGATGCAGCACCAGTAGTCCTATGAATTTCAGGGGAAGTGCCAAATCTCTTACCTTCTGTGCTCTCCTCATCCCCTCATCTCCTCCCTCCAGGAGGAAGAAACCCACCAAAGGACGTCTTCTTGCTCGGGGTAGAGCAAGGCTTGCTCTCAGTCCTGGCCATTTAGGTTCATGACCTACTTACAATTTCAGAAGCAGAACAGGCTGCTCTTGGCAAAGAAAAACCATAAAAAATACTTGACAATTTTAAGGACTGATCTGGAGCCTAATGGACACTAACAGGAGCCTTGCCCAAACACAGACCAGTGGATTTCTAACAAATACATTGCTCCTCACGTTTCTGTGACTTCTGTAAAGTATCATCATTTCTGTTTCACCAGTGAGAAAACGAAGGCAAATAGCAGTGAAGTAACTTGGCCGAGCAGTACCACATAAATGGGTACCACCCGAACCAAGAGTCCCAAAATTCCATCTCCCTAATCACAGATAAAAGTAAAGGAAAAGAGTTTACATGGCTCCTTCCTCACATTCCAAGAAATAACAGTATTTAAACTTTTAGAACACAGTATTGACCATTGCGTGGGAGATGCTGCTTTTCAGAGTCAGACCTTGCAAATCATAACAAGTTTTGCTGACAGTTATGAAATAATAGGCATCAATATTTATCTGCATAAAGATAATAAATATCAGTTTATAGGGGAATAAATAATGTTTTTACAAACACACTCATCACAATACTTCTTTTACAAAATCGTATTAGCACAATATTTATACAAAAACTGTATGAACATTCAAAGACAAACCATGGCAAGGTTACTGCACAGTTTGCAGTTTTGTAAGAGACTACATAATAAATTTAAATTCAGCAAAGGTATAAACTGAGACATACTGATGAAGACAGAAATTTAGTAAAATTTTAAATAGGTATAATTTCACATTAATGCACCTCAGGTGAAATATATTAAAATTTAGCATGAGTAAGCAAAGCAATTCTAAACACTAAAATGTAAACATTCTGCTGTAATGCTCTTGACACTACAGAGCATTCTTCACAAATTGCATATAAAATATTTCATGTAACCCATCCACACATTAATGGCTTCAAATATCTAATATATATGATACACACTGCAATTGTCCCTTCAGCTTCTCTTCCCCTTAATAATTTGTTAATTGAAATGAACAAATAAAAACATGTCTTTTGACATAGATATTATTCTATGGGTTCCTCTAAAGTTATTCTTGATGCACACTGATATGAAGTCAGGGCTGTATATCCAACATGGTGCGGTTCAAACACCTGCATATTTACACCCCAAACTAGAAAACAAGGCTCAGATGCCGAAGATGGGATAAGTTATTTCCTCCAAACTCCACTCATTTATTTCACTTCCTTCAAGACACAGTGAAATTTTAACTGTGTAGAACTGCATCAATGCATATCCACATCTGAGTTTTGATTCATACTCTGTACAGCCCAATCAAGTTTTTTCTTTGGGTTTTGAAAGCCATTCAGTGATACTTGTTAAAGAAGCTGAATACTTGCACTAAATATTAAAAAAAAATTAATTTTCTTATTTCTCTTTTCTTCATCAGTTTCTGCAGTCACAATTTTCTTTTCCTTATCAATACAATGTATAAAAATTATTGTGAAAATAAGAAAAATTAATTCTTCCCCATCATTTAAAAACTGTGATCTCTTCTAGCAAATTATTTATACTGATTTGGGCTGCAGATGCTTTTATTTTAATATAGTGTTATCAAAGTTTTATAATGAACTACAGCTAGAAGCAATTGGGAGTCTAACAACTGAGGGCAGACACACCAGAATTGTGGATTATCTCCACAGCTAGAAAGTCAAGACGCGTTAGTATGAACTCAACCTAGTTTAAAACCAGTCTAGCTAGAAACAGTTAATCCACTGAAATTGTTCCCTACTTTTACCAATGCAAAAGAAAAAAAATCAAGTCCACTATGTCCCTTTGTTTTAACAATAACAACATATAAAATAGGAAATTGCAATGTGAGGGAAGAAATTATTTTGTTGACATAGGAAATCAATAGAAAAAAATTCTCCAGTCTTCTGAAGTCTCAAAACAAAAGGCTTCAAAAAGCCTTAACTTGTATGAATTTCTAGCAGGAGATAGCAGCATGATCATAAAATAGATCTATGCATGGAAATCATGAAGAAATACAAAATATCACAAGGTTTAATATTTGATCCTGCCAGATGCCGAACTCTCTGGCCCTGGCCCAGCAAACCATTTAAGCATGTGGTTAGAAGTCAGCATGCATGTTGCCCCACTGAAGCAAAGGAGGTTATTCAAAGTTTGAGCGCAGTTAAGTGCTTTGAATGATTGGGTCATTAAAGTACCAACCACTTACTGCCAGAGTATAAGGCTAAATTGCCTCTATGAGCAGGTTGTTGCAGAGCTGTCCATTAAGAGCCTTACAGACGCTCTTTGAAGTGTGCTTTGAAGCATTTCTTCACCACTGGATAAGGGAAAAAAAAACGTGGGTCTGTTCTGGGCAGGAATTTCCTACATTCCCATCAATTCACTTTCATGTGCAAAACCAAACTATATTGATGCCCAGGTATAAGTATCACTTCGGGAAATAGAAAGTACTATCAATGATAATGATAATTATATAATGCCACTGCTCTCCCACCACACACGTGCACTCCATTAGAGCCAGCTTCCTCCTGTGTGCAGGGCTGGCATTAACTCACCATGAAAAGGGTAAAGTCATGCAAATAGCAAATGCTACATGTCATATTTTACATCACTTGAAGTTTCTAAAATGGTGCTTGATACCAAGTAATGTTGCTGCCTGGTAAAACTGGTGTTATTAAAAAAGTGACTTGTCCTCTCTCAGAAGGAGAACTTTCAATTTTATCTCAAAGCCAGGAACAAGACTAGCTATAAAAGTGCATTTGTAGCCTTTGTTCTGACAGTTGTGGCGATGTGTGTTCACTAAAATGCTTGTCCTGGAGGAAACCAAGGCAGGTTTGCTGTGCTAGTGGAAGCATGAGAAATGAATTTCTCATCTCAGCCCTGGAAATAAAATCCCTTTCCTTAACTTTGGTGAACCCTTCAGAGGTGATTTAACAGTTGAGAGAAAAGTAGGAATAGACTCATAATCTTATTTGAATTATGGATTTCTACACCTGACAATATACCTATTCCAATCAGATCTCAACACATGATTACACTGCCACTGGATTGGGGTTTTGAGTGTTTGGTGGGGTGGTTTTCTTCCCATGGCCTTGTGAGGGATCATGAGCTACCTTGTGTTCACAGGAGGAGAACACTATTTTGTTGTTAGAAATTCTGGTGCTGAGGTGTCACAGTTATTTTGCATAGAAATATCAATCTGTGCAACAACTTTTAACACAGAGAAAAAGAATACTGCTATAGCAGCATGGTAAGGCCTTGTGTCTTGAAACATTTGCATTTCTAGTAGACTAGAAATGGTTCTGTAAGGGAGCAGAAACATCTCTCTTGCCACAGGGCTTTCTAAAAATGGTAAAATCTGGGATAGAAGAACGAGCATTTGATCAGTGTTATGTAACGTAAAGTTCCCATTTGTCAAATACTGAGACCTTGGCAATATTGAGTCTTTTAGTTGGGGCTGTTCCTGAAATAGTTGAACACCTCACCACTTCAGTGCTAAATGCTGTTGACTGACTCTCTTTCCAGTCTGTCCAGCTGAAAATGCATGGGTTGTTGTTCTCATATCTGTTAGCTCTGATACCACCTTGTCCACTTTTGATGAAGGCTAAAAAAAGCAAACCACTGTAACCCTGCACAGTTGTTCAAGATCAGTCCAGCTATTGCAACTGTCAGGTTCTGTCAGTGAGAAGCCAGGCAGTGTCAAACTATATTTGAATCCTGTGTTCAGAAAAAGCAGAAAATACAAGAACTTACTTCTTTTAGGTTATCCACTGGAAACTACTTACATGATACAAGGATGGGTTCGCATTTGGGTCAGACATTATTTTCTTTTTTGTTGCTGTTTTTTGTCCAAGCGCAACCAACCTTACTCTATAGAAGAAAAGTGTGCTTGGAAGATGTGGCACTCTTGGGCTACAAGTCAAATTGCTCTGTTTGGCTATGGCTTGTCTCCACGGTTTATAAAACACAATATACATGGCAAAAAGACACAACTGAAAGTACATGAGGAGGAAGTAAAGACATTTGACCTCCACATACACCAAGTAAAAGCTGATTTCCCAGTGATGATGATATGGGAGAGATGGGGCAACCTGCTGCAAAGCAGACCTGAGTAGATTGGTAAAATATCAGCTGACATTACCCTGGTATGGCATTTTAGAACATCTTCCATCTATAAACTTTAAAAAGATGCATAAATACAGAGCCTTGTTTCCTCAATGAAGTTCAGAATACTAAATTACTTTCCAGAGAACATACAGCAGGTTAATGGTGAAACTTGATCCAGGTCTCTACTTGACTCTGTCCATTGAATTACAGAGGTGTTTCTCAGACTTCCCCTTCAGATCATTCTTTGACTGGAAAGTCTGCTCCTTCAAATATATTTCACATTACAAATTGGCACAAATATGCACAGATTGACATAATCACTATCAAGATCAAAAATCAACCATCAGTTTTCCATGGTGAATACACCATGTGCCATATGAGTTATCAACGTTATGTTATTATTTTTTAAATTATTGCATATTAAACACATTCAGCATACTAACATTTGATTACCAGTGAATTTCATAAAAATTAAATCTCCAGTAATATAGAGGAGACTTCCAGCTCTAGCATTCTGGGGGCAATATTCCATTAGCAAAGCCAAACTCCATGAGGCCAGCAGTAATGATGTTATTGATGGTATTGGGCTAGACTTTCGAATGGTCTTGAAAGAGAGAGACAAAGAGAAGAGTGGAGTGCAACAGGCCCACCTGGGCCTGATCTGATCTCAATTAGCTCAGTTAGGCACATGGTAACCACAGATACAGATATAAAACCTCTGTTGAGTTGAAATTTGGGGGCAATTTCTAGAAAAGCAGAACACCTTTATCTTAGATGGTACATGTGAACTGAGAAGACAGATAATAGCACTTACTCTTACCTTGAAAAATGTGGAGTTTGGAGGAAAGAGCTCTACAGCACCATAAGGGTACAATCATTTGGCTTAGAGGTAAAACCAATTTCCTCTCTTCCTCAGTCTACCTCACTGAAGCGAAAAGCATGGGTCTACTCTTAATTAGGCAGATATGAAAAAGTTAAACCAAGAAATGAGTCCTCATTTTGAGATGACCTGGGTCAGGTTTCAAACAGAACCATTTTAAGATCTAAAACCAGAGTTCATCCTACAGAAAGACTGAGTCACCTCTTCACCTAGGATCAATTAAGCATTGCTTAAATGTGATCAGTGGACTGAGGGAGCTGGAGGGCTTTCCCTTCATCTTTCACTCACCTTTGTAAGTCAGGAGAAAAGAGAAAGACAGATGTATACGCTGTTCATGTATGCAATTCATGTTGCTTGTATTTTTATTTTAGAAACACTGAGCAGTAAGTAATTAAAATCTGTCCTAAACTAAAGGCAGGCAAATAGGCAAATATTCTTTTTAATGGTTTAGACCCCATATCTCAGCACTGAAAGCTCACAGGCTGAAATGCTCTTTGGTCTAACTGACGCTTTAAATTATTTCAATGACTGCCATTTTATATTTTAACTCTTTCAGCCAACTGCAATTTTTCTAAATTTCAGCTTTGCCATTCCATTAGCACATGAGCCACGTAAAACTTTTCTAGTTTCCTGCTCTGATGTGATCTGTCCATTTGCAATTCTGCTTCCCAGTGCACTTGTGTATGAGTCTTCAAAACCCTCTCTGCCAGTAAAACTGAATTATTTGATTGTTCCAAGAAAATGAACACAAAAGGGGCATAAAAAGATCAAGCTGAGTTTATTTAAGATTTGGATGAACATCCATGGAACACTCTTGGCATTATATGCCCAGCTCTTTTTAACAGCGGTGGTACAGCATTTTGGATACTGTGGTGCCTAAGTTAAACAGGTTCACTCAGCATTTTCCTCCAGGGTGGGATTAGAGACAGGTTGTATAACCAAAGTGTGTTTACCCGCTCACTTACTGTAAACTCAGGCCCTGCTTAAATTCCTGGAGAGAAAAGGATTAAAGGAGAAAGTTTTTCAAACCATTATAGTGTGCAATTTCAATGCAAGGCATGATGGAAGTAGCTGTGTGGGAGGATATTACTTCACTATAAACCTAAATCAGATGTACAAAGATTTCTATCATCTCCAGAGACCGTTCCATCAGGCTCTACAAGAGGTTTTAAAGTGAAGAAAAATAGCCCCCTGTCCCTCCAGGCTTGAGAAAGTTGTATGGCTTTTTTAACAGTTTCTAATGAAATCGCATATTATTGCTTCTCCCCTGGGAGACTTCAAAAGTCACGCAAACTTCACAGAGCCCACATGTTCTTAAACGTCAACCAAAAGACCACTATGGAAATAAATTGCAGTTCTCCAATTAGCATTTGACATTCTCTACTGTTTTTCAGTGGGGTGCATTTGTCTTTCTTCTAAACCATGCTGAAAAATTAAATGAGTTACTAAGCCTGGCATTATTTTATGTTTTAAGGCACACTGAAATCAAACGTTTCAGAGTGGGATTTGCTTTCTGCATAATATTTGGGGGAGACATGAAACAAACCTAGGCGTTTCAAACATGTTTAAGGGGCTAATATGTACATGAATATTTTCTTCAAGCTCCTCATTGTGTATTCATGGCTACTGCCAAACACAAGAACAGACATGGGGCATTAGGATATGAAATGGGAAGTGGTCACATTTTCAAAGTGAGCTGTTGGGTGCCAAACACTTCTGCAAATCTGGCCCCTGACTCCTTGGTGCCGTCCCAGAAAGAAATATCTCTATCCTGGCCATTGTCCAACCAGCTTTAGAAATCATTTTGCACAGTTATTTCAGTAAAGCATAAAAACCAATCCCCAGCTTTCTCTGCCTGATTAAGCACTGTCACCAATCACTATGCAGCTCTAAGGTACGCATGAAATATTCCTAGATAAATCCTCCATCTCCAGAGAAATGTGTTTCCTGTACAACTGTAAATCCAGGTTCTGTGTTGAAACTAATCCAGCCTGGCATTGCTATGGCCCTAGAAAAGTCTCCTTGGAAACGACAAACTTATGCAACGGCAAAGTCATCCAATCTTTTCATGCCACAATATTATATTAAAAACACCTGGTTTATTTATACAATGACTTACAGATCAGGGTCCTAGAAATAATAATACATAAAATTTATAGCAAAAAATATACATATTATAATTCATCCTTCTATGGTATATAGAAATTATGTATATTTGTGTGTGGACATATATATAAATATATGGGTTGTACTTACGTTTAGGGCGCTTGTGTATGGACACTTGTGTCTACATACACACAGCATACATTTGTATATTTTTCTAGGTGCCACATGTGTGTACTTAAAGACACACAAGCACACACAGAGAAGCATCTTTACACTCTGTGAGTAGACATGTACTTTGCAGAATCTGCACACAAACAGCTGGAGTCCTTCACTGTCTGTGAGCATCAAGGGGTAAGTGACCACCCGCATTAGTGTCCACGGAAAGAGAACGAATGTCACCGCTGTGGGCACAGGACTGGTTTGATGCATCTTCCTCTGTGAAGAACTAAATTTGCTGGGCAGTGACACCCTGCAACGCAGGGCTTGTTGCATGGTCCAATTTCATTCCAGTTGTCACATGTTTTGACACATCCCGGACCACAGGTATCATAAACTGCGCCGTGTTTACACTGGGTCGCTGAAAGGAGTTAAAAGGAACAAAATATGCATATTACAGAGAGCCCCACAAGGAAATTTACTTATCTGTTTGCTTAGTTTCTACTCCAAATATCAAAAAGTACATTTTGGCATTAGGATTATCTAGAGGAAAAAATTACTTGTAAAGCGATTCCACTATATTACATCATAAATATAAAAGCAGCAAAATTCCATATCAAAAGTTATCAAGTCCACAGCAGTATTAATTTTTTGAAAATGTTAACACAGTTAAAGGTATATAAAGCTTTGGCGAGATTTCTATCTATATGCAGATCTATGCTTTATATTAAAGGATTAACACTGTTCATTTATTTATTACAATGCCTTTTATCAAAGATTTCTGAAACATTTGCAAAGACAGACAGTTATTATCAGTTCCACTCCTACAGAAAGAAGAAGAGAATGGAGAGTCAGTCACCAGATTAGAATTTCTGATCCTAAGATTATACTTTCTGCATTTCATGCTGCAGCAAACCAAATCAATGCTGTTAATCCAGCAGCATCATTTCTAAAACAAACAAACAAACATTTAAAATCGATTGTATCCATGCTTTGTCCTGTTTTACCAAGGGATCACTGACAGCGAGGATTCTTGTAGTTAATGATTCCAGTATCCATTCATTAATTTCTGTAGCTGACAGTTCAATGCATTATCAACATAAAGGAGTACTGAAGGCTCAGCTAAAAGCCCTATAACCCCTCCAGATCAATATTTAAACTCTCAACATTTTAAATCCTGCCTTTTTAGTATGGAGAATAATACACGGTTCAATGGCAAATAAAAGTCTGTTATTCTTTTTAATGGCTGTGCTGATGGCAAAAACAAGGACTGATAAAATAGTTCATAGATGGTAAGGGACTCTCAAGCATCCAGAATCGTCTCATGCTATTTTCAGAGAGCTGATTGTATTAAGATGGTTTCTTCAACTTTGAGAGAGATTGAAGGTCAAGATTTTTTAAGTAACAGTTTTGTTATGGACAGAAAACACTGTTTTGTTGTGAGGATTGACCTACAGTGTCATTACAGTACTGCTATTATTCATAAAGAGGAAGCAGACAAATATAAATTGATTAAATATATATGAGTTTATCAAAGAGGACAGAAGTCGTATTACTAAGGCACCATAAATTTAATGTTCCTTTTCACCACTAAGGAATCTTCAAAACAGCATCAGCTTATTACAGGTTTTACTTCTTGTGCATTTTATGGAATTTATGCATATCTGAAAAGCAGTCCTGAAGAAGGAATTATAACAAGAATGCTTACACAATTCTCAGGACACAGATATTAATAAACACAAAAACGTAAAAAATGGATAGTACAGAGGAAAATTACCCTGTAGTTACAGAGAATCAAATGCTGAATATTAGATGGATATTAGATATCAGGGGAGAAAAAAACGCAACTTTTTATCTTTAAGCATAAGAAAGCTCAAAGAGTAACCTACCTAGAAACTCTGTGAGACATCTTTAATTGAACATTGTTTTAGAACAGGTTGGAAACAAACACCTATCTGTCAGCTATGGTCAAGATAGGCTTATTCAGTTTCTGGGCATAGATCTTTTGAGAATATTTTTCCAACTTTACATTTCTGTCTTGTTCTGCATGGTAACTTCCTTGCATACTAAAGAAGGAACAAACAAAAGGAAATACTAAAAGAATATTTAAATGAAACGGGAAATTTAGAAGGTGGGAAAAACATGGAAGCAATATCAAGCATAGAATAAAATGTGAGATTTCCAGGAAACTCTACGCTTACATAGTGTGTTAAGAATAGAGATTGAATCTCTGTAAGAGGGGAAAGAAAAATGTGCAGATCTCCCAGGAGCTTTGCAAACAATGTAATAACTGTCTAGAAAAGTAGAGCAAGACATTCAAGGATGGTTAGTGATTGTCCACACACAACGTGAATTATCTTACAGGAGCCGTTTATTAGAAGCTTTTGTCCTCCCTCTCTGAAAATGAGCTTCCTTCGTAGGATGTCTAACTGACCAACCAAAAACAAACATTAGACTTCAGCACATGTGGTTTCCATATAAAAAGGAATACAAGCTTCAGTTTTAAGGCTGCACAGGTTTCATCCCACAAAGCTTTACTGCAATAATAGCTGGCCTGTTCTTTCCACCTGAGCTCTGTTTGGTTCCTCAGCCAGTAGGTTTGAGGAAAGTTGGCTAAGGCCTCCTTTCCACTTCCCCATCTCTGCCCCAGAGCAAATGAGAATATATTACAGCCTGCCCTGGGCAGCCATGGCATCTGTAAATACTCCCCATCTCTGCTTTACCACACATGGACGTGGGATGTCGAAACACCTCCCTATCCTTCAGACGATGCCATGCAGAAGATATGATGACTATTTTCTGCTGTAGGCAGCCTATAATGGCATTATTAACATGCTGTCAAGGGAAAAATCAGAAAAGTACAATGACTGCTGTTTAAGTTCCCTGGATGGCTTTTATTGTTGAGTGATTCAGTTGTTAACATGTGGTGTGATTGATCCAGAACATTCCACTTCATCAACAGTTTAAAATATAAAAATAAAGACATTCTGCAGAAGGCTTACCAGGAACTGCTGAAGTGATTCACTACCATGTAAACATAGAAAACAGAAGCAGTGTCTTTGCACCCGTCTTTTAAGACAAATTCCTCTCTTAAAGAACTGAGTTCTGTTACTAATAACTTCCTTAGTACACTAGCAAAAAAAAAAAAAGCAAAAACCCAACCCCAACGTACAAAAGTTACTAATAATACTGTATTTTGAACATTACCAGTCCCAACAGGATTTTTCCACTCTTCTTCTAGAACATGTGTTTGGCATGACAGATGTGAGCTTCCTCAGACCACTTTCTGAGCTGGCGGGATAATAGCCAGCTCCAGTCCAGAAGCCATATAGTCACATAAATACAGCACTGTGCCTGAGCTAATAAACCCTGCCTAATAAGGCTACAGTTTGCAGACTAGACCTGGTTTAGTTCAGCCACTTTGGCAGTTTCACAGAGCAGGCTTGTATCTGTCTGTGCCTGTCTTTGTAGACATGGCCATAATTATTTAGGAGGAACTCTTATTCCCCAACACAAAAGCCAAAATGTAACATAACTGCTGAATGATTCCCTTGATGGATGATATCTGGTAAATCTGATTTCACAGAAAATTCTGAACTAGTATTTGAGCATCATTCAATCTTCTGAGTTCTTCTGCTAGTGTTACACAGTTGGGAGGTCTTCTGTAGGACTTTAAATGGAATGTCACTCATAGTGCTTGCAATTCACAACATCTCCTTCTAAGAGAGTTAAAGGCCATGGATCTGGGCACTGACCTTCCCATGATACACTCATGTTAGTATTTTCAACTTTCAGTTTTCAGTAGGTTTCCACCAAAAAGCCAGAATAGCCCTCCTGATACATTTACATACAGAATGAAGCAGTTAAAGGAAAGCAACATATAGCAGTGGAAAAGAGTGACACTGGCTAGAAAATTCTACAGCAGAAAAGGGACCCAAAGGAGAAGAGTCCAAATCAGATATACATGCATCTTCCCCAACTCCAGATGATGACAGAGGAAAAGAGAGAATGTTTCAGATTTTATGAAACTGTTGCAGCATGTCAGCACATCAGTGCATTTTGCACTACATTATAGCCCTTGTCTGATTGTTTTCTTGCATGTGTAGTCATGCTCATGGCAGGGAGTTACTGCCTTCTACCATCCTTGAGTCTTCTTCCTCTCGGTGTCCTCAGAAATGCTGTGTTAAATTACTATGTCTCAAGGCCTTTCACCACTTCAGTTTACTTAATTGTACTTTATAAACTTCTTGTTTAATCTTTCCTGGGTAAAAAAAAAAAATCTTTTTTTTCTTTCTCCTTTCCTTGTCAAACCTCTTCCTTCCATTTCTATACTTTATTTTCCCTCTTCCATGTATCACTTTTTTATTTCTTCTTTCCCTCATGCTGGCTCTCCTGGTTTTTTAACTTCTCCTTCAAAAATCATATTTTTCCTATGCCCATCCTAACAGGTCTCACTCCCCATTACTTTCCATGGCAACCCATCTCCTTTTTCTAACCCTCTCAGTTCCCATGTGGATCTCACCAAACTTTTCCTACCTCAACCAATTTCCTTACTCATTATCTTCCCCTTTTCACTCCTCCAGTTAAATGACAGCTGACATTCCCTTTAATGAGCCAACCCCATAGGACAGTAAACCCTGAGTAGCAGTATTCTGCAGAATGATGTCGAGGAGGATAAGCTGTTGCACTGGGGGAGAGAGAAGAGCATGTAGGGAACAGGACATGCAATTCAGCCTTCTGAGCATCCTGTTTGGCTGGCCCTCCAGACAACACAAGTTTCCTGAAAATTATAAAAATGAGCTAAGCTTACAGCAGTTAGGGTAGAGCAACTGGCAACCACACAAGATCTGGTTTTAAAACACACAAAAGTATAATTAAAACCTGACTTTACTAATAAGTATACTCCATTTTCATCAGAACACAACCCCTGCAAGTATCCCACCAGCTATGAAATGTCAAGCAGGAAATGAAAGTCATAGAAAGCTGAAGTTTTATTACAGATATGTTGTTTCCCACCTATGAACTTTTATCTGCAATTGGGACACAATAATTGCAACTATTTGTTTTGGAGAGAAAAAAAAGAAGTTAAAGATTAAAATCTTGATGCTGGCCACTGGACCATATGGAAAGCAGTGGATGCACTTTAATTTAATGCTTACTGTATGATTTACTGTAGAAAATGGTGCTACTTATCTGACACTGGATACTTAAATAACTGTTTTGAGGGTATTTAGCCTTACAGAGCTTATCTATACTTTCTGCTTAACAAGATTTCCCCTTTCCCTCTAGAAGAGATTAAAAAACTCATGTTGATTTAAAAACTTCTTTCATTAGCTTTAACGGAGGCTGTGTGTTTAAATTCTTTCATAATGTTCTCTCAAGGACTGTTTTTGCCTCAGAAAATTTTCTTGTCTTTGGTAAGATGCCAGAAAAAAAATTGTGAAATGAAGCCTCAATTAGTTAAGTCGTGATATGTCAACACTTGTATAAACTCCTTAAGGCAAGGGCTGCTAGCAAAGAGTTTTTATTCTTTTTACAGCATCTGCCACAGTGAGGTCTCAGTCTGAAGTGCTTTGGAAAAAAAATCAGGATGCTTGCTTCAGGTTCTGCATGGATCTGCTACCAGATCAATAGATTAAAATGATATACATTACTAGTGCTGTCTAAGACCACATCCTTGAAAAGGGTTTTCACTCAGCGATACCCTGTCTGGACTGTCCTGTTGCTTTGCAAGAAAAAAAATGAACTTTTGTAAGAAAAAAAAATGAACCTTTTGGGAACAATCAATCAAACATAGTTTGCTCTGTCACTCACCCATCCCTGCTAAAATGCCTTCAACAGAAAAGGAAATTGAAGTTGAGAGAGTAGACCCTGAGCCACACACAGTCACCAAAATAGACCATGGAGTAATAGCTCTTTGACCAGCACTGAGTATCCTCCTCTCATTTTTTGGGTGGTTTTTTTCCAACTACTTTTAATTGCTTTACATAAATCTGAATACCTTCCCAGGCAAACCAATGTCATTACATTAAATTAATGAGACCATCATCAGGGGAAATACTCATCTGCAATATTGCATTTTAGTTCAAGTGCCCCTAACCACAGGCCACTGCTTCTCATGGAAACAATCAGTCACAATCACTTGCAATTAATGCAGTCCTAAGCACACAGTGAGTATGGACTAAATGCAGTAATAATTCCAGGCTTTTAATACTCCAACTAAATACATTTGCTCCTTTTTCCTTGTTGAACCTACTGCAATTGTATGTGCATGCTGTCTCCAGAAACATAACTATGTTATGACAGGAGGTCAAAGGAATTTAAACATTTTCTGTAATCAAGAGTTTACATATCCTGAAAGAAAAACTTCCAAGAACTTCCAAGCTGGTACAATTCCTGTATGATTTTTGATCCTACTTCACCAGTAGAAGGGTAGTAGGATAGTAGCCTATTAGTCTATGCAATGGCTTACCAAGCAGCAGTCCCAAAATTCTTACCTGCACAGTTCTGCTCCGGCACCCACTGGACTTTCATCCCTTCCCTCTGGCAGGCTCGGGCGTATGCCAGGAATGACTCACAGTAGCAGTTTTTATGGATCGGACACTCACACATGTCTGTCACACAGGACCTGCAGAACAAAGCCCCAGAACAAATAAGAAAGGAATGCTGTGGCAGATATCTGCCTGAGGTTTGGAGTTTTTTACTGTCCAGTCACATGGCATTCAATGCCACAGGAACTTGTGCTAAATGGCAAGAAAGTTAAAGGCATCCCTGCGGTTACATCCCAAGGGCTCATCTCTTTTTTGGTGTGCTACTCTGATGCAGAGAAGTCTCCAGAGCACCAGGGGACCATACAGAAACAGGGAGTTGAGAAAACCCAAGAAATATCAGGTAGGAAGAACTGCGACCACAATGGGAGGAGGCAAACTCCCTTTTTGCAATGATTTTGTGTCAATATAGGATAAAAACTTTTTTATTCTTAGAAAGTAATAATTTAATAATTGTATCAATAATAATAGCAGTAGTGTTAAGTGTATGAATTGTGTAGGCAATGAGCACATGTCCCTCCATGCAAGGGATGATGCCTTCTCTCCAGGTTACCTCCAGGCTCGTCCTGCTTTGAAGGCACGAAAATAGTCATACGCTTGTTTTCTCAGCAGCATCACTACTAAGTGCCAGACTTTTAGATACTCCAAGGAACAGGGGTGATGCAGCACAACTGAGCAGTTTCATGCTAGGAAATCCCTCAAGCAAAGTTCATACCACAGTCTCTTCTTCCATTGCATTCTGATGTGGAATCTCCACAAGGACAGGGAGCGAAGCTGCTAACATGGCCCTACATGAAACTGCTACTGTGGATGTCACCACTATATTTCAAGTTAGCTCATTCAGAACATGTGCCCATTTGGCACAGATCTAAAATATAACTGGCAAGAGCCAAGAGATTTGCAGTCGGTGGTTTCTGCATATGCAAAATGCTTAGATGTTTCTGCATGTGTAGCAATGTGAATTCAGAAATGCTGAGTATCTACTGCTTTCAGCAGAATCATTAAAAGGCAGGGACAAGGTATAGGGAAGGCATACTCTGAAAATCATGCCCTCAGTTCCTCTTCTTTCCACTGAAGGTGCTCTGTGCATGAACCTTGGGTGTCAATGGTCAAGGGCCCCCTGCTCCCTGCATGTTCAGGGGCTTTCTCGTTTCCGAGAGGACAAAGGCACAAATCCTCTTGCAAAGATGAAAGGTTTAAATGAAAAATGAGCTCTTCACATTAATTGCTCTTCCTGTGGACCATAATATGAATTGTCTATAGGAAAAGGATGGATTTAGGCTTAGTTTCCCAAAAACTTTCTCTACAGCAGAAGGGGTAATAGCTTGGAAAAGATGCAAGCACCTCAGTCAAAGTAATCAGGAGCCCTAATGCCCATAAAATGCTCTAGAGTAATTGAGAACCCTTTATTCAAAACTAAGAGAAACAATTAGTGATCCCTTGAACACAGACAAGCCTGTTTCTGTAAGTCCAACAGTGCCCCTTAAAGAGGAGTATTTCCCCTTGCCAAAGTCACCGGCTATTTAAGTGACCATTCATAAGGTTAAACCTGACAGTTCTGCTTGACATTTTCATGAGTTTTACTCTCAGTGGATCCTCAACATGAAATCACCTAAAAAATCACCGTGACAATTAGCATAAGTGCTAACATAAAAAGGTTACTTGTTCCTGATTCACTTGTCCTGATATATACACACTGTGAATAAATAGAATTGTTTTGGATCAAATATATAACATGCTCATATTTACAGACCAGTTGTTTTCACTTGCAATAACTTTACTTTCTAGGGACAATGTAATTTTATTTCACTTTAGTCCTGCGGTAGGTCCCTTTACATCTTTTCCAGTAACAGATGTTGCTGTATGCATATCACAGCTGATAAGCAAGGAATAGATTAGCACAACGTCCTTGGCATGGTTTGATGTTGTCAGCTGACAAAAGACCTTGTATAAGCACAAAGGGTCACCTTTTTATGTGACACACTGAACAACTTCCCACTGTTTCCTTTGGCCACAACATCTCTTTGTGATCTCTTTCTACTATCCCTGCAGCAGACACTGTTCCATATACCCCATGCAATTTAAGAGGTGCATGTCTCGTTTTACATTGAAATAGATGCTTGCTTGCTACTGAAAGAAATCATTATCACAAAGAAAGTCTATATATGATCTCCATAAATAGTTGGATTATCAACATACCATTTTATCATAGTTTTGCTTCTGTGTTAGCCCCCTTTATGAAACACATTTCACTGCTCTCCACTCAGATTTAGTTATTATTGATGTCCATGGTGTTTAGGGATGCTTGCCAGTATCAGCTTGGCTATATGTTCACCAACTTCCTTGACTTAGAAATTATAAGACCCTAAATCTCAGGTACTTCCTCTGCTTTTTAGAGCTTTTTTTTTTTTTGCCATTACTTGGAGAGGGATGCCACCTCTTGCACTGAGTCCTTGATCCTAGAGCTACCTCAGGTGCTTGCATCAGGAAAAGATGAAAGATCAGGGAAACTCCAAGCTCACCATCAATCACCCAAGCTTTTTAATAGTTAACACGTTCATGGCAAGGCTAGCACAGACCCCGGCAAAGCCTAGGCATAGTCTGAGGGATCAAGGAAGGGAGAGCACTGTTCCCAGTCTGCAGGAGGGCAGCCATGCTTCTTGAGAGTGCAGAGCTTAGCTCCTATATACATGTGAGCAATACTACCCATTAACCCTTGGCATTGAAAAGGCCATGGACATCCAGACAGGCTCCAGAGTGAAACATCTGAGCTTTGGCTGGGATCAGCACTATTTGCTACAGTGTTCAGCAAGGGTGTCCACTGAGGAAGGTAGCACGCCCTGTGCAACACAAGCAATCCACTGATTCATTACATACCAAATTGCCTCTGTAATTTTTATTTTCATTAAGTGTTTAATCCTGGTGACAGCTGCTGGGCTCAAGCCTTAGGCTTAGCTGAGGAGGCATCATCAGATTGCAGCAGTTTTATTAATGAATTACAATTTCTAATTATTTTTACGGCTAATAAATTAATTAATTAATGTTAAATCAAAAATGAGAGTAAGAAACCTATGTCCACAGCTGCCAAGCCTAGTGAATAAAAATAAAACCTCCTTTTATTTCCTAATGAAAGGGCAGTTGTGAGCAAGGACATGGAAGTAAAATATGTCCATTCTCAGGGGGCTGGCTCTGAGGGTGACCTGCTGATGGCCCATGGCCAAGCTTCGACATTGGGTCTGTATTTTTATCAAAAGGTGTTTACTTCTTGCACTTAATTACATTTCTCACATTTACTATTGCTACAGTTGTGTTAAGGAGCTATTATGGGATGATTTACCAAGTAAATTGAAAAACTGGTTCCTGTGTGCTATCCTAATCCTTTCCCCTTGCAAAAAAACTTTGGTATGCCCATAGTTTTTATTTTTTTATCCTCTCCAGAGATACATTTCAAAAAGCATTCTCTGCTCCCCCAGATTCTGCCTTCTCATCATTCTTCCTTTGAATCTGATAAAGAGATTTGGTGACACTAACTGCATGTATGCACGGTTTATCTGTACTGTAATCTGACTGGACTGCTCAAACAACAAAAAAATATATTTTAGTAAAATTTTGGAATTATGCCAATAATTAAGTTCTACTGACAATTTACTGAACTGCACAGTAATGGAGACTTTGGGTCTTCTGGGGTATTGTGGCTCTTTACCAAGAAAACAGCATTTGCGTAAATGAAGTAAAAATATATTAGAAACTTAAACATCAAAACATTGCAGTCAGACAGAAATAATCCTACAAGAAGACTGCAGTGCAAGTTACTTATAAAATGAAGCTATTTTACTAGTTATGGAAATACAAGATACTTCAGGCAGCCTTAGTGCTGCCCTCAGTGAAATCATACAGAGATGCAATGATGTTGTGGTCCAAAAGAAAATTACATTTATTTTAAAGACACATTTACATTTAGAAAAAGAAAACCACTTGGATGTGACTGTGCACTTTATCTGGCATCCCTGCTCCAAATAAGCACCAGAGCACAGCCAACCCCTGAGTCCTCAGCTGGTACCAAGTGCCTCACTGTGAACTCTTTTGATGCTGTCTGTGCTGCCTGCAGGGTATGTGTCAGAGATGGCGTTAATTGGGTGTGTATAATCACAAACTGTTGCAAGGGGAAATCCATGAAAGTGAAGGCATCCGGCAGCTGTGGGACACACCCTCGAAGGAGACAAACACACACTCTGCTGCCACATCTTCAAAGCAAACTGGATGAGTACACTCCTTCAGCAACAGCCCTTTTTCATATTAAACCATGGAAAGTCTCCAAGTCCCACAAAGGGCAAAGAACAGAGTCCTGTGCTACATGCAGTATTTAAAAAAAGAAAAGATCACAGCAACGAAGCCTACAGCCTTACTCTGTGCCACACAGGATTGAAATTGCAGATGTTCACTCGCTGAACATCAGCAGTTCATTTTCCTCTGCAATACACTTGAATCCAAACCCAGACTCAACCATTTCAGGAGGGCCTTATTTTTTCCCCCACGTTTCACAACAGGAGTATGATGCAATGCATTTTTCAAACATTTTGGTATCTTCAAGTTGCTCCACACAGATGGAAAACAATAACATTTTCCTCTTTCCATCAGAAGATCTCAAGAAATTTTACAAAAGCAATCAGAGATAGTGCATCACTACATACCTTTTATGTATATGAAGAAGCATCAGGTGGTGATGGGTTTTGTCCTCTACAGTTGGAATAAGCTGTAAACTTGCAAACTTCAAAGCCTGAAGAGTCATCTACCTAGAGAGGAAGATTAATTTCCAGCCCCACCATCCTGTGAGACATGACTTCTTGGGATAACTTTTTCTTGGGTGTGCCAAATCAGAGTTTGGCCTAATTTTTGAGGAAAAATTAAAGCCTCTGTCAGTAGTTAAGTTGCTATGAGAAAATTTGTTTGGGCTGTTTTTTCTACAAAGTTCAATGAGTTGCCATTATTTATGGCCCCAGATAGAAAAGGCATTTCACAAGGTAAGAAGATAAGAAGATAAGCCATTTTCCAATATATAACGGAAAGTCTCATGCTGTTGCTATCCCAAACTCTCTCATCTGCATGTGCATGTTAAACTTTACTGAAGTAGTGAAACATAGTATGTAGAGCTGGAGACTTTTTATGGCTTTGAGGGTTGAGATCAAAGGCCTGAGATCATTCTTTCTTTCTCCAGAGTTTAGTAATATTAATGCAAAACCAGCAAATAACTCAAAGAGACTAATTTTGGAGGCTGCTGAAAACACAGAAATTCTTACATCTATTGAGTTTTCATTCAAAGCACTTGCCTGGGGAACAGATTGTTTCATGCAGCAAAGTCAGTCATTTTCAAGGATCATTTCTTCCAAGACCAGGTAACTGTGTCTGTACTCCCTTTGTGCTTTTCCCACACATCTTAACATTGGTAACATTGTCTTAAATTGGGGATCTGATAAAGGCATCCATAACAAAGTTAAATCATCAGTGACCCGACCCTTTTTTCTGGTAACTGTGAAAACAAGGGTCCACAAAACTGGCAAGCAGTTTGTGTGTTCTGTGTACTGGAGACTGCCCCATGCTGAAGAACTCCCACACTGCTGAAGAGGCTCCAAAAAATCCCTACAAGTGTGGGAGCAGAAAGGGAACTCACAGCTCATCTTCAGTGAGCTGTGCAAAGCAAATGTACTGCAGGCACATCCGCTCCATGGGGAAATCTCATTCCTATAAAGAAAGCATTGGCCATAATGCTTGAGAATATGACTGTTGTTTTTTGCAGAATGCAGAGGAGGAGTTTGCAGTAGTAAGCATTTGAACCGCGCCTTCAAATTTCATCCTGATTCCTAATTTTTGTGCAACTTTGATTGAACCATGGAACCATAGCCACACTGAGCTAAGCAGAGAGAAATATAAAATACACAATTACATCAAATAGCAAGAGCTGCATGTGATCTAAGATTTTTGAGGCATAGCAGTCATGTTACACACACATTGAAGAGTCCTAATTTAACTGTGATTGTCATTGTTCCTGGTCCAGATATAGACTTGGCACTCAGATAATTAAACAGTATCACACAAGATACCCACATCCATCTCTGCCTTGCCAAGGAACCCTTCCAAAGCAGTTATTTAGAGTCAACATGAGAAAAGGATGCTTTCAATGCAAGTGGTAATTACTGCTGGTTATTTCCAACACAGCAAAGACAGACAGCAATTCAATTTTGATTTCTTTGCATATACATCTTCTTAAAAAAAAAAATCAGAACCCGTATTTCCCTCACAAAGGATAAGCAAAAATGGTGTTTTCCAAACACTGAATAAATGAATGTCCATGTAGACCTCTGAAAAAAACCATGTTGTGCTGCACAGTATCACCACAAGCCTACACTATGTGCTGCTAAAAATATTATCCAAAAGCCTTTGGATAAAGCCAAAAAGAGTGTTCTGCATGTATTTTTAAACTTTATATAAAGAACATGCTGTGCCAGAATTGTGTTTCATTGCCTTAACCAACATTATCCACAAGAAAATGGCAAAATTAACAATGAAACATTCTGGAACATTTTTTAAAACCTCATGAAATAGGAGTTGTCAAGACAGCACTACCCTGACACCTATTTATAATCTCTCTCAATATGTAGTACCACTGGTAAATGCACTTAAAAGGAAGGAAGGAAGAAGAACCGAATAAAGAATGAAATGGCACAGCAACCGTACCTACTTCTTTCTTCATAATTGTCCTACTAATGTGTCAAGTAAGCTTTTGCATCTTGTGCTTGGATCCTTACAGGCATCTGTGGCTTTAATTGTACTTTCTGGTCCTGAGAATGGAAAGGTTGGCTAAAATCCCTCCGTGGGGAAATAGCTGAACAATGACTAAGGAAGACAATGTAGTCCCATGCTGGACTCCAAGAAGCATCTGGTATGACTCAGAATATTTCCTAGAGCTGAAGTTTACAGTACAGCTGAGCAGCTGACTTGCCACCTTTAGAAAGGATTTTTGCTAAAAAAACTCCCAACAGAATATGGAAATGCCACCCACAGCTGTGGAAGAGCTGACCCCTTGCACTCCCACACACTTTCAGAAAATGGAAGAGAGTTTTCACCTCCTCTTCCTCTGTTTCAGTTGTGCTGCACCATGTAGAGTTTCACCTTTATTGTGCAGCCATGGCATTTGAAACAAATAGTCCTGGCATTTGAAATAAATATCTGTATGCAGGAGAACTCAAGTAGTTTGAGTTCATATGTAGCATATACCTTGAAGTGAAACAATTAAAAAACACTCCTCTGTGCACATTACATATGACTCTGTAATTGGAAATACTGGAATAAAGAGCAAATACAGTATAAGATTTTTAGCCCATTTCAAACAACTGCCCAAGATCACACTGAAAAGTACCCATCAAAAATATTCTCATTTTACTTGCATACTGGAGTAGTATAAATACAATTAGTTCCACCCTCTTTGAAGAGATTACTGCAAAAAGGATTTGGCTGCCTGTACGTTGTATGATCTGTGGATTGTATGTCTAGCTGGAAAATACTGCTGCACTAGAGCAGAGTTTCCAAACCTCTTATAAAGAACTAATTTGCAATAAAATATTTGGATCAACAATAAGATAAGAGAACCAAATTTAGGAGTGTGACCTCAAATCTAACACTGAAGGTTCAAAAGCTAGAACCTGCTTTCTGAAGATACATATTCCTTCAGTTAATTAATATCTGTAGTCATCCACTTGCAAACATCCATCACAAAACTGGCAAAGGTAACAGTTGCTGTATATCTTAAGCTATATGATAAGACTTAACATACATTATGCAATGTTTTGGAAGAAAACAGTAAAGATGCTCTATGGGTTTAATATTCAGAAGGAAAGTCAACTCCTAAAGGATTTTCTACCAAAAATCCCACCTTTCATAGGCCCAGAGGCCTGAGGTGTACAGCCTATGTGCTCATCACTGATTTCCTATGGCCAAATTGACCTACTTTGTGTTTCCAGTACCCCATCATTTATCATAGAATGTCTTGGATTGGAAGGGACTTTAAAGATCATTAGTTCCACCTGCCATGGGCAGGGACATCTTTCACTAGACCAAGCTGCTCAAAACCCCATACAACCTGGTCTTGAGCACTGCAAGGGATGTGGCATCCACAGCTTCTCTGGGCAATATGTTCCAGTGCCTTAGCACCCTCACAGTAAAGACTTTTGTCCTACTATCTAAGCTAAACCTACTCCCTTAGTTTGAATCCATTCCCCCTTGTCCCATCACTCCAAGTCCTTGTAAAAAGCCCCTCTCCATCCTTCTTGTAGGCTCCCTTTAGGTACTGGAAGGCCATAACTAGGTCATGCTGAAGCCTTCTTTTTTCCAGAATTGAACAATCCCAATTCTCTCAGCCTTTCCTTGTATGAGAGGTGCTCCATCCCTCTAATCATCTTGGTGGCCCTACTCTGGACTTGCTCAAAAAAGTTGATGTTCTTCGTATGCTGGGGACCCAAAACTGGATGCAGCACTCCAGGTGGAGTCCCACAAGACAGTAGTGAAGGGGCAGAATCACCTCCCTCCCAAGCCACAAGAATTATGTTTTGGATTTCTTAAGCCAGTAAGATTCCTTATTACAGATCCTGTTCTGATATAACATAGGAGTATTCAACTTACTCGACTGACCACATCATATGCATATGTCAAGTCTTTCTTAAGAGAGGAAAAGAAATGGAGAATGTGTTAGTGGACCTTTTCAATATCCATATTACTATTCTACATTTCCATTCACTGCATGCAATGCTTAGCTTAGCACTTACACTGCTAAAGTGAATTTGCCTTATGACAGAGACACTCCATCATAATGGAATTTTCAGTGTCCTCTGGCATAGCTACCAAGGAAAATCCATCATCGTTTTGATCTTTTACATTATGTAACTGGCATAAAAATTTTATCTTTTTTTTCCATGTCTAGACTTGATTTTTAAAGAATACATCCCCCAGCTCTCTAGTTCTTTAGGCACAAGTGGAGACTGAACTGCCATATCCTATCTAGAAAAGGAAAAAGACTAGTAATTTAAATTCCATTTCAAAAAGACAGCCATATTTTAATACCCAATGTTATACATTAAAGTACTTTCAGTCAACAGTTAAACTTTGTTATTCTGTTTCATACAGTGCAAATGAACATGGCATGAACTAAATGGTTCTAATATGACTGCATCAACTTTCACTCTGGTAGACAGAGAGCGCATTAGTGTATTCTGTGTGACAGCCCTCATCTGAGAAAAGCCAGAGGTTTTGCATGAGCTTATAAACATCCTAGATAGAACCTCAAAAATTATTGGGAGGTTTTGAAGTCATGGCCCTACAGAAATATAAACCATGTAGATATACCAAAAGTGTATTGCCATAGTCATCAGATAAACATAAAAAATGATACAGGTTTTAAATCTTCCAAATAAAAATTCAAACCAGATCATCTCCTTCTGTCTACTGACAAAATGTATTGTGGCCCTGCTATACTATCTGTCATAAAAATATGTCATATCCAATAACAAGCACAATGAGAACATGAGGCAGGAAATATTTCTGAACTATAAACATAAACTGAAGTTATCTTCAGCTTTTGATGATGATTCGCTGTATATATTTCCAAGGAGGTCTTGTGATATAATAATAAACAGGCTGGCTAGTTTAGAAACTCACATTCTTAAACTCTGCAGAGCCCACTCCTTGGCTTAATCCAGATAAAATTAACTTCAATCAAGCAGGTTTTTTCCTCTAGGTGGCTGCAGAGCATTTAAAAAGTTGCTGTCTCCAGACAGAGTAAGTAAGAAAGAGAGCAGGGGAAAGACCTGATAGGCCTGCTATATAGAAAACAGCTTTCTCCTTCATCTTACTCTCTTTAGAAAACAAGAGCCAAACTCTCATCTCAGCAAAGTCAGACTCACGCAGAATGCCACCTTCCAGCCAGTTGCATCCTCACAGTGCATTTCACCTCTGAGGTCTCCCTCTTTGCTCTTCCTCAAAGTAGTTGCTAAAAATAGGACTTGGATGAAGTGGCACAACAGCCAGTCTACCTGAATTGAAAAATTAAAAAAACCACTCTGTTTCTGGGTTTTATGGCTTCCTGTGTGGTCCTGGCCCAGACCCATACAAAGACATAGGCACATAAAGCATGATTGAGACAGGATTCAAGCACATGAATGCAAAACTGCAGTCCTGGCGGGGTTACCCCGACTCCAGCAAGGCTGACCTTTTCATGATGAATACATAGTTCCCGCCTTTACATTTCCTCAGGCACCTCTGCTTTTGCTCTGCATGTTCTCAAGACCACGTGGGCATAGGCAGGCATAAAGCCTGACTGGCACCCCAACAGTGAGGCCCATCAAGAACGGCTGTCTTAAAAGAGCGGCAGTGCTGCCGTGTCCCATTCAGGATTCAACAGACCAAAGGCAGAGGGTGAGCAGAGTGACAGGGATTCAGCCAGGAAGCAAAGATCTGGTTTCTGCTCGCTGGTCAGTTTGACATAGCCCACTACTTCACATGCAGAGAGCTTTGCATACTGCCACAATTCTTTAACCTTCCTGACTGCAAGGTCTCAAGTGCAAAACACCATACAGAGCACAAAAACACAGTGGATGAAAAGCTGGCTTCAGTGAAATGGATGGGGATTTTCCTGCTGACAACGCAGGAGCCAAGAGTCAGAACTGTCATCAGCCTTTTTTTTTTTTCAGTTCTGTACTTCAAGGCTTTGAAGGATCCAGACTCTTTCAGGACACCACTGAACCTTAAATTCAAGCTTTCTGAATTTAAATGCTATGAATTAAAATTTCCTGTACTAGACATAGTGACTCCAAGACATATCAGCCTGTCCTGGGAACCACAGAAACCCACATAGATGTTATAAAGCCAGAATGACCTAATTCTGGGTGAAGTGGGATGATATGAGCAGATAGAGCCAAGGTTTCTTCTCAGAACTTACCTTCCAGTGAGTTGGTTTGGGCATGGTCATTTACTTGGCTAGATACAAAGGCGGCTTGGATGTAAATCAGCAGACTTTAATGAGAAATTACAGCCACATGAGCAAACGCTCCCTATCACAGAATAACCATGGGTGTTTTTCCTGTTCATCTGTGGGTCATGCCCAATGGCAAAGACACTAAGATAAATTCTGGGGTTAGTCTTGTATACAAAGTACTAAACATCTAAATATGGTTTTGCCTCTTTTTGTTGGCAGGGCAGAGACTATGGAACAGATCAGTGCTCAATGCTGGCTACCTTGAATGTGCTGCCTGATGGAGCCACAAGGCAATTCATTCTCTCTCCATCACTTTTCACCCTATAAAATCTTCCCTGGCCTCCCTGCAGAAGCAGCGGAGAGATCTCAGAGCTGTACCAGTTTGTTATGAAGCTTGCTGTCAAACTTGGCAGTGGCTGCAGGCTACTATATCCTTTCTCACCAGCAAGGTTTGCGGGTGGAAATTGTCAGCCCTGAGTGTGCCTTTCAGACTTTGGGAAAAGGGAGGCAGCACAACTGCAGCAAAGCAGCCCATACAGCACGTCTCCTGAAGAAGCCCAGCTGATAGATGGAGAGAGAAATCCCAGAAGGCAATGAAGAAGGAAAAGCTATTGCTGGAAATTGTGCAGATTGTGCAGGAGATTGTGTTCATGTTCTCCATGGGTCCTTGGGAACCACAATGTTTACAGTCCATACGTTTGTGAGGCCACTGATTTCTTCCCTTTGGGGTGAGCATGTGGAACTCACTCAGTAGTTTTTCTGCTCCCATGGATCTTTCCACAGGTGGGGAGCCTGAGGGCCCATATGAAAGCATGAGCGGATTAGCTCTGTCAAAACAAAGATCCTCTTTTTGTGCCAGTAAGGAAAAAAAGGAGGGAGTGGGGAAAGCATAAAATAGAGTGTATGATATACAGGAGGAAAATTGTTTTTTAATAGAATATTTTCAACCTTTTCCGTTAAACTTCGGTCGCTTGCAGTGCAAATTTTGGAATGCAACTCCCTCATCCCCTTAGGATGGTCTGTGTTTTATTACATTAGTAAGGAAGCCCAGCTTAGTCCTAGCAGAGCTACTGTATGAAATGTTTCAAACTCAAGCCAAAGTGGCGAGAGTAAAAGCCCCTCCTCATTGATTTTCAGCCTCCATTGTGGGGACAGTGATTTAATGTAATTTTGATCATGTGCAAAAGAATCTTTTGTTACCAAGCAACAGTAAGTCACAAATTATCACATCATAATGAACAAGATTACGTGAATTCAAATGTTACCCATACGATGACTTGATTTCAGCTGGAATTCCTAACCAGAATGAGCAAAGGAGTATATCAGAAGAGGGGAAGAGGTATTGGTCATGAAACAGGGGAGATGAACCGAGTAATGAGAGAACATTAGAAGCTCTTTCCCCCTTCCCTCTCTACTCCCTCCACCCTCCCAGTGATACTGGGCACATCAATATTAGAAACCGTGCACCAAAAGAATAGGAACAACTGCAGTGCCAGCAGTCAAGCATGAAAAAATATGGGAATCTGGACAAGTAGCAACACCATAAGTCTATCCTCTTGGAGCAGCAATGGTGGGGAAGTTAGGTGGAGTAAATCCTGTTATACATGTGTATAGCAATTTTTACAGTTCAGAGACACTAAAGAGGCAAAATTAAAGTTATGCCAACCAAGATGAACCCAGAGAAAGGATGAGACACTTCAGTAGGGTCAGAAGGTATATATCTACGTAAGCCCTATAAGTTCTGTGTATTAAAGGTAGCCACGGTATCCATGGATATAATTTAGAAGATTTCATGAGCACTGACAAATTGTCACACATTTAAAGACCAGGGAAAAGGAGAAAGTCTTTAAGCTGCAATTCACCTCACAATGCAGCCAGGGTCTAGCCTTCTCAAGCTATCTTCCTTTCAGATCTAATTTTTACAGGTAAAGACTGAGCCTTTTGCTATGATTTATGCTGAATTCTGCCTAAAATGCTACAGAAAGTAGAAGGATATCTCTTTCTGAAGTTATTTGTCTAGATGCAGTCAGCTTTAAGTGTCTGCCTTCTCACAAAGATCAAGACTCCCTCCTCTAAGCCTCATGATTGTGGCTCTTTAATATGCTGTCTAGAGAGCTCGGTTCTTTAATACTTATCAGAATAAACAGCCCAGTATATTGTACCAAATCCTCTCTGTCTTCCATGTGAATCTTGTAAATAAAGTCTGTGTTAACCAGAACCAGTATCATTCTACTGCACTTTCCCCTTCCTGTGTGCAATACGGCTTTGAATACGGCTTTGGTCCTTTTCTATTCTTAGGTCAGTAATGCAATAGGCTATGCACTGCACCTCAGGTTAGACAAAAATCTTTTTTACTCAGTTGCCCTTATATTGGACTGGATATCCTTCCATTTGCTGGAAATACAGCAAAGCAAGAGGAAGATGAATTTTAGCATTAGTTCTCTCACCAAATAGGTTGAAGAAATCATACAGCCATGGAAATTTGCACAAGTTCAGCACATTCCATGTGGATGTCAGCTGAAGTCATACCTTAACTCTCTCCACTTGTGAGAAAGACTAGCCCAGAACATGAAGAAATTAGAAGTTCATCTTAATCTTCAAATCTTTTCAGAGAGATTGTGAATGGCAAGCCCAGAAATTCTTAGAGATCCATTTATGTAACAGTGGCAGCAGCCAAGGAAAGAAAGAATCAAGATGCAATGAAGTTCTTGATCCCATCTGGGCAAAGAGTACAAAGGGAATCATCACGTCTGCATGAAGAGAGTGATGGTGATAGAGTATTAACAGAAGAGTCAGAATCCCCAGAGTCAAACACTGTGGGAACGAGTAAAAGCCACAGAAGGAAATGGAGGCTAAAGAGAAAGGCCCACAGTAAATATCTGCAGATGCTGTTGTTTGCAGTGGGGACTGAACCAAGAGGGATGTAGTCATACACACACGTAGCACCTCACCAGTGGAAGAATATTCTTTCCAAGATCAAAAGTCAAGCAGCAATAAAATCCGTGTCAAAAAACATCGGCAGAGGAGGTTGTGCATGCTCACTCAAGAACATCTGCGCTAAGAAGCCACTTAAGTAACCATGCAACAGCATGGAAGAAACATCTGCAGCATGTAGACCACCAGCTGTGCAGTAATAATACTTTGAATATCCAGAGTGCCTTTTATCTGAATACTGCAAAGCATTTCCCAAACAAATTAAGGTTCACAACACCACTGTGAGCTTCTTATTTAATGGTAGGATTATTTCATCCTGCACTAAATGCCATTGCTGCCAGAATGAAAAGTAACACTTGTTTATCATCTCACAGAAATACACAATTTTCATGATGGGAAGTGACGAAAAGGGTGTAGTTAAGTTAAAGTGGAGGAAGACTTGAGGTGGTCAGAATTAAATGTTTAAAAAAGAAACTCAGAAAAACATAGTATTAACACTCCCTCCCCCCGCTTACTTTTTATGCAAACGGTCACATTAATTTTTATGCTTACATGTGGTTAGTCTTTGGTCTTTATTTCTCATTGGGAAAAGAGAACTTCCTCGGGTGCGTACTTGTAGGGGTGTCTACAGATGTGCTCAGAAGTACAGAAAAATACCTTTCTTGGTTGTGTATGCTCAGTAAAATGTATTGCTGTGCATTGCAAATAGCTTTCCTTTGTACTCCTTCAGATCTGTTTTTATAAGGCATCTTGATGATTATATTACAGCACTGCCTTCCAAGGCAGCATGCCATCTAGTAAGTTCTAAAACAAACTTCTTGCTGTGTGTGCTTTCAACCCCACAGGGTACTCCATGTAAGCAGCATTCTAACCTGATGCTGCTGAGTTAGTGAGATCTGACTATGTTTCTTAAGAACAAGAAGAAAAGCTGGAAAACATGACCTATATCCAGTGAAGATAGGAAATATTACAGATACCCCATTACAATTCCCTCTTTCTGCTTCTTAATACACCCACTTTTCAATCCTGTTGAAATGTTGGTGGAGGAAGCACTTAGACAGGGAAGTTGTTGCAGTGAAACAGGCTCGTTCTTTATCAAATGAAGTTCAGTATTAGCAGAACAATGCCAGGACAGGCTGTCCTGACAGCTAGACAAACACATCTTTAAAACTCAAACTTTTTGAGGGCAGCAATGAGATTGTAATATGTGCTTGACAGTAGCACCCTAGGATCTTAACCTATGAGTAAGGCTTTTTGATGTTACAGTTAAATAATAATATTAGCTAGGACTTGGACATGACTAATTGTATTTCTAAGAATTGTTAGGGGTGTTTGGATATTAGGCAAACAGCACTAGCTTTGGCTAAAGATTGTATTTTAAGCATTTCTACATTCACCATCTCTGAGTTGGTCCCAGCTGGGCATGTGGTGGTTAACCTCAAGCCAACTTCTCCCTTCTCTTGAAAAGCTGGTTACAGGAGGACACAGCCTGGCTTGAGAAAAGAAGGCTCTTTCATGGTTAACATTTTCCAGAAACACTTGGTGTTGGTATAACTCCATGCCTGTTGAAGCCCAGGGTAAAATTCTGTTTGTCTGTAATGCCAGGTATGGTTGGCCAGCACCACCTGCTTTTGATGTCTCATCCTACATGACCAGCTCTGAAAAAGTTCTCTCATGCTCACAAACTGACTTTTCTCCAGAAAGAGCTGTTTCTTTTCTCCATGGATGCAACCGAACATATGTGCCAAGTAGCTCACTATCCCGCCAGGACTGACTACTTCATTTCAAATAAACCATAAAATGGCATGAATTACTTGGGGAGAATAAAATGTTCCCTTTCAGTATGTACGTTCATTAATTTTTCTCTTGTATGCCGGTTTTGTCCGTTTGATTCACACAGGATTTTCCTTAGCCATATTTCAAAATGGTGAATAGAAGGATTAAGTCTTAAAAAATCCTTCATTTTCAATTCTATCACACATAAGATAAGCAGTTCATAAACCTTTTGATATGATATTAAGCTGCCCACACAGTCTGACCCATTTAGAAGAACAGCAGTAAGGTGCAAGGGACTTTGAAAGGTTCCTCTCCACAGAAGTATCAATGTTTCCTCCCAGCATCTATTTCCATTTTGGTTTTTCAAGATCATGACATTGGAACTGTATTTTGCTTTTCAGTTCAGACAAACCTCAGAGCTCAGAGGGTAACAAAGCTGAGACCTAAGCTGCACGCCAGCTCCAACTCACCAGTTGATAGCACTGCATTGTTTCCACAAGACAAGGAGAAGAACTGAAATCTCCAGTCCCAGATCCGACATCTGTTCCAACTTAGTAACAAACTAAACTCATTCTCCATCCCCCAAATGCATATCTGCACATATGCACAAATGGAACACTCAGTTTTAAGAACATTTGCCTTTGGATCCATGTTGGGCCACTTCTAGTTTCTAGACACAACCATAAATCAGTTCAGTTTCACTAGAAAGAGCAAAGATTCACAGAGAGCCCAAGGCGAGAATCTCTACCCAACTTTCCTAACCCCAAACTTGATTCTGCAGCAATACATTATATCTGTTTTCAGCAGTGGAATAGTATCACATGCAATCACAGTCTCAGCAGCAATAATTTATGAGTCTGTTTCCCCTAACCCTTCTACATCTGGTCCTTCACAGTGTTGTGGTGGCAAAGTCCACTTTACACCCCCCACGTTGCTTTGAAAGTGGTCTCTCCGTAAACTTCTGTGCTAGAAAGTTCTCTCTTTAACAAGATCCCACTGGTAACTGACTCTCTTCCCCCTCCCCTCCCTTCTCCCACTGGCTCCTGTAATGTCGCTCACCCTTGCCTCTGCCTCCCAGCCCTCAACCCATTGACTTCTGATGCTTTGCCCACCCCTGGGACCCTTTGGGATAAAACCACACGTGTGTTTCATTCTTGGTTCTTTGTTCTTTCTCTTGCTTCCCTCGAGTGTGTTGGTTTCATTAAATGCCTTGGAATCCCATACAGAGAGCCCCTCTCACCTCTTCATCTCCGGTTCATGCACAGGCTCTGTGTGTGAGGGGCTGTTTGTGACTGCCTGTGAAGGTGAGATCGTGTGCACGTGTGGGGGCTGGCAGAGTGTCCTAAGCGTCTCCACCAGGGACCCTGTGGAATAAACGCGGCATCGATTCACCAAAGCTCTCTTTCCATATCACAGAGCTAGGCCAGTATTCATGTTCAGAAATCACATGAAAACCACATCTTTTCTCAACTCTGCTTTGAACCCTGCTTGTTTTAGAAATATGGTAGCAAGAGGAATAAGAAGAGCTGTGAAAACAGCAAGGTTGAACCTCTGCTCTGGGGACACCGGAGCCCATGCATAACTGTGTGGCTGAAGTCAGCTCCTTGCTGCCCAGGTGTGGAGCAGCCTGGCCAAGCAGCACCAAGGAGCCAGGATCGAAGCATCTTCCAGCTAGGCAGCCAGTCGGTTTGGGATGCTCACCAGAGAGCCGTGGTGGTCTCATAGTTAACTAACCTCAGGCCTCGACTCAGCTGCTTTCACGGTGATGCCAGATAAAGGAGTCCTCCCATCCCCTCCCTGCTCCTCCTCTTCTCAGAAAGTGCTCTTTTCTTTACATTCAAACAGAATCTCTTTACATTCAAACAGAATCCAAAAGCTGAGGAAATTTGAAATGCATTGCTGACATGCCCCAAAGACTGCAAATTGCAAGGCAGGGAGGGAATCGTTCACACACAAATGGGTTGTGGTTTTGCACCATGAACTCCATGAGGGTAATAGCCATTGTACCACTTGGTGGGTTTTATGCCACTCAGAAGCTGCAATGATAGCAAGCAGCCCTGAATGCTTGAGATCAGCAGGTAAAGCCTCAGATGCATTTCATTGTTCCACGTCCTGTTTCCATATTTTGTTTTACACACACGTAACTGGGCAATCTGGAGCCTCAAACCTTCATTCATGTGCTACTACAGTAAATATTTTTCAAGTCAGAGTAGCCTGAAACGCCATTTTGCCCCATCTGTTTTTGGTTAACCTTGTGTACTTACTAAGTTGTGAAAAATCCTAAATTCTGTACTTACAAAACACAGGCAAGATAAGAGCCCTAGCATTCAAATCTCCTATTTAACAAGAAATGAAGGGAAGCAATGTATTTTCACAGTATTAACAATGATCCAGCTGTATAGGTGGGGAAAGACTCCAGCATCTTTACATAGCTTTTTCTGAGGATACTACTAATTATTTGTATAAATGTCCAACACCAGAGGGAAGTCACCATCTCATTTAATGCAACTTGAGCACCGCTTGCTGAATGCAAACAGCTTTTAGCCCCAGGCTCAATTCAAACCAGAGGCAGTTGCTAAATTATTTGCATTGACAGTCGGATCTCACTCACATCTGTGGGATGCAAGAAAGAAATTAGGCCAAGTCTTAAGTTTGTTCTTTCCAAGTTCAAGGCAGTGAGCAGACCCAATCAAGGAACCTGCACCTTCCCCTCTGGGACCCAGTTATGGGGAGGAACAGGAATGGTGACAATTTGGGAAGTGATTTGTCCCACATACTCACAAATAATGTCTTCAGCAGCAGGGGAATGGCCGAGCCAGCCTTGACCCCACCTCCTGACTTCCCCTTTGCTCTGCCTTGCAAGGTGTTTCATTGCTATCAAGTCTTTACTTTAGACCATCTGAGTGAAGAAGAGCCTCTCTCTCATTTTTTGTTTTCTACTTCCAGTGCCTTCATGAGGATGAACAAAATGCACAGATCACACTCTGTGACCACAGAGTGGTATGTAAATCATGTTTCTGGGGTACACATGGTTCCTAGGGCTTCCTCTGATACTGCCTGAAGCACTGCAGACATGTGCTAACTGGCTTTCCAAATCCCAGCCTTCTGCAGGGGGAAGCACAGCATCTGACTTCCAAAAGCAATGGGGAATACGCACAGAGGTGGAAGATGCCCATTCCTCATCACTGTTGTCATATTACTTGTCTAGTATTTACCAGATTTTACAGACATACACTCCCCTGGCCCAAGGTCTTGGCAGCGTCATTTTAGACTAATCAGGCCTGAGCCATCCAGGTCAAAAAGAGGGTCATGAGGAGTGACATTCAAAACATAGAGTTTCTCTTGACAACAGAAACAGCAAGTGCTATCCCATATAAATATGAAATAAAACAGCACCAGTTTTCCAGCAACTTTGTGAAAAATCTGTAAACTGACTAGACTTCATGAACCGTGATGACAATACCAGCACCTATTCTCTTTTTCCTGTTTTCTGTGCAATAAAGTGACCCAGAGATGTTTTTCCATTCATGAGACAAAATAGGGAAATGTCAGGTTAAAGGCTAAATAGAAGAATTTGGCTAAGAGCAACACTCCTTCCCTGTTATAATTATTTATATTATATTTATATTTATATTATTTAATATTATTGTATTACCAACCAAAATACCTCTATTGTTTTATGCAGCAGAAGTCACAGGCTTCTACTGCACACAGTTGCACAGCAGTCTAGGGTAGGCTTAAAACACACTTCCTCATTAATTCTGAATAGACATGTGATTTTCTGGGATGGCCTCAAGCAAATCATCTCACCTGCAATGAGACAGATGAAAAATGTGCCATTAAGGTCTGACCCACAGCTGATGTAAGATGGAAGAGACCTGCAAAAATTGCCCTGACACAGGCTTGTCCTGAGAGTACCCCCTGGAGCTGGTGAAACTGGCAACACACAGTCCTAGCTCCCCACATATTCTGCCCCGCAAAGTGACAGTCCCTGTAAAAATATCCATTTACACAGCAACAGTCAAAGTAAATTTCTCCATTTAGATATCCCCTTGGCATTGTCAGTCACACTCATGGTCTTATCTCCAGGGAACTTCCAACAGCTTCATATTCTGGTTGGAGTGCAAATTCCTACAACATGAAGTAAACACCTCTGGCCCCTGGAGCAGCCCTTTTCCCAGAAACCTACATAGGAAAACCCATGGCACTCTAAAAGACCACATGGCAGCATGGAACCTTTTCATTCTAAATCCACTTTTATTGCTGTTTCCAACCATCACAGGAATCACGCAGCATGCAAGTCAGGAAATGCAGACACCAGAGATCAGCTAAGTGGCAAATACCTCTCACTTGTGAGTACAAGCAAGATCAAGCTATCAGCTGCTACCCTCAGCAGTGGACTCCCCTCGTACCCCCAGCTCACAATGACTCTGAAATCTGATGCTAACCTCACTGCTCCAGTCATCAAACTGGAAAAGGTGGCAAATCAAAACTCTATAGTCTGTTTCTCCAACTCATCTTCCATGAAACACACTCTCCAGCAACACTCCCGTAAGCTCAGCAGAGAACACTGACATTAGCAAAGCTGTTGGGTTGGTTCATTGGAGACCTAAACCCAGTAGGGCAAGCTACTCCAGAAGCACATTCCTGGTCTCTGCCCACTAACTGGGCAACGAAGACAAAGTGAAAACTGCAGTGTTGAGCCAATGGTAAGACGCCAGGAAATTTCAAACTGCACCAAGCATGACAGCAAATGGAAACCATGACATGAAGTTCAGAAGAAGGTCCCTGCTTCAAAATTGCTTTCTAAAGAAAGATTTTATTATGTTTTTTCTTTTCCAAGCATGCATCAATAAAGCTAGCGTACCAGAGACAAAGAAGAAGTGGATTTACAAAAGAGAATAAAAATAAATTTTGAAGAACTTTTTGCCTGGGTGGTTCAGGCACACATTTTCAGCCTTTGGTGCAATGTGTGCATCTGCAAAACTCTGCACCGATGGGCACAGTAGTGGTTTAAATGGCAGCCCATGTTCTGTACAGCTGATAACTCACCTGCACCAAAAGGCCAGTGAAGATGGGCAGACCCTACAATAGCACGTGACAAACAATTCTCTGATTTTGGAGGCTTTGTCTTGCACACTCAAATATTGAGACTTTGACTGATGTAACCCTGAGCTGGTTCATATGTATCACAGGACAGAGCTGGGACCAAGCCTCATGCCTCCCATTCACTCACCTCCAAAACACCAGCCACCTCTTGAATGTTTAAAAAAAAATTATGCTCACTTAAAAGCTTTGGAGATTCAAAATGAAAGACCAAGGCCACCTGAAGAAAAGGGATTACTTTCTTACAATGGGATTCTAGTCTTCTGTGTCTAACTAGGCTACAGCTGAGAGCATCAACATAGGGCTCACAGGTTTTCTATTTAATATCATAACAGAAAAATATTACACTGCAGTGACTGCTTCCACTAGGATTGAATCACCTTTGTATTAAACAAGTGGGAAAAAACCCTCAAACAACAAAAAGCTCTGGGTTTTCTGACAAAAGCTGTGTGCTCTGCTTTGACTAAGGTGCTCTAGGAGCTCTGCTCAAGCTAAGACAACTAATTTCAGGTATTTTATCTTGTGCAATTTGGATATAGTCTTGGGTTTTTCAGAAGTAAAACAGAAACATGACACCAGTTCAGCCTCAGGTGTTTTCCTCTTTCCTCATGTTGTGTTTCATGGCAACTTTCCATATCTAAAAGCTATCCTGGATGGAAACTCATCTCATAACAATCCACAATCATTTATTGACTCCCTAGATCAAGCCAACATAAAGAACCATGTGGACTCAGAGTCAGAAAGCAGGTTCAGAGATGATCCAAACAACCAGCATGGCTACACTGCTGAGAGAGCTGTCAGTCAAGGCCACTTCTAATCCCACTTGTTGTAAATACAAAACCTGCTAACTGGCTGCTGAAGAGTTCTTGCTGGGCTGTTAAAATATTTGCCTATAACCTGTTGTGCAGTCCTTAGTAGGGTCCACTTCTCACGAGGTGATCACTTGAAGCTTCTATAAAATACAGAGGAAAAAAATGCCACTTAAGTGTTTTCAGAAATATAAACTCACAAGGGAAACCCAGGAGGAGAGACGAGCAGATCTTCTCTCCCTCACGTCCACCACATGTGCACCTCCAATGTGGAGTCCTCTGATGAAAAATTAAATTACTTGTGGGGTAGGAAATTACAAAGCACTATTAAAATTACATAAAACTTTCTCATGGTTTTTCTCTGGTGTTTTCTGCAACATGTCAGAAGATTAATTTGTTTACTGTCCACAGATGCAACAATAACCACAATTACTTCCCAAGGAACATTCAGTACGGCAACACTCCATGTTCCTCTCTGCCACAAGAGTGTTTTTCCACAGCATCTACTGGGGACTGCCACTACTGAGAATGGTCCTGAAAGCTCGAGGTATCCTGCCTGAGCTCAGGGAGTCAGGCTCACTATTGGTAGGGGAGGAGAAAAACGATGCAATCTGCTAGGGATAGACCAAAGAGAGACATCATGCAACCATGGGCTACAGTGCACCCTATGCCACTAAGGGCAAAACTCTTGCTTCTAAATAAGTATTAAACTCATGACACTACTCCTGACTTTAAAATACCATCAATGAAAGAAGAAGCATGTTAACAAGATTAACCATAAAGGTGTTGCCACATACTGAACTACATGACTGTATCCTTCCATGCATGCATAAAAATTCACAAAAAGGTTTTCACTGAAGACCACCACTGAAGACCAAGCAGCTGCCTGTTGCTGCAGATAAAATGCTTATCACATCACAGACTGGCCCACCAACATATTCAAGTAAGAAGGTGAGTGATTCGTTTGGACTACTTCCATTTCTGAGACATAACTTAGACCTCAGTCATTTGTCTGAGTTGATCCCATTATGCTTCCCTTTTCTGAGTGACTATTAAAGTAGTCAGAATAGCAGGACAAAGCTCTCCTCCTGGGCATCGCAGGAGTTTAGGATGTGTCAGATAAATATATCAAAGAGGAGATTATTCCTGAACACTAAAAACCCACTGGAAATATATATGACAGCCCCAAGGCAGTCTGACACTAGCATCCCTCACCTGGGGCTGTTAGACAAACAGCTCATATTTTACTCAGAGTGAAAAAATCACACACATTATGGTTCTCTGACACTCTTTAATCTTAACACAGCTGCAAGCTTCTTTCAGCAGAGAAACCTTTTGGGTGAATGTGACCTTTGGATAAATCCTTGCATGTTCTCTGTCATGGTATTTATTGTTACAGTCAGGATAATGATTCACTTTGTGAACAGCCCTGGGAGAAATCTTTTTTCCAGCAGCCCCATAGACCTGTAAATGTGTTCTTCCATCATTGTCATACCTGCACTGTGAGGGGAAAACATAGGGTCAACCAAAAAAACCAAAAAGAAATATGTATTCACACTTTCATTTGGATTACTGCACAGAAAGACAGCATTCATATTTACAAGATATATAAAGGAACACAAAAAATTTTTCACATTGAGGCAACTGGTTTCCGGTAAACTCTGTCAGAAGTTATAACTGTTTTCTAGAAACACTAGCTACCTGCACATAATGCATTTTCCTAGAATAAGTAAGGCATCACTTTTCCATTCAAAGCAGACAGTGGACACTACAGGAGAAGAGGAAAAAAACAATACAAGCCTTGAAAACCAATCCCTGTGTTAGTGGTATTTCTGAAAGCCAGCTTTCAGAAATACCACTAACCTTAAGATAAAGCTGGTTTTCCTGCAGCTGACACTCAGTATTACAAAAATTGTTTCTGTTCCTATTGCACGTAAGCACAGTGACCCTCTCTTGGTCTTTCCCCACTCAGCTCATAACAAATCATTTTGCTGAGCCACCAAGAAGCCTAAATTCAGTCTGAACATGTAATTTGATGGGCTCGAAGCTGCCCAGGAAGGGAGGTGTCAAAAGCTGCTGGATAAACTACTTTGCTGGATCTAACTCTTGAATGCATTATTGGGCTACTTCATGAAATACCATCCTGTCTAGAACCCTGAGACATGAGGGTCCACTCTCACTACCAAAAAAAATTAATCAAAGACTTGGTTCATGTCAATCTGGAAGACTTTCTCACATCTGAATGGAAAGCAGACTTAAGAATTTTATTAGTACCTTAAGCCTGAAAATGAAGGATGCTGCCAGCCACAAGTCAGCATCTGCAAGAGATTAATTGCTGTGTTCAGCTCTTTAGCAATGCATATAATTCAGGCAACAGTTAGGAGCATGCAAAAATACATATGTTGTGTATGTAGGAGTGATAGTCACGTAATATGTTGGCTTATGAGATCAGTCTCTGATCTCTGACTTTCCTGGCTCAAACTCACAGGCATCTGATGTTTTCAAATGATAAAACTTTTAACACAAAAGCGTAATGAGGAATGAGTTCAGGTGCATTTTCATGCTTCTCAGGAAGGAGCAGTTCACGTCACAAAACTCATCATTTATTTGCAGTAATTCAGAGACAGTCAAGGACTGGATAGATACAAGGAAGATTCTGTGACTTCAGCAAGCTGTGCTGTCACACCCTGAGCTGGAAACATAACAGTAGGACACCGCAAGAAACTTCTGTTGCTGTTGTTCATATTGTACCCACTCAACACTCCACCAACTCAACACACAAAACTCCCTCCCTAAGGCCGCCAATCCAGCATTTTCATGCACTCCACGTAACTCCAACAATTGTATGTCAAAGGGGCATTTCCACAAATATAAGGCTCTTAAAAGCATTACTGCAATACTAATTTTCCTAAACCATTGTAAAAAAACATTAGAAAAAACTTTGGACTTTTTCAGAAAGTCAAAGAAGTTCTTATCCTTGGAATAGGTTGCTATTGGATGTCTAAACTATGCAACCTTCTGTTTTCAGTCAGCATCCAGATTTAGTAGGTCTTAAGAAAAAGATCAGGCCTAGTTTCTCCCCACTCAATACTGGTCCTCAAGTCAATAAATCTTAATATTGACCACAACACAGAAACCAGTAAATGTTTACTATCTTCTTCTGGATTTTAATTATAAACACTGAGGAAATTTGTCAACTCTTGACTTCCTAGTCATATGGAAAAGCTTTTAAACATTCTGCACAGACCACTGTCGATCAGGTCCATCACAGTTATGGAACTAAAACATATTTCACCAACAATTCTCTGAGCATTTACATTTTAAACCCTGACATGACTTTGAACGTAGGCTGCATCTGCTGCAAGGACAGCGAAGAAAATAAATAGCATCTTCTTATGTTATTACTTCCAGTGCCACAGTTAAATATCCTCTGCCCATATAAAATTCTAACTTCCATAGATGGAGAAGGTTAACAAAAATCCCTGTGGTATTCCATAACCAAAAAATGTTCCTGGCCGAGTACTTTATCATTTGTAGAGAAATATTAACAGCACTGAGAGACAAAGAGAAATAAATGAGGCAGGTGAAGAAAATTCTTGGGGCTACAGTGCACAGTTTGCATGCAGCTGATAAAAAGAATCATGCAGTGTGAATTCCTTGCCTCAAAAACCAGATGGGAATGCTGGCCAGGGATATCGCTGGCTACCACATAATACAGGCTTATGGCTATGGAATAGATTATGTCAAGTCAGGCAGCAGTCTAGACATCTTGGGAGAAAGCACAGGCTCACGAGAGAACACCCTGCCGAAGAAATTTGTCCCTTCAGTGTCTCTCTGCCACCATGTTTGGTGTGATCTCACCCAGCTGTGCAGAGTACTCTCATTTCACAGATGCCTGTTAATTGCATCCTTCATCTGCAGGGTATGGGTGGACAACAGTTTGAAATGACTGTACAGAGACCACACTAACCAGAGAGATGAACTAGCTGGAAATCAGAGCAGGTGAGTTAAAGGAGAGCTGGAATACAAACCAAATATACCTTATAAATGGGCTGAAATGCCTGTGTAGTGTATTCCAGTTTTGGGCTAGTGGGTATTTTGAAGTCAGATCTTTACTGCTAATGGTTGCAGTGAAGATTTGGGCCTTCTGCAAAGTGAGGAATCATGATGCAAATAGTGGGAACTACATTTTTCAGATGGTGACAAAACACAGCCTAACTAATATATAGAACCTGAGATCATGTTAACAAGCTCAGTGGCAGATAAAATAGGCACTTTTTTGTGGGATCTGTTTAAGTTCTTCTCTGGTTACAGAAAAAATTCAACCCCTTCGAGTGATATATTGATGATCTTTACATTGTCAGCAAATCATCTTTGCCTTCAGACACAAGGCCAAGAAGGGTATTCCTCATGCCCACCAGTCCATAAGACATTTTTGAAAATGTTTTCTATAACCACAGAAGATCTTAAAATTACTGAAAGTTTCCATCATTCTTTGAGGACAAGAAGAACATCTATAATCTATGTCATCACCTTGCCATGCTCCAGGGAGTAAGGAAATTTTTTTCATGAACAGTGGGATGAAAAATTAATACAACAGAGAAAAACCGTGTAGACAGACTGATGAGCAGAACAACAAAAATGGGCTTTCAAACCTCAGCCAAATCTTTAATATCTGAACATAGAGTTCAGTGGGGGTTTTCTTGCATATTGTCTCCTCCTGCTCCAAAAGCAAGTGTTTTATAGCCCATGCCTCAATTCATTACTAGGTTTTGACTTATTTTAAGGTTCTTACTTGCCAAAGACACATTACTGCATGGAATATTAATGAGGTTGTCATCTCTACTGGGCCTTAAAGGAGCAGACAAGATTTAGTGCCTTCTTAAAAAAACTAGCAATGTTTTTTTCTGAAAAATTGAGAATTTGTGCTTTGACAAGAATAAGACAATACACTTTTTGTACATGTGAAACCTCTTAAATCCCATCAGAAGGACTTGAGTTTGAGGCTGGGAATCAGGCATTTTCACATTTTAATCTCAACTCTGCTCTTGGCTTCCTGCACAGCAAAGAAGTCTTTCTTCATTTCAACAACTTTAAACCAGGGTACAGTGAGAATTAAATGTTTACACTGCAATTTGAAAATGTAAAGTGCTAAGACGGAGCACTTAGGAAAGGAACTTTGTAATCTTTTTCTTCGCTGCCATGGTATCCACCATCCTCAACAAGTCTAACTTCATGTACTCATAGACTTCATAACCTTAAGCACTCACTCTCTGTAAACTACATACCTCATTTGAGAGCTGATGTACAAAAATCAGCTGTCTGAATACCTTAACACTTACAACAGCTTCCTCTGGACTTATCATAAGAGAAATGACTTGTTATTAATTTTCACATGCTAGATTTATTTTAGCTTTTATGTTTCAGGAATATTATGTAAACAGAATGTTAGTTGAAGGGGTACCCAGGAATGCAAGAAAACATATGGCTTCAACTCCCTTCAGTATTCCCAGCACATTCACCAACAATTTTAATTTCAACTGGCTTAAGTGGAGGAGTCAGAGGATATGACATGCATATCCTCTGCATATCATGACAAAGGGCTGAAATCACGGCACCTGCTCTCACATATGCAGATCCTTCCATTTGGGGTGAAAATATAACCCTGCTTCTCCCTTTGGGTGAGGAAGGTACTCTTTATAGTGTACTTGGATCCAGTGGCATTTTAGTTCTGCCCCTGCTCCAGGATGACACTGGCAATCTCCGTAAGTCTGTGTCTGCTCTGATGAATCCACCAGAGACAGAGCTAATTATGGGAGCACAGCTACACATGTTTCCAATGAGTGTCTCAACAGTTTAAAGAGTGGGTGAACCTGACACACATACCCGTACCTTACTCAAGATTAGGGATTGTGATAGTAAATATTTAAGATGGATAAATATGTACTACTGGATAAGCACAAGTACAAGAATGTGCCACCATTCTTGTCTGCTCCCACTGAGTCTGCTCTTTGCTTTGGTGCTGTGATGCCTGAGGACATAATAATCCTCAGGTGCTAAAACTTGCCATGAGGGGGTCATGACCTTTTGTTGTGATGCCCCAAGCCCTCACCAGCACTTGCCCTGCCACCTATGTAGGACCTGTGTGCTCACAGTTAATCAAGGGCTGCATCTGTCTCTCATCTTACTGCTGGTGCCTGGTGCTTGATCTGCTCTTGCTCTCAGAGCTTCAGTGCCCAGGGTGTGAACATTTTGCAGGTTGAATAGCAACAGGAGACACCCCCAAAATGGATTGTGCTGCATTTTTTTGAGGGACTGTGTAAATCGCTAGTCCTATGAAGTGCTGATTCCTTCATGCGCTGTGAAGAACAATAGAAAAATGAGGCTTTCATAATTAAAAGTTAATTGGTTTACACACTAGCAGTTTGTACACTTGGGAGAGCAAGTGTGGAGTTAAGGGACCCTCACACACCTCTCAGTACAGCAAGCCCTTATGGGGACAGACAGGAAAGAAGGAGATTTGCCTGCATCCCAGATTGCTGCTTTATACCACAGACACCTACTTAATAGCTGACATAATGCAGAGGTCCACAGAGATCTCAAAGCCTGGGAATATCCCAGATTTTTTGGATGCCCCATGAGATTGAGAAAAAAAGACAGCAAAACTGAAAGAAAAATCTCCAACTATTAAAAACACACAAAAGAAAGCTTTCAGTTAAATGCAGGCCATATAATGTCTCTAGAATGGACCCCTCGCGTGCAGCAAGTCAGCTGTCCTAAATACAGGGAGAACAAGCTTGATAAGCTCCTTGGAGCTGTCAAAACCTTCCTAAGGCAAACTTTCTACAGAAACTTTTTTTTGTGCTGGTCACAGCTCACGTCCTGCTTTGTCTGGTTATCCTGCCAGAAGCATAAATGAACTCATAAGAATAACAGGGGGATTAGGTTAAGCTTATTTTTAAAACATTTCCCACAAATTCATCTCATTTGCCTGCTTATAAACACCCTTGCTCGTCTTTGCTGTGTGTCTAATTAGGTAGGATATACTGCAGGTGGCTTAAAATAGGAACTGAAATATAGTAGCTTTGCAGTTATGCATGCTAAAGGAAAGGTAATTAAAATTTCATGTTATGAGATGTAAACTGATCATCTCAGGGGCCTGAAAGGATTTCTCCCCCATATATGACATGGCACAGTTGGCCAGATACTGTATGTGCGGGTTTCCTCTTCCTTGCCATACTTACTGACCTCTGCCTAAGGCAGAATACGAGAGCTGATGGGTTGGTTTCTTGAATTATTTATTTACAGAAATAGGCATATTGCCATCAGCTAAGCATCTCTGGATTTTATTTAAAGTCAATACTGCAATAAAGTTTAAAACATAAAAAGCTAAAATTAAATTAAAACAAATTTGCAAAGAAAACCTTGCTGAGAACCTGTCGTAGAGGTTAATTAAAATGAGATCGAACAGAGGTCTTGGATTTTGTAGCAGCTGTACTTAAAAATCTGTGGTACCTGACAGAGACATGTGGTTTCCTCTGATGATGCTTACAACTTTTCAAATAGCATCTCTCCAAAAATGGGATTTATTTTTGCAGTTAAAAAGAATACTTCAGCATAGCAGGTATTTTTTCTTTGGCAATGGATTAAGTTGCACCAAATTGCAGGTGGCATCTTTTTAAATATTTCCACAAGGGAAGATATAATTCTTCTTTTCTACTAGTTCCTCTCCACACCTTCTCTCCTCTTTTTAAAAACCATGCATTTTATTGTAATACTGAAACATCAGTGGTGGTTTCCAGAATGGGAAAGGGCTCTTTCAGAAGTTATTCATTAGTCTATGCAACAGGGATGTGCTTGTATTTCACCATGGCAGTCCTACCATATGTTCATGCTCACTGTGAAATAGTGGCATTTGAATACTGTAGCTGTAATATGGATATTTATGATGGTGAAGTCTATATTAAAGAAATTATGCCTAGGGCATGTTTTAAAGCCCATCAGACAAGCTTTGAAAAATGTGAGGGACAGCAGACCTATCATTGCAGGTTTCTTCTACAAGCTCCTTACAGACAAGAAAAAAGAACCACAAGTGAATTCTAGTCAGCAAAACACAGAAAGGTTCTCTCAGTTGCCTGCGGCCAGACAAATTAGGCCTTCTGCCTTGGAAAGTCACATTTTAGTTTTCCCCTGGGAAAAAAGAGACAAGCAAACAGGATATGGGTGTCCAGATCTGAATGTGTTTCCTTTGGTCTACTCTAGTAAAGAATAAAACAAAGAGCTGAAGCTTTCTGAAATTATCTGTGGTGCAGCAAAAGGTGGGAAGACAAAATAAGGATTACTGACTGTTGCAAAGATTACTGTAATACAGCTGCCTGGGACACAAAATGTCACAATGATGAAAACCTGTCACCCAAATAAAGCAAAATTCCCACTGACTTCAATGAATCAGAATTTTACCTCATGACTTCAAGGTACCATAGAAAAACCAACAAAAATAAACCTACCAAACCTCTATTAAAAGTAATCCAGGAACAACAACTTCTGAGAATGCAGTCCATATTGACAAACAATAGGGGTCATTAGGGGTACCCTGCTTTCCTGTTAGATGTCTCCCCCCTCCTCCCTATTCCACAGTGCCTACAATCCTTCAGGATCCTTTTTGTCTCAGTCAAACTGACCTTACAGTTTCACGTGCAGAATCTCGCATCTGTCAGACAATGGACAATGAGGAAGACAGCAATTGGTTATGAAACACCTGACTTGAATTTCATTGAGCCATGTAATAAACCAGAAAGAAATGAAGTTTTACTAGGCAGAAGCGGGTTTTCATCGTAAGTCTCCATGCATGATAATGACAAATGAAGTTCTTTCCTGAAGAGTGAGAAATGAAGCCTCATAATGCACTTAAGCCAGTAGGAAATAACATCTCGTTCAGTGTAAAAGGACAGGTAGGGTTGTGATCATGTAATTAGGTAAGCAAAACAAATACATTCCAGACATGCCATCCTTGGAAGGAAAGGAAACTTCCAGGGGTTTAATCACATGCTGCTTCATCTGGTTTTCCTATAACAGATCTCTGATTGTTAAAAAAAAAAAAAAATTAACTTTCCATATAGGGAAGTACAAAGTGGGTCATTGGGGAAACATGCACTCCTCGGCTGGAAGCAAACTATGGACAGTCCCACGTGAATGGTGTCTATCCAACACCAGTTTTGTCAGATTTTGGAGCCCTCTCCACCCTAATCCCTCCCCCCCACCGAATCCCAATACCTCAACAGGAAAGGAGACATCTGTGAATCCTCTGGCACTGCTTCGATGTTTTACAGCTGTAATAACCACTGATACAAAGAGAAGAATGTTTTCTAGCCCTAAATTCCTGAGGTACTTTTCTAAACAGACACAAGTGGATGGGACTTGGTTACATGAAAAATACCCCACCAGGGTCAGGGGTGTGAGGAAAGACAAAGAGGAATCATGATCTGCAGATAATTCAGCTCAGCTTGGCTTTAGATTTATCTTTTCTGACCACTCAACCCATTTGTCCAAATCCAAACTTCTAATCTTTAAATCTAAACACTGTTTTTCTGGCAGCTTGTACTCACTCACTCTTGGCTATATCAGATGAAAAATACTTCAAGGAAGGAGCTTAAAACAGTGGTGATCTATGGACTTACATATATGCAGCAGTTTTGCAGTACTCCTTACCATTAGCATATAGGCAGGACAGTTTGATGCTTGCTGCTAGAAATCCCAAAATGCATCAGACACCACAAAGTCCATTTTCTCTCATTGTTATCTATGTCAGCCACCAGCAGTCTAAATCATGGTGCCTCTCACCTGTATTTCAGTCAGTTCATCACAGCCTTACACAAAATGCACAGGTTGACATTTAGTGGTTTGGGGGATGATGCCAATTCATATAGGGGCATAAAGGAAAGGCAGTAGGCAGTCCGGATAGATATGCATGGAGAACTGGTTCCCAAGCACCGGAGCTCTTGCAAGGGTTGGGAACACACTGGCTCTCCCAGTGCCTCTACTGCCAGAGTCCTGTGCAGCCCTTCAGAAGGACCCCAACGGGTTGGAGAGATGGGCAGAGAGGACATGTCTGAAGTTCAACAAAGGCAAATGCAGAGTCCTGCAGCTGGGGAGGAATAAGCCCATGCACCAGTACAGGCTGGGAGCCAAACTGCTGGGAAGCAGCTCTGCAAAGGACCTGGTGGTGTGCTCTTGTGGCCCAGAAGGCCAGTGGTATTCTGGGGGCATTAGGAAGAGCACTGCCAGCAGGTCAAGGGAGGTGGCCCTGCGCCTCTACTCAGCCCTGGTGAGGCCACATCTGGATGCCATGTCCAGTTCTGGGCTCCTGGGTACAAGAGAGACTTGGGGCTCCTGCAGCAGGTCCAGGGGAGGGCAACAAGGATCACTGGGGGACTGAAGCATCTTTCTTATGAGAGAGTTGGGCCTGCTCGGCCTCAAGAAGAGACAACTGAAAGGGGACCTCATTAATGTGTATAAATATCTAAAGGCGGGGTGAAAAGAGGATGTTTTCCAGGCTCTTCTCGGTGGTGCCAATCAATAGGAAAGAGGCAATGGACAGAAATGGATGCACAGGAAGTTCCACCTGAACATGAGGAAGAACTTCTTTACTGTGCAGTGACCATGCACAGGTTGCCCAGAGAGTTTATAGAGTCTCCCTCACTGGAGATATTCAAGAACCATCTGGACACAATCCTGTGCAATGTGCTCTAGGATGATCCTGCTTGAGCAGGGAGGTTGGAACAGATTACCCCACTGTTGTGCCCTGCAACTTTACCCATTTTGTGATTCTGTGATTCATAGAAAACTCATATCCTGCTGCAGTTTTGCTTAAAAATAAAAAAAGAAACAATAATTGTTTCAAATATTTTTAAATTCCTTTCTAACCAGATGTTCCCTGGGTCGTACAGCTGCTCAATGACTATTTGCCCAAGAAGTTGAGTAAATTGTTTCATCCTGAGCTCCTCTCTGTTGTGGTTACACTGCTGCTAGTACCCAGACTCAGGGCCAGCTTTGGGCAGGCAGTCTGACAGGCACAGAAACATCCACTCCTCAGCACAAGGCCAGTGGAAGCAAGAGCCAACCCCTGCTCTGTGCCAGGTCTGCAAGGGGACCAGTCACATTTTCACGTCATCAGTCCTTTCCTTGAGGCAACACCACTGGCTTTGTCTTCAAGGCGAACACAGGCCAGCTGTGCCCTGGGGTGGGTGGAAAGACACAGGTGGAGGCTGGTTCAGGAGCAGGAGCCAGGACAGGAGTCACCCTGGTGAGCACTAAGAGTTTCAACTGCCCTGCACTTGCACCACTGAGGAGCCCTAGAGCAGCCTGGCTTCAGCCAGAGCAACTGCTGTGCCCTAATTCACAGCCAGGACCTGAAAACCTTGTGGGGAGAATTCTGCAATATGCACCTCTAGCAGTAAACTGAGGGTTCCAGAGATCTCAGTTCCATCCAACCCTTAAACACCTGAAACAGGATTTTCTGAAGTCATTCTTCAGCCTACATTTCTTTTGTACCATCCTGCTGACTGAACATAGGGGCGTACCCACATGAATTTTACAGCTGTAGGACATCATGGTTAACAGGGAAAAAAACCTTCAAACCTTCTGCTTCAAAGCCACAAGTCCTTGGTCCCCATCTTTCTAACAGAATTTGTAATTATCTTTGCAATGCAGTGGCTCACATGCTCTCTGCTGGCATTTATAGCATCACTGACAATCTTAATAACAGAGATCTGATGGGCTACACAATATTGCAATTTCTGCTTTAACTCCAAGCAATAATATTTGCTCTAGTTAAGTGGAAATTTTTAGAAAAACTGCAAGACTGCAGCCATTAACTGCATAAATTTAATAGGTTAACTGAAATAAAAACTCATTAACTGATTAACTGAGAACCATAGATGGAGTAATGTCACCACATCAGAGGGAACATTTAAGTCAAGAATTGCAATAAAGTAGATTTGCAATTCTTGAATGCATGTGATTAACAGATTTAAACAAATTACACTATTACTATGTTAATTATTGCTTGCCCTAAAATACTGATGATTAAATTCAAGTGTTTAAGAGAAAAACACATCCAAGGATAATTACAAAAGAGAAAAAGAGTAATTAATTATTCAGTGTGCTTTTGCCAGTTAAAAATGTAATAATAACAACAATAGCAAAAATATGTATTAATAATAGGAAGAGTAATAATCATAAAAAGAGTGAGTTAGGGACACAAATTTTCCAATGTGAAATAGAAAAATCTACTGCACGGCTAAACCAAGATACTGAATTTTTTTCCAAAGTTACGGCAGTAGTGAGAGACTCAAGCACTTGTCATTTATGAACTCAGCTGCTGTGTAGGTGTATTAGAGATGGGTGATACACTGATATCATACTGATGTCACATTCCAAATCTGTTGATGCAATTGTTTAAAAAAAAAGACCCCACCAACCTACTAGAAAGCCATGGGTGCTAATGAGGGCAGGTGTTCTAGGAGTATGAGTCCTGTGTCTTCCTCTACAGTGTCTCCTGCAGCCTAGGCTCAGTGAGCACAGAAAGTCCTCTTCTTCTTCCTCAAGTTCCCCAAGATCCCCAGATCCTCATCCATGAGCTTAAATTATTTCCCGATAATGTGATAGAGGTTTTTCTGGTAACAGCAGCACAAGATATTGAGATAGTATAACCTATTTTTAATTCTGCTTATAATCAAGAGCAGTTTCAGGAGTTTGAGTGACAGCTTTATTGCATATACAGTTTAAATATCTTTTTTCTGCTACGGAGTAACCTTGGTAACTTTTTATTTTACTTTTTTTTTTCAAAGACCCCTCTAGGATGTTTATCCATATTGAAATACCAAAATAGACAAGTGGCAATGGTGATGACACTAACTGCTAATCTCTTCTTCACACAGGATTTACCAAAATCTCCTGGAAATTTAAAATAATTTTCCTGCTTAATGAAATGGCTCCAAGAAGTTCAACTCTAAAGGTTATTTTTAGAGTATTACTCATGAGTACTGAACAACTAGCAATGCATTAAAGACAAACAAAAAATACCAGCCCAAAACTAAAAGCAAACCACAATTAAAAAACAAAAAAACCTGTCTAGTTACAAAACAAAGTACTAAAAAAGTGGTATAAAATTAGATGCTAAGTTTGTTAGTTTCTAGTCAGGACTATTTCAAAATCCTTTCTCACACACTGACATTGTGCCTTCTTTTGCCATATTCTTTGCAGGGAAACACAAGTCACCAAAGCCACAACATCCAAAAAAAAGGGTTAAGGGCAAGGTGCAAAACCTAAGGTGTCACAGCTCTCTCAAGGTCAAGCTCAGGAGTTAACATGCAGCTAGGTCTCTACTCTGTAAAACATTAACTATATCCTTTTCATTTAACAATCACGACAATCATGCTGTATGGTTTTTGGATGGCTAACAAAAGGAGAAACTACAGCTGTAAAAAGAATGAGACTTAAAATGAATTTGAGATATCTTCACAGAAATCTCCTCAGTAACACGATGTCAAGACAAATGTTTGCAATGCATTGTTCGCTGCCTTTTTTGGTATTTGGAGAAAACACACCCTAATTCCTAATGGTCCTGCTGAGTTTATTTCTATTTCTGAGAATTGTTATTAACAGCAGGTGACTGACCGAGCAGCAGAATGAAAATGAAGCCATGTCAGTAATATAGGCAAGAATGACCAAGAAAGGTTAACTCTTGAAAATTTAGTACTTCAAAAGGAAAAATTCCCTAATATGTAATGTTGGAGGGTAAAAACTGAGAAGCTATTCAATTCAATGAGGACATTAGGAGAAAATAAAAGAATCTGACCCTATCATTCTGCCTCCTCACTTTTCTTACTTCTAGGAGCCTGTTCAGAGTTAAAAAAACAGAACTTTTAAAATTTTAGTTAAACTTACCCTGAAATTAGAAAACATGGACTAAATATGCCTTTCCAAAAAAAAACCTCAGTTAAAAGCTGTGTTAATTTGAATTTCTTTTAATGGAAATTTAAATCTCCTGTAAAAGCACATCACCATTAATAAGTTCTTTGAAAAGAAATTAATGAAAAATGTAAATCTGTCAAATACTCGTATTTATACTTATACGCACACATATATTTATATCTGCAAAGATTTATTTCAGAAGGGTTTCCAGAACTTTCTCGAATGCGTGTCCCATAATCATTACCTCCTGGAAACTTCCTGGTATGAAAAATGGCCATGGTCATTGACTAAATTCCTTGCTACAACTTTATCAGTTTCTAACAAGAAGCAGCATTCTATTACATACCATGATTTAGCTATAAATTATAGTTTATCTTTATTCCTGTGTTGGAAGCTGAGCATTCTAACAGCTTGCAACATCTAAATGGAAACAAATGAACAGCTACTTCTGGTGGAATATGATGGTCATTTCAGCATAACATTTCCTTAGGGGAAAATACACTTTTCTACAAAAGGACACAATCAAATTAAATACTTGCTTGATTTCATTGTCTTTCCAGAACAAACATTAGACATCATTTTAAAGGAACAGAAAAGCTCTATGGTAATTCTTGAATGCAAGCATGTAGAATTTTTTTGACTGTTGCAGCCAAAATATAAATCACTTTCTGCTGTGGTGTCAGGAAGTGTATTGCACTAAATTAATCATGATCTACTTTAAAAAAGGAAGAAAAAATCCACTGAAAATTAAACAAATCTCTCTGTGCCTGTTTTCCATTTGCATTGTCATCACTTACCTTTAAGGGACGATGGAAGTGAGATGGGAATGTTGCTGAAATGCATTCAACAGACCCTGTATGTGTGTTAGCTTCTCTAGTGCTCTCTGTTGTGCCTTCAGCCATTGGAAAAGATAAAGTATTATAACCTGCACACAATATAATCTTTACTCTTTACCAGGCTCCTAGCACAGGGATACACCATAGCAAAGTAAGTGCAGAGGCACACAGACTAGAAGCCAACCTGTATGTCTTCTTCTAGCATTTCCCAGTCCCAGATATACTCTGCTGGAGTAGATAAAAGTCCTTCTTTCTCATTATAAAAAAGAGGAAAGGCAATGCATAAGGGAAATCAAATCATTCTAGAAAGCTTTTCCTAATAAATCAAAGAGTTCAGTGGATGTGCCCAAATGGAGAAAGCTGGGAGCACAGAGATCAGGCAGCTCCATCCACAACCACATAACGGCGACTCGGCTTGGTCTTACCTTTTATGTCAGGCATAAAAGGAAAGAGAATTGTATTTACTGAGTGAGGGGTAAATAAACTCATGCCAATTAAATAGAAAATATGCCTCTGTGGTTTAGACTTTAAGCATTTTAAGTATAAAAACTCCTAAAAAATTTGCTCAGACATGGATTCTAGATCCTCGTCTGTCTTTCTTTTCTCCCAGGGCAGGACAGGCCATACATGGAATTAGTTGTTAACTCTCCCCTTCAAACTCTCAACCCACAAACCACACCATCCAAGAGCCACTAGTCATATTTAATATCCCTGCTTTAATAAGGTAATTTTCAAAATGTTTCTGGGAAGGCACACTTCTCTGAACCACAAGCAACTGCAATTAAAGTCAGCCTCAACTTTACAACTGACTTTGAAGTCAGAGGGAGTTTACGAAAATGTTTTGAAGTCTCTTCCCCCTCTTTCCTCAGTCTCCAATACTTTTTCTCTAGGTTATCACAAGCCTGCCTGCCTTTCTCACTGTTGGCTGCTCAGGTCTATTAGCTCAGGACCATCTTCTTCTGATTCTGGACTCAGAAAACTATAAGCCTGTATATTAATTCTTAGCAAAAACATCTCAACACATGTTCCAATGCTATTGAAACTGGGCCTATTTCGTGGCTTTTCTCCTCATACAGTAACTTAGTATCTCCCTCCACAGTGAGCCACACTTACCGGTAAAATGTGGTGTAATCCACCGTTGAATGGCAGCTCTGGAACTCCCAGGCTTTGAGTTTCTGGCATTCGCGGTGAGCTCGGAGTTTCACCCTGACTGTCCCATGACAGAGCTCGGGCACGGGTTTCCTCTGCGGGCGGCTGCAGAACTCATTGGACTCCACACGCCAGGATTCAGCAAAGTCATCCACATCAAACTTAAAATTCCCATCCCCCCCAATCAGGTCATCTCGCTTGTGCCCATTGTAATTGCCACACAGACCACAGAGTTTGCCTTTCAGATGAGGTGCAGCCATGACTTCCACAAAACTGTCTCCATCCCATGATATTTCCAAGCCTAATAAAAAGATAAGACAAAAATGCACATTAAAAAAAAAAAAAGAAGAAGAAATTGAGAATAACAAATTATGTTTGTGAAACAGTGTTTATGGGAACCTGAACAAAGCCATTGGCTTCCTTCTCATAATGCTGTTAGATTTCTATATAGTTCCCATAGCTCCCAGTAAGTGCCTCTGGCAAGTGCAGTGTTTCTTAAATTATAGTCAATTACAATACATTCATGCCTGTCTCTTCTTATTTTTGTTCCTTCTTGCTAATGAATGCAGTCATCCTAAAAAATATGGGGCCAAGGCAGGACTACTCCCACCATCAAAGGAGAGCTCTTGCAAAATTCTGCAAATTGAATTTGCTGTGGTAAATTTCTAGCTGACTTTGCAGGGGGCCCAGAATTTCAGCCATTGCCACCCATTGCACAGGTCGAGGTCACACAAAGATGTCCATGCCCTATGAGACTGCAGCAGTGACCACCTTATGGGAAACATCCTATTCTTGCCTAAAAAGCTGACAGTGATGGCTCATTGGGATGAATACAACTGTTCCAACACAAGTACCTCATTTTGTGGGAGTAAAAAGAGTTACAAGGATTAAAAATAGATCAGATGGGTAAAACTGTTATAAGAAAGCATTCTGAATTGGATTCAAACTGTTCATTCAAAAGGCATTAATTACCAACCTTTTGAAGTAGTCTGCATAAGTTAGCCACACTGAGAAATGACAGTAAACATCTAACCTTCATCTAGTAGCTGGGATGAAAGTCCTCTGCTACAATTTGCTTTACAGCAAGGTTTGGCACTTCCAGAACATCAAAGTTACTTTTGGTGAGTGAAATCCATTTTATCTGTCTGTGCCCATCTAAAAGCTGGTGTCTAGCTTAAGTCAGCTGTCTAGGCCCTTTGATGGAGTAAAATAGGCAGCTCTGGATTACAAGATTGTCCAATACAGAGGGAATAAACTACTTTCTGAATGTCCTTCTGTTCCCAGCAATACTCTAGAGGGACCAGAGATCAGGTGGAGACTAAACTTCTAGTTTTTACCTGAGTGACTGTAAATTAAATAAATTCCATTCTTTGAGGAGTAAATAGGCAGCTCGTAAGGGGAAACAGCTTTGATAGCATTTGGGATAAAAAACATCAAGAAACACTGCTGCTTAACTTCTACCCAAAAATGGCCTTTCTTGTAATTATTTCTAATGTCTCATGCATGATTCTATGTCACATCTGCAGTAACCCTGCATCTGAAGATCACAAATAATTTTGCTGATGTTAATTTCTTCTCATAAAATACCTGTGAGCAGCAATTAGTTAAGAATAAACACAGGATCCTGCTTTTAAACAGGATAATCCAGATTTTACCCTGTTCTCCCTGCTTAGCCAAGAATACCAAAGAGCATCACTCTGTGGTGCAGGACCAGGGCTTCTCTCCAGCTTTCTTCATTTGCTGTGTGAGCTGGCTTAGCACCACCCTTTCCTATTGTAAATCAGTGCTTGTCACTGTGTGATCCAAATCCTTCCCTATCCTCATGTAAGTAATTAACATACCAGTGACTCAGTTCAAAGCTGGAACCCTTCCTTCAGCAACACATCCTATTGTCTCCTATGACAATTCCTACCCGCACTGCAGAGGAACAGGGTGAGGTTCAAGCAGCAATTATGGCTACAAAAGGGGTGTGCTGCCATCTTAACATCCTGCCCCAGTGCTTGTGTAGGTTGCACCATGTCACCAAGAGTTTTGGGAATGATTTACTCGTCAAGGCTGTGAAGGTAATTCTGCATCACCTGTCACTACAGTATATTACACTGTTTTCTTACCACCACAGGTTAGCAATGATAGCACAAATATATCCTGAGCTAACTATGCCTGAAATCAGTTTCAAATTATCTCATAAACCCAGCAAGGATGGGGCCACCATCTCCTCCTCCAAAGGCACTTTACACCCAGCCAACTGAGAAATTGTGCAAGACTACAACTGTTAATGAGGCCAGCACAGTGGCAAGGGGGAAAGCTGCCTTTTAAGCTGCTTCATACATTATCACTGCTGGACAAATTCAAAATCCAGCTGTCTTTGCTTCTGACAACACTGAACAAAACAAAACACAGCTTGATTTGCAGACACAAGATTAATACTGCCGTGCTGGCATTTAGAAAATACTTGCCATTAACTTATAAACCAAGATTTCTTCAGACATGAGAATCTCATAAACTTTCTCAAAGTTTAAAGCATAAAGATCCAAATTCTCAGACAGTTCTTTTCAGAAAATAACTACAGTTTTTAAGGCTGTGTCCAAGTTCTTCCCCCAGAGAAGATCCCTCAGAAGCTCCCTACTTTAAACAAAGTCGGAAAAGACTGGCTAAGGATTCTATCTTAATAGTCCTTTTAGGACTATTTTTTTTCCTCAAGACAAAACTTACTGACCTTCAGTGAAAATACATTAATTATGAAAGGCTAACTTGAAAATTTTCCTGAATATTTATGTTCTTTTCACCTGAGTTAATTAAATTGTTACAGTTTGTTTTTGTAGACTGCAAAAGGCATGCAGGTATGCAGAAGAAGAATAACATAAAATTATGGCTTTTCTTCTCAGCATATAAAAATGCACATTTTAAAATCTAGATTCCTGCTTTGATTACTGGATTTCATTCAAGAGACTCACTGTGTAACTACCACATAAACATACTTTCCTCTAGCTGGTATGGCTTAATTGCACTTTATTCTGCTGTAATTGTTCAGATGGAAGGGTAATTTCTGGCTTTGATGAACAGCCTAAAGGTTTCTGTCCATAACAGAGCTTGCTCCTTTTTGGAGTAACAAGGAAGGGGATTTACTCCTACATGCACGATAATTTTGTTGGAGCCTGATCACACTGTACAGTGTGTGCCTTTTGTTTGTTCACAGGCAGAAAATCCAGTTAGTTTCTGTAAACCAACAAGAGCTGTGACAGACGGGATTATGCTACAGAGCAGTGCTTGAAACGGTCTCCTTGGCAGACAGAAACTGTTTGGAAGAGTTTCTTGGTGCCTATACCCCCCCCTTTCTTCCCCCCGCCCAAAATGGATGAGTTTCCCATTCACTTGGACAAGAATCAGAATCCAAGAGATGTGAAGCCAAAGGATGCAACATCTGTCCCATCTGGGGATGTGCAGAAAAGGAATATTCTCTGAGCTGCTTTTTCATTTTTTCCAGTTATCGTCTCTCTTTGAAGGATGCTTAACCAACTTGTTACTAGATTTCTTAACTTGGCACATTATGTACTCTACTCCATTTAAAAAAAATCCTTCCAGATTTATGTACATCACACACTGAGTTCCTCATGATGGGAGCTCTCATCAATTGTTCTGCATGATTTTCCTGGCATCCTTGAGATTTAAAGAAATCCTCTAGAACCAGCCAACGACTCTTCCATAAAGATTTAATGCCAAAGTGGTACAGAAAAAGGGCAGCAAAGTGGCTTTGTGCAAAAGATAGCACAGAAAAAAAAACCAAAATGCTCAGGCAATAGAGGAATAGGTAAGTACCACCAGCCCTGTGAAACTCTATTTCTAACACACAAATTTTGGATAAGGACTCAACACATCCCAAGCACACCCACAGCAGCCAGTGTAGAGTGCAAGCCTTGCATGGCATCCAGGGCTACAGCTGGTGAGGAATTTAGCAACAACACAGGTTTTCACTGGAAAATGCCAATTCATCAGAACTGAAATGCTTCAGGGAGACATATCGTATTCAGTGAACTTCCAACACAGCACAGGCAAGGCTCCAAGCTGGTTTCCCGCCAGCTCGCCTGGTGGGCTGCCTGGAAGCCTGAACGATTGGGGTATGAAACTCCAGGACTGCCCTGCCATGCACATTGCCCTGTAGCCAGGGACCACAAGACTTCCTGAAGCTTTGGGCTTCCCTGTTTTATCCAAGGCTCAACTCCCAGCTCTCCAAAAGGAAAACCAAAATCCGTGGGAATGCTGGCTGAGCTGTAAGCAACAGACCCTGCATTTCCCAGCCCAATTTTACTTTGAATTCTACTTCTAGTGCAGCAGTTTTGCTTATTTTTCATTACTTTCTCCCTTCCTCTCTTTTTTCACTGTACACTGGGAAAGCATATATTTTTTAAAATTCCATGTTTCCTTCTGAAACAGAAATTTCTCCAATTTTTTTCCCCTGGTACTCAGAACTTCCTGTGGAAGAAAAATGTTTGCCTTTAAACCAGTTCTACTCAGCACATTCTTCTTCTCTACAGCCTCTCTGCTGCTTGTCCTCTCCCAGCAAAATGGAGCCAGGCTATTCTGCTTCTTTCCAGGCCTTATGTGCTGAGGAAAGGAGGACCTGGCCCATCATTCTGTATTCAGTGAGAGAAACCTGATCCTGCTCCGTTAAGGGGAGGAATTATTTAGGGTATAATTTGCAGTGATTACACACTGTTTGGTATGTTGTCATATGCCATGTTTGCACTTCCTCTGCCAACACATGGACAAGGATGTGTGTACTCATTTATTAGGCTTGCACCAGAGACAAATGAAATAGCAGCAGGATTAGCTGTCATTCATCTTCAGTTGAAAACCTTTCCTTGGCCTGTGGTTGGCTAATGAAATCCACATCGCCTGAATTCATGGTGTTCAGCTGGCTGCAAAGAAAAACCCTCAAGATGCTTCTAATTAGAAGCTGCAAATAATGGTCAACTTGTGTGCATTTTACAGACAGCCACAAAAATCTGCATTGCCACTTTGAGGAATGAGCCCAGAGCTGGGATCCACATTATGCAGACTCACATTTCCAGAGGCTATATGAACAGGTGTCTAAATTCTCAGCTCAACAGTGGGTGCTAGTGTCCCCCTTGAAAAAAAATTATGCTAGATAATGAGTATGACTATGCGTCACGCCTGCGACCGTATCACTCCATAAGAAAGACTGGTTTCACTCCTTTCACATGGCATTTAATTGAATTAACAGTAAATAGTATTCTCACTGAAACAGTACTTCACTGTGTAAGTGAAATCTCTCAGGACTATAGTAGTAGCTAACACATGCTAATGAGAAAGTTTTAAACTTCCCCTCAGTATTTATCTGCGCAAGGATACTATAGTTTCAGAACAGTTTATCAAAACAAAAGTAAGTCCTCTGGTTTAGCATTTTGACAATTAATGTATTTTCTAAGACTCTAAAGACCTGAGAGAATACTATCTCCCTTCCCTGTTTATAGAAATAAGGTAGCATATTCTGTAAAGTTTCTAATTTCCTTTTGCTTGTGGCGCTGTAGACTCTGTTCCTTGCAGACAGCTTCTTACTTGGACACAAAGCAAGGCCAATAAGATGGCACTGAACAGTAAATTAGGCTTTGCTTTTCAAACCAGGGCCTCCATTTTGCTGGGTAGCTGCAGTGAAATATTTCCATAATTTTACAACATAAACTCATTCTAGCCACTATAACCATGAGCTTATATAATTGCTCACTTGAACCACAAGATATGTTGCTGGAACTTTGAAAAACCTGAATTTTATGTTGAAGAACTGATCTCCTCTCTGTTCTTATCTGTAAGTATCAAATAATACCCTGTCTTAAGTTTGTATGGCAAGATTTTGGAAGCAGAGAGCTACAGGGGTGGCTTCTATGAGAAGCTGCCAGAAATTTCCCCCATGTCCAATGGAGCCAATTGCAGCTGGCTCCGAGATGGACCAATTCCAGCTGGCTCCAAGATGAGCTCGGCCTTGGCAACAGTGGTAGCACCTCTGGGATAACACATTTAAGAAGCGGCAGAAAAGACCTGTGCAACTGCAGTCAGAAAGAGGAGGGAGAGTGTAAGATAAACAACCCTGCAGTCAGTGGAGAAGGAGGGAGAGAAGGAACTGGAGCAGATATTCCCCTGCAGCCCATGGTGAAGACCATGGTGAGGCAAAGCTGCCCCCCTGAAACCCATGGAGTTCCATGCTGGAGTAGAGATCCACCTGCAGCTCCTGGATAACCCCACACTGGAGCAGATGGATGCCTACAGGACACTGTGACCCTGTGGGATGTCCATCCTGGAGCCATGAAGAGAGGAGCCCATGCTAGAGCACATTTGCTGGCAAGACTTGTGACTTGTAGGGAATCCATGTTGGAGTCTGCTCCTGAAGGGCTGCACCCTGTGGAAGGGACCTGCATTTTTGAAGTTTGTGAAGAAATGCAGCCCGTGGGAGGGACTTACATTGGAGAACTTTGCAAAGAACTGTCTCCCATGGAAGGGACCTGATGTTTGAGCAACGAATGAGTGTGAGGAGTCCTGCCCCTGAGGAGGAAGACCTGGTAGATACAATATGTGATGGACTCACTGCAAATCCCATTTCCAACCTCCCCAACACCACTCAGGGCAGGAGGAGGTAGAGAGCATCGGGAGTAAAGTTCAGCTTGTGAAGAAGGGGATTGGAAGTGTGGAGGAGTTTTTAAGATTTGACTTCATTGCTCATTATCCTACCCATATTTAATTGGCAATAAATTAAACTAATTTCCCCAAATTGAGTCTATTTTGCCCATGATGATAATTGCTGAGTGATCTCTACCAGTCCTTATCTTGAACCACAAGTCTTCCATTAGATTTTCTCTTTCCTGCCCAGGTGAGGAGGGGAGTGATAAAGTGGCTTTCGTGGGCATGTTTGGTTGATGTGCAGCCAGGGTCAACCCACCATACTCTGCATAAGACACTTTTAAGTTACTGTAAGTGAAAGTCATGGAGCAGTTGTCTATTTGGGCAGTTAATTGTCAGCCACAGAATGAAACACAGCTTAAGCAATATCCTGCAGACTTCCAACTCATACCCGGGATTTCTGTCTGCTTGTGGGCTGCAGGAATTTGGAAAGCGCTGTGGGTTTCTCTAAACTCTAAAGAGTTATAACGATATTTATTACTGCTACCATGCTTTTTTACTAACTACTGTTCATGTTGAACTTGAGAAGTTCTTTAGAGAGAAAGACACACACACACAAACACACACAGACACACACATACACTTGTCCTACCTGCTTTGGTTGTCACTTTCAGCAAATAACCATCCAAATCGATCTGAAATTGCGGTGTCTCGCAAGGTAGTGAAATTCGGGTCCCATTCCACTTCACTGTGAGGTGCTGCTGGAGGCTGATTGTGCTTCTGCCCAACACAAGGTCCACTGACTTTGTCCAGGAGAAAGAACGGGTCCGACGGGCATCGTTTTTTACCAGCACCTGAAAGGGTGAGGCAGAGGAGGAGCAGTCTTTTGTCAAAACGTACTGACATGTTCCCTGAAAGTTAAATGTCCGTCCATCAAAAGTGTTGTAGTGAGGATCTCCAAATACAGTGCAAACTCCAGGCTCTGCAGGTGAGTGAGAAACAAAAGCACCATATCAGGATCAATCGAAGTTTGAAAAAAGCAGTTGATAAGAACTTAGAGATGCTGCTCTCACCTAATCTTTCTGCTCTATGGGGTCGATTTTGACTGGCACCCACTAGGAATAAATATGTCTTTGAAAAACAAAAGCTTCATTGGTTTAGTAGAAGTCTTTCCCAAAGTGGGTAGTAACCAAAGGCCAGTCCATCCCTGGGGCAGCATAGGAAGGCTAACCTGCAGTTTTGTCCCTTAAACATAACGTACAGTTTAGGTTATTACAATTTTTTCAAATTTCAGTGACTCCCTGAAATTAAAAGCCATCAGACCATTTTAGCAGGAGCTGGTTCTGTCCATATTGTATATATACACACTTATAAATATTGTACATCTATAAACTAGGTGTGTTTACATTTTCTTCCCCAAAATACCTGTAGAACCAGCATCTTGATTCAGTATTACAAGCTATTGTAAATGCTGTTTATACACAACTGACTTGTAGTAGTTACTGATACTACACTACCAACTGAAAGTCAGTAGTACATGACAAACATGATGCAATGACTGCCAAAGAGCATGGTGTCTCTACCAATCATCTGCATCATTACAAATGGTCAGAGAAGTCACAGCCCAAAGACAGAACATTTCCACATTCATGTCAATGATGCTGAGTTACCCTGCAGCTACCCAGCAACTGATTGAATTGCCTCACAACCAAAGGTAGCAGCAAATGCATTTGCCTTGCAGCCTTCTGGTATAACAATAGGTTCTAACCACAGTGCTGCTGTTCCTGGAAGAAGGAGTCTCAAGGCAGAGAAATGCACACTGCTATTGCCAGCTGTATACCCATGGGGTAAGACTGCTTTGAAAGACAATGCCTGTTTAACTAATAATGGCTTGTCTGAAAAACCAGCTTTAAAAAGGCAAATTCAAATCTACAAAAAAAAAAGAAGACATGAATGTTATGGAGAAGGGGAAGAGAATCCTCCTGTGGAGTGCAATACAGTTCTAACTACACAATACACCTTTCTCAGCAGAGTTTTTCAGCCTAGGCAGAGTGCTATGCTAAAGCAACTGTAAACTTCCTGGTGTTTTTCTAGCTGTAAAGAGCACCCAAGCAAACCTACATGGAGACACAGAAAATGGGGCAGAAAGAAGCCCCAGGAGACATTATCGTTTTCTTCTCCAGCTGCAATGAAGAATCACCTGTACCTATATTATAGCTGACAGATGTTTATCTAACCTGCCCATAAAGAGCAGTAGTAACAGCAACTCCACTGCCACCTCTGGCAACCCGTTGCAGTGTTGGGCTGTCCCTACTGTGAGAAAGGTCTTCCTAAAGCCTAATCTCACTCTCCCCTCACTGCATGGGTCAGAGCTATCACAGAGCTAGTACCTGGGTGATGTTACACCTAATTAGGCGTATGCATACTTCTTTAGCTAAGCTAATTTTTCCTTAAGTGTAATGACAACTTTCATGAAAACAAGGAAATTACCAAAAAAAAAAAAAAAAAAAAAAAAAAAAAAAAAAAAAAAAAAAAAAAAAAAAAAAAAAATCAGCCAAACATCAGTGAAGATCCCAGAGGAGAGATCTGATTTTTCTCTGTTTCTAAAGGCCAAGAACATGTTATACATGTTTTTAACCAACCTACTGGGAGGGGGAGGCTGGTTCTTCACCTAAGCAAGTGACTGAGAGGCAAGACATGAGAGGAACAAACATAATTTAGAGATGTGCAAGTAAAATTGATAGTTCCAATGGGACCCAAAGGAAATATTTATTTTTAATTTCTAATGTGTTATGCAGAGTAATGTTGTTTTATGTTATGTTACATCGTGTCACGTCATATGTCAACTTGATGCCGTGCAGTTAAAAATGTATTTTGGACTGGATAGCTAAAGGTCTGATCCAAATTTCGCTGTTTTCTTTAATAACCAAGGAAATGGAGGAGGGAAAATCCACCTAAAAACAGTCTGAATAATTGATTCTCTGATATCACTGTGTAAAACATTCTTGAAAGGTTTGCTAAAATTGTGGGGTTTAAAAATAAATCCACACCCTGTAAGAGTGTGTGTGATAACTCAGGCACTGCCAGTAAGAAAAACTGGTTGGCTTAGAAATAAACCTTAAATACCGGGTGTAACAAGACTGCAAAAGACAGTCAACATAAAAAGAATTCCTGCCATTTTTAGCTTATGGGTTGTTGTTTATGTCCTTTTGGGAGAGTTTCAATCACATCATATTTTATGGTTTGCTTTTGCTTTTTTTCTTCTTTTCTTCTTTTTTTCCTCTTTTTTCTTTTCTTTTTTCCTTCTGAAACAAACAAGTCTTTCTACTTGGCAGTTTTTGAAATCTATTGGAAGCACTGATCTCTGGTTAGGATTGTGTGTGACTTGCTTCTCTGTTGGGACGTAACAGATGAAGAGGTGCTGCTGCATCACCAAGGTTATGCTCCCCAACCCTGGAGTATGAATTTTGCTAGCTTATGATAACAAGGCATAGCATCACAGGTGTAGAGCTTTCCCTTTTTTCCCTACAGTAAATTGTTCCAAACACTCCTTGTATCAGCTAAGGTAGTGCTAGAAAAGGGTAATTCTATACAATATTCCCCCCTGAGATTCTCCCCACCTCCAACTACTTTCAGATTAGGAACTTTCTGAGCTAAACATGGTTTCTTTTACTTTAGTAACCTTTGACAGAAATATTTTCTGTGGATTTTTCCAGTCCAACAATGTTTTGGACATCTACAACATCCTTAGGCAAAGGAAATGAAGGATCATTGCCACTTCCTTGATTTGAACCTGGCACTCATAATCTTTGGTGTCTTCCTTTGCTCATCTAGACATGCACATGAACACAAATTTACCCATTCCCTCTATCCTTGAAAAACATGGATTTTTCAAAGGAGGGCCCCGGAGCTATGTTCAGGAGGCTGTGATTTTCAAAACACCTCAGGCACTCAACTTTGATTAAACATTATTGAGAGCTGGATGCAAACACCACTAAACCTCTTTTGGAAATCCTGCATGTTGCTCCCAAATCAATATTCAAACCTTCTGGCATTCATAAAAGCTTTTGGAAGGTTGGCAGTTTTCACATTTGTTTTTTAAGCAACTAAATACTGACTTCACACTTTTACATTTGACTAAAATATTAAACTACATGTGTGATTAATGTAGTTTGCTCAGCTCCCACCTAAGGCTCCACAGCTTACTTGCAAACTAATAATAGTACTTAGGTGCTAAAAGTGAATACCTATAGAACTATTAGCATGTTTTCCTTGACTTTTCAAGTCATGCTCCCAATTCAGATGAAATAGTGACTTTCACTAGAAAAGGAAGTGTTTTTGAAAACACATGTAGCTGTACAAAAAAGGAAGCTAAAAAAGCAACAGCATGGAAAAGAACACATTAGCATTTCCTAAGTTTTAACATACTCTCATAAAGAAAAAAAAATCACAACCTGTTTGGCCAATGTGGAGGGATAAAAGTCTGAAAGACCACTCATTTCTAGTAAGTAGTATGCTGAGTACAGGTAAGAACCACTTATTAAACTAAGTGGTTGCCAAAAAGTACCTTTCTGCCTTCCACCCAGTGCCTCCATTCCCCCAGACAGTATTTAGCCTTTTTAGAAAGGCAAAATATATATACTGCGTGGTGGAGGCGAGACAGACAGTCAGCACACACATCCTGACCAGCCGAGAGCACGAGCATATTGGCTGGGCAATTAGCACACTTGTAGCTCCAGACCAGCCACAGGATATATTGTCTCTAGCTGGGTTTATTATTTGTTGGGATATAAAGGAAATGGGACACAAATCCATAGGAAACCAGGCTCTGTTAGCTCTGGTGCTCATGGAATAGCTTGTTTTGTTTTTTCAGGAGATCAGAGCAGTCAATTGAAGTCCAAGATGTCCAGATGTCTGGTCACACTCTGCTGGGCTTGTAGGTAGTTAAGAGTGGCCAAGAAAAATATACTTTAAATTATAACTGAAATCGGTTTGGACACTTTCTAAGTAAGGAGAGGGAGGAAAAAACACAAGTTTACCAGTGAAGGGTGTTCTGGTTGCACATCTATAATTCAAAAATATCTCAGCTTTTTAAAAATAAAATGAAACTTTGAATGTAATTAGCCCATATGCCAAATTAAGCCCTAAATCAAACAGAACACATTATTAACTTTTAAAAACTAGCTATAGAACACGCATAATAGAATTTCATTGGGTTTTCCGTGAAAAATGTATACCCATAGAGGACTTTCCTCATAACTTCTGCATAGTGCAGCTTGATATAATACACATTACAAGGTGTGGTGTCAAAAACTCCACAGGAGTCTTTATGGTCTATTTCATAAATAAAATAGCTATTCCAATTTGTCCAAATACATATTTATACAGTAGACCATCACAGCTGAAATGGGAGGTAAATCATGAACAGTATTCCAGTATGAATAAACAATTGCAGTCTTTTTGTTGATGTATTTCTTCATGGAAAGGAAATAACAGAACAAACACGGATCTATGTGGCCCTTAAGTCCCACTTCCTGCTCTCACAGATACCTACAATGCATAACCTCACTTTGTTTCTTTTCCTTTTTTTTCTTTTCTTTGAAAGTCAGTGCTTTTTTCAGTAATTCTACAAAAACACATAAAAAGGATGCAGGACCTAGTGGAAGTACCAACTTCCTCACTTCTAAGGTAGGTCCAAATGCCCCTGAATTTGGTTTAGCTCTGTTGATCATTTTGGCAATTAAAAAAGCTGCAGAATCATTTGTGATGAACAAGATTTTTTGTCCCAAAAGCAGCCTTTACTGCAAGATTACTGTATATGTAAACCTAGGTGACTGCAGTCCACTTTGAAAAAACTTCATCCACAAAATCTCACAATGACCGGTGTAAGATTGTTCTAGGATTATTGATAATGATTAAAGTATATCTACATGGTTTTAGGAGGATGTTTTCATCCTGTGGATGGTAATTTCAGCAAGGCCTATGAATTCTTCTTTGTCAAGAACAAAGATTTAACTTCCACTGCAAGTTCCTATCTTTGCCTGAAGTTGAGAGCAGTCTGTTAATGTTATTTGAACTCAGGTTTAGTTTTTTCTTATTTTTAATATGAAAATGACCTTGGTCTAACATAGCATTACTAATTTATGAATTGACGTCAGTGGTGATTTTTCTAAATCAAGCCCGAAAGAGTACATTTCATTACATTTTTTACAGCAGCATAAACTAAACTGTTGAATTTTCCACTGGTATGACCACTGTGTTTAATTAGTGATAACTGTACGCCAGCCATGGAGCTTAAAAAGCAACATGCCAAAACTAACTCTAGTTAACTTCAGCAACAGTAGACAAAAGAGACTCTCCAGCCCTTTAGGAGACGAAGTACTTTTTCTCTTTGCAACAAACTGCTTTGAAAATAATCCTTTGATTATTTTATTTTTTTTCAGTTTAAAGTGTATCCTTTCACAACGTGACTGGTTTTGACCCACTTCATAGAAATTGGCTGCATTTAAACAGCACTCAAAGCTCTCCCGTGTACAGTATGTTCTTGTACCTCCCTATGTTGTTTTTACTTTGGAAAATTAATATCTGCTGGAGCGCCAGAAAGGTTTGGTGTGTTAGTATGTGGAGAGAGGATCGGGATCAACATGAGTGAGTGGGTGAGGAGAGGGGCTGTGTGTACATCTTATCAGAAATTGGCTGAATTAGCAAAGTTTCCAATTACTATTGGATGATAGTCGTGACAAGATTTACAGCAATTCTGGTGCAAAGGTGGAATTAATTATTTGCAAATGGCAAATGTAAAAATACCAATGTTAAAACAGCTGGTGGCAGCCACCACTGCTGTATGACACTGGGTATTTAAGTTCCTTGATTACATTATCTGTAAAAGCCAAGAATGCCCTGTTAATCAAAAAAGTTTGGAATCAGCTCTTCTCCAAATACTAAATGGGTCCATGGTGAGACAACTCTGTAAGAAAAGGACCCCTGTCTCATGTGCACTGGTAGAGCATGGGACTGTGAGACAGGGTAACAAGCCTCTGGGTCAAGTACAGGCACTGCAATGCAGGTAGGACCCTTACGACCCTCAGTCCCTTCCCATAAGGGAACAAGGTTGTTTATCCTTTCAGGAGATCTAACAGCAGTCTGCCAGTACCTGCAAAGAGGTCACTGGGAAGATGGAGCCAGGTTCTTTACAGACCTGCGTGGCAGGAGGACAAGCTACAATGATCTGGCCTTAATTTCACATTTGTAATCATGATTATTCCCTTCTTATATCATCGAGAAGTTTTGAGTTTTTAGGTAACCTGGTTCCTAGATGAGTTATTTTAACTTTGAAGAACTGTATTTTTTTGCCTCCTTCTCCCCATGAAACAATTATCACAAGTCATCACTCTCTGGCAGCATTTCTGAAGGAGTCACTGTATTGTCTTCTTTTAAACCTCTTACAGTAGAGAGTCTCCCGTGCTTTGAGGGAATGGCTGGCCCCACTATTTTACTCCCCTCTCATGTTAGAGAACACAGGAAGAACACATGACAAAGGTTAAATGAGACTGAAACATAAGAAAAGAGGTGATACAGAGATCGATAAATTCATTACACTAACGGTATGTCATATCTGAGCTAAGGTCTATGAAAATTTCTTCTCCCTTGAAACTGAGCTAACATGAAACCAACTGCTAGTCAGTTGAATCGTCTTTCCTTTCTTTCTCTGTTCAGTATTATTTCAAGTGCTTCTGAGGTTGTCACTTGTATTTACTTTCATTTTGATAATGAAGATTATCAAAAGCTACATTTATTTTATCCCAAGTTACATGTTCCAAAATAATTGAGCCGCAGAGTGAAAAAACAAATATTTAGCATATGGGATTTGTGCAATTCAAGAGAACCCAGAACTGAGTTGAACAGCAAAACCATTTGATTTTAGACAAAAGAACAGGAATACTTTCTTCTTTCAAAAGCCTTCCTACAGATCATAAAACCCCATTTTAGCAGTCTGTCCCTATTTGGTAAAACACTTAAATACATACTGAAGGAAATACATAATGGTATCTTGTTAACTTCAGGTATCCCTGTTGACTTAAATAGAACAAGCTTAAAGATAAGTGTTTGTGTAAGCCCTTTGCTGACTAGGAGGATGATATTGTAATTAAATGATCATTTCTGAAGTGAGGAATAAAGGGATAAGAAGGTAAGGGTTGAACTAAACATCATAAAAAAAGAAGGACAGTTATCTATTCTACTTTGCACTGCTGCCCCAGACTGTGTCTCAGATTTCTGCACACCTTTTTTTAATTCTCACAAATCATCTGCAAAGGTGTGATTATACATGCATGTAGCTGGACTGTTAGTTACAGGTGTAAAAGGTATCCAAGTCCTAAAAGTTACAACTTTATTAATTTTCTTGTTTTATTGCCTAGAAATTTCACAGACCAACTATATCTTTCCAAATGCAGCACCTCAGATTTGAAAAAAAAAGTGTCATTTTGAAAAATAAAAGAAAAACAAAATACCCAGGCATTTTATTTTAAATTTACAGATTTATAGGAGGCAAAATCCATGGCCAAAAATAATCACCTACCCTTTATCTGCCTCTAAAAAGAAGGCATAAAAGGAAATATACTTCTATATACTTATTTTCTCGGAAAAAATAGAAAAGAATTTAAAGAATGTGAAAAAAGAACTTACTTTCAGTGCAAATCGGACAGCATCCTTTTCTGTTCAGGATTTTACCCTAATTGAGAGAAAGACAGGCTGATTTAATGAAAGAATTCTTGGAGCAATGACTGTGTCATATTATAAGACTGGATAAGCCTTTGAAAATAGTTCAAGTTGTGTTTGAACTCAGGGCCCTGGTTACAACTTCAAATATCAGGTGTTAAAAACAGACAGAACTATTCAACGAGCTTCCTGGTGGTCTTACAAGAAATGAAATACTAAAAGAGTTCTCTGTTACCACTTTTCTCTTTAGAGAGTGTGTGAGAGAATTTTGGACTCACATGTACAGATAGCTAAAGCAGACTAGTCACTGGATTAACAAGATCACTTCATTACCTTTTCCCCCACCTTCCCAAAATATATACACCTCCTATGCATTCCCTGTGCAGATGCAACCTGCTCCATCCCCACACTCCTCCCAAAATGGAAGGAAAGCAGGAAGGCCAGAAGGCAGGAAGGAAGGCAGGAAGGCAAGAAGGCAGGAAGGCAGGAAGGCAGGAAGGAAGGCATGAAGGAAGGCAGGAAGGAAGGCAGGAAGGAAGGCAGGAAAGCAGGAAGGCAGGAAGGTAGGCAGGAAAGCAGGAAGGAAGGCATGAAGGAAGGCAGGAAGGAAGGCAGGAAAGCAGGAAGGAAGGAAGGCAGGAAGGCAGGCAGGAAGGCAGGAAGGCAGGAAGGAAGGTTGGTTCATGTATTTCTGGTTGTCTTATACAAGGCTGACTAGGAGCAGGAGGCATGCCTCTGTGTATGTACATTCATGTTCCTTTTCAGTCTTCATCAGCTTAAAAGATGTTTTATCTGCTTTTACTTAAATTACCTAAATTTAAGCTAGCAGATAAGCCTGGAAAATTACCTAAATTTAAGCTAGCAGATAAGCCTGGAAAATTTCAGACTGAACAATGTGTTTTTCCAAGCAAAAACTGGTGGTGGTTATAACAGAACTTACAGTGATACTGGAGCTCACCCATATTCCCACAAAGTGAAAGAAGAGGTATATGGAGCTGTGCTGCTCCCCAGCACTGACCCTTTGCTCCCACAGCAGCTGAACACAGAGGAGGTCCCCTCTGTGTGACTACTGGCCCTGTTCCCCACCAAGTAGGTGAGGACAGCAAGAGCAAGCAAATGGAGCTGCACTATCCTGCCCACTAGGCAGTATAGAAAACTTGTGAAAACAGACCACAAATTGGTGACAGGTCTATGCAAAGAGTGGGGAAGTGAGCACAGGCAGTCCTGTTGCTGTCTGCCTTGCTTTCTGCCTACAGTGCTGCCAAGCTTTGACAATGTGCATGGGGAGACATGAACTCCAAGTATCTGCTAGCAAACTGAAGTGGAGCATGCTCCATCCTGCTCTTGCTTGATGTGCACAGATGGCGTGAATGAATCCTTGGTCATGAATGCATTTCAGCACATCATCCACAGGGCTCAGTTTAGTGTAAGCTTGTCTTTGAATATGCAACTGCATGTGAAGAGACTTGAGACACATCTGGACTTAAGAAAAGGGCTGGATCAGAGTTGCACTGGCAGAGTGAACAGCACTTAAATGTTTTCGTGACTCCCAGGTCCCTGGGCAAAGAGAATAGCTGAGGACCAGGCTGCAACAGGGAGGCATACCAAGCACCTGCTAGAACAAAACCCCTTAAAGGAGGAACCCTTAAAACCACACAGAAATAGGAAGCTTGGCAACACATATTTGTAGGAATGGAGACATGCAGCGGAATGCCACACACTGCACTGCACAGCCTTACCTCTCTGTTTCAATAAAAGAGTTGAAATCATCAGCCGAGCTGGAAGTGGCAAGAATTCAAGTGAAATTGGAATCTCCAACACAGCCTGCTGAGGCTGGTTACTTGAGCCACCATGTTGGCCGGAGATCCTGTTTTTGTCTTGCAGAATAAGGAAACCCATTATTGCTAACATGTGCTGCAAGAGTTCGTTAGCATTGAGGGTTCCCTTAGGAGTGGGCTAAGTGATGTGATCCCATTTTTCCCTATGAATATTTATAAGCAGACCACATTTGAGTCTATTTATTTTTTGGGATTTTTCTTCTTTTTTATGGGGTTTTCAATTTTGTGTCTGAGGTTTTTATTTTCTATTTTTTTTAAGGCAAGACTAATTGCTGGGGGGAAGGGGATTGTTTGGTTGTGCAATAGCAACAGCTGTTGTTTTTTTGTGCCTCATTTGGCAGTAGAGTAAAACCAGCAACTTTTTGTTTGTAATAATAACAGATGTGTATAACATTATATGCAGTCTGTGCTAGAGATGGGAGAACGTGTTCTGAATAAATTTTCAGCTCACTTGAAGTTCACGGGTTCAAAATTTACCCACAGAATGGAACTCTGAAAATGTCTTCACCTGCCGTGAATTTAATTCTATTAACTTTTGCACAGCCTTGGAGCTCAGAAAAGGTTATGTGCTGTAAAATTCACCAAGCTCTCCTCTAGCAGTACAGAAAGAGACATGTCATGACCACTGATCATTACCACAGACTTAAGATGTTAGTGAGGAATGCAAAGGCATAAGGAGAGGGGGCAAAGTGAAAATTTATAAGGATGGGTAATCAGAAAGGAGATGGCACAAGGCAAGGAGTAGAGCAGAGCTAGGGCAAGTAAATAGCAAATTCAATAAGAAGTCTGAAGGATCTCCGAAACTCAGTCTTGCCAAATGTTGAGATTGTTCCCTTTCTGTAAGGTATTTAAGCATGTGTTTAAGTACACATGGAGGGCCTACTAACTTCAGCAGAGCTGGACACATGCTTAATAGCTTTGCTGAATGAGGGCCAGTATGTACTGCACCTTGCAGGCTGACACCAGGTAACCTGAGAGAGGGAGTATCTGTGTGGAGTCAGTGGTCAGAAAGTAAAAAACAGAAACCACAAGGCTCACTAGAAATCCAAAGAGGGCCAATCTTACTATAAATGTGACAGGAGGGACTGAATTTGAAAAATGTATTGCCTCCATGGCAGATGAAAAGAATCTAAGAAAGACACTTCCTGTAATTACTGTATTACTGATACTGTAATGCTCCAAAAAGAAAAGAACAAAAGAAACAGAAATCTGTGCCTAGCTCTATGAAGAAAATTAAAGAAATAGTAGAAACAGTCTTAAAAAATATGTCAGCCTGCAACCAATAGGTTGAATAATACAAATGGTTGTGCAGTATTGGAAATTCCTGCAGAATTACCACTTTGAAAACCATACTTTCAAGAAATAATTGGCCAAAAGTTATGATGATAAATAAAATAAGATTCCATAACCAAAAAACCCCCCCCACAATATAATGCAAAGAGTATTAAGACTGCATGGTAAAGTATTTAAGCCAAGGAATAATATTCTAAATTCTTTGTGAATCTTCAATCCTTTCACACTCAGTTGTCTGTATAATAATACAGGTTTAATGAGATAACTTTATGTTGCCTGACACCTAAGGGACACTAAACCACATTTTATTCCACAGCAGTCTTCAATAGTCAGTGGAGACTGCTTACTGTCAAAAATATTGTGAAGAGAAAAAAGGAATGGAGTGCACACATCTGCAGTTTGAAGAGACAGCAGCATAACTCTATGCACGATATTCAGACTGTTAGTATCAGAACCACTAATATATCTTTATCTCAAACAATGTGGTGTGTTTAATTGATGTTTATAGATTTGTGACAGAAAGTCTCATCAAAGATAGTGGAGCAGAGATGAAAATTAAAATATTTAAATCAATTAGCATATATTATTTGCTTTAAAACTACTTAAAACCCACTTGGAATAGGAAAATAAATCTTACTCTAGAGTTTACATTCCTTCTCCTACTTCTCCTTCCAATTTAGCTTGGAAGAGCAGAAATGTATTGCATACCTGTGGAGGAGGGTGGGTTTTCTTGCAGCTTGCATTTTACGGTGGGGAGCTGGCTGACTAGTTATATACTGGTGGGAATGGTGTTGCAGGGTAAGAAGGCTGGTCTTTCCAACCCTAAGGAACCAGACTTTGAGGACTCACCTCAGAGGTCCAGGGCAGTTTAGGACTTCACATTAACCTTGGAGCAGGTTCTTTAGCAGCACTGAATGAGTTTGTCAGTCAGTCCCACCTATACGCTGCAGCACTGTCAGTGGTGAATTTTTACCCACCACTACTTTCATTTTAGAAGCCAGTTCAACTGATCATCTCAGTGCTCAAATCTGTGTATGGATACAGCTGAAGCAATGTACTTCACTGAAGATCTCTATGAAGTTGTATTAGCTGCTTGATCTCAGAAGTTCCTTAAACATTTAAAATGCATCAGCACAAGGAAAATATAAATATGATGCACTGTGTGCAAGGTTCTTGGCCAACAAAGAATTTGAAGAGACCTGAAGAGCCCAAGGTCTCACTTCCTGCCTATACTGTGAATGGCATGAAGGCAGCAAACCTGACTGCCATGAGCAATATAACATTCCCAGAAGAACAGCTCCATTTGTTCACACTTCCTGATGTGTATACAGCATCTCATGTGAGGCCCATTAAGAGGAGAACTGCCCTCTGCAGTGAGTGCCAGAGTGACAGGAAAAGGATGTTCCCCCTTCTGAGGATCTGGAAGCCCACCGTCACACCAGAACGGGGAGTGCCAAGGTACAGGCTCTCTATTCCACCACCATTTCTGTCAAAAGTTTACATGTATAAAATTTTACAAACAAAGAGTTTGTCATTTAAAAATTTTATATCTAGATGTCAGTGACTCACATTTTCCCCGCTGGCTTCCAGGATTGAGAAGGAAACACTGAGAAGGTGTAATGCTAACAACTTGGCTCTCTTCTGCAGTTTTGCTCAAAGATCTGCTCCTACATGAGCATGGTGCTATTTAGAGCTCCATCTTGTGAAAGTTTGAGCCATAAGACCAAAATCATTTGTCAGTATCAGAAATCCAAGAAACAAAGGCTGATTTTAGCTCAAGGTTTCAAGTAAACCTAATTTTTGACACCTTTAAGTTACAATTACACCACTCTTTGGGTTCACTCCAGACTTTCAAATGAAAAATAGCCAGCCCACAACCTTAGAGAAAGTAACACGGCTTGGTTGAACTAATTTTCTTTGATTTGTCTAATTTAAATTTTCAACCATGTATTAAGCCTCTTATGCACTGGGAAATGCAAGTACAACAACTGCGTGTGGCTTGCCTTAACAATATGCACACTACTGAAATACTAACATAGTCACCTCACCACTCTATAAAACTATTAAATAAAATTCAAAAAAGAACTATTCCAATGCAGATACTTGAGACAGAGAAAGGAGAGGAGGAGCAGAGTCTTCAGAGCAAGGACAAAGGCAGGAAGACCATATTCAGGACAACAGTAGCACATCAGAGGAATGCCAACCCAAATTAACATGCCAGAGGATCCCTTCTTTCCAAACAGCATGCCCCACTGTCGTGCACACACTTCCAAGAAACACTGGAAAAGATAATGGTGGAGCAGAAAAGAGAAGAAAGCCCTGTTCTTTTAAAAAACTCACATGAGGACAGCTGCTGACTGGAATACACTGTTTCTTGCGACATTCTGTCTTGCCTTTCACACAAGCACAGATGGTGCAGTTCACAGAGGACCACATCTCTCCATCCTGCAAGAGGGAACATGATATAGTATCAGCTGGGGTGGCAACAAGAAGCTATTTCAGCAATGTATCATTGCACAAGAAAGGATGAATTTTCCTGTTGGCATTGTGTCATTGTTTAGTCTAAATTATTTTGAGGTGTCTGTCCATGGCCAGTTGGATTCAAGACAGAGGTCAAATTCAGCCAGGTTTTCTTCCCTTTGGTCTTTTTGGTAAGAAATTCATTTTTCCAAAGCTAACCAAATCACATTTGCATTTTTCAACAGTGTCCTGATTATGTGCATTGTTTTCTCTCCAATAAGCATCTGATTTGTGATCACACCTACCACAGATTTTCATTTAAGTTCACAAAACTAGAAAAACCTGATTCACTGGGTTGAGTGACATCTTTATGTTGTTGCACATGAAAATATTTGATTAAGAGGTCAGCATACAGTGAATTTATTCCCATATGTACCATCATTTCAACTTAGGGTAGGAATGGTCAAATAATGAATTCTAATTCAAATTACTACAGCCCTTTTACGGATATTTGATCTGCTAAACATCTGAAAATATTTAGAAGAGATACTGAATCTCTCAAAAGCAGAGCAGGTAAGACAGCCTATGTATAGCTCTGAAAATATGAAGTGCAGAGCATAATATGCCTCGTGGTCTTGTCCCCACTTGGGATGAATTGCTTGTGGAACTGCCCTGGCTCCTTTTCACATGGTGTTGCATTTGCCAAGTGTGGTTCCTAAAACATTCTGTCTCACCCACTTACAGTCTTATGCTGGTCTGCTTAGAGCCAAACTGTGCATGTTTTCTGTTTACAGGGCTGCTGGGAAGGAAGGGTGAGGATAGACCTGACAGGAACAGGCAGTTCAACCAGACAGCTGTGAATAATTATGTGCCCACCTCAACATGATGTTCTGACCAGAAACAGAAACAGACTATATCTGAAATGCCAAGAAGCCTGACTTATTCAGCTCAGCTTGCTTCATCAAAGGCTGTCTGTCTCCTATTTTTTGTTTCTAGGGCATGTTTCTATTGCCTGGTGTTTCTGATGTTCTTGGGTCTCCAATGACCACTCACCAGGCATCTGCCAAGGTACCAGAATACATCACAGCTGACTGCATGCAGCTGCCCTGAATTTTTGTCTTACAGCTGGTTTGCACAGGAGTGTAAAAACACATTTTCTGTGCCCATTCTACCTGTGTTAGACCATTGACTTCAACCGAGCGACACTGAATTTAGTTTTTTGCACACAAGGCCAGAAATGGATGTACTGTCTCGTTATTTTTTCACACTCCATATAATACTAGTAATATAATAAAATCTTCACAAGAAGCAGAATATTTTAGTTGGGTGCCTAAGAAGTAGGCATTTGTTCCTGAAGCACAATGGCGCCAGTGTGAAAGTGCCAATCAGATGGAGCATAGTCTCAGCATACAGTAGGTTCACATGTAATTTCCAGAATAAACACTTCTGCTATGTACACAAAAGATGGAATAAATGGGAAGCAATTCTGGCTGAGCAAACCAAGTATTCACAAAGGACTTAACATTTGATCTGATTCAAGGGTCTCTTAATTCACAGATGGCCCATGAGGTGACAGAATCTTTTTCTGACACAGTGTGAAAAAAAGCTGCACCACTTGGAAAAACAAACGGGGTCTCAGGAACAGCAGAAGTGTTCTGCAGGGAATCCCTTGTGTCTTAAATACATTGGGTGAGAGTGCAGTAGGTAACAGTTATTACATGGCTGTCCCAGTATAAGATGTCAGGGGTGCTGTCCTTAGCAGAGACGTGAAATGTAGTAAATCAAGTAACTTGCCACCAAAACGAACTTCACAAAGCTCCTGTTGGCTCAGTTATGGAAAAGACTCTTTGGCTCAGCCAATAAAGCCTACATACCACTCAGAATATCTCCTCCGTGAGTATCAGTGTTTGTTTGGGAAAGCAGTGTATCAATATCTCTTACTAAAAATGCATCAATTGTCATGAAACAGCAGCTTGAACATCTACATATGCAGGGGGAGACAATATGTAACATTCAAGGAGGAATTAATTTTAATGGTGACTATCAGCAGAATTTTCACAAACTCAGAAAAAAAAAAAACTGGCCAATTTTGCAAAGCTTTGCCTCTGAGTTGTTCCATCACGGACCAGGATGGTGAGGATTCTGCTAAAAACAAGCTACAATAGTAATTTACAGCAAACTCATGCTATTTTGGCTGTTACAATGGCACCTACTCTTGACCCCCCTGAAACCTTACCTGGAAGATCTTACTGCCAAACTTGCACACTTTCACCTCCTCAGGAGAGATATATGAGACACACTCCTTGCAGCAGTGGTCTTTGTTTTTATTGCATTCACCCGGAAGTAAGCACCTCTTCTTACATATCACTGTTGAATCCTACATAAAAGAGTGAAAGGAAAGCATAAAATCATCACCAAGATATTTGTGCTCCTGTGTGTCCTTACATACTTCTGGTTTGCTTAATCATTGCATCCACCCAAGACACAGCCCAACTGCTTTGAATAGCTCAGCTCAGAGAAAATAAATATTATTTATAGATAAAGGAAATCTTTCATGGTCTATAAAGCTAAAGCCCAGCTTGTACTTCTGTTTGCCTGCAAAATCTCACTCACTTGGTGGCACTTTTATTTTTTTGCCTTGGTAAAAATGTGCTAGTGGTTGCAGTCATGTTAGGGAACTAAATAAAAATCACTGACCTTCAGCAGAGATGTGGTAATTCATCATTTAGAAACTCCTCTTCCATTCTAATGCAGTCTTAAAAAGGACCACATTATCTGAGCAACTTTGTTTTGCATCATACAGGGTCAGGTATCATGTCTCAGCTGAGGCAGTCAGTAACTTTTTAAACTTCCCTAGCACAACTCCAAGTGCTCTTCAGATCAGACTCTTTGAGACCACACAAGATGCCAAAGAACAGTATCAGGCTTACCAATTCCACAGCCCTACAAATTACTGCTAAGCCAGACAACCATCAGCACACAATATCAAAAGCACTATGGACTTACCTTGCATGTACACACTGTGCAGTTGTCATACATAAATGAGGAACCATTATCATACACGTTGCTGTGAAAGAGGCAGCTTCCAAATGGGAGGTCAAACACTTTCCTCTGTCCTGAATATAAATAAACAGTAATAGAAACAAAATGTGGTTGAAAATATACTACATTGTCTACAAAAATAGTAAGGCTTATTGTCACCAGACCAAATTCATGTGCAATGTGTCATTTGCTATGTGTTTCCACTTCAGTGTGAAAAAATATGTACTTTTAACAGTTCACTATTCTTTTAGTACACATTCATCTCTACAAATTCTGCTGTGGGAGGGAATATAACTGATTTATGGTATGTTTATATAGGAAAAATCTTTCTTCTCCTTCTCTTCATAAAGTGCACAGTGCAGCTAAAGGAATAAAAAGTAAGCACTGCAAACTCTTAAGGTAGGCACACTTAAACTAGTTTAAACAGTCTTTAACTTAAAGCAATAACTTATCAAATAAAGCAGTCTTAACTTCTTTTAGCATATCTACCTCAGGGGTTCACAGCAGCCAAGCTAAATCAACTCAGTGACACTGATCCAAAAAAAAACATAGGTGTTTGTCCAGTCTCATTAAGATAGCTTGGTGTACCATGTGTTCACACAAGGCTGCAAGAAATACAGGAATTTGCATTGTTTATGAACAGAATGAAGGCAACACAAGGTATTTAGTTCCCATAATCTGCAAAATATTTGGGTTTAATGGGAGTGAGGCAAGGGTTTGGGGCACTACACAGGGAAGGCAGCACCAAAATCAAATCCTTCCTGAAGTTGTGCAATCCTGCAAACACTTTCAGACCCAAGTTATAATGCAGTTTGCGCTCCTGTAAGGTTCTCTTATGCCTCAGCTTCTTTCCCAGTAAGTTATTTTAAACAAGTGACCATTATAACACATACACATGAGCTCTTCACAAAAACACTGTACTTACCTTCTTAATTTTGAATTGCCCTGTTTACTTTTGGAGGCAGCCAACTAGTAAGTTTTTTAATGAGTGGCTGTCACTCTCCTACCTCATAATTTCTGAGGTCTAATGTTTAGTCGGCATCAAATCCAAGGTATGGAATGCCCACTCTAAGTACATACTAGAAGTACTAAGTACTAGGCCAATATTTTAGCTTTCAAACCATCAGGTCTCGGCACATTGTAATTCCTTCCTTTTTCAATAATTCTTGATAAATGTAGAGCATCTTAAAAAAAAAGGTTCCATTTTTCTCCGAGATATAAGTGAATAAAAGGATAAGCACACAGCAAAATCCATTGCATTTGCCTTCAGTTTTTACAAATCAAATGTTTAACAAAAGTTAAGAAATAATTGCTCTTTTTCAGTTAGATACAATTTAAACCTCCCTCTCCTGCAAATTAGATACTTGGAATTCACCTGTGCTTGTGTAGCTAGCCTTCCTTTCACTGGATGAGCATCTTTCTCAAAAGGTTTAATTTCTCTTGCAGGACCGACATAAGGAATCAGTTGAGGATGCTCAGTAGCCTCAAAAGGAACTGCTCTACATCCATGCACCACTTAGGGGCAAAGCCATGCCATAGCCTGTAACAACACTTCTGCTGCTCTCTGTGGGGCCAGGACTTCAATCGCATAGTTTGTGTCAGCAAGTGAACAAAAGTCCAGTTCTCTCCCACACCCTCTTGCCATGCCTTGCAAACTACTCAGTGCTATTCCGGGTGGCCAACCCAGTTCAAATAGTTGGTTAAAAACCACTGTCAAAGGAGGCACCACTTTAAAAGATGTGGTGATGAAGATATTCACTTCATGGTTGTCTTTGCTGGCTCATAACCACTAGTTAAACTAATAATTCAAATCCCAGTAGAGTCCACAGCATTCTTCTAAGCTATGTACACAGAGTATCAGGAATTCAATTGCAGGGAGGTCTTCCACATGATACTTTAAAAACCATGCCTCAGCATCCCTGGAAACTTTTCTCTTTCCTGACTGCCATGCAGCGCATTACTCATCCCTTGGCTTTACCTCCCCTCCAAAACTTTTAACAGTTCCCTGTAAATAGACATCATCTATTCACAGGTGTATGAAATGCTTCAGAGTAAAAACCACATGAAATTAAATTCATTATTATTAGTGAATTTGTTTACATTCTAAGAAGGGAAAAAAGAATTTATAGAACGATCCCCTTGAAGCAGTCAAAAATTAAAGCTGCATTTTGAATGCCTAGTTCAAGGAGGGGAAAGTTCAGTCAGGGAAAGCAGGGGGAGGAGAGGACAACTGAAGTTTACAGAAGGAAAGGAAAAATGTCCTCAGCCAAAACAGAAGCTCAGCGTTTGGACTGTTCTCCTCTCCATTTCATTCCTCTACTGCATTACTCTCAGGTACTGTGGTTAAATGTTCCAGGCAGACGTTTATCTGTGGCACTTCTCAATTAGCAAATAAATTCAGATTTGTTTCATGCAGTCAAAATGTTAAGTATTATGAGAACCTGGAATTCTGTATGACTTTGCTGCCTCCAAGGCCAGACCTCTCTATATCCCTAACCTAGACCTGGAAAGAGATTTCAGATGAAAATATAGTCAAAATTACAAAAAGTTTCCATTTAAGAACTGGGAGTAATTGGCTCTGAAATTTTTCCAAACCTAGTTATAACCCCACAGACCAAACTAAGTTAATTTACTTGGTAGGATGTAAGTGCTCCTCGTTTATGAAGTAGATGGAATGTCAAACTGTGAGATCTGTGGACACAGTAAGGGCAAAACAAGGCAGTGCCTTATTTTGTCACTGCCTTGCTTGTCATGACCTGAATGAACTAGCCCTTCTTAGAGGCCTATGAATTACACCTTTAAAATGTGTTAGAAAGATGTCATTGAAATTATTCATGCATGGCTGTGTGATTCCACCTTAAGAAGGCAATCATGAGATGGACTCCTGGATCTGTGGCCTCTCTGACAACAGTTTCTAAAAATGCAATGTAAGTTCAGAAGTTTTCTCTGAGCTGCATTTCCTCAAAGCCAAGAATGCAAATGCTCACTCAAGTAATAATATGAGATGGTGAGGCCTTTTTCTTGTGGCAAACTCCAAAGGAACATTTCCTCTCACCTAAACCTCCTTTGTAAAATATATAATGAAGGTGGGAAGCATCTCTATATTTGTCCTTCTAAGCAAGGCAGCTATATTCAGGTCTATATTCAAATGCTCTTCTGCAGCCACTTGCTTAGTACCACCCATCACAACCCTAACACTGACCCTGAGTACCTGCTCAAAATCTGGGGATTATAAACACTGAGCAGTAGTCTGTTTCACCTTCTGGAATCTACCAGTATTGTGAAATGCTGGTCTAAAAGATGTTATGCAAAAACATATTGTATTAATTACAAAATTCCTAGGGGAAGAAACCACTCACCTAAGCATTTGGGGCAACACTGTCCAGCAGGAATGTGACTGAGGTGCTGGGGACATGAGAGAATGGGGCAGACTTCTTGGATACACTGTGTCCTGCCACCCTGAAGGAAAATAGGCTCCATTAGAAAAAAAAATTAAAGCAAAATATCAAGTATAAATGTGCACACACACACACACACATTGACATACACAGGCAACAAAGTCTTGAAAAGCCTTAGCCAAAGCAGTATTTGCCAACAGAAATATCTGCTTGCATCAGGCACACAGGACATGTACAACTGTCCTTCAAGACTTTCTATATTGCTTGCAGAGACCTTGAATTATCCATATTTTTTTCAATCTCTCAAACAATGAATTGAATAATTGAAGAAACAGTGTCTTTCTATCTTATTTCTTGGTGTGGATATGATAAAACCAGGGAAAATAAAATCATTATCCATGAACCTTTCCGGATGTTCCAAAAAGTTATTGAGCAATTTTTTATATTATTCTTCATCTCCTGTGTCGTGCCCTTCTAGGCTTGTCTGGGACAGGGATTAAGTGCTGAAGCAAGATGAGAGCAGGTGTTCTTCCACTATGTCTGAGACCTCAGAAGCCAAATAAGCTGAAATCACTTAAGAAAGCACATTTTTGTTAGCCTCCAAAGCCAACTATGCAAACCCAGGTCTGCTCTCTTCAGAGGACTGAAAACCAAGTGGGTATAGGAAATTCTGAGAATGAATTAAGAAAAAAAAAAAAAGGAGAAAAAAAGGAGAAAAAAGGGCAAGAAAAGGGCAAGGGCAAGTGCAGGAAGGCAAGGCAAGGCAAGGCAACTAGACTGGATATATCCTGGTATATCAATGAATACCAGAAACAGAGGCAAAGACAAAAGCACAGAAAATATGTCTAAGATTGAGATAAGTCAAAAGATATCTTATTTCTCATTCTGCTCTGTTGCCTGATTACTTCATCGTGCCTTCAGAATACTGTGTTTAGCTCTAGACCCTCTACCAACGTGTGTTCCATATGCTTATGAGAGGTCCAGGTTGCCAAATTTTAAAAATCAGTCCACCTTTGTCTCAGCAAGGAAGGTCAGTATTTTTCATCTAGCTGTCTTGCCTTATTTATCACTCAGCTGCAGGCTCATCCCAGCAACAAGCCTTGTGTTCCTGATGCCATGATTGAAGGCTTATGAACAGTCTCCTCCAACCTACATGCTGAATGGCTCTCAGGGCTCCCTGGGGACGTTCATTTTGAAGAGCTCTGTGCCTGAAATGATGGTATACCACTCCACTCCTAATGGCCTCAGTGAATCATGTAAAAGCTTTTACATATAGGCAGACCCACTGTTGCACAGAAAATAACATACTGACTGTACCCCCGTTCTATAATAAGTTTTCAGGCACTGAAGTCTACCTGTCCCTTGGGGCTACCAAAGCATCCTGAATGCACATGGCTGAGGACTGCTCGTAATTCTTTCACTGCAGCATGCAGAAACACAGAGCTTATTGTAGACAGAAACGACTGCTCTAAATTAAGGGTCAGACCAGAAACTTGACAAAACTAAATTAATTCTTTAGTGATGTTCCTTAGTATGCTTAGGGAATAGCTCTGTGAGAAGAGACACAGGTGCAGAATGAAAGAAAAAAAACAAAGAAGGGCTCTCTGAAGTAGTGCCGTCATTCACCCCAGGGAAGAAGGCTACAAGAAGCCAAAGTTCAAACTTCGGTGACAATTCAGCAAAAGGGAAAGCAGGGCATGGATGTCTCAGCCAGACTGGTGATAGGATCAGGAATATATCCATGGAAGATAATGAGGAAAGGCTGAGGGAACTTGGACTGTTCAGCCTGGAAAAGAGAAGAATTCAAGGTGACCTAATTGCACCCATCAAGTACCAGAAGGGAGCCTACAAGAAAGATGGAGAGAGACTTTACAAGAGCATCTACCAACAGGAGAACAAGAAATGGCTTTAAACTGAGAGTAGGCTTAGATTGGGTGTTAGGAAGAAATTCTTTACTGTGAGGGTAGCAGGACACCGGAACAGGTTGCCAGGAGAAGTCGTGGGGTACCCCACTCCTGAGAGTGTTCAAGGCCAGGTTGGATGGGGCACTGAGCACCCTGGTCTAGTGAAAGGCATCCCTGCACATAGCAGGGGGATTGTACCTAGATAATCATTAAGGTCCCTTTCAACCCAAGCTATGCAATGGTTCTGTGAAGATAAAGCAATACTCCAACACATGGTGAGAACAGGTCCTTTCTTGCAATCTTGCTGCTGCCTTTAATACTCACATAACCTGTGGCTCTGCAGAATTGCTGTGCAGTTTTGCTTCTCTGATTGAATCAAGGCTCAGGCTTAGCACACTATTGAGATGTTGCCTTTGCAGCCTCTTGCATAGGTATTTTTGAAATACAAAATGCCATGGATAACGTCAAATATTTTCTCATTTCAGCCTTTTGTTTATAGCTCCTTCTTTACTTCTTGTACTGGCCCTTCTGCACAAAACTAAGAGTAGTTCCACCTGTCTCTTCATCTCACTGCTACCCCTGCTTCCAGCTGGAATGCTGCTTTTTAACACCAAACTATTGTCTAACTTGCTGCTCTCCCAGATAGGCTCTCCAAGGCTTGAATGCCATGCTAGCGCAAGTTCAAAAACAGTCTGGAACAAATCAACCTGAACCATTTAAATTAAGAAAAATTCTACCTGCCCTACAGAACTTAGAGAGATAATTCATTGGGCACTCATTGAACATCAAAACACACACAATATTTCTATTTTCTTAAAATCCTCAGCCATCATAATTCAAGACTCACAAAGCATTCAGAATACCTATTTTCAAAGCAGCTGGTGCAGCCAGTGCTTTAAATTGCATGGAACAGAGCTATGTAGGAAAAAAATGAGTGCAACAAAAGTTCAACAAAAAACCCCAAAATCAATGGAAAAAATAACTCTGGAGAGGAAGAAGATTGGCTTTGGATGAACTAAGGTAGGGTGAGAACTGCACAGTGAACACCTTGCCTCTTCCACCTCTCAATTACATCTACAGCTTTTAGCTCACATTTCCTTGTATGGTATCTCCCAGGCAGCCAGAATGCTCCAGGTCAGAAGCAACACCCTCCAGTTGTTCCAGTAAAACCAAACCTGAATTGGAAGCCAGCAAAGACCAATAAAGTACAAGTGACATCTGCTTCCTGTGAGAAAAGCTATTCAAGAGCTAGTCAAATAAATCCTTGAGCAACCATTAACATGTACTTGAACCAGAGGAGGCTGCTGCAGTGCAGAGTCTTCTGGAGGTAACAGATTTTGTAAGAAATCTACTGTCTACAAAGAAAAGATTCACTTTCCACCTTGCAGACAAATAAAAACACTGTAACTCCTGCTGCCACCTCATATCAGCAAGACAAACCAAAAGGCTTTGAAGCATCAGCTCAGCAGGTGGTGTGGACTGAGGTTTCATCTTGTCTCAGCAGCTTTCTCAAGAGACAGAAGAGAGGGGGAGACGAAACAGCACTTTCTACTGCTCCCACAAGAGGTCCATCTTTGAGAAAGACAGGTAACAAATCCTTCTTTAAATAAAAGCATGGAGCTGGTCCATCTAGTTATCCACTCACTTCGGCTCAGCTCCTGCCTCGATTATGATATTTTGCTGTTCAGTAAGGACACAAGTAACTTGGCAGAGTTGAGAGACCCACCCATCCAGGCTATGACCGACTGCTGGACACACTGGATGAAGGACAGAGTGCAGTTTCTAGGTAAGCTACCCACATGCCTGGTGCACAGCATGTGTGCAGCCTGTGTGCTGGGACAGACAGAGGGAAAAAGGTCTGCAGGCTGGGAATCTGCTGTAATTAATGCCCAAGAACCTTGGGCTTCATCTACCCTGAAGGCAAGAAAGTGACCACCACCAACAGCTTGTCTTTAGCAGATTTTTAAAGCATTCATGAAATCCCAGTAGGACAGAGATGTCCACATTCCCAATTTGTTTGCTACTGATAATGAGCATGTCTAAACTTAAGAGTGTTTTACACACTTGTTATTTAAGGTTAAAGGTTAACACAAGTATTATCAAGAACCAAGTTTCTTGTGGGTATCTCATTTTCTATTTCAGGTTTCGTCTCTGTGCTTTAGTGAAGCTATAAATCATCTAAAAAAAGATTCCTCCTTAGTTTTTCCCTATGTTCACCTTGTACTTGAAAGACTGCTCATCCTCTAACAGAAGTATAATTTTCATTGATTTTGCAGAATATTTTGTCTAAGTACTGGCTGGCACTAGGATTCAGTGGATTATAGACATTTATTTTTAACTTTCATTCTAGAAGAAGTGTAAAAAGTTTCATTTGCTACCAGTGAGCCTATCCTTACAGAAAAAAAAAAAAATAAAAGGAAATATCAAAATAACATTTCTCTCAACTCTGGAATACATATTCCAGACATTAAGAGCAAGGTCAGACACACACTGCAGACTCAGCAGGGTTGTTGTAAGAACTAAGACAGATGTTCAAGGTTGTCTCCAGCTATGAAGAAAGATTTTACGCCACCAGCATGAAAAAAAAATTTTGAAAGTTCAACAGGGTCACTACTGAGCAAGTCTTCCCCATGCCAGTGTCAAGAGAAGCCAAATAAAGACACAACTGTGTGACTGTTTGTCTTCAACTACTCTACCCCAGTGCAAGTAACTACAGTCACCAGGAACATATTAGGAAATATTATCATTTCTGTGACAGCAAAGGCATAAAGGCAATAAATAGACATATACCAATAAAGAGATAGACACATGATTTAAGATTCAGATAACAATGAGTATTACCATTCTGGAATTAAGAAAATATTAAGGCATTCCAGGACTCGTTTCATTACACCACACTGGCTGATGTGTATAGGGCTTCCTATGTGAACTGGATGTGTATTGGCTTGCATACACTTGGGGGACTCCAGGAGCTCTGTCTGACTTAGTAACTACTGTGTGATAATAAAGACTTTCACTACCTCCCAAACATGTACTAAAAATATAAACCAGGTCAGTAACAAGTACTATGCAAGCATCTCCAAAATGCCTCTAGAATCACATGTCCTGAAAACCCATACCTTGGTTTTACAATCAGATTACAGCCCCTGATGTGCCATGCAAGTAGACTTCAGGTACAAAAGGGAGAGGATGCAGTGCTTAAAGTGTGGGTTTAATCTGGAAATTTAATCTGGAAAGGTGTTCTCTCCTAAATCAGATGAAAGACACTCCAGTTCTTGTAAGAATGATGGTGCAGCATGTGGTGGACAGCCTCTGGAAATAACTTCACCCCTACATAGTATTTCAGGGCCCCTGAAACAGCCATGTCATGCACAGTGAGAGTTCCCTGGAAGGGTCACAGGAGGAAGAAGATTTGTAGGAAATGCACAAAGTAGCAATACAGTTCTCAGCATAAAAGCAATCAGCACATCAATCAGACAGACAAGCCAGAGCTTCCCACATCCCTGCAGTCCTATCTATTGTCTAGAATAGGATTTTTTAAATTACTGTTTAGAAAGTATTGGATAAAATTCAGAATAGGGAGATCTTGAGCTTCAGTTCAAAACAGCAGGTATTTATACTGTCTTGTATGTGCCAGATTTTTAAACTTTAGATCTAGATCTCAAACCCTATTTTCTGTGATATCACTGCTATGGGAAGGCTTTAGAAAGTGGCCCTAGTGACAATCTGAAGTGATGTCCTAAGAATTGCATGTGAAGCAAATGCTTTACAGAGCTCACATACATTTTAACACCAGGTCATACAAATTATTATGGATATAAATAAATCTTCTTAAATGTCTTAAAAATTACCTTAAAATCTATACAGATTAGAAATGGTAAGATACAAGATTCTTGTGGACAAATTACTAAACCAACTCCAGGGCAAAGCAAAGTCACAGTTCTTGAAATTATTTCAATTTTTAATCGCAGTCTGATGCAAAGGCATTCCTTGACACAGCAAAAGAAGCATAAAAAACTCTGTCAATTTCTAGCAGGTAGAAGTTTGACTTCCACCACCTCTCCTTCCACATGCACATTTATGATACAACTTGTTAAGTGTACAGTCTGTGTCATCAACAAGCTGCAGTAACATGAAAGTCTGACTAGTTTTCTCCAACTAATGTAAATTAATGTCCCTGAGTTCCTAGCAAATTGCAAGTGCAGTTGCAAAGTGTCACAAAGTTAAAACATCTTGACCTAAAACCAAGAAACAAAAACTCTCCCGCTTTTGGAAGTTACTGTGTATATGGTTGTGTCCATCTGCTGAAGCATTAACTATAGTAATTCATTAATTAGTAATTTAGGTTAGAATGAAGGCTCTAAATAGTGTTGTGTGTTCCACTAACAAAATATGGTGTGTACAAAGTGACATGTAGGTGCCAGGTCTATCCAGTCTTGCCATCCATTCCAGTTCACAAGAGCCACATTTCCTGGGACTAGTTAGATTAAGAAAATAAATTTCTTAATCTAGGGAATTGGGTTGCTGTTTGTTTGCTGAAATATCACAGCATCCTCCCAGAGACTGCAGTACATTCTTCTGGGATGTAGCTCTACACTTTGAAACCAGACCGTTGGGGAGCCGCTGGTCCTGCTTCTTTCATGTTCCACAAAAACATGGGTTGCACTGAGTGTCCTGTGGGAGGAGGTGGAAGACCAGGGTATTTACTGCCTTGGGTGAAAGGGACTATTCTGGAACATGAAATTATGGGTTGCAGTAACTTTCTTTAAGGTATACACAGGCAGAGACACCGGTCTGAAATTTCAGTTGCTGGAACTGCAGAAGGGCTCCTTGGGGGAGGTCACAACATTCTGCTTTCAGCTGGGGGACAGTGCAAACACCACTTGGCCACATTTCTCAGTCTAACAGCACTATGTAGAAGTGTCACTGGGATGATATTGCATCTGGCTTCACAATCCATCTGAAATCAAATCATTTGCTGACCCAATAACCTACTTGCAAAGTCGCACAGCTGAACAGCCAGCAGCCCTCTCCCCTCCAGGGCTTACACACTGAGCTCTTGGCTCTGTTGAAAGTGATGTTGTAAATAGCCCCTCTTCTCTTAGAAGCCCTGAAAGGTTTAATTGTGGTGTGTACTTTGTCCCTTTCAGGCTAATTTCCTAAGGAAAGAAGGCTTATGCAGGCAGAAACCAGGGACACCTGCAGTTTGTGAATCACTGACCAGCTCCAGCCACAAATGATCAAGGGACTACTCTGAAAAAGGTATATAGAGATAAAATAGCAAAAATCAAAATGACAGTAAGATTGCAAGGACATTAAGTTCCTACAAGTTTTTTTCAAAGCCAGACTAGACTGCTGCAGAGAGTAGAGAGCCCTCGATTTCTTTCTTAGACCAGAAAGCATCCTACAATGTCAGGCAGCAGCTGGCCTTCCAGCCAGCACCTCCCAGACCTTGAGCCTTTCATTCAGTGCTTGTGTCATGGAGGTGCTGGAAAAAACCCCAGAATTTTGAAGATAGGACAGATCAAGTGCCACACATCTATAGAAATAGAGCTTTGCTGCTTCTGCTGTTCGGGGAACATAATCTCTATTCCTAGGTTAGCAGGGACAATGGTACATAAAACAGGTCTGTGTCCCATACCTAATGCACTTTTCCCATGAGGTGAGGCATTTTTCTTCATATCTTTCCTGTGTTGTTTTTTTTCACTCCCACTACCTACAAGGATTCATGATACCTGTGTTCCAGACTGGCCATCAACTATCCTAAGTGCTGGATGCTTTCAGATGCACCCCATGTATTTGTTCTGCTGTGAGAGCTGTTATTTTATTGATCCTTCTCCCAGACAGTTCAACAGCTGAGGCTTTTTCCAGGGTTAGATCTATTTCTCTCAACAAAATCTCTCCTGCAAGCAGAAGTAATGTGTCCCACAAATTATTCTGTCTTTCATTAGGTAGTTTTTAATGTCTCTGAATTAAAGAGGAGGCAGAGCTTCCAACAACGTAACAGAAGTGCCTATTCCTTCCTCTGCTAGCGGATAGTGAGCTAAGAAAAAGAAAACAGGAACAACAGTATCTCTTGAAAGCTCAGAGATGGCTGGATTCAGACTGCACCACAAGCACCTTTGTGGACAGTGCAATTATCCCAGGCACTATTTCCAGCAACAGATCAACACTTCTCATCATTTTTTCCCCATTGAGAGACTATCTAAAAAGTTATCTTAATTTTCTCAACTTTACCAACTACACTTAATGCTTTAATGCTACACAGCAGGTTAGTTCTTGTTTTCAGCATGAAGATGACTGGCCAGCATCTCAAATCCAGCTCTTCCTCTCATCTGAATCCTTTCACACCATCTCCATCCCTTGCTGCCATTTCATTCACTTACTAATCAAACTCTTCCTTGCTGCAGGTCTTGTTAAACTGATTGCTGTCGCTGTGCCTTATAAAGTCCATGCTTGGTAGAAGTATCAAAAGGCTTTAGACTTCTGAAATTAAAAATAGCTCATTATTAATAGGTAGCTACATAACAGAAATGCCACAACCACAGGTACCCCTGCCCCTATCCTCCACGTATCTTGGTGTTTTCTATGAACCAGACATCTTTATACAGGCTATGCTTCCCCCTCTCATCTCCCTGCTGGTTGCTGTATAGGGCACGCTCAAACAGAGCCAAGGCTGGAGGTAAGAACACATATACCAGGTGGAAGAGGTGCATTTTAAGGCAGGATGTAGGCAAGGACTGCCCCAAAGGTCATACAACCCAGCGGGAGTCTTTCCACTGATTTTTAGTCTGCTTTGGATGACAGCACTTTGAACAAAAGTCCCAGAAGTTGCACAGGCAATGGTGAAAAATGAGCCAAGATAACCACTTAAGCAGGAATGGGCCAGGAGGGCAGCTGCACACTGCAAAAAAGGGGCTCTCCACCACCGTGGGGGTAAAGAGCTGCAGCTTTGTGGGGACAGCAGATGGGAAGCAAAGACACTGGCAAGGAAACAATTCTGGCACACCACTGCAGAAGGGAGTTCAGCTATTCATGGATAATTTAGCCATTGCACCAGAGGTCTCCAGTGACTATGGAAGCTTTGCTGTGAGCCACATGATTATTTATTTCTCTTCTGAAAAGAACTGTTTCTATGAAAATTTGCAATAAAACACGCTAAGATGGAAACTGTCTGTGGCCAGAAAAACTATTAAAAACCACTAACAAGCTTCTTCAGCTTATTCATGTCCTATTCCAGATAATAAGAAAGTTAGGGTTAAATCCAAGGGACTTTCCTAACTTCAGTTATTAGAAGCAGAGCAGTAGCTCTGTAAAACAGGTCCTGGCTTCTTGCAGCTATGACTTTTCCCCTGAATCAGTTGGAGCCTGCTTTGTTTTCATTGGCATCAAGAACACATGAAGCACAGTCCAGTGGGTGTACAGTTGTGTATACACCACCAGTGCATTTGCATAACATTTCAAAGTCCTAACTCAATGCCTGCAAAATGATAGCCACTGCCACAATGTATTTATATAAAGATCATTTGCTTTTCATACGATAAACTTGCACAAAGGCTTTTTTTCCTTTTTTTTTCACTTCTTTTCCTATAGTGTAAGCTTTGTGATAGTACCTCAGAAGCTTTACTTCCTACATCCTACAGCAAATGGTACTCCTGGTGCCCCACACCTTGGCAACTATGGACGACACCCTTCACCCCCACTTCCAACTCCCACGTTACAGTGCAGCACTGGCCTCCCTTCTGAGAACAGCTTTTCCTTCTGAACAGTTTGTTCAGAGATACAGTTATTAAATCCCTCCAGTGTCCCCAGTGTGTTTCTTGCACACACAGAATATTAGCACCATTGTGGCCCTGAGAAAGGTGACAATTCTGACTCTCACTTCATCATCATTCTTTAAAATACTTGGTCACAACCAGAAACTCTACAGATGTATCCACACAGCTTTGCCTTAGAGCATTCATTTGAAAAAATTCCCCTTAAGTTATATGCAGGAATAAATTGTAAGACTTGAGTGAATTAAATCTCCAAATGCCCAAATTCTGACATCTGGCATTTAGATACAAAATAAAGACTTTCTATTCAGCAGATACTTTCTTGTAGACAATGTGAACTTCATTTCATCGCATGGTTTGAAACTTTGGGTTTTGGGATGCAAATGTGTAAAAAAGGTCATGAATAAAACCAATTACGGTTGTTCTTGGACGAGCAAAAAAAGCACACAATTTAGAAGCAGGTACCTACACACCTGAACTTTGAAAAGTTGTTACTAGGTCAAAACCTACCAGAATAGTTCACATCATTGTTCCATTCACAAGCAAAGAGAACAGATCTCCTTCTGTGGTTCAGGGCAGTGAGGTATTGGAGAGGCTGAGACTTAATCCTTCACCAGCTATTTCTACAATTTATGGATGGCCTTGCCTCAAGATCTGATGATAAAGCACACTGATATCTGAAGAACATCCACGGTAAAATAAATCATACTGTTGCAGTAGTAGCAGTGACACTACTTCTACCTTTTTACAAGACCTTTATACATGCATCTACACTCCTTAAATGTTATGCTCCATGTATACTGGTGAGGTAACCTCAGGAAATATAGGATTACATACACACTGCTTCCTTAATGCATCCATCAAAGGTTTTCATTAACAGGAGATCCTGTTTGTACTAAGCACTTAGGAAAGTGAGTTAAAAATACACTTTAAAATGTTGTGTGAGAAAGAGGTAAATTGCAAGAAAAAGTGGCAAACTGCAGTGCATTCAGAGGATTTCTTGGAAAATAAGGTTTTAGGAAAACTAGGCTACCTTTATGAAACCAGTAGGTTATGAAACTGTTCCTACAGTGAAGTAGTCACAGGGGTAGCTTCAATCTACCCAAAGTGGTATAGGATTAGACTCACTGTCAGCCAGTGATACCTATCTACAGAAAAATCCGTAATACCACAGTGCATAATTCCACTGCTTTGTACGACACAGAGCTGTCCATCTCCAGAGATGTGACTTGGCTCTACTCCAGGGTAGGGCACACTCTGGCTTGTGATCAAGGTAAAGTAACATGTTTTAGTCTTAAACACAAGCCTGAGCAAGGGGTGCTGAGGAATCTGCAGTTCTCCACAAATAGCCTTGGGAAGCATTTTGATTAGGAATCATTTACAAGTCAGAGTTCCTCTGCCACTTCCTCCTTCCTCCAGGGGTAATGACTTACAGAAGCATCAGCAGCAAATGCTGACATTTCCCAGTCCTGGCTAGCAAGACTGCTAGAAGAGTAACAGGGTTTTTTTCTCTCATTCCTAGCTTGCAAACAATCTGCACATGCATGGGGAGAGCATGGATGAAACCCTAAGAAATCCATTCCTCCTTTACACCCCTGCATGGACCATGACATACATTCAGACATTGCAAATCTTCGCTTCCATTTTTTTCACAATAAAATTCATATCTAGCTATTGCTGTTACTTGATGGATGGGATCCTGTTGCTAATTAATGGTTTCTCATTGGTAGCTAAGCATCTGTAAAAGGCTGATGCCCAGATTGTCATTTTCTCAGGGACAGCTTAGGCATGGTGAAGCCTCTACAGCAATATGGTGCCAGTTAGGCATTTCTAGCACACCAGGCCTGGCTATATTTTGGGCAGGCCAGCTCTTTTGGCACATGCCTAAAGGCCTGCTGCTCTTCTTGGTCTGGGTCAGACCCATTACAGCAAGCCAACCAGCTTGGACTTATCTCCAAGCTACGCTCACATGACATTCCCAAAATCAACAGTCACACCTAAATTCTTGGCAAGGCCAGATATATATATATATATATATATATATATACACATATAGGCCATGTTCAGGCCACAGCACATGGCCAACTTGATTCAAAAAGATGGACAGAAGAGGTGGAAACACTTGTCTCTACCTTTCCAACTATGTCCTGCTAACCAAAGCACTTCAAAATAGAAGCACAGAGCAGTCAAAAATGAAAAGGACCATGTGAACCCTGAGGTTGTCTAGAAAGAAGGAGTATGTTTCTAGAACCCATTGAAAGGGGCATATACTAGAATTTTTCACGTCTGGGACTTCTCACACAGGAAGATATTTCTGCATTTTACATTTCAGAAAATACTTATATTAACGCTAATAACGGGGGTCACACCACATGCAATTGGAAATTACAGTGCAATCTTATACTTGGCTTACTGCCTCATCATCAAAAACTATTATGAGTCCCTCAAAGAGACAAGAAGCAAGCAAATAAAATCTGGGTTTGGTTGCAAGTGTAGGTGTCTCCTTGGCCCTGTTAAGTTTCCTTTGTACCTGTCTAATGATGTAAAATGGTCTTAAAATCAGTGTAAAGTGACTCATTAAAGACCCTCATAGGAAACAGAAACATACATTTTTAAGTGTAGGATTTGTTCAAGTACTAGAAAAAGGTTTGTTAATTACCCAAGCAAAGACATTTGAAAAAATGTGAATTATTTATATTGCGACCCTCATCCATAAGCAGAGAACTCTGATAATTTGCTTCTCCAAAAGCCCTTGTCTTTTTTTCTCTACTCTTAATTTTATTTAACATGCTCCTGAGATCACCATCCAGAACTCTCTTCTCAGCAAGTTCTCAGCATTTGCAGTGTTCTCAGCTGCACGCACGTTCAGTTATTAACCTTCCCTCTATTCATGCAGGGTGGTTCTCCCATAATGTGCAAAAGTGTCATTTGAAATTATTCTAAAGCAGAGAACAGCTACACACTCCAAACTATTATTGTAAGTTAACATTAATGGCCACTGTACCTTTCAAAATGATACCATTTTTTTTTACTATTTAAAAAACAGACCCATCATATAAAACAGCTGCCATGTTTATTTAGATAAGTGCTCCTCCACTCTTATAAAGTGGAGGCTGATGACAGATGCGTCTTTAAGGCAAAAATATTAATTCTAGAAATGTCAGCATCTGCTTCTTTTCAGCCTAGCCTTACAGATTCACACATCATTTTTCATCCACAACGAGTTTCTTTTTTTTGTACAGAGAATCTGAAAACACGGGTGTAAATTACTGGTCCCGAGGCCTGACACTTTTATTAGCACGTCACTGGTGCTACACGTGTTAGGTCTGATTAGACATAGAGAGCATTTCCCACTGCCCACTCCCCATGCAATGAGGAAGGCTTGCACTTCCCTGACAGGAATTTCCCACCTGACTGTTTCATTTCTGTAAATTGGTATTTGCTAAAGTTACGAGATGCAGTACAAAAATACTGTGTGTAGTTCCTGGGGTTACTGGAGATTAAAAGATTACAAAAACCCCAAAACAAAACTAACAAAAAAACCCAAAAATGAAACAAAAAACCCCACAAAGCTAAATCTTCTACTGAATTCGAGGAGTCCAGCCTCCTGGCCCACCCAGCTACCATTCTCTCATTCATTTGCATGTATTTAGTACAGTTACTGGTGGCCTTCTAATCATTTACACAGTACCGTTAGCAGATACAGCAGATGAAGCTCTATACCTTACTCACTACAAACACACAAAGAAAACTTCCTACCCCTTTGCACCAACATCACAGAAGAGCTCTGCAGCACTCACACTGCCTCCCAGAGAAATGCATGCCAATAGAAAACCTCACTCAAGGATAATTCTGTACAATCAAACCATGAACAGACATACAAGCAAACAGCAATTAGAAGGTGTGTGCTAGCCACCAGCAATTCAAGATAAACCATATTTCAATTAGTGACCAGTTAGAACAAATTAGAGCTGCTGCAAGAATGGACCACACTAGCTAAAAAGTCCCTCTGGGCAAAATCCATATACATGCCACTAACCTGTGCCACATCATCCCCAGTGACTATCCAAGACATTCCCATAGCACTGGCAACCATGGTAAAGGATTTATCACTGGAGTTGGATTTACCTTCCTGGTGCAACAGCAAGCAGCCAGGTGTTCTATTCCACAGCACAAAATTGCCTGTGTTGAATAACCAAAAGCTGTCCTACCCCAACTGGTAGCTGCTCTCCACAGCCAGCTATTTTTTATTCAGACAATGCTCAGGTTGTTATCCTAAACATTTCAGTGACAGTAAAACCTCTCCAGCATGGCTGCAGAGGAAGGTGCTGACAAATCTCTATATTTCAACAATTTGAGCTGGCCAGAGATGAGACATTGCTTCTGGCTTGCCTGCAGGCCACACTGACCTCTCAGCATGGCAGTGTGCCGAGGCAATATGTCTCAGAAAGAGCAGACCATGAGCTGAGAACTTGAGGCTGCCCACATCCATTACAGGGACTTTGTACAAAGTGCTATCACAAAATGACTTAACAAAATTTTCCCAGTTTTCCTTGGAGTGGGGCAGTGCAGATCTCCTCCTGTAAAAGTCATTTATTTACATAGGTAATAATGGTGTGCTGCAGGTTTTAAGCATAAAGAAGCTGAAAGACCGAGTTCTTCCCTGGGCAGCCTTATAATCAAAATAGGTAACACAAAGCCAGGGAACAAATGGGAAGCAGCTTAACAAAACTGCAACTGTGACTGCCCTGTAAGCTTTGTGATCTCTTTGTTTGCTTACATGCTTTCTCCAATTTATCCTGCCTTTGCTCCTTGGCAAAAACATATTTTTACAGATGGGGCTAAAAATAGCAATGATAGAAACAGAGGACTGAAGAAACTAAGAGTTGCCAAGTGAGGTCTGCACGAGGTCTCGGCAATTCTATGTCCAAATCAAACTGATACTAGAGCAGCCTTTGCTAAGGGCTTTCTATTTTACTGTTTTCTGTGGGTGACAAGCACTTTTTCTATTGGCTCTGCTTAATATTCCTGAACCCTTAATTATTAGGATTGATTGTGCATATAATGTAAAAGAAAAGTTATTCTGACTGACACTAAGCTTGTATTTTTTCAGTAACACCAGGGGAGTCTGACTGGCAACACCGTTTTGTTTGTAGTTCAAAGACTCTGCAGGGACTTTATTTTCAAAATATTTTTATGATTTCTTTAGGAGAAAATGTTTTTTGTCTCATGCATTTTCAGATTACAGAAAAAGGTCGGTTTGAACTTTTTGCAAGTGTGAGCACAACTCTGCCAAATCCTGTACACTTGCAAGTCCTGGTTAGTACTGGGAAAACAGGATTAGACAAAAAGGGCATTTTCAACTTTGAGACTTCGCTTTCTCCCAAGGCCTCTGTAAAAATCATGCAATAAGGTTGTTTAGATGGCAACCTGCAAGCACAGACTGTCTTCCCCAACACTAATAAAGACCTATCCAAAGAGAAAAACAACCCAAAATCTATTTAGAAATCTACTCTGTTTTTCAAGGAAGGATGCTCACTGTGTCCCAGGTGAGAGGTAGCAAGAGAGGTATCCTAGGAGATGCAGTATAGGGCTCTCGATTTGGCACAGGCACGACACAGCTCATTCCTTACACATGAGTGAAGTAGAAACAGCAAAATAAGGATGAAGGGAAAATCCTACTGGGAGCATCCCTCAAAATACTGCCCATTCTTTCCATGTCATTTAAGTAAGTGTGTGTACCAGAATCAAGAGAATTGTCATTCAAGTGAAGACACAGAAGAAAATGTATCATTCTAGGTAACAGCACTACAATTTCTGTTTGAGACCTTCCCCCTCAACTCACGTCTGTTTTAAACAATTGGGAGCAACCAAAATAAATGTAAAGAGAAAGAGATTATTTAGCAATTTCATCCTCTTCCCAAATGTGAAACACTTGCTTAGGAAGGGCTCCTCTTCAAAGCTAAATGAAATCTTCTATGTATTATCCCTCCTATCTGTAGCCCTCTCAAACTTTCTCAATTAATTTTACTGCTGGTTTCAAAGAGCACTCCAAGTTGGCTCAAATCCCTTTGGATTGCATATCAGCATTAGAAACAGGAGATGTATTACTCTTCTTTCTTTTTCTTTTGCCTCCCTTCGTTCTAAGAGGAAGCAAGGAAGGATAATCAGTCACTTTATCACTCTAGAGAATGAGGCCACTATTGCATCTGAGGCAAACTCTGGACTCCTTGTGTAATTTTTACACACACTTCTAACTTGAGAGATGGTAACTGAGCTTTTTCGTTTTCTTTACTTTTATTCTGGCCAATTCTAACAGACTCAGTCTATTCCATAATAATCTCATTAAATCAAGACAGGTCTGAATTATGATTCTTTTTTTCTTCCTTTTTCCTGCTTTACTGCAAAACTAAAAAAAAAAAATTAACTTCGATTTTCAAAAGCACCAGAACTCTGACATGGATACAATGGACTCTGTGTAAGTGAGGCCATGGACAGGATATTTCCTAGCTCAAGGATTTCTCAAGAAAGATCCAGGAGCTTCCCAGAGAGGACAGGTAGGATTTTACAGCCAAATTTACACACAACATAAGGTAATGCCATTCTAGTAAAGGCAATTAGAACACAGTAAAAGAGCAGCTCTTTATACTACACCAAAGCTGAATTTGACAGAAATTATTTTGTTAGATTCCTTTTCTTAAGTGATTATTCACTCTGTTTCTAAAAGAGTGAGAAGAGGGAGGGACAAAAAACCCCGTACAGATGTCAGACACTCATCAAGAGGGGTTCTTCTATTTTGGTGTAAATTCTTTGCAGATTGCACCATGCATTTGTTCCATTTGCAAGTTCATTAAGAGAGAGAAAAAGCACTTTTTTTTCCCCCAGAGTGAAACTTTTTAATTGCAAGCAGGGTTTCAGAGTGGATTTAAAGTGAAATAGAATGAAACAGATATCCAGTATTTGTAGTTACTTTTAAATGTAACACAACAAGGAAAAATTTCTGCCTTCAGTATATGTTGAAGCAAATTAGTAAAGTCTCTCTCCATAAAAAATTAGAAGAAACAAGAGCATCATAAAATCAGCAGTTAATAAATTTTTTAAACATTTCACTTGAGAAATTTCAAAGGAAAACCAGTTGTTCCTCCCTTTTCTTGTTGCCACTAGTAATGCTCAAAAGCAAATCTGTAACTTCCATTTCTCCATGTTTCTAATCCAAAAATATTGTTTTAAAAAGAAATCTTTTCTATGGAACATTTCATCAGATGGAAGTGAAACGAGTGGAATGAAAAGGATGGAAAAGCCTGAGTAAACTCTTCTCTAAATAATGTTTATCTGGACTTGAAATTTAAAAACAAAGAGAGTTGAATTGAGACACTGTGTGGCACTTCCTCATTAGGAATCTTTGGCACGGGCAAAAAAAAATCCTCTCTGATTCATCCTTACTGCTGAACCTTTCAATTTATCATATCCCTCTTGGAAATCCAAAGGCCATAAAGATCCCTCACCACTGCAAACCTGGAAAGGGAAATTTTGTTGCCCACACATAGTGCTGACAAAACGGCTTACAGAAACACAGGAGCAACACAAAGCTCACACAGGTCATGTCTGCTGGTAAAGAACAACCACACAAGCAGAAACTCAAGGCTGAACAAGCACTGTGTGGACACTTGAAAGCTGAGATTCATCAAGATGACATGACTTCAGCACCAATTATAATGCCATAATGCTCTCCTCTTCCCTCTCTGTGCTGGAGCCAGCCCCAGCTGAGCCCTCTCTCCCTGATGCCACAACTGACCTTGCTTTCTTTCACTCAGCTGCCTGTTCCCCAGGAATGAAGTTGGCCACGATGGCTAGACAGCTTCACAGAGGTGGCCAGAATCTGTAAGTTTAGTTAGAAAAAGGCTTTCCCTGTACACAGGAGAATTCTGTTGAGAACTTCCAAATCCTTCAGTGATGAACCAGAAGCTGGCAACCTTCTGCCAACTCTTTTCCAGGAGGCACCTATCCACTCTGCTGGAGGGGAGGTTGAGTGTAGGTGAGTTTGGATCATGCTTCACTCAGGTAAGAATTCACAACATCAAACACTGCAAGCACAATCTGCCTCTCCAAGGCCCCATCACTACAAGGTCCTCCACACTCAGTGCTGGGCCAGCTTAGGATTCTCCTTCCAGTTTTGCTTTGAGTGATGGAAGTAAGGAACAAGAATGGAACTTTAATCTTACAGAGAGACCTAAAAACAGGAAATAAATTAGAGAAGCCCTGAGTGAGATTCATTACCTGAACAAAGCTACCACCAACCCAAAAATGTAAAGCCCACGAAGATGGTTTAAAACATTTAACCTCATTCCTAACCAACACAAGAGAAGGGATAAGCTAGAATAAGGGTTGAAGTTGTGATTCTAAGACCACCAGCTGATGGTTGCCTTCCAGATCTTAATGCTGCCAGCTGGAGTCTATCCCATACTCAGAGGTTTGCCAAGTCTATGAGCTGCAAAAAAAGGTGGTCAGGTTATCGCAAGCCACCTACACCAGCTGCTTGAGCTCATGCAGCTGATTTTGCCTGGAGCCCATTTAGCAAGTGCTTTCTGGCTCCCTTCCCCTGGCAGAGCTCAGGAAACAGGAACGTACCCAGGATGGGAATATCGAGCGCCTGGGGATGGTAGCACGTTAGCCAGCACAGCTGCCAGCAAAGTGAACATCTGTCTGTTGCCCAAATCTCCTTTCACAATGAAAAATGTTCTCTCCCACAGGCTCATCTGCATACTAAACAAGTATCTGCACCCTCACTAAGTACCTTGGCCATAGTTAAGCTTGTCCACAGTGCAAATTAGCCCATGCAATGGTTTGTGTTGCCATGCCTAGGTTCCTTTGGATAACAACAGCTAACTTGAGTATACTGCAGCATCAAGCAAACTAACTTTTTTTATTGCAAGTTTCGTGTAAATAAGCCAGAAAAAAACCTGCGAGGAAACAACACCAAGGAGGATATTCTATATAACTTTTTAGCATGACCAGTACTGCATATATGTTGGATAATAACAATGTGATTACCTCAAACTACTTCTTTCCTAAAGAACATAACACCTGGTTTGGTTCTTAAAGCTTAAAGCTGTTTTCCACCCAGTAATTAAGTAAGTTGTCAAGCAGCTGTCCCATACACAGCCATTGTTTACAAATTGTCTGGGGCCCACTCTGAAGCACTGTGGAAGATTTGGAAGCCTCTCAGGCCTAGCTAACTGTGTCATTTACACCCCACATCACGCAGAGGGAAGCACTACAACAATTGAAGGATGTTTAAGACACAGAGAATTCCAGAATTTGGAAATTCAAAGCCCTAGAGCACATATCGAGTGTCATGCAAATCCCACCTGAGAATGCAAACCATGTTACAGCATTGCTACCAACAGAGCAGTGCCAGGTGGGAGGGAAACACCACCCAGCACTCACCGTGAATCTTTCTGGAAATATCCTGTTCTCATGCCTCCCAGGCACTGCTGGCTTCACCCAGCATGAAATCACCACTAACACTGCCTGTCTCTCATAAGTAGTTTATTTCACTCCAAGGTGAAATCAATTCTTAATTTACTCCAACTCACACATTCCTACTGGTGATGTCTTTAGGCTCTCCTATTCTCATGACATCAACAAGAGACTCTCTTGCTCTCATTAGCCAACAAAGTTTTCAAACAACTGTGTCTGGGGAGGGAATTCCTGCCTGAGAACATAAGAAGCCACTTCTCTCTCTGGCTGCTTCACTACGACTTCTATCAAATCCCGTTCAGCTTCCCAAGTAAATGCACTTCTGCCTGTTCACCTCCTGCCTCCCTTCCAGCTCAGTACAGCACAGCTCAGGGCATCTATCAGTTTTCTTTCCACCACTGCAGATAACACAGAAATTATGTGCTTTCTACCAGCAGAGGAAGATGAACACACTTGTGCTCTGTTTTTTCCATGCTTGACTAAATACACCTCTGCCATTGTTCCTAATGGTCTGAATTGCAGGAGGAGCAGCAGGGAAAAAAAGTAACCATTCTTTTACTGAATTCCTCAGTATAATGATTCGTTCTTCTAATACATTTCCTGTGTTTTGAGAATTTTCCATGTTTCAGGGGAAGGTAAATAAATCCTGCAACTCACATGAGTGTTCTATTCTTGACAGTTCTCAAGGATATCAGATTAATGGACAACGTTCAGTATCATGAAAATACTGTGCAAGAAAAGGGAAAAGCCCCGCTTCCTGGGAAAATGCATAGAGATTAAGTGTTCCAGCTTGAAATGTATTTTGCTGCTCTCCTGCTGGCTCTTTGCCTGCCTTCATGTGGGGAGAAAGGATAAGGTGTGAAGCCAGATCAAGCTTCCTCTTTTGTCTCCAACAGGACAAGCCACAATCAAGGACAGAGCACTGTGAATAAGTCCTGCATACAGATGCTTTTCAAGAAAACAGGACAGGCAGTCCCAGTGGAAGGTGAGTTCATTGCTAAGGTCGGCTGGCCAAATGCCCATTTTCTCCAGAAGTGTTACCAGTCCAGGGATATAGCTGTAGTTGAGTCATATGGACCTTCCCCTACTTCCCAAAATTTTTCATCATTAGAGCTATCACAAAATCATTTATCCCATTTGTAAAAGCTACAAATAATGTGTTCCGTCACCAAGAGTTAAACTCAAAATTCATATATAACTTTTAATCCTGCTCCTTCAACATGAGGCAGTGCTCTGCTCACAGGATGCAAGCTTCCAGAACTTGTCATTTTTGTCCAGTTTTCATTTGTAGCTATTTAATGCTAGCCCAACATCTGCATGTCACATTCTCTCTTTAAAAGCATAAGTGCTTTTCAAAGCATGCCATATGCCAGAGTTTTCTCAGTTATTACTAGTCTCTAGAAGATACTTCTTCCTCTCCTTGTTCTTGGAATGGCTCTCCGAGTGATCCCAGAAGGTGCTCACCACCATGCTCTGGCTACACTGCAGTAGCTCATTGTAAAGCTGGTAACTACTAAGAGCATCCGAATATCCCAGTTAAAGGGACACCACTGTACAGTAAACATGTGCCACATCAGTCGGAACGAACCTTACCAGCAAGAGAAAACAAGGGTGAGGAGTGTGTCTACTGAAAGCACAGGCTATAGCAGGAGTGGAGCAAAAAAAAAATAACCCAAATGCATGATTAAATGTTTATTTACAAATAAATAACCTGTCTCTGAGTTAGCACCACTGAAATGAACCTAATTAAACCAGGAAATCGTGGGACGTGTGGGATTATACAAAAAACAGTTCGTTTTTCAAAATAACAAATAATAATTTGTAAATAACAAATTACCTCCTTCATCTGCCCCACCATTTCAGGCACCTTTTCTACGTCTCCTAAATCAAGCCAGTCTCCTTCCGCATCCTGAAGACAGCTTGAGGCTACTGCTGCCTGAGACAGCCCTGGCCTCCTCCTCTCTACCTTCTGCTGCGCTCTCTCAGGGGAGTGGGAAGGCCTAGAGCCAAACCTGTGGCATTTCTTCTAACTCCATCCAACCCTAAAATGCCTTTGACCCTCTGACTTCTGCTTACTGCATGATGGGGCTCTATATAATGTTGCAGGGATGAAGTCAACCTGGCCTACCCAAGGTTTTGTAATTGATAGTTTTACTATGCTTTTTAATTACCAAATTCCTGGCCTCAGCATCTCTTACAGTCAACTGAAGAAACTGTGATAAAACTTTATACATTGTACTAGGAGGAATATTAACTTAATATCTCCTTATAGGAACTGCTGGAGACAAGACACTTGCCCAGATGAACCAACTTTCTGCCTCATGGATCCTTATGTCTGAACAAGCAAACAGAGGATTCAGATACACAAAGCACCTAAAGAGATTATTGTAGCAGCAAGCACAATGGAAAGGTGTCCATAAGAGTCCTAGTGAACACAAAGACACTGGTTAAGTAGCCAAGATATTTCTTTTTAAATAGTCAATTGCGAGTGAATTGGTGATGACTCAAAGTAAATAACCTTCTTGTCTCCCTTTAAAAAGTCAAGCACACGGCAGCCAGAGTTGCCCCTAGAGAAATTCAGGTGGGTGCTTCTTCTAATGCATTAGCAAGGCATTCTGTGCTAGAGTAAAAAAGGAGAGAAAGGAAAGTGAAAAATGAAAAAAAGTCTACATTTTATTCTACTACACCATCCCTAGGCCCTTCACTTTAGAGACGAGGGAAACTAAATGTGAATGGGAATTACTAGGGTATAGATTACTTCTCCTTCTAAATTATACCAGTACTTTGCACAGTTAAAAGTTGTAGTTTAAATTCATCCCCTACATGGTGACTTCAGTGGCGATGTGAACGCTGACCAGCTAACCCACCCACTGACCAGCCAACCCACCCACTGACCAGCCACCACCTCCCAAGTCAAGCCCTCTGTCCACTAACCCACTCATCCCAGGCTGTTGTTAATTTGCTTCCCTGCGTGGGCACACCTTACACATCAAACTAGCCCAAGAGAAGGTATGTCAAGTGTGGATAACCCTGCAGCAAAGCTGTTGCATCCTGTTAACTGCTGCAAGGAGGCAGAGAGGCTGTAGCTGCCCCTTGGGAGTCTGCATGTGTGGAAAGGCATTTCAGAGCTCTTTACACATTGTGAGCTAATGACTGGTGATTTCATTTATCTTCATTCTGGTAATAAATAACAACTCCAACTTAGCACTTACAGCTGACCAGACTCCAACTCAATACTGCCTTTTTTAACTCCCCAGCAGAGCACAACTGTTCAGGTTTCATTCCTTTATGTTCTCCTACAATTTTAATTAGGCTGAAAACCAAAAGCCATAAGTTAATGCCTGTTATTTCAGTACTGAGAGTTTTTAATCAATCTGTATATGCAAAAATTTCTTTCAAAAATTGCATTGTCACCAGAAATAAAATCCAACTATTTTACCCTGCTGACCTGAGTTTCCTTACCAGAGAAATAATGACGGGGAGAGGCAAAAGCAGAGAATAGGAGCACTCGTAAAAGGCCTCACTAGCACAGATACACACACAGTAACACCACCAGCTGGGAAGTCAGCTCATACAGAAAAAAAGGGTCAAGTACTTTCAGGTTCTAGGGAATTATATTTAAATTACAGTTTCACTGCATGCAGAAGCAGAGCTGCTGGAATATCTGAATATGGCTCCTATTAAACGTCTGTTATTAATTGCCCAGTTAGTCGTAGTTGGCCATTTCTCTGCTTAGGAGCTGCTGAACTCAAGGACAGCCCGTCAGGCTATCGTAGCGTTTGACAGCACCTTTCTACTGGTAAGTTAACATCACAAGGGGTAACTCTGCATTAAATATCCCCTTCTGCAGCTCCCTGTGCTGGGAAGGCGCCCCTGGGCCAGGCTGGGGGGCAGGCCAGGCCCAACCTCTGCTCTCCCCACACGGACAGCCCAGGCTCCCCCCCGAGCGGCTCCACCAGGCCCAGCGGGACAATTTGGCATCTGCTTTCCCTGCCTCCTGCCCACCTGCTGCTTGCTAATGGATCTCGGGTGCACTTCCATGCGATGTCAGGCTGTGCCACCGAGGCGCGGCTGAGGTGACCCTGCCAAGTCCCGGCAGCATCACCGTCACCCATCTTAACAGGTCACTCCCCACATAACAAGCTTCACCCCTCTGGCCGCCTTCTCACTTTATGGCTCCTGGTCTTTTTCATAAAACCTGCCACCCCAAACAGGTTTCCATGCTGCTTTTTGAGGCGGCCCCTTGGAAACTCCGTGACTGCGGAGCGGGGCTCCATCCCCCACCACCACAGGCCGCCAGGGGGCGCTGCGCCACAGCGCCGAGACCCCGCGCGCCCGGCGGGGCGGCGCCCCCTGGCGGCGGGGCGGGGAGGCGCAGGCAGGCGCCGAGGGGCACGGGACCCACGGGGATCCCACGGGAATCCCACGGGAATCCCACGGGACATGGGGACCCCTGGCGACACGCGGCCAGGGGCACCGAGGGCCGTGCACACAAGTGCGTGCCCTCGCACAAACACGCTCACGCGTGGGCACGCAGCAGCAGCAGCACACGTGCAAGACACAGATCCCCACAGGCACCCACGCACACTCCGCTTTTTCCATGCCACTGGGGGTGTTCCGAGAAAGAACGAGAGAACAAAAGAATGAGCAAAACAACAAGAAAAAGAAAGAATAAAAGGAAAAAAGTCACCTCTCCCCACGACCACCCCTCCCCTTCCCCCCATTCATATCCCTTAGTATCTCAATATGGCAAAACAATCCGTTTAGACAAAATTTTCCGTTTGGCCTCCAAGCCTTTATGCAAGATGTTAAGGTAAAGCTTGCCAGTATTTGCTCTTGAGTATCAAAACAGTAAGTTACAAATGCAGGACTCAATCTGTCTCTGAGTTAGCACCACTGAAATGAACCTAATTAAACCAGGAAATCGTGGGACGTGTGGGATTATACAAAAAACAGTTCGTTTTTCAAAATTTAGAGATAGCACATAGTCATCTCCAAAGACAGCAGTCTGCTGTTTTGACAGCACACTAGCAATAGGTGATAAAATTATGTGGTGGACATAATTAGTTCCTCATTTTTATCCCACCCAACCCAGCTCCCAGATTCCATTTTTATGAACAAAGTTATCCCAATTTTATCATGGAAAACCACATTCTTTTAAATATTTGTAACTTTTTAAGTTCAGCGTTGTTTAATTCAGATAAAAGAAGGAGACAGCGAGTCTAAATGAAATTTTGTTTAAAAGGACTAGAAGAAACTTCTTCTCTAAGGGCCAGCATTTCAAAGCCACTGCCGTTGAGACTTTCTCACTTGAGAATGAGGTGGTGGAATTCAGCACTGTCTTATTTGAAGACAAGTAGATTTTGGAGCCAAAAGTCAAAACTAAGAGCACAACCATAAGTTATCATGTTTGAAAATTTCCATCCTGTTTCTTTTCGTTGCTTTCCTTTCTGCACTGAAATGCTGAAACTCTGAATGATAAAAAAACTCCAGCAACTTCATTTCTGTCAACAGACTGCAAAGAAACATCTTGATAATATTTCACAGGGCTGACACATCCTCATTCTGGTATTACAGCTGTTGAAGACAAATTGTCAAACTCCTACACATTTTCAACGTATTGGTTCTGATTTATTAAAGCAGTAATTTTGAAAGCTATTATATAGAAGACTGAATTTTATCCAAATTAATGTTCAGTACCGGGAGAAGCAGAGGAAAAGAAATGGGGAAGCAGAGTTGAATACATTTCATATTATGCACTACCCAGAAATTGTGTGCTTAAATAATTTTTAATTAATAATATTACATTTTTATTTATTCTGTAGTTGAACCACAAATATGCTTGCTGGCATTCCAGATAAGAATATTTTAGGCTATTCTGACAAGGCATGTGTGGTATGCTATGTTTTATTTTAGTTTTCCTTCTGTGGGCAAGTGTCATCCCTAGGAGAAAGTCTTCTATCTGATCAAAGTTGATACGAACTTCAAATGAGATTTTCAATTATTTTTATGATACTGATTTAAAGCTCCTGTTCCCATCCTGACTGGTTTCCTTTGTTTGCAAGAGCACAAATACTTTATAAATCCTGTACATCAGAAACTATTAATTGCTTTTTTTGCCTTTGCTTTCATCTGCCCACTTCCAGGATGCATTTTATGCATGCTTCCCCACTTTCATAAACAGAAGTATTTAGAAAAAGAGTTCAAAATGAAGGAGAGATGAAGGATTTTGTGGGGAGCTGGAAATTACAGATTTTAATCTCTGTACTGTCTGGATACCGCTGGGTTTTCATAGGCAGGATAGCACCTTTGCTTTCTGTAGCAGCTCCAGGGTGCCAGCCCATTTGAGCCCTGCTTGCTCCCTCAGAGCACTGTGTGCTTCACACATTATTTTACAGCCACCCTATCAAGAATGAAAAAATTTAATCCCCTAGGCATGACTTGGCTCCCCTCCACTAAACCTTGTTACATACTGAGAAGGGAACATCCTCTCTGTTTGAAACCCATTGCCCTACAAGAAAAATCAGACAAGGAATCAAATATTTATTATAATCAGAGTATACCAGGCTACATACTGAAGTCCAAAGAGCAGTACCAGGGAACAAGCATGTCAAATCCAAGCCTACTTTGGGAACTTTTCCACCTTTCCATAAGTTTGAAGAAAGTCTGTGATAAAGGATTTCCCAGAGACTGTCAGCAATGAGAGGCAGATGGCTAAGATATTTAGAAATACAAATAGGCATTCATTATGAAAACTGCAAAAAGTACCTTTGGTCACTAGGTATATTAATAGTATCCTCATTAGCCTCTTATCTGACTCAGAGAAACGCTGCAAAATACTATTCTCGGGAGAATGACAGCAAGTGTGTTACATGAGTTGATGATATTTCTGTTGATGTACAATCGTGTTTCTCCTCTCTCCATCCCCCTCAGTCCTCAAACTAGCCTGTAACTTACTCCTCATTTTATATAATCACTTGTTGTTACCTCTGCTGTGCTGAATGCTCAGGAAGCCAAAATGTGTCCTCCGAATACCACAAATGCTAAAGCTTCAAGTGATGGCAATTTGAACATGGAGTAAAACCCCACAGCCCATACTTCAGGAGGCAGAGCTATTACTGCAGACCACAAGGAATGTAACACCACCACCGGGAAAGAAAATGCCTCCCTGGCTTGGTTTCCACCAGGTGTCAACTTTTATGGGCCCTATTCCCACTTAACTACTTTATAAAACGCTCACTAAGTTAGAATCAGGCTCACAGTCAAAAAGACAAAGTCACAGTAGTAGATGCTGTGCAAGTACTACTGATAAGAGATTTTACATGTGCCTGTCAACTACAAAAAGCAGTGGAGAGTAGAAGATACAATAAACATAGGATTTTCCCTCCCTGCATCATCCCAGACATACCCATACTTGCTTAAGTGCAGCACTAAAAAACCTAGATGAGGAGCAGGGGGGAAGGGGGAAATGGAGGATGGTAATTGCAGGAACCTTTGGGAATTTAAAAAACTGACCTCAAAAGACAGGGAGCAGGGCAGTTCAGCTGGCTGCTGAAAGAATAAATAGTACATCAGCAACTGAGACTGCTAGGAAGAATTGCTATTCAGCTGCATCCAGGAGAAGGAAAGTTATGCCGCCCCTAGGAGAGAGGGCAGAGAACAGCCTGAGCACTGAAAAGCAGAAAATCCTTACACTTCTTGCAGTTAATTATTTTCACATGCATTAATTCATTTTCCAATTTTTGTTGAGTATATTGAATATCTGGGTGCAAGGCAGGTGGTGGTAAAAGGAACAAGACTCTCCTCATTGTTATGCTCTCGGAGTTGAGACTGGCTCTGTTTTTTCCTGTGAAGAAGGATTCTATTGGCAAAGGCACATTAGCTTCTGTCCTACTCTCAGAAAATTCCTGGTGCTGTGTTCTGGAGAAGAAAAAGAAAAAAAAGTGAAAAGAAACCATACAAAGCACGCAAGCTACTCAAGTGCTTTGGGGCTCCAATGCCTCAAACATGAGAACTGAGTGCTGGAAATCTGGTCTTTCAATTGCATCAACTCTGACACCCAAGTAGGGGCAATAAAGAAATTTCCATGCCAATTATTTTAGCACAAAATAACAAGTAATGCCAGTAACTCCAGTTAGGAAAAAGAAAAAAAAAAAAAGCAGCACATGCACACACACACATCTGCTTTCTGTAGAAAATCTCGATGCTTCGTTACAAAGCTTCTGGCAGAAAGCTGAAAACTTCTTTGGTTTTCAATGAACCTTGGAGTTGTTAAGTTTAATAGTGTTCTAGTCATGTTTGGGACAGAAGTTTAGGTACCGTGGGAGCGGAACTTCCTGGAAGAAAGCTGAGACATTCAGGCAATTTCTATCACTAGAGTTAGAACGCCTTTTTAAGGAGTCACCTTTCATATTGAGGCACCCACACTGGAAGCTGGGTGTTTATATCCCACTCCTGACCCCAGCCCTTTGCTGCCTGCAAGGATTTCTGCAACTTTGCTTCACACTGATGTACCCACAGCAGAGTGCCAAGCATGTTATGATAGTTTGGCACCTAGTCACATTCTATTTCTGACAGGTTAAACCAGAGTAAGTAAATCACTGTCATGTCTCAAAGCACTCTTTTTTTTTTCCTTTTCTGTTTCCCATGTCTATTTTGACAGCCAATGAATTATTCTGCCTATTCTGCTCTCAGCCTAACAGGATGAATTGTATAAAAAAGTTACAGCCTGTCACAATCCTGAAAATAATTTTCTGGGTATAATTTTCCTCCCCTTGACTATCCAGTGTGTTTGTCTCCAATCATTAAATAAGGCAAAAGCAGTAAGTATTTTTGCTAACATTTAAAACGTTGGTGGAATCCAAGGAGCTTTAGCTATCCTTTCAATATGACTGGTTTGGTTTAAGAAATGTTAATTTATCACATATCCCAGCTGGAGACTAGTTTATCAGTTAGAGTTGGAAACTTACTCCCTTATCAACACAAAATGCTTCAAGGACAGAAAACAAAAACGATGCTGTAGGATGAAGTAGAAAGAGCAAGAAGAATTTAGGCAGAGTGATAGTAAGTCAAAATGGAATTTGGCAACCACATTAGAGCTCAACAGCAATTCAGATTTATTGATCCCAAATTTCACTTTACATCTTCTACAACATACATTAAATATGAACAATGTCAACAACAATAACATGATTAACTAAAATAATTCAATACCCAAAGTGATATGAGGTTAGACTTAAGAGAGAGGGATAGAAAATCATAAAATCACAGAATATTTTCAGTTGGAAGGGGTGCACAAGGATCACTGAGTCTAGTTCTTAAGTGAATGGCCCATACAGGGATCCAACCCACAACCCTGATGTTATTAACACCATGCTCCAGCCAACTGAGCTAATATTTATTTTCATTCAACACCAGGTTGCATAAGGCCTTGAGCAACCTGGTCTAGTGGGAGGGGAGGTGGGACTAGATGACCTTTAAAGTCTATTCCAACCTCTTAACATTCTATGATTCTGTGATAAAAACTAAAGGCCCAAATGTAACAATGTATTGCCTCCAATATTTTATTTTTATTTTATTTTTTGCTTCTGAAAATTGGAGAGAGGAAAACAAGTAGGTGTTATGTAGTTAATTAAGCTCTCATTTAAATTCATTTACCAGGATTCTGTATACTAAACCATCTTGTCTAAGGACACAGGGGGCTGTGTGGAAGTTTAAAATCATTAACTATTGTTACCTGATAACAAGTCCCAAACCTGCAACATCCAAGTTTATTTAAACCAAAAGGATGACAAACATGAAAGCCAAGCATTCCTACTCTTTTCAGCCTTTCCTTCATTGTACCACCAGCCAAAAGGGTCTTGGACTCGCCATAAAATGTTTGGCAAACAAAGGCCCTGTTAATTGACAAGCTATTGCCTTTACTGCTTCCTACCACAATTTGTGGGAATCTTTTAGACCCAAATCAATTCTGCACACAAGCGTTCCCATGAGATGCCACACGCATTCCCATTTGAAGCCTCTCTCATAAAACCTTTGTCTTCACTGGGCACTTCTGGAACCACGTGCAACCCTTTCATCCCCTGATGGACAGCAGGTTCTTTTTTTGCTTGTTTGTTTGCTTACTTTAACCAGGTTCTTTGTTTTCTGCCATCTTACTGCTTTGTTTTCACTCTAAGATAGATCCTTGCCTTTGCAAGGAGTGAGTTATAGCAGAGATGTTTGCAGTCCTCATTGCACCCCAATGCCAATAAAAAATAGTCCCCTCATCAGAAGCTGCCTGTTAACAGCTCTCCTTTTATTGCTAAAGCTCTGTGTACTTAATTCTTCTTTGTTGGTCAGAATAATCAATCTCAGCCTGTTAATTAGGAAAAGTTTAACAAGACAGGGGACAGACACCTGACAGCATAAGCTCTGTTCCTTTTCTCTCAGGAATAACAGCAACCTGCACTCATGGTATAAGCCCTTATTATCACCATTTGAAAGTGGTCAGCCTGCATTATTGTTTTCTTTATATGCTTTAGGAATGCAAAATCCAGCCTGCTTTGTGTATTCATTTCCTTTAAATGACAAGAAGTCCTTGCCACTTTTTCTCTGTACTGCAATGACCAGTTTGGGAGTGTTGTTAATCAGAATTCATTTGGGCCATTCAGGTACCCAAGAAGCTTTAAGTCTTTCATGGCTTCTAGTATCACTTAATTTATTCATTATCACAATACCATCTTTGATCATAAAACTGGAAAGACAGCCTCTATCTAAACAAGAGCCTTATAATGTCAGAGCACCTTCCTCCAATTCCTCAGCATTTCCACTCTCCTTTTCCAACAGGAAAAATTCCCCACAGAAATCTGCCAAATCATGCTTTCATCTTCCTTCACATTCTTTTTCCACATTTTTTTCTCTCAGGGACAGAAATGCATGTCCTTAGGATATAAAGCACAACAGGCACTCATCTTTTACTGCTGCCCATACATGCCATCTCAGAAATAATAACTGGATAGTGCTACCTATATGAAATGATGGACAAGGAAGAACAGCTGGAGGCAGACCCCTCTGACTGCATAGCCAGAGGAACACGGACCATGCTGAACCATGGAAGGAAAATTTGACCTGAAGCCTGAAAAGTAGGAGGGGCAAGGAAAAAGGCCCCGAGGAAGGTGGGGTTATGAGAAAGAGGCTGTGTGTTCTGAGCCCATGATCCTTAAAGAATAATCTAGACCTTCAGGGAGCTGCCCAATACCTCTATTCCCCTGAAAATGCACCCAAACAGGGCACAGTGTCTCGCTGCACAGAAAAACTCATCTGATTCTCACCAAAATTAAAAGTATGGTGAAGAGTTTCTGCAGCCTGAGCTGGGAACACACTCTGACTCGGTGAGCTAGGAAGCTCTGCAGGTAGGAGAGATGTAGGATTAAAGTCAAATATCCACAGAGGGAGGAAATGAGACCTTGACACAGAAAAATGCTTCCCAAAGTCTAAAATTCAAACTGCTTTTGAATAAAAATTATTTACACTGAATAACTCCACTGAATTATGCCCACTTGCACTGCACTATGCCAGTTTCCTTGTATTTCAGAAAAATTGTGAATAGTTTTTATTTTTAACTTTGCTTCTTGACTTCTATTGAAATAATTTTTAACTTTTACTCAGAGACATATTTTTTGAGAGTAATCAAAACAAGATTAAAAATGGCTATGCAAGTTGATAAGAAAAAAAAACTCAAAGATGTCCAATTTTTCTTTTAACTCTGCTATTTCCAAAATTAAAGGAATTTAATATTTCAGACATGGTCCAGGTAGTGTACAATCCCCATGAAGGTAAGTATAATTTCTGAAGCCTGAAGAAAATCAGATAAAGAAAAAACAAATAACAGGAGAATGCCTATGTCTCCATGCTGCATTATTTTTCTTGCTGAAGCCCAGCACATACCAAGTCCTTGCTCTTCCACACCTATCTCTGCAACCACACTTCACCTACCTGGAAGACTGGTTTTTTATTAGGCTACTGGGAAAGCCAAACTATCTAGCCTTGCAAAAAATCTGCAGACAAAATTATGGGGTGTTCCCAGAGAGAGACGGTGACCAACCCTCCACATCCCATTTCTGAGCTCTTCCTGGTCTCCTTTTGCATCCATCCATAAGCCAAACCCTTTACTAATGCTACTAACTTCGAGGATGTGAACACTGCTTCTACCAAAAGACCAACTCTTTGTTTTTCCACCCCTCACTACAACTCCTTGTCTCTGTTTCTTAGCCCCAGAGTAAGGGCAGACGGTGTCTGCTGCAGTTTGGAGCTGAATCAAAGCAGCTGAAGCACATGGAAATTTGGGAAGATCAGCATTTGGCACTGCACTAAGGATGGAAATTTGAATTTGAATTATCCTCAGCCTTCACTGAGGATACATTTAATTGCATGTTCCCCTGAGTTTTCCAGTTGACTGGTGTACCTCCCCCACTTTCTTTCGTGGTGGGAATGTATTCCAGCAGCTCCCAATACTGGTTAAAGCCAAGCCTTTAAAGCACTATCAAGATGCTTAATCACCCAGCTGACTGCAGGGGCAGGATCGGTCTTGGCTATCTTCAGCCATCCCTAAGGCCAGGAGCTGGGAAGGCTCCCCCTCTCGTTAGTGAAGGAAGATAAGCATCTGCAAAGAGTAATCCATCCCACCTCTCTCTCTTTCCATTAACTGAAGAGGAGCCCAGATAAGTAGTTCAGATCAGACACATTACTTCTGAATAGCTGGAGCTAGACAAGATTAATTCCACCCTCAGCATCCAAAACACTTACATATGTAGTTTCTCATTACTTATCACAGTCGAAACGCCTGTTACTCGATTTAGAAACAGATTTTGCCGTCGTGATTTCCTTTTCTTTGTTCAAAACTTTTTTTATTATTTGCATCTGAGCACTCAGGAATATAAGTGACAAGACACCTCCTGCACGCACACACCCACAAGTGCACCTGCAGACCAGTGCCTGGGCGCACCTTGAACCCCTCTGAGCAGTGGCTTAAATGCCCCCGATGATGCAAAGGAGATTGACCAGAGGCTCCTTTTTGATTCAGCTCTCCAAGAGCCTCAAATCCCTGTGCTCTGCTTTCAGCTATTTGGGCTTTACTTGTTCCAAATCATTTTGGAAGAACAGCTAAGAGGACAGCGTTGCTTTTGTGAAACTATGCTGTTTGGGGACCAAACACACATAACCCCCCCCGCTAACAGCAGGGACGTGCCTCTCCGCAGGACGGACAGACAGCGCAACCTTTCCCACTCCCAGCTCCCGACCATGGCAGCAATGCCATAACCCGGCCTCCATTTCCCAAGGGTCCGCTTCCCCTGTCCCCGCAGGGGTGTGGAGCAGGGCCGGCCCCGAGCCGCGGCCCCTCCGTGGGGCGGGGTGCTCCCGGCGCGGCGGTGCCTCGCACGGCCGCATGCCTCGCATGCCGCAGCGCGCAGCGCCCGCGCTCCGGGTAACAGCGCTGAAAGCGCTCAACAGGGGCTGCTTATGAGTGTGGATACTACCACCTGAAGATAAGCTTCTCCATGGTTACCGCTCTCACGCAAGGTCACTTTCCTGCCAAACCTCCTCTCCTCCCTCCCTGGCTCTGTCTCCTTCCCTCTCCACTATTTTTTTTTTCCCAAACGTGCTACATCAAAGGAGAAAATGAAAACATTTACGATAATCACAGTCTGACTATTTTAATGCAGGCTGTAGGAAAGGAAACATGTAAGCCAAGTGCTCTTACTGTGCAAGCAGAAACACACTCTCGACCTCATAAAAGTAGTATCTGAGAAATAACACTTGATTAAAGAAGCCAGTCTTTCATTTAAGTAGGTGCTTATGGTAGGGAAAATAGCCAAGGTTTCTCTAGAACAGGCCACTGGCCTATCACGAAAAGCATGAATAGGCCAGACAGATGAATTACTGCAAGACAGCTGGGTTTCAGCTGGGGTGTGAGGAGATCCCTATTATCCCGTCCACCTTTCCTACACAAATGCCTCTCCCCAGAGAAACGGAGTCATTAAAAGCCACCTCGTTCACTCCTGACAGGCAATATGCATTGAGTGAGAGGTGATACATTCTCATTTTCAGCAAGAAATCTTAGTCGCCCCAAGGAGCAGCTCACTTAGGAGAGTGGTAATGGAATACAGGGCTTTTCATCTCCGCCTCGCCGCCGCCAGCACAGCCTGGCTTGGTAACAACCCAAAAGTTATTAGTTAATGGCTTGTTTCGCTGACCTCCACGAAATGAGTTTGGTGGGTTAGGTCTGGTTTTCAGTAGACAATACCTAGGACCACAAGTGGTGTTAAATAGGAACCATATTGATGAGTTAAGCACCCCGCAGGTAAGGGCCGAGTGAATCGCCCAGGTATAGCCATGCCAGTGCTTTCTCTGCCCTTCAGGGCCACAGAACATATAGAATGCCCTGCAACTGGCCAGCCTGCTCCACCAAGATGGGGACCCCTAGCTCCTAAAATCTCAGTTTTGTCCTCATTTGCACAAACAATGTTAAAAACAAATAAACAAAAACTCCCAACAACTTAACAGCCATTTAACATTCTTTGGGAGCTCAATAGTATCTAGTAGACACCATTTTGAGCTGAAAATATCACAAACCTGAACTACCAAAGTGCTTTCCCAAGATGCATCCCCACTGCCCAGACTTGCAGATGTGTACTGACTTTTGGGTGCATCATTTTGCAACAATAAAATTCCTTTTTTCAAGTAATTCCTCATTTTACTACATTTAGCGAGTGCTGATCAACCCTCCATCTCTCCAGGAAAACAAACCACAGCCATCCCTCGTTACTTTCTTCCTGTTCAATGGTGTCTGCAGTCCCAAGTTTGAGCTACCCCTGGAATACTGATGGCCTGTGGAGTGCAGATTCATCCATTGTTTGAAAAGCTTGCTCCCAAGTAAAATGCATAATTCACCCTGAAGTGAGAGTAGCCGGAATCCTTATACACACATCCCCAAAATAGCTTAGCAATAATTTGTGCTACCACCTATGCCATGTTTCCACAAAAGACTCGCTAGTTACAATGTAAAATCCCAGAAGAAATCTAATTTGGGGTGAGGAGCTTCCCTCCATCTGTTAAAGCCTGCACTAATTACAGCACATCACACACAAGCCTGTTCCCATCACTTTGCATGACTAGATTGGTTATCTTCAAATAAGACATCCATCCACCAACTCCTTAGATAAGAGATTCACTGAGCACCCATTCCCAAAAGGGAATGGATGCAAAGCAGGTACCAAACTGCTATCACAGCCCTGAGGATGCCCCCTTTATTTACTTCAAATTTAAATCACATAGGAATTAGCATAGGCTCAAATTCTGGAGGGAACTGGCAAGAGGGTAAAAAAGGCTCTGCAGAGAGAGGGAAGGGAGATCTGGTGTGGCCTACACATAGATGGCACTTCTTTAACTGTCAGAAAGATTCAGGGTGAGAGCTGGACATTTTATACAGATATCATTAACATCCAAAACAATCATGCTGTCTTCCTTGGAAGGGATGGTTAAGTGGCTTTAAACTTCTTACTCTCAACAGTTGATGTATTTCCTTCTCTAACACAGCTGAGACTGGTAACTCTCAAGGTCAGACCTTCAGGTGTGACCCTTTATTTCTTTACACTGCTCTCCCCAGATATCTCCCACCTCCAATGCTCTTCTTGGCACAGAAGCTTTTGATATTCAGAGAACAAAGGAAAGTTGATCAAGGAGATGTTGGCACACCAATAACTGGGCAATAGGCAATATCTGTACAGTACTTATGAAAGAGCAAAGCAGAGCCCAAAAAGATTCAAGCATGTTTCCACAAACTTCTCAACCATTCAGACCTGCCTTCCCCTGAGGAACATAACTAAGGAAAGCCAGAGTGTAAAGCTACTGCTTTACAGCTGAAGCTGAAGTGAGAGGGGGACCAAGTACAGAGGATGTTCTCAGCCTGGGACTGAAGGCATTCAGCAGAGCAGGAGCCCAGGGCATATATCACTGTGACATGTGTGACGGCACGTTTTCATTATTACAGGATTAAAACTTAAAAAAAAAAATTACCCGAGCACCCTGATCTCCACAGGAGCAGTGATGACTTAGTGTAAATTAATTTTGCAGGTTACCAGGGTTTTTTTCCCCACAGAACAGTTCAAGTACTCTGCAGCAGCTTCATTAAATGCGTGTATGTGTGTAGAGACATATTAATTTTTGAAGTCTGTCTTTCTCTCCTCCTTTTTTTATTTTATTTCCGTGATGCAGGAGAACTGTGTCTGGTACTGACAGATTTCTTGGCATTCTACTGAAATGTAAAGCCTTACATTCTGCTGATAACCAGCCCACAAATTGCAATGAAAGCAGTGATTTGAACTTCGCATTTCACTCACCTCACAGAATACAGCAAGGAAGCCAAAGTTATCTGCCCCAACTCATATAGCATTATCTCTTAACTTAATGGAAGTGAAAAAGAAGCCTGTACTCATTACCCAAAGGATGCAATTATTACTTCCTCTCTATATTGTTGCTAGTCAAGAAAAAAATCCAGGATATGACCTTTTCATCAAGCGTCAAGCCAAAAATCCACCTGGGACAGCCTCAGGAGGCTACCCTCATTCTTTCACTCAGTAATTCAGAGAAAAAGCATTTGTTGCATACAGCAGAAAGGAATCCTGGGAAAAGTTTGGCTTAAGGAAGCATCTAATAAATGCTGATCAATAGATGAAGGCCAAAAAGATTTCTGTCTCATTCTGCATGATCCTATCACAAAAAAAGCACCACTAATTCAACAGATCAGCCCTCTCCCAAATAACCTGCTCCACCTGCATACAGTGTAAGGTCACAGAAAAGATTATAAATTCAAAATGTGAGTGATACAGTGTATTAATGCCACAAATTCTTCAACAAGAGAAGAATGCATAATAGTGTTGAATTACTTATATTTTTGCTTTGTTATGGCAATAAAAATGTGCCTTTTGAAGTTCATACAGGGAGATACAATGCCAAAAGGCAAATACTTACAATACAAGAGCACTTAGTACATTTATTTCCTTCAGGCCTAAATTCTTCTCCTTCATTGTAAAGTCTCCCTTCAAATACACAACCTGGAAAACAGCATTTGAATAAGTTTAGCTCAAGATAGAATGCTGCCTTTTCTCTCTAACACACCCCACTGTATAACAACATGAAAAGTAAATTGTACCATCCTCTCTGACACAGAATCATGGAATTGTTTCAGTTGGAAAAGACCTCCAAGATATCAAGTCCAACCTTTGACTGATTGCCATCTAGTCAAGTAGGCCATGGCACTGAGTGCCACATGCAGTCATTTCTTGAACCACTTCAGGGATAGTGACTTCAACACCCTGGGCAGTCCATTACAAGGCTTAACACCCTTTTCATGCTGAAATTCCTCCTGTTGTCCTCAGAGAAGGCTGAACCTCCCCTTCAGCAGCTGGTGACTGTTCTCTTGTCCTGTGACTGGTTGCCTGGGAGAAGAAACCAATCCCCACCTTGCTACAACCTCCTTTCAGGTAGTTGTAGAGAGAGGATCACTTCAGAAGAAAACAAATCACTTCATAATCCTTAACAAATCCTTGAGAAACCCTAAATGTCTTTTTTTGCAGGCGAAAGAAAACATCCTTCTACAGCAGATAAATTTGCAAAAATTAAGTCAAGGCTACACTAAGTCCCCCATTAGAAGTGTCTTTAAAACACTTTTTTTGGCTGTTTGCTTTTTAATAATTCATTCTTACTCCCTGAGTTTATATTAGGTATTAACAGATATTGTAACTAATCAAAATATAATAAATCCATTATATCACAGATGGAGCAGTGCTCACCTACAAAACCTCTGGTAAAATCAAATTAACCTAAAAAACCAAATTTGCCACTTTGCTTCACAAAGGCAACCCATTCTCACTCCCCTTCAAAAAGTGAATCTCCTTTTTTTACAATTACTCTTATCCTTCTCCTCTTAACAAAGCCATGGTTATCAGCCATGCAAACCCACCTTGCAGACCCTCTGAAAAATGACATAAACACACCTATGGCTATTGGCACAGGATATTGCCTATGCATCCCCTGGTCTGCATGAACTCTACTAAAATATATTAAACATATCTTGTGTGACTTTGTGCATTGTGAGTCCCCAGCCCATATTTTCATAACTTGTCAAGTGTAACAGAGAAGTTAGAGGCAGCCTTTCAGGTGATGATGGGTATCATTAGAAATGCACTGGACTTGTAGAACAGCATCTTAACCATGAAATCTCACCTGGACACACGGGACAACACATTCCCCTGAGTTTGGAAGGGTTTTTGCAATGAACAACACACTGTACTTCTGACTCTACTATCACTCCTTCCTGGAAAAGAAGCAGATTAGACACATTCATTGTTAGCATTGTGGTCACTTTAACATGCAAAGATTCACAATTACTGACAGTAGAATTAAAGCCCAGCACATGCTGCAAAGCACTGGGTTTCAAAACTTCTTTTCTTTCTGTACTGCTGCCTGGTATCAGGATTCAGGTTAATCCACAGTCAAAAGATCCACTTGAGTCTCCCTGACTCCAGACATGGTATTTGCCTTAAAATGCATCAGGTAAAAAAACGAGCATCCTCTTAGGAAAAGGAATCCTGCTTTATCAGGAATCCTTTACCTCAGTAATCTGCCATGCAGCTCTGGAGAAAACAGGCCAGACACAAGGCATTCTTCTCCCTCTCCTATTAGAGGAAAATAAGACTTAGAAAGCAGATAAAAGCATCTTGCTCTGTAGAGGGGAGACGCTTATCTTTGATATTTTGCCTGATAAGTATTAGTAAATTAACATTTCCTGTACTTATTCGAGAAGTCAAGAGTCCTCCTGAACAAACCTGGATGTGAGGTTCTATGCATAAACTCTGCTAACTTTTTTTTTCTGCTTGCAGCCATTTGAGGCAAGGCAAAATTGTTTTTTAAATGAGTGGATCTAGGGTAAGCAGGATCACCCAGTTTTGCATTTAGACACTGAAACAGACAATAAAGAACTGATCATTTCATGTAGCGTATCTAAATTCATGTAGTGAGTTTCTTTTCATTAAGTGCAAGGATACAGAATTCTGCTCCAACTTCAGTCTTCTCAGTGTACTTAGTCTCAAAAATGAGTTGGTTTCACAGAGCAGGTTTCACTATCTCCTCTTTCCAACTTCCATTCTTAGTAGCTGCATGAGTGCTACTACTAAAACCAGATCAAACTGTCAGCAAAAATGGCAGACCTATTTATAGACATAAGCTAAAATCGCCTACATAATTACTTGGTTTGAGCCTGACAAGCGACAGTCTTGAAAATGTTATGGTTGCAGATAGCCAAGCTACCAAAAATACCACTGTGTTAACAGTGCAGGAGCCCAGAAAAAAGATTTGGTTGTGGGGTTTTCTTAAAGAAAGGTAAAACCCATGGACACATACACACAGAAGTGTCCAATTACTAAAATTATTTGTATCTCACAAAAAGGCTTAGAATGCTGAAGAAAAGAGGACTTACTTCAAGGTCAAGACAGCAGGAAATGGCATGGCTGTGTACATCTTCAGCAAAGTTTGTGTATTGGGGTACTCAAGTCATTTAAAACCTACACTTCGGAATGTTTGGTTATAGCTGGCTGCATCTGAGTGGATTTAAATTACTTTAAATGCCAAGTCCATATTGTGCTTTGGGCATAAAATATTTCAGGTTATTTGGATTGGATAAATGAAGGCTCAGGATTTCCTGGGAAAAGCTTACAACTCAATTAGCACAATTTTTATTACATTCTTACCTGGCACTGGTATGTAACACAGGGATTGCTGGGGAGGTGCCATTTCATGGAGCTGTTGTATGTATTTCCTCCAAAACTGCAATCTAGAGGATGAGAGAGAAGCACATCAGTTCAGCTGAACACAATGTTGTGGGATGCTGCTGACGTGGATCACAGGGCAGCATCCAAAATGCAGCCCACCCTCTTCCCTGAGTTAACAGATGAGGTAGAGCTGAGAGCTGGGATGAACAAGAAGGATCGTGTCCTGGGAGGACTGGCAGCACTGCCCTGACGCCTGCTGCTGATGCACAACTGGCTGGTCAAGACAAACCAAAATCAGTGATAGCTCACTTAAAAATGGATGTCAGTGCTTATTCTGCAGTCCATTCAGGAACTACTCAGTTACTCAAGCACTGGAATGGGGAGAGGGAGGAGAAAGGGTAAAAGAAGAGCTGGAAGCATTCATCATCTAGCTTGGCCATGCTATCTTCATCCATTAACAAAGCCCTCGGGAGAGCTCTTCAGCAAGCACAGCTCAGCATGGATGAGCTGACACTGGCAGAGCTACCTCTCCCTTTATGCCTTTTCACGTTCATGACAGGAGGGATCACCATCCATAAACTGAAAGCCATCAAGTTCTTTTGTGTGAATCTCCATGGGGAGACGTTTTGGACTCTCATAGAGCTGGGCTTTATTCGTCTTTGTGTGCTGTATGACAACTTTGTTAACAGAAAACAGGTTTGTTTGCTGGTGCACTGGATCAACCCACATTTATTTTGGGCAAAATGAATTTTCATAGAGCCATTTGGAAAAAAGCAAACAATAAAACAAACATTAATTTTCACATTTTTGATTACATGTTCCTACTAGTTTCCCTTCCTTTTTGGTTTTCTCTTTTGCCATTTTCTGGTATTTTGCAAAAAAAGAAAACCAAAGTAGAGACAAAGAAAATAGTAACTCCCCTGAGGAACAAAACCAGAAAATACCTATAAAATGGAAATATAATATTTGTCTTGAAAGAGTTAGTTTATTAATGCAAAATTGTTTCAACTAAAAAATAATTCTTTGGAGACCTGGAGTGGTTCTGAGAAAAATTTTGGAAATAACACATACCCTATTTTCTGTGGGAAAAATGCCCATTTTCCATTTATTGCTTTTAGGTTTTTTTCCTAGTATATTTTATTCAAAATTAGCTTGATCAAAGAGCCCATGAAACCAAGAGGAGTCTTGCCAAAGACTTTGAAACACAGACATGTACACAGAGCTACAGAATCACAAAACTACAGTCAAACAATGCCCACGGCACCATTCTCCTTCCACACCCTACCTCAGCAACTACTCTAAGTCTTTCTCTGCTGTGTAGGGTGCACTGTCCTGCTTTGGGATACATTTTATGTCCTTCTGAAAATAAAGGCAATTTATCAGCCCAATACCAGTAAATCTTAAACCCACTGTAAAAGAAAACTCAAGAGTCACAGCTCTGAAGTGCAGAGGAACTTAAAATCTTCATAAAATCATTGTGAATTCATCATAAAATTTAAAGGAATCATGATATATAAAGATCATTTGCAAATGTGTTAACTGCCTCCATTGAAGTTCTTAAACAACAGAAGACTTGTATTTCAGCATTTGCAGTAATCAGAAATTCTTTTTCCAGGCTAAATACAGAGCAACATGGGAGAAACTTGTAGATGCTGTGGCTATTTCATTTACCTAAGCAGAAACAGATATATTTTGAAAAGAGATGATCAGTAGTCTCAGAGTTGGCTGTGATAATTTCATCTTTGACAAACATTGAAAGGTATATATCTGAATCTCCTATTTCTAAGTAGCAAAGCCCCTATGAAATTATTTTGAATAATAAAGAAATGTTCAGATTCTCAGTGCATTAAATACAGCTCTCTGACCTCTCATACATGCAGGACAACATGTCAAGAGAGGAGTGTGAAGCCTTATAATCCTCTGATGCATTTTGAAGTTCCATTCTGAAAAACACCAAGTTAATCTTGCAGCACAGTCTCACTGCTCACTGAAAACCCTGATGAATGCAAAGCCTATTTAATGTGTTTAACATCCCCAAGTTGCTGAAGCCCAGGTCATACTGGTCCCAGTCTGAGAAACAGTTTACTAGTGTGCAGGATACTGAACATGGAATGAGCTGTGTTGTTAAATATCAGTGTGTATGTTTTAACAGAATCAAGGGCTAGGTTGGAAAATAGCAACTGCGAAATACCTTGCATATCTGCTCAGCAATTATGTTCTTTAATGTAAAATGTTTCCTCTATGAGAAAGCTAATGACCCTGGGCTAATCTGCATGTACAGATGTGCATATTAAACTGAAATTTTCAGCTCAAGGATTAGCCTGGTCGACCAAGAATGAAGGTGGTGCACTCATGCAGTCAGCACTGCTCTTGCTTGAAGTGCACATCCAAGCTACACTCCAAAATCCCCTGCCCTGCAGCACCAGCCACTGTCCCTGTGGAAAGCAGCAAGGGGATGGCACACCAGAAGCAACCATGGTAAGGAGAGTCTGCAGGCACCAAAAGGGAAATTTAAAAATAGGTACCAGAATGGAAAATGCTGCAGAAGCATTGGAGGTACTAAGACTGCTCTCGAGCTTTGGCATGGGCCAGCAGGTTGAATGAGGGAGACAGAACAGCCCCCATCCAACACCAGTGGTGGGAGCTGGATTTCAGCATCCAACACCAATGGTGGGAGCTGGATTTCAGCAGATGCTCAGCGGAAGGTGCAGCATGAAGGAAGGTGAGAGTTAGCCAGTCGAACAAGCAGGCTTGGGGAGAGATGGGGGAAGGCTGAATGTCAGGAAAAACTGAAAAGGGTAAGAAAAGAGTGTTTTACAATCTCTGGGTGATGCTTTAACCTGTCTCTGACCAGAGGTGTGCCCTGACACTCTGCCCTTTGGACGCCCCAGAGCTGCACCCACTGCTCACTTTTCAAAAGGAAAAAGAAACAAAGCCCACATACCAGCTAGTTTTTCTGAGCCTTCCTTTCAATGTATAAATCTATCAGCTGACACCTGCAAACATATAGCCGGACTTTCCTAGTCCCCCTACCCATAGCATGGAAATTTCTGAGCCTCGCTTAAATTCATCTGAGTGAAACCTGCCTCATTCTGAGTGCCAACTCAGTCAAGCCATTCTGGCTCATCCATGGTTAAAGGCCCACCATATTTGGCCTGGAAAGTAGAAGTCACTGAATATTTTGTGTTCAAAGGCATCAGCAAAGACCCTGATATCAATTTCCACAACAGAGTGTGACGGAAGATACTTGAAGTTCCTAAAAGCCATTTTAAAGCTTTTTTTTCTTCCCAAAAGCCCTTTGGAAATATTAGTACATTAAGTTACTTTTTCCATCCACCATCTGAAAGGAAGAGCAGGAGAAAATAATAAATCAAGAAAGATCAGAGCTTAGGACTATCACTTAAATGCTATCTACTTACTTCTACCTACTTAAAAGAAAACTTTAAGGAAAACCTTTAGGATTCCACATATGGAAGGAAGTTAAATATTAGTGGTCTACATCAATTTTTAAAATGCTGAAGTGATTCATATCAGTCAAGGAGTGTGTCCTAATTTTTCAGTCTTTCCTGCTCCTTTCTTTAAAAATAGCTGGTGTTTTATTAATGTAAAATATTAACTTTCAGTTAGTTGTTGGTTTTGTTGCCATTACCTCCTTCAACCGAAATAGTTCAGATAAGTCGTGGATAAACATGCAAGCCTAAAGTTGCTTATCTGAATCTAACCAAACCACTGAATACTTTGAAGTTGGTCAATTGTTGCATATGCAGTGGAAACTAATGCTAATTACCTTCTAGTCACCTCTTAAATGCAAAATGATCCTCCAGATTGAGTCCTTCTGGCACCAAAAAAAAAAAAAAAAAAAGCTAAAATAGTTAAATAACTCTTAATATACTTATTTAGCTACTTTGTTTCAATGTTGTGCATGCCATACTTGGCACCTTTGTTTCAATTATAATAAACCACCCTTGGCCAATTTAATTTGAAAGAACAATTTCATTCTAAAACAAGCATCCTTGCACAGAACTGGACTGGAATAACAAAAGAGGCAAATTAAAGCAGATTTTGCTATTGGCATGTGGACAAGTTGATGATCAGGAAGCCATTTGTCTTTCCAAATCCTACAACTCTGATAAATGACCCTTTTTTCTTCTTCCCCAGATACCCAACCATATAACAGTATCATGAAGATAGGGAAATTGACTGTAAGAGACAGTTTAGTAGTGCTAAAGCTCAGCCAGTGTCCTCAGGAGTTCATTAAAAAACAACCCTTTATTACTCAATTTGACATTGCCTAATTAGATTCCAGAAGAAACTTGTGCTTATTTTAGTCTAATGAGAATTTTATAGACAAGTCATTTCCTTATTCTCCCAAGAGAAAGTGATAGATTGGTGCACAATAGACTGGCTCCTCATCCCTCATTTCTTCAGCATCTTTCTTCTCCTATTAAGTCTTTTTTTTTTTTGCTTTCCCTCCACTTTCTATTTAAAAAATGTAACCTCTCTACTGGCATGGAAAATAAACATTAGGAAAAAGAAAACAGTCAGAAGACATGTTTTATTTAGTGTTTGATAAATTAATCCTCAGGGAGGTATCCAGGCATGCTAACACTAAATACCAGTTCTAGCCAAAAAAAAAAAAAAAAAGCCAACCCCAAAACCCTAAACAACAAAAAACAAAAACCACCAATAACTTGCACATTCTGCAGTATTTCCCTGGCATTAAATCAGTTAGCCAAAATACAAGAACTGTGAATCACACATATACCTATTATGAAATATATTTTCACATGCCTTAGTGATGGTAGAACCATTGACAGCTACCAGAAAATTAAACTTCCTGTTGAGTAACCCTGGTCTTCATTTGTCAACACAGAAGCAGGAAAATGTATACAAAACCTCCCATGCTTATCAAGTCTAGCTCTAAACAGTGAAAATCCAACTCTTTCCTCTGTAACCAAGTACAAGCAAACCTATTTGCAGCTGAGCCATGGCAATTACAATGCCCAAGGGATGCACAAGGGCCATATAAAGGCTGCCCAACAGAGCAGAGTGAAGAGGCCACGGGGGTGAGCTGTGCTAGGACACAGTTCACACACGTAGGATGCAAAGTAGCCCATATTCGCTGAGCAAACAGCAGCAGAAACAAAGACTTCAACTCCTCCCAGTGCTCTTTTTGCCCCTTGCACACCCCTGGAACTGAATTTTACCTTCCCAAATGTCTTGTGTTCCACGTATAGGATGAAAAAAAGTTGCCCTGCAGGGTTCCTAGGCACCTTGCAATCCAAAATGGCATACAGTTAGAGCTGCCATTGAATCTTGAGCTGATACTTGATGTGCTCACCAAGCCTGGCAGCTGGAGAATTGTCACCTCTCATGGTTATGAGGGCTGTCATGAATGATGTTGCTCAGTGACACAATTACTTGCTCTTGTACCCAATTTTCTCGCACCAGCAAAATCATCCATGATCTGTACAGCTTACACCTTTGAAACGAAACAGTAAAAAAAATTCTTATTCCAGTACTACACGTCCTAAGATGTTTATCATCTTGTTCCAGAGAAACATTACATGTAAAATATCAATGTGAAAAACTGGGTAACTGATGTTTGACTGAAAAAGTGCTTATGACAACATGACAAGACTGTTCATTAAAAGTTTCTTAAATAAATGGAAAATTATATTCACCAAGGTAATACGAGCATCTGGAATTTGAGGCACTACTGAATTCAACAGCATAAACCAGACATTCAAGAGATGTCAAATGTGTGTGCTAAGACCTTTGTAAGAAGACTCAACTCAAAGGAAGGATGGAGGGATAGAGATCTTTTCTTAGGCACAACCAGAAGTAATCAAAACTGTCACTGTGATGATACTGAATGGTACTGTCCCTAGTAGCTATTTGTCACTGCTTCAAAACCTCTGCCTTTTCTTGAAATACAAAGCTAAAATCTGAATGAACACTGAGATGAACCTGTACTTCCAGCCTCAAGAAACAGACCTTCTGATTCAGAGCTGGAACACTCTACCAAGAGGCTCAGAAGCAGTGAGAAGGGCCAATAGAAAAGTTAAAGCTTGATTATGTCCTCAAACCATGTCTTTCCATAACCAGTCCAGGACAGAAGCCAGGAGCAGATTATTCAGGAGAAGGTGAAAGAGATTTCTGTAGGAAAATTCATATATTACCTTCACATCCCATCCCCCCTCCATCCATGTATTACCCCTTGTCTCTGACAGGTTGCCTTAGTGCATGCAAGGGTGGGCTGCAAGTTATAGTGCTCCACTGGGACCCCAAAAAAAAGGTGCCCCCAGTCAGCCTTACAAAAGGACACCAAAGTGGTGTCAGGCACCTCATACTAGGGGTGTCCAAAGGCAAACAAAAAGCCAGAGGCACATATGGATCCTTCAGGGTATTAGTAGAGCAGCCAGAACACTGATAATCTCATAACCTCCCTCTAACTTCCTTTGCAAGCCCTAATAGTTGAAATTGGCTTCAATCCTCAACCAAAGTATTTGATATCCTTTCCAAGAAATGCAAAATTAACTATGATATCTTTGGATCTTCAATATTCAGAAGACTCTTGTTGCCTGGGCTGGGATTCCATTCTCTGATAGATTCCATATCAGTGGAGCATAGCACAAGAACTTCTAAGATAAGTAATTAATTATTAAAAAGAAAACCAAAAAACCAATGACAACAACAAAAAAAAAAAAACAGTAATTCTCAAAAGTTAACAAGGACAGAAAATGCAAAAGTGCACATGGGAAGTGAAAGAAAATTCTGAACATATTTTCTTTGTTGTAAAAGAAATTCCCACCAACTTTGTCTTCGCACATCCATAGAAGATTCATATTCTTAGGATAAGAGAGTAGAAAATGGTGCACAATTTTAGAAATGCAAACTTTATGCAGTAATAAGCCAGTAATACCACTTCTTCAGAGTGCAAATAACTTCTTCGATGTGTAGAGAGCTCTATATCTAAGTGACAGGTCTCCATCCAACTAAATAAAATAATGCTGCCAAATCTATTTCTATAATCTCAGTGACCTCATAGGTTTTCATTAAATATATTAAATAAAACAAGAGATGAAAAGTGGCCTATTTATCCTTTGCAAAAGTAATAAGAGGGCTTAATTTTTTAGTATTTTCAAAATGAATAGCATGCTAGAGGTATATGGTATATTTTATAAACTATAGTAAATATCTGTCAAAAGAATAATCTTTAAAGGTCCCTCCCAACCCAAACTATTCTATGATTATATCTGATAACTTTTCCTATTAGACTGTGTTGCCTGCATTCTCCTTGCAGTAGGGAGCCATAAGCATGGACCCATATTTCTCTGTTTCAGGCTTTTCACAAACACACAGCAAAAGTGAGCTTTGCCCCACCGACTTCACAGTCAAGGTCCTATGGGCCTAAAGTCAAGAACAGTGTTAAAACACGTGGAGTTAGTCTGGAGGATTTAAATCTTAAATCTTACTTTAAATCTTAGACCTCATTGCAGTCTACAACGTCCTCACAAGGGGAAGTGGAGGGGCAGGGGGGGCAGGCACAGATTTCTTCTCTGTGGTGACCAGTGACAGGACCCGAGGGAATGAAGCTGTGTCAGGTTTAGGTTGGATATTAGGAAAAGATTCTTCACCCAGAGGGTGGTTGGGTGCTGGAACAGCTCCCCGGGGAAGTGGTCACAGCACCGAGCCTGACAGAGTTCAAGCAGCACTTGGACAATGTTCTCAGGCACATTCTTATCCTGTGCAGGGCCTGGAGTCAGAATTTGATGATCCTTGTGGGATCCTTCCAGCTCAGGATATTCTGTGATTCTGTGACAAAGTAAAGCCAAATCTTTTCATATGCTATTCCACCAGTGAATTTTCTGATTGCAAAAGCTGTACTAGCTGTTGTTCCTTACTTTTCCTGCTTATTAAGAAATATGAAAAAAAGAAGTGCTAGAAATTATCTAAGTAGCATACAAATATCCAAACGAAAGCAAGGGACTTATGCTCAGCACACAACCATTTTCAGGAAAAGTTCTCTACCAGCGATTCAGTTTCTCCTGTATGCAAAGCTGTAAATAGGAGAGTTCAGCTGTGTGCACTGCTGCAGATATAATCACAGAATAGTTTGGGTTGGGAGGGACCTTTAAAGGTCATCCAGTCCAATCCCCCCTGCAATGGGCAAGGAATGACCCTGTGCTCCTCATGACAGAATAAAATGCACTGGCAGAGATGTCACAAATGACTCATGAGTTGTGGTTTCCTTCCTACACAAGCCCATTCTGGAACATGCCCTTTGGTCTTAATGTTATCCTCCCGATGCTGCACTCGGATGACAGCAGCCATTCATTCATTCACTCACTCATTCATTCATTTCTTCACAAGGTAGGAAGACGTGAAGCTATCAAAGAGAGCTGGCAAGAGCCTGTAAGACCTGATTAAGCTCTCCCAGGCTTTGGGAACAAAGCCAAAAAAAAAGCCATCAAGTTCTGATGTCTTTCCTTGGTAACATTTTGTTCACGTTTAGATGAAATGCAGCTAGTGAAAAAAAAAAAAAAATCCCAGTTTCCCTTTTCCTGCTTGCATTCCCCATGGGCACTCTGGCAGCTTGACAAAATAGTAACTGAGAACAAGTGCTGCAGGGCCAAGTCCCAGCTGCAGCTGAGCTTCGTGTGGGGAGTGCTGGGGAGCTGCTGGGACACCAAAGGGAGAAGCTGAAGTGCTACTTTGCCAGGCTGGTATCTGCGGCCTTGATTCCCCAGTTACTCCCCATGGGACACTCACTTTAGATCTTACACAGAACAGAGCAGGAGCTTCAGCAGTGTTCAGAGAGGTGGGAGAGAAAGCAGCCTCCCCCGAGGTAGAGGTGGTTCCATCAGACTCTTCCCCTGGAACCAGAACAACCTGGTCACAGTGTGTGGTGCCAAGACTGCAGGAGTGAAATGGGTGCATATTTTGCTTTACCTTTCAGAAAGCGCAGAAAAACCTACTCAGAAATTTCACATCTACGTTGAAAATTCAGTCCTTGAGAGCTTTTTTGTTTAAATGGCGAGATTTAATGTTCTTCTTGCATTTTAAGAACATAGGAACTGCCATCTTAAATCAGTCTAAGAATCCTTCTAGTCAATAGTTTTCTGTCTGATAGAAGCTACTAAGAGACACCTCAAGAAGTGTGAAAAACACAGAGCAAGGTCCATAGCTCTACTTTAGCCTCCAGAAGGGCAGGAATAAGCAGCCTGTCTGACTCAGAGGGAAAACAGGGCATTTTGGTTTGTACCTTGCTCCTTTCCTAACAAACTCAGCACTCAATTTTCCCTTTGGAGAACTTATGAGGGTTGAGCTGATCACGCCACAGAAGTATCTTTAACACAGAAGTATCTATAACACTCGGGAACAGTTGCCATTCAGTTATTGTCAACTCAGAGCCCAGTATTGTATTTGTAAAGTGAGGACTGTTTTGTCCTGTGTGCACCCATTTATTCCCATCCACGTTAACTTCCTTTGCTGCTTTGTCATCAGTTGTTCAATGCCTTGAGCACCTTCTGCAGCTCCTCACAGGCCATCCTCTTGCTTTACTGTGCTGGAGATCAGGTCACCAGCAGCAAACTTCCTGTGCCTCTTCGCCCCTATTCCAGATAATTTCTGAGCACTTTAGTTAAAGTTGAGATCTTTGCAAGGATATGTTCACAACATTTTTTACTATGAAAACAATCATACACTTGTTTATGTATTTGCTGATGAGAAGAGTATCTCTACAAACTCAGGAATGCTTAGTTTCTTGAGCAGTTTCCTTGTGAGGGATCTTGTTGGATGCCCATTAGTGGGATCTCTCTGTCCATCAATACATTGAAAGAACCCTAGCTAACTCACCCCTCTTCTGTCTCAAGTACCCATGTGCCTCCTGATTCTATTTTTGAATAGTTTCTATTAATTATCCCATTAGAGATGTCAAGCATACCAGTCTGCAGATGCCAGGCTCAAGCCTATCAATAATGTTCTGTAGGTACCCACCCCAATTCAGGATAAACAGAAAATCTTAAAAGGAGTCTGAATTAAAATACTGTTTGTATCCTCAGCTTTGAAACATTCATTCTTTTAATTCTGCATTAAATTCTACATGTGCACATATGCACATGTATGTATACAGAATTTTCAGACCATTGAGCAAATACACATCCCATTATGAAAATGAAAAATCAAACTCCATCCTAACCCAACTGACACTTAGCAACCTCTTCCTACAAAGCCGACACTAAACACAACTAGACAAAAGAAGTAAATTACATGTAATTTGTCTAAAATCTGTAATTTCAAATTCTTATTGTTTCAGTAATGCTTTAATTTTTTTCCCAGTTCATTTCCTTCTCTTTTAAGTGTCATGTTTCTAGACAAATCCTCAAACTGGGGTTTGCCAAAACTATTCCAACGCGCCAGCACAGAAGCAAATCATAAGCACAGCATCTAACGCACCCCTGCAACCTTCCAGGAAAAATACAAATCCATCATGTCTCTTCCATCTGAGTTTCAGAGTAATCTGTTTTCCTGCATTTCCTCTGGGAAGGCAAGAAATGCTTTTATTTCCCAGCCATTTATCCTACCCTATCTCCCTCTCAAAAATCACCAGTGGAGAACTAAGAAGACAGAGGAAAAATAAAGTAAAGCTGTCTGAATCTGACATTCTCCACCTCACTGATTGTGTCAGCAGTCCCTCAGCAAAATTAGTGGTTTAGTGCATATTACTTACTGCATCAATATTAAAAAAAAGACTAGTTTTCAACTTCATCTAGTTGCATATTTTTCAAGTTGTTAATCATAGCAGATATGTGCCATGCATGCTTACACATATTTTTTTTTATTTGATAATTATCTCATTTTAAACAGCTTGGAATATACAATATTGGTCAATAAATAAATGTATAATGTTCAGACTGTTGCTTATTTGGCTTTCATAAAATGTCCACAATACTATTGTTTGAATCAGGACATGTTTAATAAAAGGAATCAAATTTGCTTGGTTTGTTTCCAGTATGAGTAGAAATGGGAATAGCTGTGGATAATTACCCTGCTCTTTACTACTCAGAAGTATTATTCTTATTCTGTCTAACCACATAAAAAGTTAAAGAGATTCTTACTGACCGGTGACTACTAGCAGACTGATGTTGACCTAAAATACTTCTGATAAAATTAGAATGGGGGTAACTCTTTAAAAACTGACAGCACAGTGATGAAGAATAGAGATGTATTTCTAAAGGATTGTTGCTGTGCAAGAACTAATAATTGCAGGACAAATATGTGAATTTATGTATTTCCCTCAATGTTGTAAACATATATTTCAATTATGGGTACTGCCCTCTTCTAGCCTCTGGTGAGAGCCAAGTCCCAGCTGAGAAGCTACAAATTTTGTCCTATCTTTGGCAACCTAAATGTGCACTGATAACATTTTAAAAAGAGGGAAAGCAACAGGGAGGGAACGGCACCTTTGCAACGCTCACAGCAGGCTCCTCTCTGCTTAATGACGAGAGCACAGTCCTTGGAGAGCACTGGACACTTCTCCCTTTTGCACGTCACTTCCTTATTCTGGAAAAAAAAATTAAAAGACAAAAGCTATTGCAAGCAAACCAAACCCAAGGCTACCATTTCTTGCAATTCAGAAGATGAAATGTGGGGCCAGCAGTCTGCTCTTTTGCTTCAGGAGAGATCCTTGTGATTCAATACATCTTTTTTCCCTTGAAGAAACGCAGTAGAAAACAGTCTTTGAATAATCCAGGAGCCCAAGTAAATGGTGTTTAAACTCCACTTAGACAGTAATTCATGGCTCCTACCCTGTCTCATACAGAAAATGTGCCGCACTGAAGAAATCCATGTTACTTAAATGAACAACTACCTACATGATGTGCTTGTTAAAATATCCTTGGGGTCTTGAGGAGCTGCCCCATGAACTGCACAGCTCAGGAATCGCTTCTCATGGTGACAGAATGACAAACAGCAGAGAAAGAGGTGGTAACCTCAGAGAAGACAAAATTCTGCCACCGCAGAAAATCAATTTTGCGTAGAGGTCCTCTAAAAGAGGCTACTATGTGCTATACCAGACAAGATGATCAGTGTAATTCATCTTTCACCCCAAAATGCTGAGAATCAATGAAACACCATGAGCTGACAGCATCACTGTACATTATAGTGTCATCTTGCTATGCCAAAAAGCCAGTGATTTCCCAAGACCAAAGAGCACATTGACCACCTTAAGGAATGTCAACAGAGGATGTGCGACAGCAGGCAGCAAAAGTATTCCAATTATTGCCTACCTTACCCCAGTGGTGTCAACCATTCTGGTCTTCCCTGCCATTAAATAGGTGTAGAAAACAAAGACTTTGGGTGTTTCTTTTAGGAAAATTTTGCTACTTCAAATTCCTTACTTAAAGTAGCCCTCTGAAGTCACCTCCACCTATAATTAGTAGCTCAGTTCATTAGGTGACACAGGTGGCCATCTAGTACATGCAAGCACCCACCTCACCCAATCTTTTGACTTAATTAGAGACCAAAAAATCAAAGGGCTAGAAAAATGTAAATCATAAAACTAAAGAAAAAGAAGCTGTGCTTTCCAGTGTTTTTATTTTACTCCCTGTGGCCTTATTCAAGGTGCCTGTGAAGAATAACACGCAGCTTTTATTACACTCCAGCCCTTTGTCTAAAATCAGAGGTTTATTTACTTCAAAGTCAGTGCCTGATCTGATGGGAGCTATAAAGGCACTTCAGTCTTATCAGTGTAAATGAGGACTCACTCTCACCAAGACAGTGTGAAATCAGCAAATGAGAATCAGGCCCTAAAGCGCAGCTGCAGCAACACAAACAATTACTGTAAAAAGCCAGGTCACTGCTACATGCTGGCTGCTCTGCATCAATCCAGCACTGCAGAACAACCATAAATGCAATTTAACCAGCAGGTTAAGCTGAATTTATGGCAGGTCTGTAGCTCTGGACTGGCACAAAGCAGCCACGATACAGAATTGCAACTGGTTCAACATCTCTTTTAAAGCGCTCAGTGAAATCTTGATTCCCTTTACAGGGACAGGGTGCCCCTGTAAAGTCTGTTGAAGAGTAGCAGAATCAAGCTTACCAACTCAACTACAATCTGTATTTTAAAGGGTTCTGTTAAGATCTGATTCTCTTTAATGAGCTTGCTTAAGGACGGATTTAATAAGCCTATCAGCCCCATTACCTTTATCTGTGGGAAAATCTTCTGCCTGGTGAAAGTGGGTGTGAAGGAAGGCCAAAACCCAGTTTAGAGTTTGTTCCTGTGGAGAACACAATTTACCCAGCTGCAGCATGCATCGTGCACCTCTGAGAGAAGCAAGATGCACAGAGCCTTTCAGAACCAACCTAGCTGGGCTGGATGTGTGCAAGGGGGGCAGTGGGCAGCTACCCATTGGACTCCCTCCTCGAAGGATGGCATTATTGTTGCAGATGGCAGCGAGAGGGACCAGAAGAATAACACAGCTCTGTATTTTTTTTAATTCCCTCGTTCCCAGAGGACTACTGGGGCAAATGCCTCATGCAGCCCAGCTTCCTAGGCAATTTCTCCCGAGTGCAGTCTGTCTCCTGCCCTCAGGTACATCCTGGTTTCTTCTTGTTGGCAATGCAAGAAGTTCCTTAGGATGACCCCAATGCACATACTTCAAACAGGAGATACTTGCTAGTTACTGTTCCTAAGCAGAAGCCTCCTGTTTTCCCCACATTGCTAAAATCAGAAAAATTCTCTCCGATGATGAGCTTGGTACCACTGAGCCACCCCACGGGGGCAGTCAAATTTGGATCTTGTTCTTCTTTCCTTATCACCAGCAAAGCTGCTGGTTTAGCAGGTTTTCTGGGAGGGAAGATTTTGGAATTCATGTGCTGATGCCAAGGGCTGTTTTGCATTAAGCAGCTGTTCCACATGAAGAATATTAGTGGCCCACAGTGCAGTGACAGGAACTGAAGGGTCCTTCTGTCTAGGAGGGTGTCTTAAGCAGTAATCTACAGAGTCACATTTCCTGTCTCTATCTCAGTAGACTTTGAACTATTTGCTGTTCAGTGGCCTCATTTCAGCAGAAAGGGGCTTGTTCTTTGTGCTCCTACAAAGTCACTGGTCCTCACAGCGAGGATACTTGTGGGGAAAGCAGGAGATGAGTCACTGAATTGCCCCTGGATGTAGAGGGCAGCAAATCTGGATCACTGTCTCAAAGCTCAGTTATTACAGCAGGGTGCAAAAAGGTGGGCTGGAGGTGCCACACTCACCACCCATCCACTGCACCTCTGGTTTGTCTTTTTTTTTCTGTTTGGTTAGGTTTTTTTGTTGTTGCTTTTTTGTTTTTGTTTTGCTTTTCCCAAATTAAAGAGGAAGGTTAGCTCTGTCCTTTGGAGGAGAAGCTACATCCTCCTGCCTTAAAGGGCAGCTCCATGTGTCCCAGGTAAATAGAGTCAATCTTTGCCAGCACAAGAAGAGCAGCAAAGCACTTAAACAGGGTAGGATTTGCAAAGCTGATGTTCATTCTCTCTAGCTTGTTATAGGCACGGCCCAGATGGCTCCAAACCAGGCTCTTTCAGATGTCATCCCAAGCTGCCTAACTCCCTACCACCAGGGCTGGTCTGCTTTTCCAGGGTGTGAGGTATAGCATCTCTCAAGGTTGCAGCCCCACCACTCCTTCCAGGGCCTTTTGCTGAAAAAATATACAATAGAGACACAATTGAAATATATTGCTGCCCTAGCATAGTCCTCATGGCAAAATCCCTCTTGAACTAAGAAGAGATGAATGTAGCTCCAGGGAAGTGCATCCAAATACCTCCTACTACTTCTATTACTATTATTACCATAATCCCAAAATTCTTTTTAAAAAGTCCTGCTGTTTTATCTCAATGCTGTATCTTGTGGAAACCAAGGCCAGCAGATGTGGAGGAAAGGGTTAATGTACCATGTTGATCCATCACAGGCCTGCAGCAGATAAAGCAGGGCTGGTAAATCATTGTTTAGTCTATTGCAGTCAAGCATTATCCAGTGCAGATCTCCTGGGTCCACTGGGTGTAAAAGTACAAAAATAAAACAAAGGGTAATTGTCATCTGGAGGCTGGGTTTTTTTTGCTTCACCCAGTTGCCCAAAACATTGCTCTTAATGTCTACTGTCCATCTGCTTGTTTCAATTTTGCTGCCTCCTTCCCTCACATTTCACAAGGGGAAAGTGGAGGCTGAGAGCAAATGGGACTTAAGCAACAAATCCTTTCCTTCCAGTTATGTCCCCTCCTGCCCCCAGTAATCATAACATTTCATTACTTGTCCCAGCCATACATTTGGAAAGTCACTAAGTAGCTGTATGCAGGAGAGCTGTGTTACCAAGCCTCCATCTGTGCTGTCAACAGCGTCTCTGAACCTGTTGAAAGCTCTCAGATACTTTGAATTTTCCTGTTCTTAAGAGAAAACTTCTTAGACGGCAACAATCAGAAGCCAACAGTTATGGGAGGGTAGGGGATTTTTTTTCCCTTTTGTTTAAAGGACATGCACTCTGGCACCAAGAAGTGCGGAAGAGACACATGGCTCATAAATACATAAATCGTTTGCTAAGTCAGAAACCTGGGAGTCAGTCAAATCCATAATAGGATCCCAAGATTCATAATAAATAACTTTTAATTACAGTCCTGCACAATAGTTATTTTAAACAGATGGTTTATAGATTCACATCTGGGATTATTTTTTTCTTTTAATTTAGTGCTCAGGCGCACACACAGAAAGGGAGAGAACCTCAGCTAAGGTTTCTATTAGTGTTGGAAAAATGCGTATTTTTTTAAAAGAGGTCAGGCTGATCCAGAACAATGCTGCCACATCTGACGCAACTCCCCAGTCAGTGCTCAGCTCAGCAAAGGGTTCACTCTGGAATCCCAGACTCCCCTGGAAAGGAACATTTAGGGAAGTGCTGGAGGATCACCCCGGACTCCTCACTGCACCCACCGAGCCCAGCTGCTGGGAAACTTGTGTTTAATGCATTTCAGGAAAGATCAGAAATTTTGTTGGGTGTCCATGTTCCTCCCCTCTCCCACACTCTGCCAGTGAGAACCAAGGGTCTCCTTAACTTGGCATGCAGAGGTGATGTCAAATTCCCACACAGGAGAGATACACTAACCAGACCCAATATCACTGTTACTGCTTCATGTTCCCTTTACTACAACCTCCTCTCAACGCAATTTGTTCACCTTCTACATACACCTCATATTTTTACCTTCCATCAAAGAACCCCACACAAAACAGCCCATTCTGGCAACAAATTATATCAAACTAACAGCCTTAAACTCATATGGTACAGTTAAATAAAATGCCAACATGAAAAGAAGAAAAAAAAAAACACTAAAAAGGAGTCTGAATATTTGGCAGAGATCTTGGAGAGGATATGTGCCAAACCACAGCTTGGAAGCCACGGCCAACTTTCTACAGGGTTCCCCACTGGACTCCTGCCGGCTCACAGCAGCCACCAGGAGGATGGCTCTTTTCAACCTGGATTTGGATTCAAGAAAGAAAAAAAAAAAAAAAAGAAAAATAGGAGTCTGCTTCGTTTATCCAGGACTGAACCAAGGAGTGCCTCCATCAATGGTACCCCAAGCCCACTCTTGTGCTGTCACAGCTGGCTGCAGAAGACATTGCAGATGTGGTTTCTCAGGGGGCCAGATGTCCACAGTGATGGTCTGGGGCTGGGGTTTTTTTTTTTTTTCTTTTTATGTATTGAAAGTGCTTTTAGGAAGCTTGGGCTGCATTTTTGATACCCTGAGGTTATTAATTATTTATACTGAATGGGAAAAATGTTGCTTAAACTTTCATTTAACCAAAAAAATGCTGTGGAGAGAAAAATAATAAAAGCAAGAGAGACAGATTAAGTAGAAATACTGACTCCCATTAATGACTAATCCTGAAAACATTTGTTTTTTTACCATCATTCATCACAGTCCCGCTGGCAATTCTGATAGGACTCCTCACCAAGAAGCTCAGGGTGTCCTCAACTTTCTGCAAGGAGAAGCCTGTGGGATCACCCATGAAAACAATAACAATTTTCAAACAATGGCAAAAGTTACCCCCAAGGAATTTGGGATGGAGCTTTCAAATACACACACATGACCTTAGGAGAAGAAAGAGCCATTTAAAATTAATGAAACAAGTGTATTCAATTCACATAGACAACCTCTTCACCGCATGCAAAGGGCAGGCTCAAACACAGGCTCCCGCCACGTGCTGTGATCCCCATGTTCTCAGGCCACGCTGCTGGAATCTCTGCCGGGTGCTGCACACAGCCAGAGCATCCTCTCAAGTGCACAAGAAGCCACACTCACACCACAGGCCACAGGAGCAAAGGTTTGGGCCAGCGCTGGTCACAGGCTCTGTCCCTCAGCAAAGCTTAGGAGCACCATGCTCCCAAGCCTGTGCCTGCACCTATGTTTACATGCAAACAACCCCGATGCTGGGCCAACTTCACCTCAAGAACAGGCTCAGACCCGTGCTTTGCTCATGGTCTAGACAAATCCTGAGGCTCTTTCTGAAAATAGTACCCTTGCTTCTTTGGCACTCCTGCCTGAGTTGTCTCAGGTCCGATTTACAAACCTCCCTTTAACTGGCAGAGTCGATGCAAGCAAGAGATCCCTGCTAAAACGGTGGGACTGCTGTCTTCCATGAACATTTCTCTACCTGAGCAAGAGCCACACAATTTGGCTTCAGGGAGGAGACACCACTCCCCAAGGAGAGATGTCTGCAGACACTTTGAATCCCTGTCAAGGGAGATAAGGATAAGGTCTCATTTCCCTTGTTCCCCTCCAATTATCTGCTGGGGTGTTTTTTCCTTGCAAAACAAATTTTGTGGGTACAGTAACAAAAACAGTTTAGCACACTAGATGCATTTCTAAATTCAAAGTGGAAAAATATTTCCCTATGAAACCATGTCCGTTCTCTGCAAAATGACAGAGTTCTCTCCATTTGCCCAAATAAACCTACAAACACCAAGGCGTATGCTTCACCAAGAGAGAGAAAGGTCCTGCTATTTTAAGCATGCAAAATTGTAATGGGACAACTCACACGAGTAAAATCACGCATATGCTTCAGTACCTTCAGCATTAGGTCGTTGCCCGTGGCACAACATGACCATGATTCCAGCATGAACTGCATTAGATACAAATGGCAGTATTTTAGTCCAGCTCACAGTCTCTCTCTCCTTTTTTGAGCAGAGCACTCAGTAGCCTCCAATTTGCCCCCACATCCCTGTAATCTGTTTGGCTTATCTGGCCTCTCAGGGTGAGCAGGGAGGAGGCTGCAGCTCTCCCTGTGGTGATGCTCAGCCAGCATCAACCATCCCCCTTCATACTTCGAGCTCTCCTCGCTCCCTAGGAAAGATGATTAAAACAAAGGCACTGCTGAAAGATGACACCAAATTTCACTTCAAATGGGTATTCCCCACTGCTGTGAGGAAGACATGAGTATGTGCAAGTGATTCAGGACAAATCACTCACAACCTTCACAGACTGAACAGATTTTTTTTATTTTTTTCACTGTGCTTAATGATGTTCACCAGCACGAGGAAAGTGACCTCGGTGGCCTGCTGCAATCCCAACACTCCCTGACAGCAGCTGCCTGCACCAGCATTTGGTGAAAAGAAAGCACTGTCTCTTCCTCCTACATTTGCTGGCATTAATGCTAAGGCTGCAGCTGGGGTCAGGGTCCCACAACATCAGGCACTGCAGCAGCACATCCCTGCTCCAATGAGCTTAGGGACAAGGCAGGCATGGCCAGACACAATTACTGTAACTGAAGACTGAGTCAGTGAGAAAGCCAGGGTAGGATCCAGACTGTGTAGCTCTCAGTCTCCCTGTCTCCCCCTCAGCCTCCAAGTGCTGCTTCAGATTAGAGTTTTTCAGCTGCACAGCTATAGGCAACATTCTTTACCTGCCAGCAGAATAGCATGGCAGTCTTCTAGCAATAAGAGACAGGGTCTTCACAAGTTCCGAGCAGTTCGTACTGTTGTAAAAAAAATACCCAGAGTAATCCAGGAGCCAGATTTCACAGAAGGGTTATCCACTGGGATTCTTGTGGGAGACCCCAGCTTCACATTTCATGAGATGCACACTTTTAAAATTCACATCTTTTTCAGTGAATTTCAATTCATAGGATGATATTTCGACTTTGCCAATAAAGAATTTGTATTAATTATCAGTTACCTAAATCTGATGACAGCACCAAAGAAAAAAGTAGTCACAGGCAATACCTGTGAATTTAAAGCTCCAGGTGCAACCCTGTACCCATGCTGCTGTAACAGGTTACAGCTCACTGACCCAGCCCTGTGATTTATGATTTATCCCTTGCTGGATGTTCTCAGCTACTCAGATCAGTCAACAAAACCTTTTGGATGATCACTGCCCAACTTATTTTGAGCTAAATAAGTGACGTTGAAGACATGGTCCAGCCTAGCCTGGTTTACCCTGATTGAAGCTGGTGGAGAATTCATTCTTCCACAGAAGTGACGGGCAGTTGAGGGCCATAAAAGCTTCCACTGCCTGAGCTTGCTCAACCAAACACAGCTGAAGTCAGCAGACCTGGATCAGCATTGCTGCCCTGAGTGTATGAGCTCCTGGAGCATGCTGGTGCCCCTCAAGTGCCATAGGATGGCTTGGAGAAGGAGCAGTCTGCCAAGACAAATTGGTCTGAAAACACCCTAAGTAAATTCTAGTCCTAAAAATTGTTGAAGATGACACTCATGAATTACCAAGATGATTTCATAGAGGGCAAAGCAGATTACACCAAAGGTTTAAAATAAATTCTTGATTACTTTGAATTCAGCAAATTTTAGATCAAGCCATGGTGTCATGTTCTGGCTCATCTCAAAAATGAACCCAGCTAGTCAAAAGAGTGCCCTAACAATATTCTGCTTTTGTTTAACTAATGTCATCCCAGTACTATATACTGCTGTTTATTTTCCAGCAGATATTGTCAATGAGAGAGAAACAAAGCCATTAAAACAATTAAAAAGTACATCGCAATCAAAGTACATCAAAATCAAAGTACATCAGTTCAGAATTCCTATTTCTGATAACTATATTTTCTGCTAGAGACTGAATACTGACAAACAGTAATTTTTCTTCTCATGTTGTGAATTAAAATTTCTTTTGACATTTATTAAAGAGAGATGCATTGCCTACCTTTTAAAAAAGTATCACTTCATCACATTTTGATAGGTTAAATCTACAAATACATTATCCAAACACTAGTTACCTGTCATTGCATCTTTATTGCCTTCTCTGTCTGAAGCCTGCTTACTCAGTCTTTACACTGGAGATTTCAGCAGTGGCAAATGCTCTAGTTTTGGGCTTCAGTCTGTTCTAAAAACTTTGAACAAAGCAGCCCTTGAGGCCATGTACTTCTTAAAGACTTTAAAAAGCCCAATGGGCCTCCTAACTTACTCTGCAACAAGTCATATCCCATGAAGAAACTCACTTCTGTACAACACAAAAACAGGGCTAGATTAAAGAAAAGGAAAGAAAAAAGCAGGGTCCCCTGCTGCTCTGTCTGGCCAGAATCATGTCTTTTACTGCCCATATCCTCTAAAGAAACGATGCTCTCATGATATATTACCCTAATACATCACCAAGTGACAGTTTTCTCATGATACTGTATCCTCAAAGATGTGATGCATGCCAGAAGCAGCAACAGGAGATCTCAGCTGGGGGAGAGAAAGGGGAGGGTTTTTTTATTTTCTTTCAAATGTTTAAGCTACATGTCAGGGTTTTTAAATGTTATTTTGAGAGGAAAATCCCCGTCAATCGTAGCTTCATAATCTAGAGGACTCCTAGAAGTTTTGCAGTACAGCTTTTAAACTGGAAAGCACCAAAAAAACAGTCTCTTCATTTAATTGAAGCAAGTTTTGAAGTAGGACCAAAACGCTTGAGGAACAACAACCAAATAAAAATAGTAGCCCAAAAGAAAGAAGCAACGAGAGTCTGTTTTCTATTACGAAATTATTTAGACAAAAGGCCTCCAGACACTGCTGTTTTAATGAACTTGCAAGAAAACTGAGCACTGACCCTGAATTTGTTTTCTTACGTGATCTTGCCTGTGCTACTCAGTGGTATTAAAAAATAAAAAAAGGTTATTCACAGCAGTCTGCAGAGAGAAGGCACAGCCCCCAACTTGTCAGTCAGTATAGAGAAGAGCAGGAAGAGACAAGGATAAGGAGCATTTCAGGCAGGACTCCTCGGAGCTTTCAGGGTCTTTTAATGCTGCCTTCAAGTCGCAAAGGCTCACTCATTTTTGCTGCAACTGCTGCTTGGCTGCTAGTAAAATCTCATAGGGGCCATGGTAATCCTGGGTCATGGGCAACTCACGGCAAGTGTCATCCTCGAGCTGTCTTCATCCAGCTGCTGCCAGCAAAGAAAGGCTCAAGGTCCCGGGAGAATTAGTCAGAGAAGCATATGACACCATAATGTTTAATTTGACACATCTCACTTCTGTGTATTCCCACTTCGTATCTACTCAAACTTCTTTGCTTCCATCAGAGACGAAGAAGAAAGGTGGAATAAGCTTTCCTTTGTTGTGATTAATCACACTGCCAAATTAAGTAAGATTGTGACTTTCAAAACTTCAGCCAACGCTGTAGCTAATAGGAGAAAAAGCATATTTTGACTTGTGGACTAAGCAAAAGCGAGATGGAAGTCATTGAGAAGAAATTAAAAGCCAATGCTGTCAATGTCACTTTCACAGTCCTTGAGCTGACTTTGACCATATTTTGTGGCCTGGCCATGGCTGCTTTTGGGTGAGATGTAACAGCGCTCAATCACAGCAGCAATCACTTAGCCACATAACAATACCACTGCAGTCAATGAAACCACCCATGAGAGCTCAGAGGTTTGAGTCGAGCTCTTCAGTGCAGACACATGCACAATGCCCTATGCTCTGGGTAGACCCTGTTAATTAAACACTTATTTTTAAATGCTGCTCTGGAAAAAATTTGCTGTCCAAAATAAGAAACTCATCTTGCACAACCACTTTCTTCTTGAAAAATCCAGTGGTTAAAACATGTTTTTGCATAATCGTAGCCCTGCAGGGTCAGTTCTCACTTCTGAAAAGCGAATTCCCTTCTTTCTGTTTTGCACATGTACAAACAAACAGATTCTGGTATGTCCAAAGCTTGCAAATCTCAACTATAATAATACACTGAATAGAAGCCATACAAGCAGTTTTTTTCCTCAGCCTGTGTTCCCTTCACTCCTTCCTTTCCCCTGTCCCACTTGCACTGCGGGTAGTAAAAAAAATACCTGTTTCTGACAAGTAAATGGAGCTGACATTAGAGCAAAGCTCGAAGGTGAACGGGGTATGCACAAGTTATTTGTCATCTTGACAAAGTGAGATTTGGTCACCAGTGGGACACTTGAAAGACATCTGAACAGTTGGCCTTGACCACCAGCATTTCTTACAGCTTATAAAGGGACCCACGGGACCAAGAACACAACCTGCTTTTGGAAGTGACTCCTGCAGTGGTACCTCTTGATAGATGTAAAGGCAGTGTGATATATCAGGTGCCATTAAGATCTTTGCTAGCAGGCTCTATTTACATAAGTATGGAGTGCAGATAGCATCTTGTTAACCCAATTAATGAGACTCAAATGTCATGAAACAGATTATGCCTGGCTCAAAGTTCACAGTGCTCTGAAGGCAGACAGAGATGAATTCATTGTGTAGGACAGCATTGTTATCTTTGAGCAAGAACTCAGGCAGCAATCCTTCCACCTGGACAGCTAGGGGAGGCAGAAAGATGATCTGAAATCCAAAAGTTTCACACTTCTAGCACAAGAAGAGCTCTTTATGATGAGAGACTCAAGTGCCATGTAAAATGGAGAACCTGAGGTTGAACTAAAGAACCTGAGGAAAACCAGAAGAGTATCCACTTGAGGTCTTGGAAACTTAATTTTTTATTAACTGTACCTTCTTCTGCAGTTAGACAAAGTCCTTGTTGCCAAGACACATCCTGGTCTGGGTTGGAAGAGAAACACTGATTCATCCAGCCTGTTCACACTGCTGTGTTTTACATGGGCAATTGAAACACAGTTCTCTACCCTAGAGAAGAGAGGGAAATTTCCTGCCCAAGATGAGATCACTAATCTCTTCATCAGTGACTCTCGACATACTGCTTTATACAATAAACTGCTGTTCTCCCTCAGCCTCCACCTACTCAGCTCTGTGACACAGAAGCAGATGCTCCTGTCACCCAGGTCAGAGCAGTGAACCCTGAATGGCACAGCATGAGGTGCTTGGCCCCAAAACAGAGAGGGTGGTTTAGGGAAAGGCCTTGTACTCAGCAACTGCTGTCAGCTCTTGGCTCAGCATGACGGCTCTAAGAAATTCCTCTTTGGAGCTGTCTTCTCAATGGAGGAGACAAGGCAGTAAGCGTGGGCTGCCTGGGCCAAGAGCCCAACCTCAGCACTGCTCAGTGGGTTAACCTGAATCCTCTGATGGGAATGGTACCTCGTGGCCACAATCACAAGTCATCTACAAACACACAGGAGTCGTATTAATTCTCCAGAAGACACTTCAAATCCTTCTAGACCTCTGGTTCCAGAGCCATGCCTAGCTTTCCTGAAGTCGCACCACATCCACGTCCTTTCCCAGCAGCAGTTTTTGTGCCCACTGAACAGGCTGGAGCTGCCTATTCACCTCTCCAGATGGCTGCCTTCCAGTGAAACTCCCTTTCCTGGTACGTGATTTGCTTCCTTTTTCCCTTTTTTGGCTCCCACCTTTGTGTGTTTCTGTATGTGGACTGGCTTAATTATTTTTAAAAAAAAACCCCAATGATATCAAAGATACCTCTTTTATACTAAAATGATTATATACAGTTTTAGGCAGCATATATGTACCCTTCACGTAACAACAAGGGCATTAAACCATTCAAATTTCTTACTACCATAGCCTCAAGTTCTAGATATTTTATAAATTTCATTTTCAGATTGATTTTTGGGTCAAATGATTTTTGCTTGAGGATTGAAAACCTTGCCAAGTTAAACTGAACATATACAGACATTTTCCCAGAAGCCATACAAATTGCAGACTTCTTCAGTTTCCTCCGCATTTTCATGTTAAACAAGTTCTGGTTCAGTATCAGTGCACTCTGCTGCATCTTAAATGTCCACATCAACAATTTCCTCCAGAAATGCTTCATGTCTATAGATCATGGACAGATTATGCCTCAAACATGCATCTGTTAAAAAGGTTTATTACACTACCAGACCCTCAACATTTTAAGGTGTAGCAATTTTAATTTTCCAGCATTTTTTATTCACTGCACTTACATACAACCCATCCACCTACCCTCAGTTTACAGGCTAAAGACCTTGCATGCTTTGCATTTTATCTGCCAAAATAACTTTATTCATTTATTTGAATCAAAAGGATTTTCCAGGTTGAATCACCAGTCTAGCTATCCCCAGGACTGTTGGGGTAGAAGGGTAAAGGGCTACATATGAAAATTATCATCTGTGCAGTGCAGAAAAAAGAATATTCTCTGTCACAAGCAAATGATCAACAGCCTCCCTGTAGCAGGAAAGCCTTCTGCTCTTATCAGTATTTTAGGTCTTACAGGCAATCCTTCAGCTAATAGCCTTATCTCAAAGCCAGCCACCCTGCCTGGCTCCTTCCTGCCCCAATGGTTTCTAGGTGACACAACCTCGAGATGTTTCACTAACAGGCACTATCAGATCATAATCACTATGTAGCCCTGGAGCAGTCATTTATCAGCTCTTCTCCATCTCTCCCAAACCATGCCTCAACTGGTCATCCAGACATAAAAAAGAACAAGGAGACAATCTCAGGACAAGCAAGGTCTGTTACTCTTCATCCACTAATAAATCCTCAGACAAAAAAAAAACCAAAACAACAAATGCAAATGTATGACTCTAGCTGGCCATCAGAATACATTTTGATGATTCCAAGCCTTGGGGAAACTCCCATTTCCTATTGAAGCCACTTAATATAACGGAATACAAACATGTCAGGAGCAGTTAAAAAACAAAAAACAAACAAACAAAACCAAATAAAAAATAAAAAAAACCACCCCACACCCAAACAAGAAAACACAATCCAAAATACATAGACTTCTAGCTTATGAGCCGTCAGAAATCTGATTTTCCTGGCCAGGGCTATACAATACATTTGCTTGCATCGCCCTGGTTATGGAGGAGTGTGAGGTGCTGCTGCCATGCCTCAAGCAAGATCTTTAGCCATGAAAGAGGAGATGAGCCACACCACTGCCCTCTGGGGAAAGGGAGAGCTGATCCTGCAGCCAGCAGAGGAGCCTGGGCTTACACTGAGCACACTTGAGCTGCCCAGGGCTGAGCTATACCTGGTTTTCAGTGTGGAGCAGAAATGGCAGTCTTTGACTTCTCGTGTCTTACAGAAGTTTCAACACCGCATGCTGAGGTTTGCACATCCTTTAGGCTGCATTGCTACCAGGTGACCGACTGTGGATGCTCAGTGTGAACTAGACCGACTCTGGAGCAAAATGCAGGGCAACCAGGTCAGCAGAGCTCTGAGGCAGGGCTAAAGAGGGCCTCATTCAGCCTCTCACACTGAAGCTTCGTGCAAGGTTTACTTAAAACAGGGACTCAAAAAAACTGGGACCGCAATTTCTCGGGGAAAACATCAGGTCTTTGGCATCATTTTTTCTACATGGAATTTTATCTCATCCCCATCCTTAGTGCTCACAAGGACTAATCTATCTCGACTCTAATGCTGTTTCACACTACTGCCTTATGCCATAGCACTTCACAGCACACAGGTACAAAGCTTCCCTCTCTGAAAAATCTGGGATACAATACAGAAAATGAAAACTATAGCCAGGAGGTCGATGTGTAGAATGGATGACAAAACAAGTAAAAAAGGATGCAAATCATAGATGATGCATGAAGACTCGTTGTTTTCTCAGCGAGGTGGTGGTACACAGTCCTACCTTACCACCCGATTATGGACAACTGTTTAGAGCAAGTGGATTCTAGACAGAGGGAAAATATTTAAAAAAAAAAAAAAAAAAGCCAGGAAAAAAGTCTAATAAATAAATGGAAGAGACAGACAAAAAGTATATGAAATTCAGGTGTCAGCAGACAAGGTCAGCTTCTGGGGATGATGAGGGATGAGAGCCACGCTGTACTTGGACCCAGAGCTCAGCACTTGATTCAGTTGGATGCAAAACGCTGCACAGAGCTCGATCAGCCAAACAGTCAGACTAGGAATTTTTTAGCTGCATCTTAATGCACAAGATGAAGAGGGCCAAGAGGCCTCAGAGGAAGCAATCACAGCAGTTATTAGGTACACTGTGAGCAAGCACCATTATGATAGTCATTTTAATAGTAGTAATACAGGTAAAAGCTTTTATGTAATACTGGGGTTTTTTTCTTCACAATGGCCTTTTATTTGACCATAAGCTGAATATAAAGAGGTTGCATTTTCATTTGATATTTTTTTTTTTTTTTTGGTTTTTTTTAATATTTTTCTTCCCTCAAAATTTTCTATTAAAACATGATGGGGAAATAAAACCAGACATTTGGTGGGGGGAAAAAAAATTCTATTTTTATACAGGGGCACAAAGCAGAACAGCAGAAGTACTGACACTATGAGCCATTCACTTACAGAACCATAATTCTTAAAAGACCATTAACAACTCAATGGAAGAAACTTGAAAGCTAATAAAAACTATATACAGGTAACCGTATGCTTTTAAAACGCCATTTTGATATTGGACCAGCTCTTTAATAATGTTTTTCTTATTGGCAATAAAAAAGTGTTTTAACTTAGACTGATCCATTTTGCACTTATTGTAGATGCATTCCAAAGACATTTGCAAGTTATATTACATTTTTCCATTTAGTTTATGGCATTTTTGTGCCCTTCATACTTTTCCATGTATTATTTATACATATTCTTTTGTATTTGAGTTATCTGATCCTTTAATTACACAAAAGAGAATCTCTTTTTCATACTTGATGGATTGGATCTTCATCATCGTTACAGTGACATATCACCAGCTCTCCTCCAGAAGGGTTTTGCCAAGACCTATAATCAGTTCAGCACTGTGTGCATATGTGTATTTGCTCAGTGCAGCTGACTATGTTAGAAATGTGCAAGTAGTGAACTCTTCACTATCCCATGTGGTCTGAGAACAACATGAAATAGCTTCTTCCAGCCTGCAGATTTCCAGAAAGGCTTCGTGGTAAGCTGTTACACATGACTGTGCACCACATCCCCAACCTAATTGTCACGACAAAGCACAGTGATCCGAAGGCCAACATACCTGTGCAGGGATGTGCCACAGTCTGAGGCAGCTCCTGATACGAAGTGCAGAAATTGGACATCAAGAGGTCCACGGACACAACACAGAGCTATACAATCCATGCTCATTCCCCAGAGGAGGAGATCACATGAGACGTTGCATGTGGTACTACCTGACCGAGGTGGGCATACCTGTATATGGGACTAAACTGACTCAAACATTCCTCAAAACTGCTGATGGAAGCTTTAAGGACCAAGCCAGAGCAACCATCCCCTATCACAGAGAGTCTGTATTTCAGTTTCAGGCAGGTCAAAGTCTTGTCTTACAGGTGTTTTGCATAAATTAAGAACAAGTACAGCTGAATCTACCAGAATCATCCTTCAAGAGCCTACCAAAGCAATCACAAAGCACCTCTGGGTCTTGATCCAAGTCACTTCTCTCTTGCAAGACCTCTTTCATATATACATACATATGCATATTCATACATACGTTTCTTTAGTTTATGTGACAAAGCACATATGGGACACCCTGCTGCACCAGACATGGCGTTATGTCTGGTTTTTGTTTTCAGGGTTTGTTTTTTGGGGTGAGGGGTGTTGGGTTTTTTCATTTAAGAGATGGCATATACATCTGTAATTGGGAAAAAAACTAATAAAACTTTCATCATGTTGGAGCATGTTTGCGTTTCAGGAACCTTTCATGCACCGATCAAAAAAACATTTTCTTTTGGAGTAATATGGGGGTGAAAACTATCAGTACACTACTGTATCATAGGCTTTTTTGTCTCTCTGTTTATTATTTCTGTGGGTGAAGAGAAAGCTGATTATATTATACAGTAATAAAGACCAAGAATATTTAAATTGAAAGAAGATGCAGTCTTGGTAGACTCTGTAGCTGATGTATGTAAACTATTGAAATTAAATTAAATAAAATAGGTATGAAAGAATTGTTTGATGATTTTTTTTGTTGTTTTTTAATATGCACTACTCCACTAAAAGTCATCTGGGCCGCATTATACCTTGATGCAACAACAATTGAATCCTCATGTACTAAAACACTGCCATCTTCACTGAACATGTGTCAAACACTTGCTCTCAGGCTAGCTACGTGCTTTTAACTTGTGCACTGTGCCACAGAAATCAGCTATGCTAGAGGTAAAGAACCCCAGCACATCTAGTAGCTGTTTTGCTTTAGTCTGCAATGAGGACATGGTTTTTAGGATTGGGCTTCTTTTTGGCTGGGGGTGTGTGTGTGCAGGGGGAAACAAATGTTGAAGTTATTTCTTCTGGTTTTTTGGTTTGCTTCCACTTGGTTTCACCAATTTATCAGTTCAAGCTAGGCAGAACACTAGGTCTTATAATGACAAATTTAACATAATTTTTTATGACCAAAGGTCAAATTCTACACTGCTCATTTGGATTTAAAAGCGGAAACTTAAACTACAGATTGATGTTTCATGCTGAATAAAACTTACGGCAATCAAAGCTCTGATTTCTAGTTTCCTAAGCTCCTGTCTCCAAACTTTTCTCAGATTTCCAACACTTGGTTATCCTTTCTGGCTCGGATTTATTTCCTTCTGTACTGGATTTAGGTGATAAAAGGTTGAGACATATGATTACCACTCCTCAGGTGCTATCAGCAAGTTTGAGGCACAAGCATGAGGGAAGGGCAGAGGAAAAAAGGTGGGGGAAATGGCTCTGGTTTAGATGTGGTTTGTCAAGATCACTACTGGCTTTTATCAGCTGTTTCTTGACACAACTCACTTTGTTCTAAACTATGTTGGGGGAAAAAAAAATAATAAAAGACCTTTTCTCCCCACAAAAACCATACAAAAACTAAAATAATTCATTCTCTTCAAAAACATTCTGAAAGCCCTTGCAATGTCAAGGCCATTGTTAGCTGAGGTACACTTATCTATTTCCTTGCAGTTCCTCACTTCTACCCTGTCCCTTTCAGCTGGCATTTTTGGTACGTTCATTTTGAAACTACATTTACCACTGGCCAATGGATACATTATTCTTGGATCTCACTTGCTTCTGGCAAGGTGTTCAGGGTCCATGGAGATGATGACAAATGAGCATGAAATGACATGGCTCTCCACACCACCACTGGCACCACCACCTGTCATCGTTGTCACTGCTGAGCTCATCTCACCTTCAAAAAACTCAGCACTCAGAACTTTAACTCAGGCTAAGTTAATTCTGTGGTCTTTTTTACATTCTCGCCCTGTAATTATGCACAGGTTCTCATTTCACCTATTTCCGACGGACTGCAGCATTTTTATGTCTTTTCCACGTGTATGTTGAAGCATGTATTTCTTGAAAGCAAATGCCATAATATCAGTTGTGAGCCTACTTCTATTTTGAGTGTTAGATACCTTCCAGCCAAAAAGCTGTACCAACAAAAACTCTGCTGCATTTGATCATTTACCGTACTTGTACCAGAGCTGAACTTAAATATTCCATGCCTGTTTTAAATGCTGACACTCATATAAAAGAAATCTAATCAAAAATTCCCTCAAAAGTCTGTTAATAGCATTTTCCCCCTGACATTTCAAAATCCTCACTATATAGAAATTCCCAAACTTACCAAAATGTGCTAGGCTTTCATATTGGTGAAGTCTTGCTTGATGCTACTGACAGAAATTTACTTATGCCTCCACTACCTTCAGCCCAAAACCTTCACATATAAAAGAAAAAGATCTGAAATTGTCGTACACAACGTGTTTGGGCTCCTCAAACTGCATAAGATGTGCAAAGTGCTCCTATGGATTAGAAAAAAAAAAATCATTTTTCCACAGATGTGGGAGGATAATTTTAGAAGATAATTTTTGTATTAGATAGTGTAGCTATAATCACTTGCAGTCTTAAAGCATTTAATAACTGGAATCAGTTTCTCAAAGTGAAGCAATATAACTGCATTGTGAATATCATCAAGATTATGTATTTTAACCTATAATTATCTTTACCAATTCAGACTAGCTCTTTAAAACACAAATATTTTTCAGTCAGCTTCATAACCCACAGTTTCACTACTTTGATTTTCAGAAGCCAATAAGACTTAAGACACTTTCACCATGGACCATTAAGCATGGCATAATATTACTTTTTCTTGTACTCTAACTTTTTTTTGTACTATCAGGGGCCACACCATTATCTGAAATAATAATTTCCCTTTTTTGACAACAATTTTTCTTCATAGGGTTTGTTAACTTACTGCCCATCACATTCCACATTTCCTTTCAGCGCTTACCTTCATCTGATACAGAACTAGCATGCTGCAGCTCAGAGCATTTCCCATCCTTTCATCAGAAAAGTCTTTAGCTATAAACACAGTTGCAATGGGCTGCTCAGCCATGGCACAGAGAAACAATTTTCCAGTGCAACATGTGTGTGTATCTGTTTTACCCATCAGCTCTAAGTACTTTCTCCAGTGTCTGTGTTTAACGGCATGTAAGGTGAATGCATCTGAACGCAGGTACTTTCAGTTGCCTTCAGCCTTCTCTGCCCTTTTCCAGTATCTCAAATCCTATGGAAAGCAAGGTAGGATGTCAGCTTTCCAGAGACAGTGCATCTCCTCAGAGATGCACAGCCACAAGACACTCAGGGTGGAAGTGGGCAGAACACCAGAGCACTCTGGCTCTAACAGCATTTTGCAGATATCAAGTCATAAAGCATACTTCCCCAAAGGTCTGGATCATGAAGACAGCTTTAATCTGTCTTTTGCCCATCGACACCTCAGAAGAAGCTCAGCAGAGCAGACACACCAAAACCTGGTATCTGTGCAGCCTGCCTGTTGTCAGAGAAACACAAAAGAAAATGAGTATGTTCAATTGTGACTGTATCACCCATATCCACTTGTAAAGTGGAAGTGCATGAAGCAAAAAGGGATGTCTTTGTAGTCAAACCATTAGACCAGGAGTTAGGAGACCTGAGCTTTCATCACAGTCCTACAAGAAATTCCTTGTGGATAAACCACATTCTGTTCTTTGACTTTGATGTTTTTCTCTAAAAGGACAAAAACAAAATGGCCATTTGTTGCAGTCAGCTGTAATTAATGGCAAGTTCTTTGGAGATCAAATTCACTCATGTTTATGCCATTGCTAAAGTGTGGTAATTGTAAAAGCTCCCATTGAAACTATTGTTTTAGAGATATTAAAAATGAGCATTTTATTATGGCATTATTAAGACCATTAAGAGAGACATAAATTATGAATTTGGGACCTTGAGATTTTACTAATAGTGACTTATTCAGCTGGTAGTTCTTGCATGCAGAGCACTACAGTGTTTATGTTCACACACACCTACACACCCTTAGTCCTTTTATTAATATAAGGCAAGCATCAGAGCTGTTCCATGCACTCCAAAACATTTCATTTTGACAAGTAGGGACGTCCAAGGCAGAGCTATCTCAGTGTGGGTGCAGCGCCTTTTATTAGAAAGCATTACCAATAGTTCAGAAGTGAATGGCTTACTACGCACCATATGTGAAACCTCCAGCACATGACCCGCTGTGGGAACTCCTGAATCACCACAACTTCTCTTTCCACATGTTGGAGCAAGCGCTCAAGAATGAGCAAATCTGTTTCAGCAGCTAAACTTGGCTATCTCTAGGAGATCCCCACCAGTGTCCCTCTTGTATTCAAGATTCAGAGGTTTGTGCTACCAAAAACTCTAAAACAAGAGCTAGAAGCTTCCACCAAAGCAGTGTCCACAGACAGCAGTCTGTGCTCCATCTGCATTGTTTCTGTTCACATTCCTACCATGAAGATCAGTCCACCCTGTCTCTGCTAATCAATGAGAAAAGACAACTTTTGGTTTTGGTCTTCCTACCAAGTGGTGTAAAAGGAATTGATTTTGTAATTGCTCTTTGCTGTCTTCATTTCATTATTGTAAATCACTCATAATCCATGAGCTTGCAATGTTTACCACATTTGCTCCTAGATTACTACCTGTAGCTTTACCCCCCAAAACTATTTAGCCTGTTAAGAGAAAGACAGAGATCATTTTGTTTATGCTACCTCTCTCTTTCCCTCTTGCTAAGATGCATCCCCATGCTCCACAGGACAGTCTGCAAAGTTCTGTCAAACATTTGATGATTCAGTTCCTGCATTTCAGTTCTGTGTCCTCTCATTTGTGAGATGGGCAAAGTCCTGGAAGGGAGCTAATGGAATCATAGAATGCCTTGGACTAGAAGGACCCTAAAGATCACCTAGTTCCAAACCCCTCACCATGGACAGGGATGCCACCCACTAGACCACGCTGTTCAGGAGCCCTTCAAACCTGGCCTTGGACACTGCCAGCGGTGGGGCATCCAGAGTTATTTCGATATTCCTCTTCATCCCAGAGCTTCAGATTCCCACAACTTGTGTATTTATGGCAGCCTGTGGTCATGGAAATGAATCACCACTAAGGAAGACATGCCATAATCCAATCTGCAATTTCAGTGACTCTCTTTACTGGTGTTTTTATACAGGTGCCTTCTGTTGAATTTTCTGTCCTCTCTTAAACAGTAATAGCTTCCTTTCTATAACAGCTGATCGAGCTCTCTTTTTAATTGCTCACTTCTTACAGTATGAATATCCATCAGGTTTGCCCTTGAAGAGTATGATCACCCTTCCAGAGAAAGTTCCTCACTGAATTGTTACTAAACAATCCATATTTCTTGTTGAATGTAAGGCAATCTGGTTTTCTCTCCCCTCCTCGTCACAAATCGCCCCATTGTTTCTTTTGTTTCTGCTCTCCCCAGACCTCTCAAAATTGATCTTTTCCCTTGTGGCAGACCTAAACAAAGATTTCAGCAACAGGCTGTCCAATAAGTCAAACGTTTTGGGTGTTGCATAATGTTAAAGCCAGTATCTCAAGACTGGTTTCCTTCTCCTCTACCAAGTCTCCCAGCTTCCAACTCAAGAAACAGAGATTGCATTTATCCTTTGGCAGAAATAAAACAGAGTGTAGCCAGGGCAGGTAACTGCAGTAACTCACTAGGCATCTGTGAGCTTAATAAAATGTAGTGTTCTCCTGGCACAGAAAGGAGCCAAATGCCCTCAGTTGCCATTTCACTAAAGTAAGCCCTGCAAACCACAGGGATTTAGAGTTCTTACATCCAATGCTTTTTGCAGTTCTTCATGCTCGCACACTAAAAGGGTGCTCATTGATTTAATAAAGCCAAGGTCTAGGGAGATCTATAAATACAAGTGTTTTACCCTCATGCATTATTGCCCTGATGCCCAAGACTGAACTTCTGCTCCTTCACAGATAAATTGCTTCCTTGCTGGTTAACACCAGCTTCCATTAGCAAAAGTGGTGGCAGACATATTTGGGAAGGTGATCCATGATAAAACACAGCTTCATCTCTTTTTTGTTTTCCCTTTGATTTCTTTACTTGCCACATCCCATGCTCCTCTTTTTCCCATCCAGTTCTACTCAGAAGAAATCAATAACTTATTCTTTATCAATATTACCTAAAAATCATCAATGAGTCTCATTTAAAATCTACTGAACTCAGTGCAGCGACAAATATCAACCTCGAGGGGCTCAGGATGATCTTGCTCCTACAGTTGCCAAAATTGCCTTCTAAAAGGCAGTCTGAAACCACTCTTTACATCTTTTGTAGACTTATAATAATAGCAATAATATTAGGGGGAGACGGTGTGTTGATATTTCAATCCTGAAGTAGAACACATTCTGTACATTCAGCTACTCTGTAAATTCCAAAATGTAAAACATAGAGCTTTCTAGCCTATACTTTTCTTTGCATTCAACAGCAAATTAAGGTTTATGGCTTTCTTTTAATAATATCATAGGAAGTTTTATTTAGAATGACTGTTTTACAGTAAATCCTAAGCCTTGGCTTGTCCAACTGAACTGCTCCCAAAAATGCTTAACTCTGAAGCAGAACAACAAGGAAGCGGAATGTTTCTCCCCAAAATGTGTATCAGCGAGCAACACCGTTAACCACTGAACTCCCAGCACAGCAGGCAAAGCACTCTGATGAAAGCATCCCTTGTGCTTTCACTGTCACGTTATTACAGCACACACAGTCACGTTGCTGCCTTCACCTTGCACCCTTGTGGAGTTCCTCACCCACTGGGATTGGGACAGGGAGCACGTGGGAGCTCAAAGCAGCAACGTTTCCAAACCTTACCTTTCCTTCTCTTTGCTGAGCTACAAGCAGAGACTTCTGGGTGCACCCCCAACTCTGTGAAAGCAGTTCTCCCCCCAAATTCACATGATAAACATGGTTTCACAGTGCCTGAAATAAAGTCATGTACAACTTTGTGCCCGGGCTTTAAAGTCAAAGAAATGATTGCCAGATCATGTATTGGGTTACTTTCCATTAGCTCAGCTCTGAGATAACCTCGTGTTACATAAAGGCAACAGAGTCACCCAAGATTTGATTATGTGAAACATTCCCCCCTGCTCTGTGCAGCCACATTTAGTACACGTTCTTACTAGCTGAAATACACACTTACCAGGCAAATACACATTATACAAGGGTTGTCTGTGATAAAAGGTATCTGCAGAATTTCCCCTTCATTTTCACATTTTGCAACCGATCCTGAAATAGAAATAAAAATTTTAAAACACTATCATATTTCATTTCACCCTGACAGTTTTGGAAACTGTCCTCGTCACACTCACGTTTAACCCTTGCTCCATTCCTAGCCCTCGATTTTGAATCCTGCCTTAATTTGCCCAGTTTAATCAGGCAAGGATGTTCAGTGTTTCTGCAAGATTCTAAAGAGAACAGGAAAATGAGCGGCCTTTTATTGCCGCACAAACCTAGACTTTCTTTGTGCCCCAGTTATAGCAAAGGACGCTTTTTCTTCTCTCAGATGACGTGTGGAGAATAACGAGTACTCCATGCAAAGCAGGATACGTCTATAACGATAGATCCAGAGCTCACTGAAATCAGCAGAAAGCTGTCCATTGCATTCTGAGGACTTGGACCAGGAGCACAGCACAAACCATAAACCAAGCATCCTTTTAATGCACGGCAACCACTTGGCAAATGAGTCAAAATTAGCAGGCTGACTGTCAAACGGAATCAAATTAGGAAACCCTTTACAGCCCTAGTGCTGATTAGCCGGTATTCTGTCATGTTGCAAACACTCCTCAAAGTCTAATGGCTCCTCGCTTGCGCTAGAATTTGATTCAGCCTTTCCCTCCACGCCCCAGATCTCAGGAAAATAAAACCCTCGAGGGGAAACAGGGAGAATGGGGAGGGGGGAGAAAAGGAACACGAAACCCCTTTCCGGGGGGGAGGCAGGCACGGTTCCCGTGCTCACCTGCCCCGCACCACGCGGTTACACCTGGGGCCGCCCTTCCCGCGCGGTGCCCCCGGCGCAGGTGGGCCCGCGCCCCGCCGTACCTGTGAGCAGGGAGGAGCCCGGCGCCCCGGGCAGCCACAGGACGCCCAGCAGGACGGCGGCGGAGGCCGGCGAGAGCCGCGGGGCCGCGGGCCAGCCCCTGCCGAGCCGCGGCATCGTCCCGGGGGTGCCGCTGCCCACCCGCCGGCTGCGGGGCAGCGTCCGGGACGCGCCGTCGGGCGGCGGAGCCCGCCCACCCCCGGCACGCCCGGCCCAGCACCGACCCCCGGCGCCGGGCAGCGGCGGGGGGGTGGGGAGCAGGACGGGAGACCGCGGCCCGCCGGGGAGTCCCACCCCACGGCGGCACCGGGGGAGGGGACTGCGGGTGCGGGGAAAGCGGCTGTCAGCGCCTGCCCCTCGGCCCCGCACCCCCTCTTTCCATCACCCCCCTCCCCTGCCCGCATCCCTTCTTATACCTTCCTCTCCCCATAGTCCCTCCTCCGGCACCCCCCGGCCCCCATGCCTCCCTCCCCCCCGGCGCACACACGCACAGACAGGCTGCCAGCCCCAGACCCCGTTTCCCTGCCGGGAGATGCCCGGCCACTCCCTCCCTGGCCCCGCCGAGCACCGCCCGGCCCGGCAGCGGCGTCGGGGGGCTGCGCCCGCGGCCGCTCGGCGGGAGGGGCGGGGGAAAGGGAGAGGATCGGCAAGAGGAGGAAAGAAGAAGAGGAGGAAAAGGTAAAAGAGGAGTAGCAGGGGAGGAAACGTGGATCCTCGGACAGGGCCGGGGTACCTGGGCAGAGCACGGCGGCGCCGGCTGCCTCCGGCGGGCTCGTCCCCGGCTTGTGTCAGTGCCCTTCGTGCTGCGGGCAGGTTTTGCCAGCCGCCAGCGAGCGGGGAGAGGGAAGGAGGGAAAGAAGGAAGGGAGGGAGGGAGAGAGAGAGCGAGGTATCGGAGGCTGTCCGGGAGCTCCGCGGCAGGGCTCCGCTCCCCGGCTGCCCTCCCGGCCGGGGCCGCCGAGCTGCCCTTGCCTCCCTGTGCCGCCGCAGCCACTCCCGGGGCCAATGCCCCCCGAAGGGGCTCCCTCCAGCCCTCCCGCCCGGCTCCGGGGCTGCCTCTCCCCATCGGGAGCTGTGACCCTGGGCACGGCCCGGGCTCGGCCCAGGGGCTGGGGAGCGGCCGGGGGCAGCTCCCGGGGCCGCGCTGCCCCTCCCCGGGCCCGGCCCGCCGAGAGGATCCCTCGGCCCGTCTCTTCCCGGCGTAGCCTTCGCAGCTCCTCCTTAACACTTGCCATTTGCAGGTCCGCGCTTTGCTATCCCGGGTGTAAACACGGGCAGTGTTAGCGATAGACATCGCCCACAGCCAGCTTTGTTGCGGGGTCTGGGCGGGATGACACCTGTGGCGTCAGGCAGGAGGCTTTTCCGTGACAGATCTTCCCGAGCCTGTCTTACACGTCGATTTCTTTCGAACTGTGATGTTTCATTTGGGGAAATGAACACTCTCTGAAATAAACTGGTCTGACAACAAGCTGAAAACTGCTTTCACATTTCTACACGTTCTTCGTTTATTTTGCATGTGAGCTGCGGTTTCCAAAATGCTTACAAGTAATGGCAAATCAGGTGCATGGCAGGCTGCTGTATACAGCACTGCTTCAAATGCAATTTACTGCCCAGTAAGATGCAAGACAATGAGATTTGCACGTTCATTTTGAGAGTAAAACCTAAAAGCCAAGACCTCTGAAAGTCTACACCTTTGTTCTAAAAAGCAAGATGCGTACGCCTCACTTCCAGCAGAACTTGTCACATGCCTTTAGGGTAGAAAGCAAAAGTCCTAAAACAGCTGAAATTGCACCTATGGGAGGGACTACAGAAAAGCGATACCAGTCACCTTCTGGACATCAAATAGCAAAATCCCCCTCCCTGAGAAAGGGAAACCTGCTTTTTTCTTCCAACCTCCAATCTGTACTGGTTGAAGTTGCGTAGGAACATAGAATAAGTTAGATGCCATTAAAAGGATTTTATATTCCCTAAAAATACAAGTGAGGTCCAAAACTTTCTCCATGCTATGTAGAATACATTATAAACTCAGTATATAAATATAATGCATGTAACCTGGTTTTGTTTTGGGTTTTATTCTGGGAAATGTCATTTTCACATTTCCATGCATTTTAAATAAAGATAAGCCTGTAGAGGTACATATTATTATGCACTACTCCAGAACAGATTTTCACACATCCAAATGCTTTTTCATACTTCTCTATCTGTAATCAGGGGTTACATTTCCCTTTTCTAATTACAGTGCAGCCACAGCCCTTCTAAAGCAACAGCCATAGGAAAAATAAATCTACCCTAATAATTTCTTAAGTGACAACTACCACAGGAGAGTACTTATATTATCGAATGCATCAAATCTTCCCTTTATGCTGGTCTAAAATTCATTAAATATTAACATCACCCGGTGTGAGAAACATACAAATCACAACGAGGGCATCAAATAACAATCCAGGCATCCAAGTAACAGCAGGGAACTTGCTAAAATAGTCTGGAAAATGCAAAGAGAAAAGTTCTTTACAAAATGAAGACAAGAGGCAATAACAGCTGAGCATCACACTCAATCCCTGCCATAATTCATTCACTTAAGACAAATACTTCATGAAATCACACCTAAGGCAGGGCAGTCACAAAGCAACATGTATAGATTTGTTACTTGATTTTCCTTTTCCCATGGAAAGAAACCATTGTGATCATCACTAAACACCTTCAACACACTGATTAGGCCTGAAACTTACCTCTGAACATGTGCAGCATGAAAACGTTGTCCATGGGGTGAGCTCACTCCGTCTGTGCATCTTCTGTAGCAGCAGCAGTGCTGAGGCAAGGAATTTGCCCATCTTCCTTGCTTGAAGTACCTCCTGAAAAGGGACTTTTGGTCTCCCTGTACCATGCCTACTCCACACTTCACTGCCTATTGCTGTCCAGTGGAAGAGCCTGCTGAGGACTGGTGCTGCCTCTGAGTCTTTCCTGGTTCCCTATCTCCTCTGTCATCGGGGAAGAGGGGAGATGAGAGAGACGCTCATCCTTAGCAGGAACCTTTGTTGCTTCCTTGATATTGATAATGATGACATATCACAGGGGAAGATCACTCTCTCATTTAAATCTCTCATGAAATAAAACCCAGCCTGGGAGGGAAATACACCATCTTAATCCTCCCCCACCTTAGCTTTACCCACTCAGTGCTACAGGTTTGTCTTGGCTTTTTATCTCTCCCTTACCCACTCTCCCAAGCCTGCCTTATCAGGGATCAGCATCCTTTTTGGTTGTAATGTTGTGTTAAATTTCAAGGTGGGTTGGTTTTTTTTTTCTTTGGCATCCCTGTTTGAAGAGGCACTTACTTTTCCAAGCAACATTCAAAGCTGTGGTCATTTTAGCAAAATCAGAGGGTCACACTGAAAACGGTGTCCTGCTATCAGATACGTGCAGAGATTTTGTGGTATGTCAGCAGTTAAAACAGAAGTCATGTCATCAAACCACTTACCTCTTTTGTATGAGCATTACACAGTATCAGTTGCTATTGAAAGGATACATTCATTAGTTCTCTTTAGTGGTCGGCCTGGGCTCATCCAGTTGATGGAGCAGTAGCTGTTCACAATTACCACTTTATATGGAGCTCAGCTGCTTCTCCAGGGATGCTTTCCCAGTGGTCAGCCATAAGAGAATGTCACACATTACCTGGTCACCCAGCATCCACCTAAAAAGAAAAACAAAGCTCTATGGTTAATGACAGCAACAGCGAAAAAGACAGGGATCATATTCACATCTCTCTTCATTATTATCTTTTACTAGCAAGTCAAAATCACTAGGAGACCCATTCTTCATGGGCTAGGGAATTCTTCCAGAAGTGGCAGAAGGCAATGACTCACTAGAATTTGCATGTCTTTTCTTTTTTGTTGTTTCTTTTTTTTGGGAAGTCGCTTTTCTAGGTCTTGGGCATAGGTTGTCATAGGGTTTCCCTACCATGCAAGAAAGGGTGCAATAAACATGCTACATGTACATCACCACTGCAAGTGTCCCTGCTTTTGTTACTTTTATGTTGTTATACATTATTTTAACACAATTTCTTTGTGTTTATGAGACTCTCAGCATAAAGAAGAAAATATGACCCAGATATACACTGTATTGAAGGCTCTGTAAATTGGCACAACTTGCTGTTTCCAGTTCTGGCTTGCTAAACAACTATGCATTTACAAGGTACTGAAGGTGGTTTGCATATCTGATCAAGCTTACACATTTCTATTGTGATTAACAACTTGCAAAAGATAAGGAACTCCCTATCCAGTAACTTACACCATCAAAACAAAGGTCAGGACGAACACATTTGCTGTAGTTGGAGGCATGGGTCTGATAAGCTTCAGCCCTGAAAATTGTTGCAGAGAGACCTGTAATTTGGGAAAGTGTTTTACTATCATGGTGCATCAGCACGCAGCAATTGAGAAGCTCAGTAGTAACTCATAGGATTGTGATGAAGACATGGCACTTTCCTGCAGAACAGCTGGGAGTTTACAGTTCATTCCTCAGCACTGAGTGGGCTGCAGCCTTTGAAATGCTTTTGCATGTTCATTCATTTCAATGCTTAATCCTGTTTTAAAGTTAAGAGTATCTGCCAGTGGAGGCAAACAGTACTTCTTGCAAAGCCACTTCTCCTCCTAATAAACCTCGAGACTGGCCTGATTATGTCAAAGAGGTGCTCCTGACAAAGTTCCCCTTCTGCAAAATATTCAGAAAACTTAAATGGATGCAAGCAAGTTCTGGAGACCACACCAAGAGGTTTTAAAACTGTAACAGGATTAAAAATCACATATGGTCAAAGTCTTTAAATAAAAAGAAAGTACAAGAAAGTATCTAAAATTTACAGTGAGACTTACTTGCATAAATGTTTATAAATTTTATCAAACAACTCATATTTTTGACAGTTTTCCATAAACCTCTGGAACATGCAAAGCATTTAATTTATTTGTGGCAAGATAAAGATAATGAGCAGCATTTTAAAAGTTTATTAACATAGAATGTCCTGGCACAGTCATACTTACATACTTCTATTGTTTAAATTATATTTTCTAAGAACTCAAATAAAAACTTACGAAAGGGAGCTTCTGATTGCAAAAGTATTCAAAATTATCCTCATCATCTGTATTCATAGAAAAGCAAACCAACCAAACAGCATAAACTAAACTGGATACAAACGCCAGCCGTACCTCATACTGAAAAATGATTGTGTGCAGCAGAAAATACGGCTCCAACGTGGAGACAATAGACTGCTGTAATAGTCTATATCAAATATGCTAAAACAACAACAAAAGAAGTAAATTATAGCAGAAATGCTGAGGCCATCCTAATGATGGGATTCCCAGCAAAAGCAGTTCCAGAGGCCACAGGCCAAGCAAACAGAGTAAAGCAGCATATGCTGGTACTCCTTTCTGTTATTTTGCTGCTGTAAATAGCTTGCCTTCCAGAGATAAAAAAAATTATTTTGTGTGAGTTATGGGGGGTTTTGTTACATTTACCCTTGAACATCTGCTGTGTCTGATAAAGGATAAGAGCTAATGAAATCACATGAAGAGTGGCATATATGAAGTACTGCTTTGTTTAGATTTGTGAGACAAACCAAGCCCTGCATTTTGCCTGCCTGTTCTGCTACCTGATGAGTGCAACAAAAAAGGAGTACTCAAGAAACATTCTATAAAATGGAAGATAGATAGATTGATTGATTGATTAATTGATTGATTGCAGATGAGGATGGACCCTGTCTGTACTAGAGAGATTCTTTATCCCATCCCCTGTCCCTGCAAAAGACAAGATATTCCTATTGTGACAGAAGATTGCTCCTTCCAGCCAGGATCCAGTTGAGAAGCAGCTGCCTCTATCCAGCACAGAAAGGCAAAGACTTGCATTTTTGCTAAAAGACTCCGTGGCATGCGTCCTGTAAGATAACCACTTCACCTACTAAGAGTGTACCCCGTGAGTTCATTCCTCTCACTGCTGGTCTCCTTTCACAGCAGAATTTCTCCCAGGATTGTTTTGGTTTTTTTGGGTTGGTTTTTTTTTTCTTTTGAACAACAACCAAACGCTTAAAAGCTCAGAGGTGAGGTTTGAGGAACGAAATGCATCGGGTCGGAGGCTCCTCTCTTTGGCATGGGTGCCCTCATTGCCAGCCGAGTGAGTGGGTGAGAGGAGGCTCCCGCTGCTCTCGGGATGGGCGCAGCGCGGAGCCGCTGCCGGCAGGCGGCGCCGCTGGGAGCGCGGATCCCGGCCGGGATGAGCCGCAGCCGCTTCCACGATCGACTTGGAGCGAGCGAATGGATCCGCAAGTCACAGCGTCTCGCTCCCGCGCGAGCGAAGTGCCCTCTTGGTTTGTTCGCAGAATGTGGCTTTTCTTTTCACTCTCCTGGCTTTGGCTGTACAGGACATTCGCTTTTGCTGTCCCTGCAATTAGTACCTTATTTTATCTGGAAACAAAAGACAGTTTACAAAGAACTCCCATTTATTGTTATTTTCCAAAGACAAAGCTTTATCAATTTACTTATTATTTTATCGTCAGTATATTGGCTATACAACATTACAGCTGGTACAGGTACGAAATCCTCCTTACCCTTTCTTCTTGGCTTCTGATTTAAGTGAAGCACACTCAATTAAACATTAATACCCGATCAGTCCTGCTGACTGACAGTACCACACATACAGAAAGCAATGATCCGACAATCATAAGCAGGCTTGTAAAGCTCCATCCATCAGGGTATGTTCGAATAATGCACCTGAGCAAACTGGGGTAATCCTGCACTGATCTGTTTAAATTTTTGCAAGTTATGCAGTTTCATAGTGAGTAATATAACCATTATTAAAGAAGCAATACTGCAGGATTTAATAACTATACTGAGCTGCCCACCCTTCCTTCTGGCTTAATTAAACCCTGGATATTCTGCATACGCTTAAGCCAAGTAGATGCATACACACACACGCACACACAAAAAGGCAGAAATAAGAAAGTATACTAGCAACAAAGCAGAAATTCATTAAAAACCCATCTCATTTTGCTACTGATTTACCCAGGTCAGATTAATCTCAGACCTTCACCAAAAAGAAAACACAGAGCCACTTGGGCAAGAGAAAAAAAGGTACTTCCAGACGGCAGTGTAATTCATCTACCTGCCTCTCAGCTATCTAAGGCTCTTTCAGGAGATGAGAGCAACATTAAATGTGCCAGAGGTTGGCTTTTGGTGTCATTACACAAATCTGCAGGGAGTTTCTGCCAAATCCCCAAGTTGTCTGACAGTAGCATACCTCCAAATACATCATTTAGAAGCATGAGGTGAACAGAGACAGGGAATAGTATTTACTTTGGGAACGTATCAGTCGCATGTCTTGTATATATTAGCAGGTTAAACCCAGGAGAGGCAGCTGAATTACTTGTGACCAAAGAAAACAATTAATCAACAGTTTTAAGGCTTCACAGAATTTTAAATATGTATTTACATGTGGTGTACACTATTTATTTTAGGTATCTTTAAACCTAGACTCTGAAGTCCCAAGGTGGCAGCTGGCAGGTCTTCCAACATACAAAACGTCTTGTGAGAGGCTGTTTGGTGATAAACTATTTTCAGACAGAACAGAATTTGTGGCTTAAGGTATCTGGGGTTTTAATTAAGCTAATTTGAAAAATAACACAGAGCTGCCTCTCTACCAAGTTACTTAAAATTCTAATTGGTTTTAATATTGTTAAATATTATTTTAATATTGATCAAATTATCTTTATTATTCTTATGTTTGGATTAAATTGAAGTCAGTCTGTAGGGCTGTAGGGTAGCTTATATAAGTATGGAAGTCAGATAATAAATAAGACAGCTATTATTAAACAGAGAAAATTATGGTGCTGAAAGTATTTTGGAAACTGCTCACCATGCTAATAGACCACATAATTTAGACCTTTTCCCTGGAAACATTCACACATTAGAGTAGTCCCAATGAGTTTAATGTGAATTTTGGGCATCATGGGCAAAAGGTCCTCTCTTATGGGCGCTTGTTGCAGCAGGTGCCCAGAGGAAGCCAGGATAACTCCATTCAAAAGTGGGGTGGCTGCAGCATCAGGATGCCCCTATGTTCAAGGTTCACTTTTTGTTGGATTACCCAAGAAATGGGTCTCTTCTTCCATGGGAGCTGCACCTCCTGAAGCCATCAAGAGTTGAAATCTGGGTCCATAGCCTCCTAAAAGTGACAGCAGTGAGTGCTGTGCAGCCAGCCAACCACACCTCTGGCCTGGGGATACCTGATCATGGTCCAGAAGCAACTGAGGACACTCCACCCCATTTAGTTATCCCTCACATTCCAACTGGCAACAGACCTAAAATAATCCACAAACTCAGCTAATTGGCTGTTAGCGCCTAGGGTCTCCCAGGCCTCCCTGGGACACAGTCATTTCATGGAAACTAGACAGAAAGAAACCCAAAAGTCCAACTGGAAACCTCGGGAGAAAAGATGTGAGATTGCTCCGTGCTTACAGACTACACCATGCAAGCTGCATGACTTGGCTGCCCACTGGCATCACTTGGATGGCTTGAGTGGGACAGCTGCAAGATGGAGAATTCCAACCTTTCCCTAGAGACCACCCAGGATGGCATTTCTTAACTTTCACAATTACTTTCTTAGATAGATTTGTTTCAAAGTAGGTGTTTATTTTCAGAAAAGCACCAATGAAGAATGAAAATATCAAATAACAAATTACAGAATTGAGGGTTTCTCTGTCCCACAGTAGAGCTGCCTTCAGTTCTGCTGTGCCAGCAGTAATGAAAACAACTGGACTTCTTAAAAGACCATTTCTGTGCATCCATATTTTAAAAAAATCAACCTCACGATCCAAATCATGACGACTTGACATTTGAGCATTTCACAAAATGACAATACAGGTCATCTATTAGAGAAAGTAATATTGTGAGCACTAGCCAGTGCTCACAATTCCACTCTTTGCTTTTGGATCTACTCCAGCTGAATGAATAGACAGCACATTTCCCAAAATGCAGGAATTTTGCTGCCATGAAGCACACTGAGGACAACAATCAAGCCTCAGCTTTGTAATGATAGGATTTAAAAAAATGGCCATTTAATTTAAAATAGTCCTTGTGGTTTGTAAAGCTGTTTCTGCAGAGCACACAGGATAAAATGCACATGCTTTCACAGACTTTCAGCTGCTGGTCCAAGTGCAGAGAAGGATTAAGGCAAGACTTTACTTTTTATTTATATTAATTTACTGAATTTACATGATGCAAACTAGAAGAATCAGGCAGAAAAGATGGCTCTGAAAACTACACTTTGTTTTGTCCTAGAAGAGGGGTAATGCAAACTAAGTATTTATTTTACAACTAGCAGGATCCAGCCAGATTGCAAAGGTCTGAGCATGGGAACAGCCAAACAATAGCTCTATTCTCCCGCAACTAATTTCTCCAGATCTGGAGTCTCACTTTCTGGGTTCCCACACTGAGACACAGACCTCAAGTTTAATTAAAAAATGAGTGCAATCCAAAAAAATTATTGGTTAGTTTTGATAATGCAGGCCTTAGCAAGGGAAAGGACAGGGACTGACCCAAACCAAACCCAATATTGCCATAGGCACACAGTGAAGATGAAGAGAGGTGTGGAAAACTGTAAGGAGAGCCAAAAAGCTCTAATACCAGCATATGAGTATTTGCTAAGCACCACTCGGTGCTACAGTTTACAACGGGTGGACAATACATAAAGGGGAGTCAGAAAACACCTCTGACATGAACCAGGTGAAGGCACAGAGCTAGAGGAATCTGTGATGAGTTTTAAGGGAAGCTGGCACAGCCTCTGCTGGGGTTCTGTGCTGGAGCAGGAGATTTACTCTTGAGGAGTAAAACTGAGCATTCCCATTTCTGCTCCGTTCAGGAGCACAGAGGAGCCTGTGAATAGGTGGGGAAGGGCAAAAGGGGCTACTGCACAGCTCTGGGGCTGCACAGGGACACTGTCTGAGCCTTGAGTGAACCCAGATTTGGTTTGTCCTAGCTGAGAATAAAACCCACAATCTGTTCACCTCAGAAGCCACATGACTAACAGTCTAGCCTCAAGCAACGATGAAATTAAGCAACAAAAAATTAAGACGGAGAAGAGTGCTCCTTTTGCTTATACCCTATGGCTGGGGCTTTTTCTGAACAAAAATGTCCCCTGGCCACATTGGTGAGTAAGTTTACCATTTTGGGAGCTGTTCTGCCACACCCATGGGATGGTGAATCAGGGAGACTTATACAAGTTTGCTATTTATGGGAGGTTTCACCCACTTACCTCTGCTGTGTGGTTCTCTCTGCTTGCAGTTGTGCACAACCAGTTTTGAAGGATGGGTGGCCAGGAGTAAAAGTGATATGTAGAAAGAATAATTTGTCTTTAAACTTGGTGAATAAAAATTTGCAGTAGTGAGGACAATCACCAGAAAGAGACAAACGAACTTCAAGCCAGAAATCAACCTGGAAATTATTTGGTAAGGAACCCCTATACAAAACATCACAGTGCATGTGGATTTCCATAAATGTTATGACAAAGCTTCCCCCAACTCTACTGCAGCAATCTAAGTAAACCAATATACAGGTAAATGCCTGAACTCACTTCCTAGCTCAGCCCCCAAGGTATGGACACGCCCACTTTGAGATCTAAGTAGCCTAATTCAGCTAAACACTTCAGGGTTCAGATTTGTGCTCTGGATATCTCTAAATGACAATGAAGTGGAAGAGCATTTGTAGAAGTTGTTTTTCTGGCCAGTGCAATGATCCTGAACAAGTAGGACCAGACTGTATTTTTGTGCGATCGAAGTGTCAGGCTGAAGGTAGGAAGCTCACCAGGCCTAGCATCTCTCCACGTTCTGTAAATTGGAAGCCAAAAACCAGTGGCTAGGCTTGAAAAAGTTGATCTTGGTGAGCAGCAAGAAAGGTTAAACACATGAAGCTTTGTTAGTCATTGGGATTTATTTGCTCAGTTCTAATTTTAACTTTGGTTAGCCCAATAAAACGTATCACATCACCGTCTGGGTAGCTGTCGTACAAAAAACAATGCAGCTACCAACTTTCCTCCATTGGATGACATACTTGGGCAGTAGCCCTTTAAAAAAAAGCATCAGCTTCTTTAGTGCACATTTGGTTTTCCATTCATTATTTTCCTGATGGTGAAAGCAATGTTATTCATCCCAGAGAAGAATAGATACATTGTATTTCAAAAGTTTAACCAAAACATGCAGTTTGCTGCAAATTTTCCTTCTTTCAGGATTTTTAAAACACACCTACAAAGTGGCTGCTGGGCAAAATCATCAATTTACAGTCAGTGGAATTTGGTAGGGAAAAAGGCAAAAGGAAAAAGAAATGAATGACAGGATTGCAAGAGTTGACTGCTACCTACAAAAATGTAGATGATGAGAAGAAGGACTAAAAGCAAAGGAAAGACTCCTCTCCCCATGAGATGATCTAATAAATGTTAAACATGGAATGAGTTTTTTATAAAAGAAGAGACAAAAATAGGAAAAAAACCCATTTCTTTGTAGCAGCTGTCATGGGAGAACTTGGACACGATTCTTCTGGGAATCCAGCTCTTTGGGTCTCCTCTTCCTCCTTCCAGACCTTCTAAATAGCAGCCAGAAGGGATAAACCCCTAAATTTGAAATATTGTTGCCCAGAACTGTGGGGGAAATGCTCCCCTCACAAGTCACATTCCCCCTTGGCTGCTTTTGAGACTTGCACCCTGAAAAAGGCAGTCCAGTGTCATGACAATCAATCATGTTGTACCACCATGAAATACCCAGTTAATGCTGAACAGGGCATTCAAATACAATGCCAAGAGAAATTATCTTTGTTTCTACAGGATCAGAAGCAATCACACCATATTAACCAAGCTGTATTCTTACAATTTCATAGGCCCAGTAACTGCTCAAATGGAAGGAAGACACTACAAATCCAGACATCTGAAAAAAGCAATTCCTGTTATATGTGCAGTAACTTGACTGTTCTCCAATATTTATGGATCTTGACTTCATTATGCCATCAGGGAAAAAAAAAAAGTACAATAATCCCCTTTTATGTTTCTTTTAATTGAATCCAACCATGATTTAAAATACTGTGAGCATTTGAAGTAACTATTAATTACTGACTGCTTGCTTCATAATGAATTGGAGTATCATCTGTTACAGACCAACTTTTTCATATATTCTCTAACACTTCCAAGATGCTGTGGGACTGATCTATCCTATAAAATGAATGAAGTATTAAAATCAATAGAATAAAAACTTTTTCTTTCTCAAAGAGACTGTAAACTTTGCAATACGGTCTCATCATATTTTGCAAAGTAAGGAGGACTGGTCTAAGTCATCCTTGGATCAAAACCCTTGCTGATTCCTAAGCTTGGCTTAGAATAGCACCTGTGCTGCATTCACTAACAATGATAAAATGTCTCAGTATAATTAGAGGACACTGGAGATTCCAATTTTTAAACAGTACGTGAAATTCAGGAAATAGTAATTGTAATAACAACATCAATTTAGAGAAACCATCACAACTTTTTAAAAGACAGAAGGCCAAGCTTTGTGCTGATCAAATGTCAGATTAAGTTCATTCTTCTTAATACAATGTGTCCTTGAATACTTTCTTTCCACATTCTCTTGGTTGAGGAGCAGAGGGACAGCATGGTGCTCATTGCTTGATTTCCTAAACTATTTAATAGTGTTGCTATGATTGTTGAAAAGCTGCTATCATCATCCTAAAAGCCACTTCTCTAAGTGGCTGAAGTAACATGACTGAAATGCCCTGGGGTTTTATTTTGCAAGGGCCTATTTCACATGCAGCATCACTCTCTGCAGAGAAGCAATCACTTCTAGGGTGCAGTGTGGCAGCTATTTAATGAATATCCACTAGCTGAGCCTCATGCATCTTGTGTTTTGGGAATAGTACCTTTTGGAGAGACCCTCATAATTTATTACATCATCTAACTAGGAGTTCAATGGTGCTTACATGTCATCTTGACATACAGCCCCCAGTAGAAGACTATGGATGCTCTTCTGTCAAAATCAATGGCAAAATACCCACTTAAATTTATCAAAAGTAGATTTGGGCCTCTAATCAGGTTACAGTAATGATTCAGGATGACTGACCTCCCTTCAAGACTTCAGGTCAGGCAGCAGCTTACACCACTGGAACAGCTTACATCTTGTTTCTGCAGCAGAATATACTGTCAGTCTGCTGGAGCTGTGGTGGAGGGCAAACTATGATCGCCATTGATCGTTCCCACTTAGGAAACACTCCAAGTCTCTATTCTGCTTATAAAGATGAATGAAAATATCTTATCACATTGTTCTAGAGCACTAACTGGTTTTGTAAAAAATAATTTCCCAAAGGAACATTTTTTATTATGACAGTGTAGTGTTAAAGTGGTGCTAGCACACAAATGAACAATATAATATGTTGATGCTATATCAAATGGGAAATACTCCCATCAGAGTAACATCAATTTACATGGAGTAGCCTCAGGGTGGGGATCTCTTCCAGGGCTTCTGCTTACTTTCACAATTTTTTACCTGATATATAAGCAGGATTTTGCTCAATCCTCTCATTTAAAGCACAAGAATGGATACGGAAATCTTTGATACGGCAGGTTCATCTGCAAGTATGAATGCCTCTTACAGACATAGTAAATCCAAGCACATAGCAATACATGCAAAAGAAACATCTAACTACAATACTGCATGTGAAAATAAATCGGTATTTTACTCCCTTTCCTGATTTCAACAATATGAAACTGTTGAAAAATACCACAGTATTTTAAAATAACAATTATATTTATTTAAATCTATGTTCGTGTTGCATTTGTTCATACTCCTTGAAATGGGAGATGTAAAGATGGAGCAGTCAGGACACGTTGTCAGAGAAGACCAGGTCAATTCAATTAGCTGGGTTATGCTTCCATTCCATAATTAACTACATCACTTGCCATACGTTTAATGCAAACAGAAGTGCTAAGTATCCCTGGAAAAAAACCCATTCCTCCAAGTTAGCAGCTTCTATGCAGCAAAAACCAGCTGGTCTTGCAAAGGAGGACAGAAATAATCATTCCTAATACTACTGACTATTATAAGAATTCACAAGACAGGGAAAAAAAAAAAAAAAAAAAAGAGAGGAAGTTCAAGACTCTAAAACAAGCAAATTTTTCAGTGTTTACATGAATAACAAACTTGTGTTGAACTTGGTCTACTAGAGTATTAGGATAAATTCTCATTGAAACAATGAATTCATAACCACTTCCAGCTTGGGTGAATTTTGGTAATTATAAGCCTGGCCCCGTGGACATGTCCCCTTGACAGGACCAAGGCTCATGAAGCAGCACAATCCTGTGCAAACTTTACCTTTGAGCTGCAAAGGAGCTGGAGTCACCTGCCAACAGCACATGAAGATACCACATAAACACTGGAGCAACCTTGCGCTATAAAGGAGTAAATGAAGAAAGCAATGAGACGTAAAGGGGTGACAGCAAACAAAGCTGTGGGAAACTCAAGGTTAATTTCAAATGAAGAAGTCATACAGAAGCTTGGTTTCAGGAGTATGTCATATATTTTACAGTATCTTTGCACCAAGTTGTTTTTTTTTTTAATAGATTATTTATAAACAGAAGATTCTGATAAGAAGGAAAGATACTTATTCAATATGATGCATACCCTGTAATTTTTTTATTTTTTTTTCCAATGCTGGAAGAACTTCACATAGAAATACAACCTCTGCTCAACAAATTTCAGTTTATGGCAGTAAATTACTCTTTATAAGCAATACAAGAATATTGAAACTTATCTCTAATTCTCTCTGTACAGTAAATGCTGAAGAAGAGAAAAAAACAAGACATTCTAAAGCAAAGCCCAACCCCTTGAAAGTAGAGAAATGTTGTTTTTCTGTGTCACAGTTGAATAATAGTTGGACAGAAGAATGAATCTAGGGCTGGAAACCACAGTCTTAGTTTGAACTCATCATTGTGTACAAAGCCCAAAAGATGAGCAGCGTCCAGACCTCCAGATTTTGGTCATCAGAGTAGTAATTGTTTTAATCTGTTTTTCTAAAATGCAATGGCAGAAAAACAAAATTAAAGAATAGCCATTCGACAATAACATTCTGAAAATAAACTTCTACCAAGAAAATAACCTGTTTAACAGAAAAATATATTACTTTATGTTAGGACTTATTTTAGAAAATGTATTTCAAAGTTCTAGATAATAAAGATGCCATGACTCACAGCACTATTTTCAAAATGTCACAAAATTCCTTTTAGATTTATTTCCAATAAAATTGTCATTTAAAACTGATTTTACTCTGTGAGCCACTTAAATCCTACTCAAACAGTTAAACGTGCAGATAGGCTGCATATTTAAGCTGACCAGAAGAGCTGACCAGGCATTACTCTAAAACCCTGTTCAGAAGAGTTTGACTGGCCACCAGTGCCTTTCTCAGCCTCAGAAGCATCACTGATGAGAACCAAACGCATGGTCCCCCCCAAACTAGCTATGTTTCCTTACATTCCTTACAGCTCTCTAGCTTCCAAACTTCCCGTAATTGGCCTGATTTTTTTCCAGCCAAAAAGAACTTTCTTAAAAATTCAAACTACATTTGAGAACTGCTAAGAATTACTTTACAATATTTCCTCTTTGCTGCATAAATGACTACATTTCAATTACTTCCTTCCTCTGAATTAGATGGACTATTTGGCATTGGGGGAAACGAAGTAATTTTTATTCAATGCAACTTTAAAATCTTGATGATACTATCAAATACTGCAATTTAGCACAATATACAAAGAGGTCATACTTTACTACTATAGACAGTTCTACCTTTTTCTTCCTTCCCCCCCGCCTCCCTTTATTACCAGTATATTTTCTCATTTTTGTAGAACTATTCTCATGAGACCTTATTTTGCAAAGCATGGAGCAGAAAAGGCAAATAAGAGTGCTTCTGAGCATTACATCTTAAAATGACAGAAAATAACTTAAATAAGAGTGGATGATATAATTGACCTGAGTGCCTGCTTGTCATTTACTCTCAAGTCCCAACGAAGCCAGGCAGCTCTGAGTACTGGGATCACATTCAATAATGGGAATCATGACAGAGTAATATATTTCACAGAAGTCTCATAGCAGTGTACTTTCCAGCTATATTATATGCCTACAGTTTTGGATTCTTTGGTCCAGCATTCTCCACTGTTATGGTACAGGCTTTCTGTAGTAACTATGCTTGACTTTTCTAGATTCCCTAGTAGCCGCTGACAAGAGGACAAAAGATTTGAGACCTATAGTTAACGTTTAAGCCTAATAGCTACAGTAATTGATTAGTTCTCCATGGATTTTCTTTGGTCACTGAGGTGTGTACAGAGACTACAGGAGATTATTTTATTGTGTAATTTTCACAGCGCAGCAGGGTACCTTGACAATGGGTTGGATACCACCCTCCTGACAAAAACCCCAGGGGAGGGATCAGAGTGAAGAAAACTCAGAGGGCAGAATCACTCCATAACAAGCAGGGGGTAGGATTTTTCTTTCCTGGGAAAGAAGCAAGATTTCTGGCCCCACAACTTGTAGATATATCTGAGGTCTCCTGGGGGACAGAGTAATTTTTGCTGGGAGTTACAGCTCACTTCAGCCCTAGAGGTATCAGAGGCTTTACCCAGTTCCTTGGCTACTGAGCTCTATTTAATAGCTAACATGTTGAAAAAGGCTTCTTGAAACAGTTATATTGTGTACTGAGCCAGAGTAGGACCAGAGGGTTAAGCAGCAGATGCACAAGTTGTGCAAAGCTGGTTTTGTTTTAGGAGGGGATGCAAGGAAGTTGAAAGTAGATATGGAGATGATGAAGGTTGATGGCTTAAGACATTCTGAAAAATAATGTCTCGGTATTATCCATAGATCAAGCTAGCATTGACCACAGCAACTGTTACAACCTCTTTTGAAACAGCACGAAAGTGAGTTGGAGGGACCTTTACTACAGCTGGAACAGGAGCTGGTGAACCCCTGTTGAGGGAACCAGCGGGAGTGTGGGATGTGGAGATGGCTCGTGCAATTGCACGTACCACAAACTAAACCGGGGCTATCAGTGCATTTTGTATCTGCCATCCCAGAGACTGCAACTTAGATTTTGGTATGAACTAGCAACAGCCAGGAGAGGCCTTGTTCAAATGCCTGTTTATACACTTGACCATAACTTGGTCTGAGTTACTTCCAGTACCAAGTGTATTTTAGTAAAATCTCAACTCACTCTCAGAAACCCAGACATGAGCCTGACTCTTCCAAACTCTAGGCCAAGGTCCTCTCAAAGCTTGCCTCAGCTGGGTGCATTTCAGGCACCTTGCATGGGCCTGACCTTCAGAAGGTGAATACTCAGCCCGTTCTAAATACACAATACTCAAAGCACCCTCCAGCTGGATTAATAAAAATTAAGGCACTCAAAAATTGTTACTTTTGAAAATCTTACCCATAACTAGAACAGACTGATCGACAAGAAAAGCAGAAATCACAGGTAACCATAAAAAGATCCATGTGTTGCTGTGCTCAAGGTACTTAGAGTGTAAACTTTATTCCCATTCATAGTGACATAGTTAATGGCAAAAGGGTTTGCCCTTTATGTCCAGTAACCATATTTTACTCTATATCTCTAGAGAGCAGGAGTCTGTGTAAGCAATGAGAGAAGGGGGGGAAGAGTTGATGGATTACCAGTTTTTCTCCTGGTGGTGAATTCAGCTGTCTGGAATCGTGAATGTTAGTACAGGAGGAAACGAGATAGTTATCTTTTGTCAAAACTGTGATATAACAAATGTTAATATAATCTCAAAGGGAGGTGCAGTCCAGAATATCTCTTTTAAAATGACAAAACATATCCTAAAACAAAGGTTGCTTTTAACTATGTATAAACAGTCTTTGATCAATCAACTGAATTCTTAGAAGGGGATGATATATCGCAAAACACAACACAACACCCCTACCACTGTTGGGTAAGTGCTTAAACTTTGCTCACAGAAAGGATGATAGTAGTTGGCAGGGAGACCCAACCAAATTATTAGAGTGGAACTTTTTTGTTTTCGTATAAATTAGTACAGTCCTCTCCTCCTGGAAGCTAGAATCCATACAGAGTAAAGTGGATTGGTACTGCTGCATTATAAATGCATCTGGCATCAGACAGAATTTTCTCCTGAGGGTTGTCTTCAGAGTTCATGGCTTTTTGTTTCCTCTGCTGCATCCTCAGACAAACCTGTAAAGCAAAAAGAAGATGCTTAAAAATTTAGTGTAGTTGGCAACTACATGCACTACATTGTTGATTCTATCAGTTTGTGAAAGCCTTGGTTATAGCTGGAGGAAACAATTTATTACATGCAAAACAGTTAAGACAAAAATGCTTAACCTGCAAATTCAAGCACTCACAAGTTCAGAAAATAAAAAAAAATTAAGGCAGTAAAGGCAATTTCACACCAGCTTTTCTATGCATATCCTGGACAATGACAGTTCAAATTACAAAATCATGGACTCCTTTTGCATCAGAACAAAATGACAGAGAACAACTGAGCATGTGATCTGAGACACAGTCACTCCAATCTACTTGCATTTATCCTGTCTCTTTTTCTAGGAAAAAAAATGACAATACAAGTTGCAAAACAATAGAAAATTGAATGCATACACTCATTAACAAGGATATATTTTTACATATATATATATATATATATATATATGACTATCAGCTTGGGCAAGAGGAAAAGACATTAATCAGTCTTGGACAGGATAATAATCTTTGCAATAATGAACCTGACAAAATTGGAAAAGGGGGTAGAGACTAATAAGAAGTTGCTTCAAATATCTAAGGGGAAAGAAAACAGTGGATAATCACACAAATTTGTACACACACATACTTGAATGACTAAAATTAAAAGTGGTTATTTCACCCAGAAGTTTCTTACATATGCACTCTTACTTTAGATTGAAAATGATTTAACTTAAATCCTTTTCTAATTAATTTAAGCAATCCAAAGTAAATTGGCACCATCTCCAAATGATATATGAGTAAGAATAAAATAACACACAGATTTTATGAGGTTTGTTTTGATATGGTTTTTTTCCTTCTTCTCTGAAGAAGGCTGAAATCCCCCAACACACAATGAAATGATCCAGCAGGTCAGCAGGATAAATTTTGAGCATCCAGTGCTCTAAACCAAAGCCACCAGTCTCCCGTCAGCCTAACTACTTTCACAATCATGCTCCCACAGAATTTAGCACCAACAACCTAGATAAACCTAAATCAATATGCTTTCATTTAATTTGTGCGAATTCACACCATCAAAACCATCTAGATTTATTTTCCAGATTTTATTTTACACTTCCAATGTTTTTGATGCTTAGGGATTTTAGTATTTAAAGTGGTTTTCATGGATGATGGTACTAAACTGAACAAATGTTACCTCAAGCCTTGAGATACAAAAGACTAAAGCAGTAAAATTTCAGCAACAGCTGGAAGCCCAAGGCCCCGAAGGCCTAAGAAGTTCCCCCTTCTGAAGTTGCTACTTTTTTTTTAAGGACAGTTAAAAGTACCATGTTAAGAAGTGACTTGGGATTCCAAAGGTCAGCCCTCAGATGGCTGCTCTTTTGTTCAAAGCTCTTGTCATGGAGCACATGCTGGGATGGCAAAGGGACCAGCAGCAGGTCCCACCTTGTTTCCTTAATGGTCATGGGGAAGGAGGTAGGTAGCAAGATAATGAAACTTGTGGATTATAGGAAGCCAAGATGAGCTACAAACACTTGGGAGGAGAAAGAAATATTGCTCCAGGACTAAAAGATTAACAAATATGAGAGAAGATAAAAGGAGACAGTGCTTGAAACGCACCATGGAAATTACAAATTTTGACTTTTCCCACTTTCTGCAGGGCATTCCTCAGCAAGTATCTGTGTTTAAGTTACACACTGGCAGTGAAACACCCACCATAGCTCAATGCAGTGTAGAAACCACTGCAAAGCTACAGTTAACACCATTCCTGACTACATAGCTTTGTTGAGCTACAGAGTTGTGCACAGCTCTGCATAAAAAAATACCAGAGAATATCTTGCTTTCTGACCATAGCCAAGGAAAATAGTGCCAGAATTATGAAACTGGCTGCTGCACACTCCTATAAAAGCTGGACACACACATAATCCGAATGAGAAACAGAAAAAAGGAGTTATGACTATGGTCAGCTTTTTGTACCTGAAAAGAATGGCTGTGGATTTACCAAGAGTCTACCAACCTGTGCACTAGTGTTGCACATTTAAGCCATGACACTGCCACTGCACTGTGCCCTCAGCCTCTTGACATCTGAGGAATGGCTGGCTACAGCACCTCTAAGAAGCATAACAAAACAGAAATTAAAGAAGGGAAGTTTACAAAAATATCTGGGGGAAACAAACCTCTCAATGAGAAGGCTATAACATCCTAATGTATTTTTTCCTTAGTTAGGCAGAAAACATGGCCTGTTAAAAATTAAAGTGTAATTATAAACTTATAAAAAAAAAAAATTTGAGTCCAAAAAATAGTGCCCAGCACCCAAAACACTGGCTTCAAAATCTGTTACTTCCCTGACATTAACTTCTTACAAATAACCTTTGTGTCTATTTCTACAAATTGCCATGCCAAAGTGAACCATATGAATGGTTACGTTCACAAAAAGCCGTGGATCCACTAAATCTAACACATTTACTGTAATTACTGGCTGGCAGAACTGAAGTCACAGAGCAGGATTTACCTTAGTTTCACACAAGTTTGCACAACAGCACTGTACATGGCTATAGGGAACCTGGAATACTTCTGCATGGATCAAAGAACTACTGCATGAGTAAACTGTGGGAGAGGTGAGCTGACAGGTGAGGCACATACTGCAGCTATTTTTATTGTGCAACTCTGAAATGGGAGGCAGTACAGAATAAGGAAAACACAGCTTGCAATAACCAGCCTTCCCACCTCTACCCTGTATTTTTTCCAACATGCAATATTTATTAGTCAGGTAGGAGAACAACATAAATGTCACATTGATCTAATTGGCACATTCTACATATAGCGGATGAGATAATTAACATCAGAGAGGTTTCTCATTAGCATATTCTGACAAGCTTAGGCAGATCCTAAAAGATACAGGGTATAAATATAAATTCTGATTAAGGCTTCTTTACCTCATTTTATCAGGAATGAAATGCTTCCTTTCATCTTCATATTCCCCATTAAGAATTTCTCAATGCATTGTTTTATGGAGCATCCAAAAATCCTATCTCAATAACGCTGGTCTAAGCACATACACTTAGAGAAATGTACACTGAAAGGTTTATGTCTCTGTTTATCAACACAGCTACACACTGGGAAGCTGCTTTTGGAAATAATCATGATAAATTTTAACTCAGCAGTAGGCAACTCCAAGCAATTCCAAGAGTTTTTGGAGTTCAGTTTTCAAAACAGAGTAAGAATACATGATTATATTAATATCCTGATTAGTAACATGAGATTGAGTATAGCTGACACCAAGAAAGTCACTTAAATCCCTCAAATGTTGTGTATTTGTCAATTAGCACCCTCAAGAAAGCAGCTTCTATAAACAAAGACATAGAATACTTTAGTCATGTTCTTCAAAAGCATGACTTAATACATACATATCATTGAGTCACAGAAAGTTCATTTGTAGATCAAAATGTTCTTGAGGCTTGAAAACCAAAAGTTCAAAGATAATCAGTTACAGAAGCACCAAAGGACAGCTGAAAAACCCCAACTTTCCTGGGATTATTATTCATACAGTTACAACAAAAAAATCCCCCTATGACACATTTAAAGGGAGAGATGATATTTGAGCATGATGGCAGAAGGGAGGAGAAAGAATCATTTTCTGTAGTCATAAATTGCTCACACTAGGCATGATGGTGTAAGGTTTAAAGATGCTCAGGTTAAATAATTCGGCAATGGAAGAAACTATCCAGGGAGGTGGCTGAGTCAGGGATATGGGAAGTTTGCAGAGATAGGGCAAATAAAATCCTAGTGGGGATTACTGAAAAGGAAGATACACAGGTTTTGAATTGGATGACCTAAAGGATCTTCTCTTATCCTATCATTTATGCTGCTATGATTCATCCTAAGGAGAACATTTTGGACCCTTATGAATTACTGGCTCAGTTTCCTGGATACTATTGTACATTAGTCTACTCTAAAGCATGCATAAAGCTAAGTCAAAGTTGGCTTTGAAGTATTTGATCTACGATATCCAATACTTCCAGTCTCTTTTTCATACAGTGACTCAGAAAAGAGCTGTTATAACAAGACAAAAGTTATTTTGAGTTCAGATTAAGTTAGAAAAGGGAGGCACCCTGTTCTTCAGCTATTCCCACCTAAAAGAGGAAAAAAAAACCCACCCCGTCTCATGGCCTAATGGTTAGTATTGCTATTTCTAGACCTGACATAAGACAGCTTTAGAACAAACTACAGCTTTAAAGTAACTGTTTTTCATAAAATTTTGGATCCAAAACTAAGTGTTCCAAATGACCAAAGTTAATAGCTTTTTGCTTTTTTGTTAACAAAAGATGACAGATTTTTCCCAGCACCTTTAAGTCATATTTCTGAAAATCATCATTCTTCTTCCAAGAAGGCCCATCTATTCATCACTAATAATTTTCTTTATCACTATAAACTGCTTGAGGAAATGTATACAGCTTCCTTTTTCTTAGTATTTAACCTTCATTCTGTAAACACAATCCAAAGGGCTTTTCAAAAAGTTGAGGAAAGTAACGGTCTTGTTTATCAAGCAGACAAAGTTTAGTAGGAGTGCAAAATGGATTATTTTAAGATCAACAAGCTACTGACTTTCTTATACTGCTTTAATGGGAGAAACTGGACTTCACTGGTATTCTGTATCACTTTTAATGGACTAATAAGCTGAGAGTAGGCCTCAGCATTGCCTCCCCAAGTCACCAGTGAGTCACTGACCACTGCACACATAATTTAAAAATGCTCAGAGTTTTGTATCAGAAAGTGGAGTGATGGTAGCTGAATAAGTGGGAAGCGTGGCTGACTCATTCATTAAAGAATTGTGTAAAACAAATAAATTTGTTTTTCATTTAGTGTGACTGAGAGAAAGGGTTTCATTCAGTGAACTTTGCTTTGTCCTAAGGGACCATATACATCACAGGGTGGATAATGTGAAACAACCGTTTCCATCACCCTAAATGTGACCCCACTAACTGCGACTAACATGACAAATCCAACCTACAGGAAGGTAGCCACTGCTAAGTTTCTAAATGCCACAAAATAGCAGGGGTAGAAGGGGCAGCTCTGACCTTGGGGAAAGAGGAGGGTCTATTCCCACAAAACTCACAAAAACCTTGCTAAAGTCTTTCCTTTTGTCATTCTGACTTAATAGTGACATGTAGTAGCCCTGGAACACAATGGAGTTAATAAAGAGGTAACAATGACAAAGGCAACATTTACCAAGTGTCCACACAGGGTTTTTCTAATTAAGTTTTAAACAACTTACAATGTTCTTGTGCATTCATGCCTCTAGGCATTAGCCCTCAGTAGCCCTCAGTAGCCCTCAATATGCTTTCTTTAGGTCTTTCTTCTGATTTGTGTTTGGAAAATGCCCAAGACATATGAAAAGTTTCTCACGTAAAGTTATCAAATTTGAACACCAGGGAAAACATCCAGGGGCATCACTAAAATTTCCCAAGGTGCACAGCTGCTGCTTCTAATGACCCAGTTACATACATGTGTACATATAAATACACACACACACTCCCCATACACCCAGAGTTGGAATAAACACATTCTCTAAGAACCAAGGAGCTGTCAAAACACCAAATCCAGCTTACATATATAGATATTAAGGAGATCAAGAGGAATGGGATGTTAGGTAATTTGAAGCAACGTAGAGCTCTGTAAACAGCACTCTAATAACAGTTTTAAGTTACACTTAGGAACAACAAAAAAAAAATCCAAAAATTTTTACAGAGCAAACTGAATATGCTTATAGGATGACAAGCTGTTTAAAAAGCAGTTACCTATCTAAAATGATGTCTTTGATCATTACTGTAGGAAGCATAATTTTGATGAAGCCAAAATTTTGGATGAAAAAAATGCTCATTTTCTCCAAATATCTGACTTCTTTCAATCATCTACCAAATCCTGGGCATTTTTCTTGGAAATCTTGCAAAGGTTTTGAAAATTGATTGTTTTTATTTAGAGATTATCTCAAGAAGTCACAAATGATACATTTCAGCTGGAACAGATAGTTCTTGCCAGGAAGTAAATCCTACAAATGAGTTTGCTTTTCAGTGGCCAAACCTGCCCTCTTTCTAATTACCTATCAGCCTTTTTCAGGGTGGTAAATTAATTCAGTGGCTTCTAAGCCAAATATGCACAATACAAACCTAAAACTTAAGTAATTATGGCCATACAAATGCCATCGTTTCAATTTATTCTTCATCATGCCTCCATCTTCCCATTCACTGCAACCCACAATCCTATTAAGCTTTTCAGAAATGTTGGGTCTTTAAGAACTTGCTTTCAGAAAAAAAACCCACTTGGATCATGTACCTTGAGATTAAACAGACTATAATATATTAAAACCAGGGTCTTTTTTGTGCAGACATAGCTCTTGGCTTTTTCCTGGGGAGAAGCAATGCCATAGCAATCAGTCTTTTGCCTGCCTGATTCGTTGTGCTGTTGTGTTGATTTCCCAGACAGACGACCAGCCAGCTGACTATTAACAAATCCTTTATCTTCGATCACCGTGACAGATAGACAAAACTCCAGGGGTAGGTTAGCTTTAGGGCAAGATTTTCCACCATTTTCATATGAATGGCAGTGAATCCTACTCCTGGAGACAACCACCCAGTGTCTGCCTGCAGGAAGATCTAAGAGCCTTCACAGATACTATATATATATATATATTACAGTCAATTTCTACTCCTACAGGTTGGCTGCAGCTCATAACTGACATCCTGAAGACCTAGAGCCTGCATCTTCAAACATTCCTCATCTGCATAATGTCACTTGAGCTAATACTGAGAAAACTTTTCAGATGAGATTATTTTCGTTTGAAATCTGCAAATACAGGTTAAATAAATCATCAGTCAAATTTCTGCTGAATTTATCAGAACGATTTGGCTAAAAATTAAATAACTACAGCATTTTTTATATTTTCAAAATCCTTTGAGTTTTCATTTCACACTGAAGCATTGCAAATAAACTTCCTTGAATATATTTTTAAAAAATAAGTTAGTTGATATGAAGTCTAAGAGAAATACTTCTTTTTAGGAGAAAAAAAAGAAACCTGAATAAGTCATCGGAGCTTGTCCCAAAAAACAAATATTCCAATCTTTTATCTTATAGTCAGAAACTTCAAAAAAAACCCCTCCAAACCAACCAGTTATTCACAGACCTCTACTCTTGCTAGTGTGTACCGGTAACTTAAGTCAAAATAGTGCAGTTGTCCTCTTAATATGCATCATATCATTGCTAGAATGAAGCTTTCAACAAATTTATCTATGATACATCCATACAAAGTATAGGCAGCTTTATCCAACTCCACCTTCAGAAAAACATAGAATTAAAAGTCTACTAAGTCTATAGGGGGGGAAAAAACCTCACTTTTTCATGAATAAAGAGTCTGATACAAACTTGTACTTAGGGCCTGTGCTGTGCTTTTTGTATGAGTCTAACTTGTAGGGCCACAAAACAACTCAGTACATTCATACATTAAATGTCAAGTAGAGATTTCCAGCGTGTTCATTACAGCCTACAGTACACAGAAGCCCATGGCTCCTAAGTACCAGAAAGATATAACAAAATAGAAGAAACTCCAAAAAGAACAGCATAAATAATTGGGTGATTTTGTAGAAACCAGAAGAGAGGAAGAGAAACAAAATAGCTAAAGGCAAAGCAACATTAGGAATTGTTCAGTAAAACAAAGAGATATGAAAGAGGATCAAGAAGATGAAGTCAAGGAAAGGAATATTCAAGGCTGCCTTAATGCCATGTATTCTCCCTGGGGAGAAAAGCCACATGGCTTATGACATTTGCAAATCAGTACCACAATGAAGACTAAAATCTGGTGGTCAGGGAGATGGTCAAGCTGATACAACAGGAGTTTTCCATTTCTAACTTCTATTACCGTACAAGAGATCTGAGGTGCTACAAATTCCTAAGCGCTTTGTAATATTCACAGAAACATCAGCTTTTGCTTACCATCAAGTATTCAGCAACTGAATACTCTTCAGTATGTTGCTCCTTGTTAAAATGGAACATTACAGTGCAAATGATAAAACAATATTCAAGATTTCCATGGATTCTTCTGGAAATAACATACAACAGGATTTTACCATTTGATGTCATTTTTCCTTTGGAGTCATGTGGGAAAAAAGACTTTGGTAGAGAAGTAGGTTTGAGGAAAAAAGTGTTAAAAAAAAAAAAAAAAGAAAAACTACTTTTGTATAATACTTTCCAATCTTGAATTTCACACATTCTTTTTAAGCTACAGTATATGAGAAAAATGCTCCAGGAGATTTTTCCCCAATGCAATCTTTTGATAAGTCTCAGTGTTGGCTTAAAAGCAAAAGAACAAAATAAAAAGAGCCTGTACTAAAGTAACAGATGAAATTACTTACAAATGGACACTTAACTCCTTTCTATTGCTCACCAACACTCTGAATCTGCTTTTTCTTGTTGTTGACTTGGGGTTTTTGGTGCCATTGCCCCTTTTCAAAGCAGCTTATATTTGCAAATGCAAGGGATGATTTTTGGGGGACAGAGGGGCAGTGTATCATAGAATCATAGTTAAACCAAAGTTGGAAGGAACCCACAACAATCAAGTCCATCAAGTCCAGCTCCTGTATAAAAGCACTTAGTATTTTTATCTGTTATGTATGTAAGCTGTGTTAATATCTCAACATACTAAAGAGCTCCTTACATCCACTACTTTCCCACAGCTAACAGTCTTGTCTCCTACAGAGGGAAGTGAGTTACTCTCTGCTACACCCCTGAATATTTCCAGGCATATCTTGGCCATAGTAACTATAATGAGAATTTCAGTACTCACAACAAAAACTGTAAAGCTACTCAGATCTGATGATCCAATTAAGGATCCTTATGGCCCAAAGCTGAACAACAACTAGAAATTTCTGTGCCCTCCAACCTCTCACCGATCAGCAGAACCAGAAGAAGGGCAGCACTTCATGGGACTGAGCCTTTTATCACCTCCAGAAGGAGAGTAGGAGCCAACACACCGGCATCTAAGGCTTGGAATGATGAAAGTAACAGTTTTAAATGTATTATGGATTTTCTCATGGGCTCAGGAAGCAATAAAAACTAAGTACAGTCAGACTGCAGGAAACCAATATAGCTTTCATAATTTTTTGTGACTTCAGGGAAAACATGCTCAACTTTTATAGACAGCCAATTCAGTATTACAAATTTTCAGGAAATGTCACTGCTATGGGATTCCCACAACAAATGCAGGTTATGTTGAAATTACTGTTTTCTGCAAGGACACTGCTCAAAATAAATTCATGTCATATAAGTGAAGTGAATTTACAATGCAACACAAGTCCTTGATCACAGGCTTTTCACAGAACTGGATACAAATGACACTAGAGGAGAAAGTGATTTCATTCTGGTGGTTACATAACGTTGACTACTTGCTCATTGATTAACAGAGTAAGTGCCTGAATAAAGCTAAGAAAGCAAAGGCAAACATGCTAGATCAAAAAACAATCCCAAAATATCTACTATGATAAAAAGTTCCAGAAAATACACTGAAATACAAGGAGAAGGAGACCTTTTGTTGTGCAATGTTTCAATTTATCAATCAGTGCATTTCTTTCCAGCTCTGGAGGAAGTTTAAACAACATCAGTGGCTTGGCACATTTTAAAACGAAGTGCTGAATCCCAGCATAGTTAAAGGGTATACCACAGATAGTTAAAAAACAAAAAAAATCCTTGATTTAAGGTCAGGTACTGTAAACACTTACTGTGGTTTATGCATAAGTAATTCAACTGAACTTAAGGAGTCCTGTAGGAATTCTCACACATGTAAATGCTTGCAGTCAAGCCTAATTTTCATACTACAGAGTCTTTTAACCTGCCAACCAGTTTTCTCTTTTTATTCTGATATGTAGTATAATATTACCAATTAACTATTATTAATTAATGCAAACAATGATCTCTCTTGAAGTATCAAATTCAGGTTTCCCTGATAACAACATCCATTTAGTAACAAAGAGAATTTTTTTTTTTAATCTTTTACACTTTACTGTGCCCATTACTTGCAAGTAATGTTGATACGGGGTTTTTGTGGGAGGCTGTAAGTCTAAAAAGAATCTGGTGACATCACCCAAGGAAATACCTAAGTCCTATACTACATTTAGCTCAATACAATTTTGTTTAAAACTTTTGAGACAGAAAAGCATCTGTTTCCTACAAAAGTGTTCTCAAAGGAGTCTCTACTTTTACACATGGCAGTTCTGATCTCTCACTGCAGGAGAGCTTTACATCAAAGTTCACAAAGAGCTCCAAAAGCTCCATTGGAGCCTCTCAAGGTGATAGTTTCGGCAAAATTATAGTGAGAGAAATGTTACTGAGAGACGTTTTGTTATAGCAAAAGTGAAATCCAAATACAGTAGATGAAGATTTATCAAAATGTAGACATATTCCCACTGTGCCTGCCCATTATCTGTTCTAGTATGATCTTGCAGCAAGCTGGATGCTACTGCTTCTCTCCCAATGCATTTGCAGTTTACAGATCTTATTGCTGCAATCAGGGATGTTGTTGGAAAAAGGGCAATCTACTTCACATATGAAACATTTTCAAAGGAGCTGTGAGTTAAGGTATAGATCAGTTTTTGTTTAATCCTTACTTGGAATGGCAAGAGCGTTTTCCAGCCTCTCATCCATGAAATCACACTAAACAAGAAAACAAACATCATCCTCATAGTATTTTCAGCTAAAGGTGCAAAGATATGATCACCTGAATGAAACAGGCCAGCAGAAATGCATGACTGTGAACGTGTGAAAACCACTCGTTCAACAATGTGTGAAGATGAGAAGTTTAATCTACAGATGATGAACAAGAAAACAGTAAAACATATGAACAACAACATGTATCAAATGTTTAAATACACTGTTTAAAGTAGCACCTTCTACTACGAGTAGTACCCTTCTCTCGTGCCTTTCAGAAGGCAATAAAACTGAAGCACTGTTGAAATAGGTCCAGGTATTAGAATCGAAATTTAATTGGTTGTTGTATGGACTACCAAGCAGCTCAAGACAGATGGTTCCTTTAGGCATGGTGGAATATGCTTAACACAGCCATATCTTCTGCACCAACACAGGAGAAATCAAATTGTGCCATCAGCATTTGTATTTAGTATTAGTATTAGCAAATCAGTATTTGCCTGAAAGAATTAATAGCTTCTACCAGCCTGAGTTCCTGTGCAGTAGCTTGGAAAAGGGCAGCAAATCATTTTAACAAGTTACAGATTTTTAAAAAAATGATCTGTTCTCATATCTATCAACATCATGCATAGGAGGATAAGCTAAATGACTTAATATTTGTAAAACTAAAGTGGATCATACTGAGATACCTATCTTCAGAGATGCTGCAACATTCCTTCCCTTTCAAGCCAGCCTAAGAGTCAGGACTGTTTTAAATGACACCACAGAAATGCTTCTGATACTTTTTTACCTCCTAAATTCCAGGATTTCCAGGATCAAAATGCTCTCTTCTATTATTGTTTCTTTAAATCTGATCAAAAAATCCCTTTATCTGGCATATGGTGCCACCCTTCTGTGACAATACCCAGATCTGGCATATTTCAAGCCTCATCTGTTTTTCCAGGCTCTTCCAGGAGAGACAAAAATATACGAGGAAGATGATAAAGTCTGAATGCTGTTTGAAATAAATCACTTCCTTTGTGAGATCTTTATGTATCATTTTGACACACCGAGCTCTGTATTGGAGTCAATGACAGACTGAGCTCAGTGGCCGGACTTGATGATCTTACAAGTCTTTTCCAACTTAGATGATTCAATTCTATGGTTCTACAATTCTATTATTAGTACAATCTATCTAAAACCCTGGGTGTAGACTATTATAAACATGAATAAATAATTTTAATTAACCTAATTAACTGATGGGAATAATACAAGGCCTTGCCATATCTTCCTTAAAGGCCCTGGCTCATTTGTCCACAAAGCACATCATCTACTTTCTTAATCAATGGGTACTCAAATTCATTACAGGAACCGACATTGGCCTTCAGAGTGGGAACAAAAGTGACCCTCAAAGCTCAATGGGATCATGAGTCAACTGAAGTCATGAGTCAACAGCAGCCTGTTGCTGATTGACTCTGCCTCACCAGTAGGTGTTACTTCAGCTATTAATGCAGAGTGCTGTATGGCTGCAGGGATACGCATGCCTGCCAAGGTACATAAAAAACATCCAAACCAAACTAAAATCTGCCAGGTCCTGAAAATATCATGTAACACCCTGCCCTGTATCTTCAACAGCATCCAAAGTAATGTTTGGGAGAGCTGACCACGACCACACCCATCCCTGTGTCTGCCTTGCAGCCTGAAGGCTTTTCATTGACGGCCGTTCCACTTAATCGTTCAAAGCGATGCTTGGCCATTTGATTGCTGTGATTTAACACAGTAATAACAATAATCCAGACTATGCTTAAACCACTCATAGTACTTCCAAAACTGTTTATTAGCATTGGCTTCTGCTTTACTAGCTATTTTCAACACCCTTAATACTGAAGTTCCTCCTCTGGCACCTCCAAGAAGGCCAAAAGTATATGAAAAAGGCTGCCTTATTTTTTGTTTGACTGAATAGTTGATAACTGCACTTAACTTCACAGTTTATTTATTTAACCTCAGCTCAAGCTCAAGCCATCTAAAATGCCCTGTGCATTTTAACTTTAGGTCCAAGACAGAACTGCATACAGAACACAGTCTCTTTCATTTTCCTCTTGAAATGAAATTCAATAGCTCCTCTTCAACCCATGAGTCAACTGCAAGGCCACCATTTAATAAGCCCATCCTCTTATAGCAATCATAGTCTGAAAATGCAGGCCCCCGTGCTCAACACCTCTGAGCAAAGCATCAGACACACCAGACTGAGGACTTCTGTCATGCTTTGACTAAATCCTGTCTTCGAGCTACTTTCCAACTTTCCAGCTGGTAACTGAGACTCCTTCTGAAGACCTCCATAATGGGAAGCTCATGACTGGCAGTCTATTCTGCCATAGTCTTTCAGCACAAGACACTTTCCATGGACTGGAATGACTTCTTTCTTAATTCATGAGTCTCATCCTTCTTAACACTAGAATTCACAGGAACTGAATGCATAATTTAAGACTTGTACCCCAACAGAAGTGAACATTTTACCAAGGAGCCATTAAGATTGGACAAAGAAAAAGGCATTTTTGCTTAAAAGTAGGTTTTGTTCAACAGGCAAGGCACAAGAGCAGTAGACAACAAATTTTTTTGTTGTTGAATATAAAATATCTCATATTGGTTTTCTGAAAAACATCCTCTGTTTAAAATATGCACTAATATTTTTATCAATGTTTCTAAAAAACTTACACAACGTTTCTTGTCTACACAAACACAGTACATAAAAGGCAGAACTATGCATCCTTTCACTGATACACAATAAGAAAGAACAGAATTTCTCTGGGAGACTTTTTTACTGTAAATCCAGTGCTTCTAAAATCAGTGTAATTGAAAGAAGGTGGGATGAAGCACAAGGGTTTCTCATCGTTCTAAGGGTATGGTTCATCTCACTCAAATAATAAAAACTCTCTGTTTATTCAGTCTTATACTACTCTTAAAGTGAGGCCACTTGACTGTGCCAAATAATGTGTTGTCCAACTTGGACTAAACTGGGAACACTAAGCTCATTTTCCTAGTGAACTGCACTGTACTTGTATGATTTCTACATAACGAAGAGACATTGTCTATAAGCAAAAAGAAAACTTTCTAAAGTCAGCTTTTTTTCAAATTCCCTAGATTACTGGTGAAAACTTAAAGGATAATATACTTGAGATTAAAACATAAAAAGAACATTATTACCATGGTGTAAATATACCTATACAGTCATATATAATTAGGTAATCATGTAGACACTTATATTCGGTCTGCCAAATTCTGCTCCATCACCATTATTTATATTTGATCTGATAGCTAGAAGACACTCCTTAGACCATTTTCTTTAAACTGTAAACAGTAGATAGCATCATCTTTTACAGCCATTAAAGATTTACAAGTTGCTAACAAAACTTTTACCACATTCATTTTTTGCTAACTTAAAAGTAAGAAGATAAAAAGATAACTTGCATCTCATTATGTTGAATTTTAACAGTGAGAAAAAAAAACAAAGAAGATAAAACAGAGGTTTACATGGTAAACCTGCTGATTGTTGAACATGTTGAGATAAAAAAAAGGGCCATAAATCAACTTGAAACACTTGGAAGTATTAAAAAGACCAGGTAACTTTCTAGTGTCTTTCATTCTATTATTATTTTCATAATAAACTTCTGAATTTGGCTCATGGCTGGTATCAAACACTAACATTAGGAATGACTGCAAAACCAGCTTTTTTCTTTGAAATCTGATTTGCCAAGAAGTGAACTGTCACCTAAATTTCCAAAGGCTGTTCTTCTGAGATCTGAATACAACACTAAAGTGTCAAGAGGCCAGAACAATGAAATCAGAATATGTTTAAGGCTGATTTTCAGTACTTGTAAGGGACAAATATACATATATATGTACATATTTGTGTATCTATATATATTCGGAACTGTGCAAAGTCTGCAATTGCAATTCAATTCTAGAAGTGGAATGCTTGCTTTATGGAAAATATTGGTATTTGCTATATCAAAACATGGAACTAAAGAAACTTTTCGCTAAGTTTCAGATCCACAATGCTATGAAGAACAACAGAAATTAAAAACTCCCATGCTGACTCCTGTTCCTAACTTTTGTCAGATTTATATACTTCCTCTTCCACAGTTTGCCCAGCGAAAGCCACCTATGTCTCCTCTCATCTCACCTCACAGTACACAGTACCTCTCACATCTACTCATTTCTTCCCAAGCAAGAACCCCAAATTAGGCTCGTTTTGAAGTAAGGCTGTACTTAGTCAAATTCATAGGAAAAACAACTGCTAACCTAAAGTCATTCTTATTTGAGCCTTTCCCCTAGTAATCTGAACCTCTCCTTTATACCTATCTGGCAACTTCTATGAAATTTGCATGAAATTATATATTTTTGAGATGTTTATCTCTCTTCATGAGAAATTGGCCATAGGGGTTGAACAAGGGTGAGGAGATAAGAACAAGAATCAATAGTCGTAGTTTACATAAGGTTTCAAAGCAGACTAAAACTTTTGTATTTTTGTTCAATACGAAACAACCGGATGCAAACTAGACATTTTGAAATTATAATTTTGATATATTCTAGGTCAATAAATCCAAATGCCCCATTTCAATATGTCCAATTCCTTCATGTTAAACAAAAATAGATGCACTTCAGGCTTAGTTTCCTACAATCCCTGTGTCTCAGGGATATTCACTGAAGCTGTGTGAAAAAGTTTATGTAAACTAATTCACCACTAATTTCCATTCAGTGAGAAAAAAATTGTATTGATGATTTTCCCTGGATAAAAGGAACTTAAGATGAGAAAACTTGGAGAACCAAAAAACTATTCAAAATCAAAAGCCACACCATGACATTTAACTACATACATCACTAGGAAAAATAGTCCATAAGGAAGCACTTCTAAGTTAGAGGCTGGTATTGAACTTAAAAAATAACCCTAGGATTTTGCCACCAGTTAGCTTTATAAAAATGCCACACGTTAAAGAACAATCATAATTTAAAAAGCAGGGCGAATTCAATACCTCTAAAAATTCCTTCCTGATTGTAAATGTTCTGTAAAAAGACTGTACTGAAAATTGCATCATTTGAAGAGAGGAAGAATCAACAGCATTTGAGATGCCCAGTTTTTACCCTCACGTTTTGGCAGAACAGAGCATGGGGCTCATAAGCTCTGCCCCACATGGGTATGATCAACACCACTGGCAGGATCAGATACCTCCATGCACATGTGCAAAACAAGTGCCAGCACTGGAGTCTCCACATGTCCTGAGCACAGGCAACTCTGCCAGCTCCCATGAGAGATGAGCAGGAGAGCTGTAACCCCCCTGCTCACCCTTCTGGCCCTCAGCTGCTCTTAAGGCATAGAAAAGAATTCAATGAAAAAGGTAGAAACTAATTTCTGTGTGTTGTTGCCCACAGAATAAAGGAGAGAACAAGAATCTATGGAGCGAAATCTTCTCAGTAAGGGTTTGCAAAACAGGTGCTCATTTTCAAAAGGAAATAATGAGGGTTTGGTTTTTGGGGTTTTTTTTAAACGTGTAGTTCTGGATGAAGCCCAAACTGAAGGTCCTCATCCTCGGAAGCATAAGAACGATGCAGAATTCTTTCAGCTGCTGCCATACAACCCTAAAGTGCACCACCAAAGTGACACTTCAATGGATCGGCAGGGAAAGGAAGATGTGGTTATGCATCTGACACATGCACAGCAAACACAGAGCACTTCTGTGCCAGTCAAACTCTCTGTTAGGAACTTCAAAAAAACCTGCTGGAGCAAAACGGAGCAGAATTTGTCTATCTTAAAAGAATATTGGGTATTATTGGGCAGCCTTTAGAATGCTGCTGTTCACTGGGGCACACTACTTAAGGAAACAAAGCATGGTGACATGAAAACATATGCCAGCAACCCTCACCTTTCACAGATTTTAAAGAACATAAGGGCTTCAACTAGGATGTTCTCAATACAACCATCTAGTTGGATGTCTGGAATAATGAAGAATATAGAATTTCACCCAATAATTTACTCGACAAACCCTTAACTTCAAGTTGAGCTTTTTGATGTAAAAATTTCAAGTGAAGAATGAATCACATCTGTAAGGAAGCTATTCCTCTCTGCCCAAAATTTTCCTTTATTTCTAGGTCCAAATTTTTCTTGCTTCTGCTTCCAGGCACGTACATGTGCAATACATTGGCTCTAAAATCATTATCTGCTTTTGTTCATCTCTACTTTACATCAAACAAAACACAAGAGGAAGTAAAAAATAGCTGTAATATGCACATTACAGAGCACTTAATCTCATGGCTAGTGACATACAAACTAGGAGATAGCGATCTGGAATATAACACACATTGTCTACTGGAACTGCCATTGCTTGGATAGTGAGTTCAATTTGCCAGTACTAGAAAGATTAAGTCTAGGTAAAACACATACCCGAGCAAATTATGCCCAACATGGACAGTTTCCCCATTTGTCAGGGAGCACTTATGGAATGAAGGGGACAGAAATGACAGTCACTACACTATGCATTTGCAGATTCAACAGATTTTTCTCTACAGGATAAGTAATAGTCTGATGGACTTCTCTCTCTTTTTTTCAAAGTATGTTTGAAAGCCAGATGACCTGGCTTATGCAAAAGGTTTTGCTTTAATAAGTCACTCTACTGCAAGATAATTTTCTTTATAAAATAACAGTACTTGTGTTAACCAAATTTGCTACTCTGCACATTGCAACATTATACCAGAAGGTTCCCTGCCGATTAGGAAGGGTGCTGATGTTTTCCTCACTAGAAGGCACTGGCAGACATTATTTCCCCAGAAGCCTTCAACTTCAGTTTCATAACACAGCAACAATGGTAGGAATAAGCTTTCTGTTAAGATACATACTTTATCAATAACGAAGAAATTAGGAAAGTCAGAGGAGCAGAGAGATAAAGACAAACTATATATTTGCTCAGTGTCCTCAAAATACCATTTGAGCACATGAAGTAGGAAAACAAGTAGCATGGGAATACAGTAGCACCAAGTTGCATCAGTAGAAGAGAGAAGGGCAAGACCAGTTCTGAACCGTGGGTGGTTCTCCATCACCTCTGATGGATGGCACTGACCAAAGACTGTGGCTGGTGGTGAAAGCTTCAGCCAGGCTTTCAAGATTAAATGGCAGACAGGGACAGAGCAATGCAAGCTCTCTGTGGGACACTGGCTGAACTGAAGAAACAGAATTCATAGTATAAGCATAACATCTCAGAAAAATATCATTTTACCATGTTCATCAACAAACCAAGAACAATACCAGGAACATAGTTACACCCACATCTACATCATCTTTTACCACAGCCTCAAGCCCTAAAGTCATTCCTGGCAGCTGCTCCACAGAAGGCAGCATTGCTAGACCGAAGACAGCAGCTCAGTAATTTAGATATACATAGATACTGGGACCAGGTCCCCGGCTCGGGTCATCCGGCTGAGAATCAACAGGCTACTGTTGCTTTGTTTCTAACCACTTCCTGACTACAGCTTGGCTATTTAGTCTTTCACCACCTGGTTTATATTTGATCTGCAAAAACAAAAATAAACAATATCCCTCAAGGAACAACAAGAATACTGCACAGTTTGCAGTTTGTGACCAGAGAAGCAAGGAGCTGGGGCTGTACATTCTCTGCTACCTAAGCCACAGGTCAGATCGGTTGCCAGCTAAGCCAATATTTCTGGTTTGAAGCATCTGCTGAACTCTTTCAGACAATTAGAAAGATTTGTTCTATCACTGAAATAGAAAACCAAATTTAAGAACGGCTGTGTAAATAAACTGGAAGTTCATTCAAAACCTGGGACACAGAGGACAGCTATTTCTGGAATATAAAGAAAATTAATCTGGGAAAAGTTCTTAAAGTTTGAAGCTATAATTCTGCTTATTTGCTTCACAATGAATGTATACACAGGAATAAAATTGGCTCCAAAATATAAAATTTAAATAACAATATTTATATTATTTTAGATGTTTCTCTATGGATAGAACTAGACTTTTTATTTGTTGATAACTTTGAAAGTCACTTGCTGAATTCAAAAGCTGGAATTCCTGTATTTTCCTGGTAAATGCATGTTGTATTGCAAATAATTGCATTTTAAACTGTAATGTCATAAATATTTTGTAAATAAACCAATCCATTGCAACATTTTATGGATATTTCGTATCTAATCTAATTTTAATTTATCCACTTTTAATTAACTTTGGGATTAGTTCTTCCTACACAATTAAGCTTCAGCATTATAGTAAAATCTATAGTGCAAAAGCCTGCTTAAAGTTGCTCAGGTAGCATGTTTGCTTAAAAATATAACTTGTCAATTAAGCAAAATGGAATAACAGCATTTCAAAGCTCTGTTTAGAACTTTAATTCCCAAATGAATTTAGAGTGACCCAAATCTCATTGGAACATGATTATGATTATGCTCCTTAGCAGTCTTTTAGCATGGTGATGGGAACCTGAAAGTAATCAAAAGGGCAATTACAATCTGTCTCCAGAAAGTACAGAGCAAGCACATTTTATTGCCCTTGTAAGCTGGGCTGATAACGCTCAGTGCTGGCAGTAAGGCAGGATGGGAGGAGAAAGAAGAGCTTCTGTTGACCACCCCCTTATTTTCTTATGCCCCAAAACAGCTACGTGTCTTGTTCCCTACCTACTGGTTCCAATTCCTGATTAACCAACAGAAAAAAACCCCAGCCTTCTCTGCCAATGACTACACTTATTTTCACACTGAATAACAGGGAAAAAGAAAATTTAAAAATCTGTTGACTTGCAATTGCAATGTTCACGTGGTGCCACATGCCATGGCACTAAACCAGGGAAAAACTTGATCTATGCTTACATTTTAGCACAGACATATTTCCATTTATTTCTGTGTCAGTACTCACAAGTTTAAAGTTAAGCATGATCCAACTTTGTAGAATAAACTGGGTAACTCCTGCTTTCCATTTCCTTCTGTGCCTTCTGTTTCTGCCTAAAACCAAACTTTTCCTTACCTTTAGGAAAAAAAAAATCTTTCAAACATTGCTTAAATAAAAGCACAGGAATGTTGGTAGCTCTCAATTGATATTTCTTTCATAAATTCATCCAATCCATTTGCATTTTGGATTTCTACAACCTCCTGCAGGAAGTTGCCATGTAGAAGAGCATCCCTTTTAATTTTTTTGCAACCTTCTACCTGATATTTCACCCAGTGGCCCTAATTTTTGTATTTTGAGAATTTAGAAGTTCTGGATGCCCCATAACTGGAAACATTCAAGGTCAGGCTGGACAGGGCTCTGAAAGCAAACTGATCTAATTGAAGATGTCCTGACTTACTGTGCACCATTCCAGTTTTTCTGTCTCTATCGTATCATTCATGTCTCTTCTATTCTAGAAAACGTTACCATGAAGCAGCTTGACTTTAGCTTAAATTTTGTCCATCAAATCTGTCTCCTCCCCCTTCTTTGTCTTTGCCATCCCCATGGAGCAGCATCTCCCCTCTCCATTTTCTAGTCGATCCTGTAAGTGCTTTGGTAAGTCTATCACCCCTGCACACCAATTTCCTAACTCAAGTAGGAATTTTTCCCCCTTCGGGTAAGTGGTCACAGCTGGGTAAACTATGTTCTTTTCCCCCCAGTCAGACTCTGTTCCAGAACAATTTCCAGTCACGTACTTTTCCCTCCCGCAGCAGGCCCAGGAGGAGATAGCACAGGTACGGACATCACTTCTGTTTGTAAAAGGCCCTGTTTACTAAGCCGGTGAGAGACAGCAGATACCACACTGGCTAGATTGCCTTCTTGCACCCTTCCAGACATTGTGCTTCCAGTCCTGCTCCTTAGATGCCAAATTCCTGCCAGCAGAATGTCTTCATTCATGACTGCCACAAGTACAAACAGGACTCACAAAATAAATGGATTCAACACTAAACCTAATCCTCAAACTGTGACAGGAGCCATTTGAGTAATCCCTTATCTGTCAGGGCTGTGCTCCACTTCCTCTCCACATTTCCCACCAAAAAGGGCAGATATGAGTACTGCAGTTCAGTTGTGGGAAGCTGCTGGCATGGAAGGAAGCTCCAGCTGAGCTTATAATGGAAACCACCTGCACCTTCACTATGACAGAACAGAATTTCTCATTATATTCCCCTATACCCCTTACAAGACAGAAGATTTTCAGTGTTATGCTAGAAAAGGAAGGACAATTGCAAAGGATAAATGCATAAAAAGGAGGTTACAAAGAAAAGACTGCTCTTTTTTTTTTTAATGGATACTCCCACCACCTTGGTGGGTTAGTAAAACAAAAACATATAGAAACAAGTACAAAATGTGATGGAAAAGACAGAAATAGAAAGTAAGAGTTATTACAGCAATTTCTTTTTATCTCAAGATAATGTCACCATTGCAGACAATAGGAAAAAAAATTCCATCTGCTTTCAATAACCAACGTTTTGTTGGCCTATCAATGTCCCAGTCGGGGTAACCAAAGCATGAACTAAGAACTAAGCACCACTGGCACGAGTCCCTTCACTCTTTCTCCACCTCAGCTATAGTTTCTAGTTTGGATGTCATACAGAGAGCATTGAAAGTTAAAATTCCTTGGAAAAATGCAGTGTTTTGGGTCTCAGATTCTGTTGATTCAATGCATTTGCTCGGTTTTGAACATAAAAGCAAAATTGGCTATGAGAAAGAGCCAGATGAAAAAGGTGCTGCCACTCTACAACTGATGACAGAACAGATGATATCCTCCTCTTTTTAAATCAGTATCACAGTACCAAGGCATGAAAATAAGAAGGACCATGGTTATTAGAGGGGACACCCTATTGAATAGAACATCACAGCACTTTGAGTTAAGTCAAGCAGAGATCATTAGGCAAAGACCATTTGGGGGGACCTAGAAGCAAGCTCCCAGTCCCTCAAAAAGATGGTGGAATGTAACCTACAGCTACGAAGGAAAAGTAACAGGCAAACAGATGCTGTCTAACAAGATTCGCCCTGCAGTCCCAGTGGGATACAGTATTTTCTCCACACTCTCTCCTGAACTGTTGTGGAGTGTTGCTATGTACTATTGAGTACTTACCACATTCCACCCCAGGGGTGGCTCTGTTTCAGTACTGGGTGAAGTGGTCTTATTTAAACACTACTTAGCTCACAGGAGTGCTGTGAAACTTAATTAAATTAATGCCTGCAAAGTGCTTTGAGGTTCTCAGATGAAAGGTGCTACAGAAATCCAAAGTACTATTAGTGTTTCTAAGGATAGGTGAAGCAGTTTGAATAAACTAAAAACCCACATAAATCTTCCCTCAAAGTAAAAGTTTTTGGAGTATCAGTTAACCTGGTTTTTAATTTTGTTTTCGTTTTTAAGACCTTTACAATTCCTAACTTCACTTTCAATTTAAATAACCATTTTAGAGCTACACAAGACAAAGCATATTAATTCCTCATTCATTTTCAGCCTCAACTTTACTTAAAAAGGTGCACTCACTGTTTCAAACCTCATCACTGTTGAAGAAGATAGCCATCTTTTATCTGTGATCCATTATGCAGGCAACTTTATCAGATATAAAATACCCAGGTCTTGGATCTTCAGTGAATTTACAGCTTTGCAATTAGCCATCAATTGTTATTGGAGAGCTAGCTCCAGTCTCTAACTGTTCCAAGTAACAATAACACGACGAAATGAAAATGCAAGCCATAGCTACCATCATCATCTTGAGTCTACAGACAGGAGAAACAATAGTTTTCAGAGAAGAAAACAATAGCTGGGAGAGATGAGTTTTTCTCCTCAGCCTCCATGACTGCATTTGGAATAATACACTTTTTCCTGTGTCCAAACTAGGACACTTAAGAGGTCCTATTCCTGTCTTCTTCCTTAAAAAAAAAAAAAAAAAAAAAAAAAAAAAAAAAAAAAAAAAGAAAAGAAGTTCAAAATATTATAATCAAAGGGGCTTTGTTACCATGAAAACCAAGGCCAGCCATTTACATGACACGTAGCTGAAGACTACATAAGAAATGCATTTCTAAAAAGCATAAACACAGAGCATTATTAAAATCATGTCAAGACATGTAAAACTTGTACTCAAACAGAAGGTAATTAAATCCCAGAAAACTCATGAAAATGCTTGTTCTCATGAAATTCCAATCTTACTTTCTGGTTCAAAACTATATGAATAAATATCCTAAACAGAAAACTGCAGAAATTGAGCTTTTAATTCTTTTGAGATTTGTCTGTCACCATTTATTTCCTTTTCAGTCTGGAAATGAGGGAAGGAATGCTGAAACTCTGTCACCTGCAAGAAAGTACTGAGGGATGTGGGTACATAAAACGATATGGCTACTCCACTTGAGTATCACTTTATTCAATGCAGACCAAGAGGAATTTTTATTGATTCAGTGCACTTTGGGGGTTTGGCATCTAGTTACAGGTTGTATAACACTACTGTGAGAAACCATTTTTGACCTTGAGTATGCATGACTGCGTATGACTACTTTTATGTTATGAGGTAACTACACAGGAACAGAGGAGGCTGTGGTCGAAAGGAAGGAAGTCCCAATCTCTGCCCTATATATATTCACTATAATTGCCATCTGTGCATAAAAATATGTGCTCAGTTTGAGTAAAACCACACAGAACATACGCATTCTCTTGAAAAAGCAGAAGAATATCAGCACCAAGCAAGACAATATAATGCACAGAATGTGCATTATATGACAGTGCAATTTGACAAGCAAATAAACACCCACCAAGCTAGTGACTGATCAAACTAAAGAGTATTCTGCTGAAATGCAACCACAGAAGTCAGATCTGATGACTGCACTAGAGTATACACACCAAAAAAAAGGCCACAACTTCCACGGTGAACTCCGCCTATCAGAATCTGGCACATGTTTTTGTTACCTGTATTGCCATGGACCAGGAACCATTCACACACAGGTTTCCATTCATCCAGAGCAAGAACCCACCTAGGACATTCTCTTCACTTAAGTTTCCATATGTTCACTAGATATTTTCTTTCAAATACTTATCCAGGCCTTTTCTGAAAACTGCAATAGTTGATTCTCTGTTGCCTGCTCTCTGGAAGCTCTACAGTATTAATAACCACCTGTAAACAGTTATTAATATTGTAGAGCTTCTAGAGAGAAAGAAACAGAGAGCAATTCCTCCTCAATTCCTTTCATACATGGCACTTCAAGTCTTGTCTAGATCTTCTTATTTTCTTCCCCAGACTATAGTTCAAGAAGTCTTTAAAGACCCAGTCTTTCAATTCCCTTAGAAGTTACACACTTTTTAAGTGGAATCCTTCTTACTTCAGTAAGATCCCCTTCTTTCCTAGAGAACTTTGATCTAGTTACTTAGCATACCTTAAAGGCCCATATTACTGCATAATTCTAGCTGTCCTTTGCTCTGCTGTAACTTTTCTCTTTCTGTGTTTTCCCTCTTTTAAAAAAACACGCATTCCTTACACGGACCTAAAATTATTTCCCGCAGCTATTCCAGAAATTTTAAACAGTTATTTTTTGCAGTTTAATATAAACAGTATTTATACAATGCCTTCTATCCAAAAAGCTTGAAGAACTTAACACTTTATGCTAAGTTTTACCATATCTCCATGAACAGTCTCTTTATTTACAACTCTCTTCCCTTGGGCAAGTAAGACTATATCCACATTACAGAACCAGAATCTAATGCAGTGGGGACCAGAAAAGCCTATGGGCTAGCTTCACCCTTGGCTGAAGCTCATCTAAGTATGGGCTGCAGCCCAGAATGAAGGCCCACCCTTCCTCCTTCTCCCTCCTCTTGAGTCCCTGCAAACAGGGCTCACACAGCCAAATCAGGCAACAGATGATACTGCTCAAAATAGATCTCTTTTCTTTTGTCAGGTTCCTAATTGTCTCAGCTCAGCTGACCATCCTACCATGCACTGGTGGTGTCACCACAAGGCAGGGAAAACACATGGCTGAGAGGCAAGCATAGCTCCTGCTCCTTTCAGCAGGAGCTTGGACTTAAATTATTCAGATGACTGTAAAACTGCAGCCACAGTGTAGAAATGGGCAGATGGCTGCTCCAAGGAGTGATCAACACAAAATGGAGTGCTTACCTCCTGTCACTTACTTCAGCTGCTTGTTTCCATTTCTTCCGTGTGCTGGTGCTAAGATCCACCAGACTCCACAAATGAATTATCACATAACAGCAAGGAAAGCTAAAGTGACACAAGTCACACAAACATTTATTTTCTGATGGTTCAGTGAACAAAGTCCTAGCACATGGGCAAGGCAGGAGCAGGAGAAAGAAAGGGGAACAATCTCTTTCCAGCAAGGAGTGATCCTGGACCAGCTTAGTCATCTCATGTAGCTCCACACTAAAGGAAATGGCCACAAGCTGGAGTGTTGAGAGAATTAACCAGAAATACGTACTGCCTGCTTAGTAATGTACGTGTAAACACTTTAGGCTTTCATCTCAAATAGCCTTAAAGACCTTTTGTCCACTCATTGTTTGCCAGTATTTGTGGACTTCCTACTTGTTCCTTAATTTCCTAGCTTTTAATTTCTTATAATTCACCAATTAAGCTCTATTGAGTATTTGCTGACTCTTACATTCCCTAGTTACCCAAACTCTGAATCACCCTATTCTCTATGTGTAAATCCCCTTCATCTTCCTTTACTGTTTTATCTTTCCCTCAATTTCTTCACAATACTTGTCATAGTAAAATGTTGTCTTCCTTTTAACTTCTTCACTAGAAGTGGAGTTTACCCACTTTTACTTAATATCCCAATCATGTCTTTCCTTAACATAGCTCTGAATTTCCAGCCTTCCCCTTGGAGCCAGCACTCAGCAGACTCAGTTTGTTCTCGCTGCTAGGGAAGAAGGACCACCTCTTTCCAAACCCAAGAATGGGCAGTAGTTTTGTTGTACACACCACAACAGAATCTCATCCCAGGAATAATACACACACAAGTCAATAGAGACCATACAGCTACGAAATGACGTATTTATTGCAACAAGACGCTGTCAGTCTGTAATGGTTACCTCCATTAAAAATGTGTTACAAGCATCGCACCATAAGTAAGTTTTGAGTTTCACCTTCTATCTATTGGCTCTCCACCTTACATTTAGATCTAATTCGACTGTGTTAATAGACAGTGCTGAATGAAGAACTATATGAAAAGGGACAGAATAAGAGCTGAACAATATTCTCAGTAGAAGGACTTGATCCCATGAGGTTCTGAATGCCCAGAAGTCCAAAGCTTTTAACGTAAGGGTACAAACTGAGCAGTAAATAAATGTACTGCCTCAACAACAATATGCCACCACTGATCTGAACAAAGTTTATATGCCAGGCTATATAGTTCTGCTCCCATGAATCTCTAAAGACTTGATTTACAGGAATGCTTTTCCAGAAAGCAGTAGATAATCTCTTGCCTACATGGCACAATCACTCACAAGAGCAGTTGTGAAAACCCCTCAGCATTGCCCCAGCTATGGGAACCTGTGGTCGCCCTTAACTGTAAACTCTTGACCAGTCCTCAAGCATTAAGGAGAACTACAAAATTGCAGAAAGACAGACACACAGGCTTTTGCAGACCTCTTCAGAGAATAAGATGCACATTTCTTTAAAGCATGATAAGAAAGCCTTTTTTATTTTTAATGCAAGGATGCAATGTATTTTATAATTTTATTTTTAATATCAGGGCAGTTTAGGTTACTGTGCTTTCTTACACGAACTGTCATGCAAAGAACAAAACTCCAAGGAGAATGTTACTCCTTACCTTCAGCTTAAGAAGCCCCCCAAAGCCAATTTTAATACATTACTACTAAGAGGACAAATTGGCTATTCTGTCAACAAAGAACACCAAGAAGTTGACTAGTCTCCTTACAAGATGGGCAAAGATGAAATGTGATGAATATGCAGCTGATGAAGGAAATGTATAGTGAAAACTTCTCAGGATGGTACTCAGTCTGCTAGCAGAGGGCTCTGCCTTGCCAGCTGCCAGAGCTCAAACAAAGCCTTTGATGAAATCACAACTACCCTTGTCTCAGTTTCACAAAAAAAAAAAAAGAGACTGTGGACAGTTTAATTATCACAGAACCATTACCATCAGCGGCAGTTTCATAATCTTGAAATGCTGCCATTCTCAAAAGCCATTTGCCTGAAAAAAATCCTTAAAACACAAGAGGCTGTCATACTGTCCAAACAATAGAGCAATTCTTATACAATCAGACGCCACAACTAATTATTCAAAACAAAAACACCCCCCCTATTTTTAAACAAGGGAACAAAGGGAACAAATTTTATCCAGAAATATTAGATTTTAAAAGGAGTAAAAATATCCAGAAATCAAAACAGATGAACACTGTAGACCTGCTTTTCTTTCGTGCTTGTACATGCACAAAACTGATTCTGTATTAAAGGAATGAGTACATACACTGTTCATGTTCCTAACAAATGCAATAAAAAATAATAAGCAATAAAAGCAAACTGTAGGAGCTGTTTTGGTCACTTTCACTTACATTTCAAAGGAACTGCCTGCTTCATTCACACTCTATCTTATTTAGGTTAATCAAACTGTATTTTATTTTTTCTTTGACACCTATAAGGATTGCTCTGATAAAGCGCCTATTAAGATAAGTGTTTCAATGTTCTTTTTTCTTACCATTAGTCACAATTTCCTAATGCTGATATTTTGCCAGGAAGACAGAGGAAGCAGTTACAAATGCAAGTGATTAGTGTGTGTGTGAGTGCCTTGACACACAGTTTTGGTCACTTACTAATACAAATACTGAGCTGGCCTAAGGGCATCTTTGTGTCATTTTCCATTAATAGAAAAATATGAACCCTTTGTAGCAAGTTGCTACTAAGCATTATGTCCTTGACTTCTACTGAGTTAACTTTTCAAACATCTGATGTTTGTTATTCATTTTGTACAGCATTTGGACGTTCTAAAAACCTCAGTAATCAAAGCAATATGCACGTTGGAGAATGTTCTTTTTGTTAGTCTATACTGGTCATATATCAATCATCTGACTATACAGAGACTGGACTAAGTTCAGCTTTTTTTTTTTTTTTACAAGACAGATCCATATGTAACAATTATGTATGCAAATGGTGCTCAAACACATGGGAAAAAAACAACACAGACAGATAGCAAAATCCTCAGCCAGTTGAATTGAGTAGGGCCAGAATTACATTCCTAAAATTTTGGCATAAGAAATCCTGTTTGAGAAGGTAAAAGGAGTCCAAAATGCTGGAGTTTATGAAGAGAAGACTCAGAGACTGGAATAAAAACACACTGCCAAGATCAGAAGACAAGTTAGGAGCAGCTAGAGAGGAACTGCTGCAGGAAAGCACAAGTACAGCTGAAAGTCTGAAAGGACAGTTTGAAAGCAATGAAATGAGAGGATGAACATGGGTGCTTCAGGCAGGAGACAGTAATTAATGAAAGCAAATAAAACCAGTGGCTGTCAATAGAGGAAGCAAGAGAAGATAGGTATCTACTTTGCAGCACAGCTCATTTGACATAAGTGAGTCAAAGGAATATGGTTATTGGTTTTCAGAAGGGGTCCAGGACTAGCAGGGGGTTTGCAGGAGAAGTGCCATAAGCACCTCAGTGGTGGGTTTGATCCAGGTCTGAAGTGGGAATACAGGCCAGACTTCTCACTTCTGATGCCCCATACTCAGAGGTGAGGCTCCATAGCCTGGGGATTTCAGAGGTCATGGTACATGTGGAGAATGAATGCAACAAAGGGAAGCAGAACCAGTCCAAGACTTGAAAATAATCAAGTGAATCAAGTGACAGGAGCAGACTACTGAACAAAAAAGGCTTGCACCTGGAGGCTGCGAACACCATAAGTAGCAGCTTCTGTTTCTAAGGTGGCTGACCTGCATTAAGACTCAAAGAAATCCTTTGGAAGAAATCCAGAAGTATTTTTGCTGCTACAGGAGGGCCCTGGTATATGTGGTCACCTATTGTCCAAGAGAATATTTTTCTGGCTGACCTGAAATGAGAAAAAGGCAGGAAAATTTTCTTTGCTTCATTCTTCTGACTTGACTGCTTTTCCTGGAGTCTCTTAAACCAGTAGCAAAGATGTGTAAGGTATCTTCTACAAAAATACATCAGTGGGGATCCATGGAAACCAGGTACTGTAACCAAGACATGACTTCCTTGATTTTAAGCTAGATGTCTTCTAGCTTCATCAGAAGAGGAAAAATGCTTCTTCCTCCTTCTTCAGTGCCTGCTTTTTCTTTTTTTTTCCCTAACAAACAGAAAGTGAGCATATAAAGTAATTTTGGAAAGGTGTGCTGCACTACATACATTATCTTTACAGAACACATAAAAACCCATGAGGATTAACTCTGAAGATGACTTTAGCTCACAGCCACAGCCAAGTAAGTTCTGCAGAGCCAGCAATATGGGGAACTCAAAGGTCACTTCAGTAACATCTCCTTCCACTGCCAGAGCAACTTTCAGCTCTGCTCCTAGCAAAACAACCATGTCTAGAGCAAAGTGTTTTAAACTCCATAAAGATGTAAAGGCAGTGAGAAAAATAATCCCTTCACTTCCATGGAATCAGTTAAGGAAGGGATAAATTACAAAACAAATTCTAGATGTAACTAGAGTTGAAGTGAGGTGAACTAGTAAACCAGCAAGGTACCGCTGGCATCCTGTGAGACATTTCCATGAAGTCTAACTTTTTTCCCCCCTCCTTAGGAGACACACAAAAAGGCTGTTTAAGCAGCATGTGGAGTCCTAACTAACCACGTTCTGAACACAGTCAAACACTTGGGAGTCTCAGTGGCTGCCACTACACAAACAGGCAAAGCAGACTGGTGTGGCAAGAGGTTGCTTATACTTGTAGCAAAGTACTTGGATCTAGCAGCCATTGCATCAATGTCACCTGCAAGAAGGTTTTTTGGGATACTCTTCTTGGCAGTTTTGATTGGCCCTGCACTGAGGCAGAAAGCACAACAATGTCTGCATGCCTGGGTGTATAACTTCCAAGAGGAGGTAAAATACAATGCAGAGAATATCTCAATAATCCTGATAACAGTGAATTTATTGAATGTAAAATAATACACCATAATATAGGTGAAACTTAATTTAGACCATCAGTCTTCTACAGAATTCATATATGTATTAGTTGAACTTACAGACAGCAGGAAGAAAGATTATTTGGAAAGATACCACATTAAACAACAGAACAAATGCATAAAAAATATGCATCCTTTATTTGGGACTTGGCATAAAATGGAGCGGAGGGAGAAACACCGCCATGCATTGTTGACAGAACAGAAATGTATTTAACACTTCTTCGATCTTATATAAATAGCAAGCTTATTCTATGAAGATTTATGACACTAATTCCACTAGATTATTTATTTTAAATGAGGTATTTAAATCAATTCACAAATGGATTGTTCCACGCCAACTTGGATAGCTCACAGGCACTGTACAAGGATTTTAACATAGTAGCCCTTTTGGCAGGGGAGGGGAAATAGCCGTGTTTTTCCTTCCCCACCAAAAAAGGCTTTTCTATTAGAAATATAAACTCAAATCCAGGGTGACAGCTCATCTCTCCCTAAATCTAGGCATGTTTTTTTTAAAAGCCTATGAAATTATAAAGAGTTAGGAATTATATACAAAATAAAAATATGACAAAAAGGGAAGCTTTCATCTCTCATGGAAGCAAAGACTGTTTTTGTTGATACATATGGAAAAAATTAGGCCCAATTATATGTTGTGCTTTGGCACTGGGGTTCCAACTTCACCACAGGCTTATTTTTTTCACAGATATACCATTACAGCCAATTCTACCCTTGAACATTTGAACTCAAACCTTGTAACACAGGCATTTTTGTTGCTAGATTACTTGTACCCTGGATGAAATGTCCTGTGTTACCGTTGTACTATATTTAGAAGCTAAAAAAGGGTTATCTGTATAGACTTCAGAGAACATATACTCATAAAAATATAATAAGCTTAAAACACATTGTGAATAAAGCACACTTTACTGCAGGATAATATTTCGGCTTATAAATTAGGTTGTAGAGAGACTGAATGTGATGTGGTAAGAAACAGAATATTAGAGATGATTGGAGAGACAGAGGAAAAAATTATCTTAAAAAAAAGAGATCTGTATGCTTTTTAAACAGGACAGATGAAGAAGAGGAAGACATGATGAAGAGAAAGTCGTAACAGTCAAGGTAATGACCAAAAGAACATAAAGGGTAAAACAGACAAAAAGTCTGAGGTTTACAGATGAAGATTATGAGAATTGTATTAACTGTTACTTAGGAATGACAAGTAATAAAACTCAAAAATAGGCATCTTTAATTTGCCATCAACAGTCAACTAAAGGCCTTGAAAAAACAAATTTTCATTACAGTTCTCCTGCTCTTTTAGAAACAGTGATGTAATTTACTAATGAAAATAGTTTGAAAAAGCAATAGTCCAATTACTCCATATTTCTGTGATACTTACTTATATAATTTGATCATGACTCACTGAGACCTTATATAAGTTTTTAAGATATTTTATTATTTGAACAGAGAACACAGACACAGCTATCTTAAAATTCGGCATTAAACAGATCTCTCTGCAAAATCCGTGAAGATCATTAGTCATAGCCGGGCTAAAGACAAAAGCAAGCTTCCAAAGATCACAGGCATAAGCACACATGGCCTGGCTGCCTATAACCTGGAAGAATAAAATGTCAGAGCAGGCAAGCCATCAGCCATCTATCTGTGGTATTTCCTAAATGCCTAATATACCTCGATATACAATGTCACCTAACTGAAATACTATAACAATAATTGGTTCTTCCTGTACTTAGACAAGAATGAACATAATGCACAGAAAATGGAGAGGGACATAAAGGACAAGGGAGAAATATTAAATGGAAACATAATGCCTGTAGTGAATACTAATAACTTAGGCTATTGTGGCTTGCAGGGAAGGACACTGAAGTTTTCCCCCTAGGTAGCAAAGGCTGCTGCAGAACTCGGAAAGAATTCTTTTCAAAGGGATTCATTTTTATAACAACTACATGAACACTACAGGAAAAATTCCTGCACATTCAGATGTTTTAATTAAAGCTTAAAATGACCAGAACTACTTCAAGAAGCAGCAAATTATGTATCCCAAATAAAGTTCACAATAGCCCTTCACTTTAGAAAAAATTGGAGAAAAACTGAAAGTGACTAAATGTATTCAACATTTATCCAGTATTTGGATAGGCAGAAGTTTTTTTAACGTGTTTTTCTGATGCTTGTTTAGGACATGTAATTTATCTTCTTAAAAATTAATACTGTCCACAAACATCAACAAAAGAAAACATCAGTATTATTAAATAGAATGTGAACTTAATTGGTTTGTTTGAAATTAACTCCAGCCATCTTGAAAATACCAAAGATGCTTTTGTGAATACAGTGCCCCTTCCAGTCTTTCACGGGAAAATACATCTACTGTTGATATCTGCAATCTTGACAGTATGGATAATCACATTTTGATAAGATCATGTTGTCTGGGCACTGCAAAATTACATAGCTCTGTAGTCTGCTACAGGTTTTTCATTACATGCACAAAGACAAGAGTAAGCTGCAAATTCTGATGCAAGTCACCCATCAGGCCGATGTCACTTTTTCTCCGGATTATTCAAATAAAATTTGTAACTAAAACCCAGAGTGTGATAAATAGACTTGAACATAAACTTTGTAAGATTTAAGAACCGGTGTTTAAAAAGCAGCAGAATAAGTATGACATGAACAGAAAACAAAAAAGCCCAAACACCACAAATATGTGGTCTTTTAATATATCTATTGTTTATTTCCTGTTTTCCTATATTCCAATATTCCCATCTCCTAAAAACTCTACTACGGAGTTTATGCTTTCATAGAATTTTGACTATCCTAAATTAGGAATAAAAAAAATTATAATGAAGGAAGGAAAAACTTCATCAAGACAAAACTTTTTAAGTGTATTGTTATATATTTGACCTAGCACACCAAATTTAAAAAACACCAACTATCATTTTCATCTTTTATCTCCAACCTTATTGGTTCTTCTTCAAAACATATAGCAGAAAATCATAAATATCTTGTAGAACTATTTTTTCAGTAACTAAAAATGAGATACCACAGTAAAAAGTTATTAAAATAATCGGTAATGCATCCTTTAAAGGTGTATACTCACATTAGAGCAGCCCCATTCTCTTACAGCAGTGTTCATTGATTCAGTGGTATTTGCAAAAAATGACGCCATTTTACATTTTATGTTTCCTGGAAAGTTTCCTGGGATGGCTTCTCACGAATGACGCTTCATTTAGTAAGATACCAAACTTTCTCGCAGTAGTCTCAGAATGCACAGTGAGACTGATGCTGAGACTGAAGGAGCCTAAGGCAGTCAGTGTACACAGTGCTACAGAACACCAGGTATAGTTCAGTGGCAAGTGTAACACAATGGCCGTGGGAGTAGCGTAATTCTCTCCACATGCCACTTTCACTTTCTGAGAAAAAGCTGTGGGCTTTTTTCAACAAAATCTTCCTATTCTGTCCACATGATCAAATTAAGTCCCAAAGAAAACTCACGTTACTGCCACAGAAGTGAGGGACTGATCCACTGAGTGGATTAGCCTCATGCATCTGGGTTTATTCAGGGAATTTAAAGTGTTGAAGCAAGAAAGTTTGAAGACAAATGCATTAAATAACTTTTGCTACAGCTTGTATATTTTTAGCACCCTGGTGGCACACTCTACCATCATCTTAATTCCAGATAGAGACCCTTCACAAGGGCATCCATCCAGTTTTGGTTTACACGCTTTATTTCTCAATCTTAAATAAATTCACTCTCACTTTCTTAATCATCCCTCTATACACAAGCACTCCGGAAACAATTCACTGCAGTCCTTTTCCTTTCCTCTGTCTCCACAGAGAATTATACAGGCTACAGTTTTAAAGAAAACACAGTTTATGAGTCAAAAAGACTGTTTGGGGAAATACAAAGTAGATGACAGATGTGTAACACAATATGGAACTTGCATATGTGTATGTAGGGGCATACAGGTTAAATTATTGCCTGATGGATTTCCCATGGCAGCGAAATATAGGCAGTCATTCTGACCTTTTAAAAGTTGTTCATTGGTGCTCTGGTGCTGAAAAACAATCATTAAAAATTATTTTCTGTAGTAAACAGATGGCTCACCTTTGCAAAGGGGCTCTCAGATGTTCTGTATAATGACTCCTATACTTCCTTTCGTCCCACCTGCGGGTCGTAAGGTAAGGAAAAAAGAGTAATAGCTGTAATAGCTCTGAGTATGCTCTTACTGTCAGCCTTTTGGGTTTAGAACAGGTACATGTAATTTATGACAGATATTAGAAGAATGATTTTGAACACTGAAGAGAAGCAAAGAGTTCTATACTGCTCATGTACGTTAGGTCATCTAAATCTCTATTAAGCCAGTGAAAGGCAATTGAAGAAAGTAATACATTTTTATTGGAGACACCTTTTGGGAGTTTTGCCTGAGTAACATTCCTTCTTTTTAGTCTGAGCAGGAAGCCAAAATATAGCATTCTTAGGGTATTTCTACTACACAGAGAAAACGAACAGAAAGTCGCACATTTCTTTGAAGCGAATTCTCACTAACAATGTTATTTGCCTTTCACCCTGGATTTGGCCTCATCTTAGCTCAGTCTTTGCTTTTTCTCAGGCTCAGTTTTCACAATTGTGTGTCTCGCAATTCTTCACAGGCTGAGTTTGTTTGTCTTCCATATATTTCCACAGAGAGAGGGAAGGCTTATCAGGAATTTTTAATGGGCACCTCTTTGAAGATGTGGCCCCAAATTCAAGCTACAAGCCTTCTACTGGTTCTCAGTGCTCTCTGGGACTGCTGACTTGTGCTACCACATTGTCACTGCTAGTGCCACCAATGCTGGAGTAAAGCTTCCTGAGCTGAAGTCACATTCATTCTTTCATTCATTGCTTGCTTAGACATGCAAGCATGTAGACAATAGTCAGTAAGACTCCTGAGCCCACACATTTTCCCAAAAGTTAACGTTAAATGGCAAAATATCTCTGCATCTTGGCAGGAAACAACTTTCACCCCTCACCTCCCAGCTGATTCCACAGAAGTCTTTCTTTTTCTTATGCTGAATTAAGTCTTAAATTGCAATATAATAGCGGTATCATAAAAAAACCCAACCCCAAACAACAAAGTCAAGGGTTAGGATTTAAGTTTTTGAATGGATTCAGAAAAACGCTGTTGACGAACTGTTACAAGATGTAAGATTTTGGGGGCAAAAGTCAAGAGATATATAATTATCTTTAACTTACAAAAAAGTGAAACTAGACACTTGCTATTCACACTCCACCACAAAACTACAAGATACAGCACATGCTGTCAACCAAATGATGTCCACAGTTCAGACTGAAATTAACCATAGATAGCTTCACAGCCCAGCTCTGGAAGATGCTTTCTATCTTCGAGATGCTCACTGAAGCTCAGACACTCTCATAACAAATTTTGTAAATACTGCAGCAAATACTCTAATTTCACTGAAATTTACTGAAGTCTGGACCTATCAAGGAGGATGCTTTGGAAATTTACAAGGGCTGCGTGTTACAGATTACATACACCTTATTTTGAAATGAATGGTAGTTTACCTTCGATGTCTAGTATCAGTAATAGATTTTTCCAGATTCTCTGTAATTAATGTACTTGCATCTATACACATGCACAAAAGCACTATTTTGATCATGGATTCACTGAATCTTTGAAGTAGAAAAATTCCCTTTTTTAAGCTAACACCACCCCTTTGGTATGGCTCTGGTACAAGACTACGTAACTAATCATTTCATTTTAATGATGTAATGAAAATACCACAAGGCTGTCCTTACGGTCCTAATTACTACTGAAGGGATCTATGAGGATACTTTAGAATATATTCATCCTGTACTCCGTATACCATAAATTCAATTAGCAAGCTATATGTTAATACTTAGATTAATATACTTCAGAGAAATTAATTCTTCATTAGTGACAGGTATACTAAATATTTCATTCCTGTTTGTACCACTTGCCTCCCTAATTATGATTTATTCCAGGGATTAAATTCAAGACTTTGATGTTACATAAGATTACTGTTGAGTAGCAAATAGAAGCAAGATTTAACAGTACATATATTTATCATTCTAAAGAAATTAATACAAACAAGTCTATCTATCTAAAATAAAAATACAGTCTGCTTTTGCAGACAGCAATCATTCAAGCTAGAGGCAACAGCAGAATTTTAACCTTGAAACTTTTGGATTTCTTGTTTTTTTGTCCCAGCTTATGTATTTTCCTATGTACTACACAGCTCATGTCGCCGTGTCTTTTTTGGATTTAAGTTATATTTAATTTTAAAAGTCTCCACACAAAAGGACAAGTTTAAACATTCCAAATCACGAAATTAGATCCACAGGAATTTCTGAGGCAATTATAAAAAAACTATGCCCCAAATATGGGGTTTTGTAGACTTAGCCTAAGTTCTTCTCTGAAGAATTGTTAAAGTAATTGTCTTCTTCACACATTTCCTATTCCAGGAGGAGTCTGAATATGCTGTTAAAAATGAGCAGGCTGATTATTAACTATAATATTCAAGATCAACATTAACAACTACATTATTCGAGACTGACATTCTTAAAGCAGATTTGCCTTTTCTGAGTCTTTTTTCAACCTGTCAAGAAAAGAAACCATTTCGCTGCAAGTGTATAAAAGCCACATTATTTCACTGTCCACCAGCATAGACTTCTTTTTCTCTTACATTCTATTTATAAATGAAAACAGATGAACTCAATAAAACGTAAGTCCACAGAATTATGCCTTCCTTTATTCTAGTGGTAAAGAAGTTATACATAATTGGCACATAATTTTATCCAGTGGATGAAACTTTTTCTTGAAATTGAAAAAGGATCACTCTGTTTAAAAATCTGATGGTTTCATTTCAGTGCAATCCATCATATTTCCTGATGCTAGTAAACATGGGTTGACTAAACAGCACCTACCTACTACATTGCTTGATGCTCAGGAAAATTTCTCTATTTCAGTCTCGGACCTGAAGTCCACACCATTATAGCGGGCCAAGACAACCATTAGCTTATCAATAACAAAGACAGGGTGGCTTAAGAGATGGAGGCCAAATTCCCTTTTCACACCAATGATATCAGGAAACTGAATTCCATTCAACAGAAAGCAGAACTTTGCCCTCTGTTATGCCAATACAGTATTAATGAAACAAACTTCTCTACACATTTCATTGTTTTATGTCAAGTTTTATTTCAGATATATACTAGAGCTTAACATTTTGGTTCCCTGCCAGCACTCAGATGGCAAAACCTGCTTTGTATTTTCATTTGGTTATTTCTGGGTAAAACAATCAATTACCAAATCTTTACATGCTTCATGAATAGCTAATAAATGTCAATTCCAAAAAGTGACTGACATAAATATATGGCAGTGCACTGTGTTTCAAAGACACTAATAAAGTAAAAGTAAACATGAAAGGTCCTCCACACTAGCTCCAGAAGACAGGCCAGATCTTTAACCCACATAAAATCAGACAAAGTCCTCTGACTTCAGTATAATAGCACTGATTTTTACATGGAATGAGTTTCTGGGGTTTTAGTAAGGGCACTATTTATTTCAAAGCATGAGAACACTATCATACAAACACAACAATAACATTAATGTTTCATTTGTTACCAGCTTTAGTTTTATCTAGCAATTGACTTCATTATATGGGGGAATGCCAGTGGGTAGGGAAAGTAGGATTCCACTTGCCTAAGGGTAATTATGCAAAAATTAGGCTTCCACTTCAATAGAAAAAAGTCTCCTTTGACAGTGGAGAGACAACTTCACAACCACAGAGTAATCCATTTCCTTATGTAAGACATCCGTCTTAGAACAGGATGATGTTTCACCCGATCCTACTTTTCTGCATCCTCTACAGCCCAAGCAGCGAGCACTGATCATACATCTGACTTTGACACTGTAATTGTGAAAACTTGCTGATTTAGCTGTTTCATTTTTCTTTTTCTGCAGCACCTGATGTTGAAAGACAAATTAATCATAGAGCAGAATGTACGTATTAGCTGCCACATTATGAATCAGAAATCCACTTTTTTTTAAACTATGTGGAACCATGTGAGTTGAAAATGGACAGGATGTGTAGCACTGATGTTTTTCAACACATCAGTGAAGATAAGTTCCTTTAAAATCACAAAGCAGTATTGTTTCCATCTTGAACTACAATATACTTAAATCATACAGCCACCTTGAAAAAATAAAACAGGAAGAGGTTATAAATTACAATCCAGTCACTAGCTCAAAGTTCTTTCCATCACGAGATCATACAGAATCACTTTTCCCCTTTTAATCTCTTCCACCATTCAAAAGAAACTAGTTTTGGAAAATTTTAATGCTATGAATACATTTGTGTGGATTTATACAGAAATTCTACTTTTCAAGTCATTTAGGTCACTCAGCCAAAGACACCCTGTTTTATAATGCACACCTTGTTGTGAGCTGTAACTTGCACAAAAATATTATTCATACAAAGTTTGTAATAACATACTTTTAGCATTATGATAATAAACATTGTTAACAAATGTTCTATAGTTGGCAAGAACAGTACTCCACCTTACACTAGCTACTACTTGCAGAATAAAGTTTCACTTTTAATAATTCTAAATCCAAAAGATTTTAGACAGGTTTTTGTGAAACTACTTGGAAATAAAAATGACCAGAGAAGCAGAAAATATAAACACAAAATGAAGAAAAGTAGCATTAAAAATCTCAAATATTATGTTACAGAACAAATTAAGATTAGAACTCATTAAGAAGTTTCCAATAGACTTTTAAAACTATGTAAATTTTCCCGATTCAAAAACAGGATTATAAAAATGCCTCCAGGTAGAAGATACATTTCAAAAAAAAGAGAGTCTTTAGGTCAAGTGCTGAATTCCACTATTTTCCCAGCTATCTGGGCGTTCCCGGCCTATTGGCTCCTCAGAGGTGGTTGACTCACTCTCTGCAACATTTTTTAATAATTAATATTCACTAAGGCAAAGATGAGAAGTAAAAAATCTCTATTTCCTAAGATAAGTCAATGGCACAGCCCTTCATTGTGGTCTTTCCCTGTCATTGATACTTTATTTAAAATGAAACATTTACAACAGAAGAGACTGAAAAAAAAAAATCAGCTCAAAATTATCAGCATAGCTAATGGTACAAACACATTCATCTGTGTCTTTAAGAGAGCCACAGTCATGCCTCTGCTTAGGTCAGTGAATAAATATCAATTATCAAAACACACCCACAGGCACAATTTAAATTGATTTTCCTCATTAAAGTTACTTTGGAACTAAAGCCACCTAAAAGTAAACTGGAAAGAATAACTAGCACTACAGAATCTACTGAAGGCATTTAATCAAGCAGGCATGCCTGGATTTTGCATGGGTGAACCAGTCCTGTTCCCCATCTTCTGCCCTTGGTGGGGAAGCTCCAGCGCTGGCCACCTGAACTGGCTCCAGTTTGCTGGTATCCTTCCCTTAACTGAGGTCCCCGACTGGATTTAGCATCTACATATGGCCAAGTGTATCCAACAGGTGCCAGGTGGAGGGGGAAACATCTGTTCTCTCAGCCTGGAGGCTGTTCCTGCCCATCAGGGCTCAGTGCTGGTCCCCTCTCTGCCAGGACGTGCTGGGGACTCATGCTCAGCAACCTGCCCAACCTCTGCAGGCCCTTCTCACCTGCTGCTCCCAGCCAGCCCCTCCTCAGTATCACTGTAAGGGGTTGTTAATTCTTCCAGCTGCAGCATTTCACAGGATCCTTGCTGAATTTACAAAAGTTCCTATTGGCCCTTTCCTCCAGCCAGCCTGGGCTGGGCTGAATGGCAGCCCTGACCTTGAGGGTCTCAACTGGCCACCCCAATTTCATGTAGTGCACAACGATGAGAGTACACTCTTGTCCTCCACCTGATGGATTTGGTGTAGCATTTGGTCCCAGACAGATCTCATTTGTGACTGGCCTCCAGGCTGGGCATGACTCACTATTCTTTAAGCAGTTTTTTGATCACCTGCTTGTCCCCCCATTCCAGGCCACAAGGCCCCAGCTTGGACACCCCTTCTTTTTGGGTTGTTACAGCGCAGAGCTATGTTCTCATATCTTCTGTTTTATTCTTCAAAACTCCCAAATTACAAATGGTAAAAAAGGAGACCTAAGACATGGAAGCCAAAGCTTCTTTAAGGAATTTGTCTTGCTACTGAGCTATACATAATAATTTATATTCCAGAATATGATATGTCATTTGGATAATTAATGTTTTTAGAGTATTCCTTCAATTTTGCTATATATTGCCAGAGGAATTAAGAAAAACATTGCCATAGGAATTAATTAAGTACATGCAGTTCCTATTTTCTTGCCAGCACAGCTTGGTTACTAAGACTGCCACACTCGCAGCAGCACAACTTGGTTCAGCAGATTTAGGCTATATACCTCTAATACTTGGACAAGGGTCTGTCATGGGTGGATATGCAGGTTGCATTATAACAATTTGTGCATCTGTTTTGTCAGAGATTTTGTCCAAAAAATGTTTCATATTTAGATCATTATTTCTTTTCAGTTTGAATGACTTGCAAATCTTCTTTTTCAGCACAACTGTGATATCAGCATCATGCAAACAAAGCAGCTAAATAGAATTGCAGTAAATGTCCCATTTAAGAGACAACTTTCAGTTTGTTAAGAACTCCAAAGTGTAACATAGCATATAGTATATAGTTTTCAACAAGAGCCTTCTATTCCCACCCGCCCCATTTCTCTGAGCCTTTGGAAGGCTATCCAATTTAATGGTTACATCAGGAATCTTAATCCCTCCTGACTTTAAGTGCTCTTTTGATTAGATAATCCAGACTGCATGAAGTCCCATTTGTTTTCTTTGTTTACAAGAAATACCTTCACAACAGTAGAAAGTATGTCCTCATTAACTAAAGAAAAATGGAGTCCATGAAATAAACTAGGAGATGCACTGAAAGAACATCTTTTGTTTTCATTTATATACAAGGAAGGACTTAGATTGGGATTTATGAGGCATCTTGGAAAAGTTAATGTTATGAAAGAACTGACATTTGGTTCCTGTGGCAAACTCTGGCAGACACAGCCTAGTACTCCCACTGCTAGTTGATCCACTTCTTGTTGGGACTATAGCTTCAACCTTTTTGGTCAGCCATATCAAAATTTTAGCACAAAAAAATATGACCTTCATTTTTGTACTTGACTCAGATAAAAAAAACCCAAACGGATTTCTTGGGCAATTTGAAACATTAGACTGCCCTCTTGATTTATAAGAGTCACTTTCTCCTTTCTGGCATAACCTGTTGTAAGGCCAAATAACAAAACAGACCTCTGATCTCCTTATTCCGTTGAAAATAATTGCTTTTTCTTTTTTTATACAAGTATTTGGGTGGTTCCCTTGATGAGATACTAACAAGAAAATAACCTAAGGGGAAAAAAAAAAAGAATGATGCTGAGAGAGCCTTTGATTCCATCAGTGATTCAGAGCAAGGTCAGAAGCATGATCCATAAAGTCATGAGCTTTCTGGTCATTTTTGCAAAAAGAGCATCTTCAAAGGAGGAGGGAGGAGAAGAGTCAGCCAGGAAGCTACAGAAGTCATTCTCAGATGAGTGAGAGCTGGCTGAAACTAGAAATAGCACCATACGGGAACAAATTCCTAGGGACAGAAAAATCATCCCTGTGTACTCCTTAGGAGAGGGAAGAATCACCTCTGCAAGACAATTAGTTCAGCTACGAGAAGTCTGAAAAATGGGTAAGACTCAGTGGTATCTGCAGACACAAGGACTTCCTCTTCAGAAGAGAAAGCCTCAGCTCCTCTATTTTTCAGTACAGAAAGAAACTACAGATGCTTAAAGAATAGACTTTCAATCCAGCTTTGGCTGTTAATAACAAGCTGAAATCCCAGAAAAAATAAAGTACCACTTAAAACCTTTCAAAACATCAGCTAAGATGGAAACAAGATTCAATTGCTACTAGTCCTCTTTGTATTCTAGCCACATGCTTAATAAAAATCTGCCTAAGCCCTTGCAGCAGTTGGACAGTATTTAAAACAAGTAGAAATTCATTACTATGAACACTGATGGTTACTTCATCTTATGTCATTAATATAACTGCCTACAGAATCCACTGTCACAGAGGAAGAATTTAACAGAATTTCCAGATACATTAGGCTGTTTTTAAGCTAAATATCGAAAACTATGCAAAGATTAAGATTCATCAATGGGATTACTCTTCTGTGAAAAGCTGCCGAAAAGGTAAATGCTCTTTTAATCAAGCAGCAGGTCAGGTTCTTTGTATTCACTGGTAGGACAAATCCTCCATGACTGCCTCAGTCTTCCCCTCTGTCATACAACCTCTACTCATTTTTAGAATGACTGTATTATTTGGCTGCACTTTACAGCAGATGATGATTCATATCTGCTTCTCTTGCCACATTATATCCAAGTTACTGGGGAAAAAAGATTAGTCAGGAGTGCAGGCCACAGCATTAAGAGAATAAGTGCCTTGGATTTTTTCTTTGTCAGAAAGAAAGAAGGGAAGCCAGAGGTGGGCAGGTCACATTAGGAAAGCAAGCTCATTAGAGAAAAATATAAACAGCAGTTCTAACTGAGAGGGCTTTGAATGTTGCATAAAAATCATTGCAAGTCTCAGATGGCTCCCCACGTGCAAATGATTCTGAAAGTCATCATCCTAATTATTCAAATTGAAATATGGGCAAATCTTGCATAGACACACTCACATACACTAATGCCACAACAGCATAAAACCAGCAATATGACCAGTAAAACAAGATGGGAGTCTCCAGACTTGTGTTCACATGCCAAAATTGAGAATAAAGCCCTTACAAGTTGAACTCTGCAACAGAAATAGGTAAGTTCTTTTCTCCTGCCTGTGCCTTCATAAAGAGGTGATAATTCTAGCACTCAACAATGCTCCACAAAGGAAGTTCCAAAAATACCACCATGGACTCATATATCACTGGCCAACACAGGATGTACTTAATGCTGCTCATCGGTGAACTTACCTTCCATTAACACCTTCCTTTAGTTGCTCAATTTACTAACACATGATTCATTACTGTCAGAAAAATATCTTGAAACAGTCTATGGTCCAAGTTATTATTGTAATTGGCATCAGTCTATGCTACATTCACTTTGCCACAGCTAACTGTAAGCATCACAAGTGATTTAGAAGTCCTATATTTCTGAATAGAGGTATGAAAAATATAACACTTTTCTGTGACTTTAGTTGACTTTTTGGTTTGGTTCCAAAAACAGTTTGTGCTCTGGCTAGGACAAGTCACAGCACTTTCCTGTCTCAAGATCCTGTGACACATTCAGTACCTTCAATCCCTACCAAGCTGACAGCACTTTGATCATCAACTTTATTTCACCCCCCACAAAACATTTGGGAGGTTTGAGAGTAGTCGCTGTTTATTTCCTTCTTTCTCATGAAAATGAAAATGTGAAGTCATCGTGTCTGGTTTGTAACCTTGGATGCTATCAAGAACTTCCTGAAATTTTTCCATTGTGTTGTTTTCCCTTATTTGAAGAATATAAACAGAAATTCGGTCATGAAGGGGAACAGCTCTGCTCTGAAATCTCTGCTCCCTTCCAGCAATTTCTGTTAAAACTTACACATTCACATTTGTTTTTCTAAACCATTCACTAGCCTTTCCATAAGGAAAAATAAATCATCTTCACTAATGACCACTAATCATCATATTGGGTTAAAAAAAAAAATTCTCAAGTCCATTTTACCTTTGATTTTGTCTCTGGGGAATTGATTCCAGTTAATACATAGCACACCCCTCGCTTGACTAACCAGCATTGGCTGGAGGTGATTTATCCGACTGCCATTACCCAGGTAATTTGCCATGTATCATTACACTGTTGACCAGTGATTTGGGAGTCCCAGCAGTATCCCTGGGATGTAAAACTAGTGAGAACCTACTATATGAAAGCAGGAGTTATTATACTGCTCCTCTCTGAGCTATTTAAGCTACTTTTAGGAGACCCTGGAGCTTGCTCCTTCAAGTGCAGTATTTATTTTCCATGACAGTTACGGACTTAAAAGCTCAGGGCCCGATCCAAAAAGTCTTGTAGTCAATGGCAAACTTTCTTTGCCTCACATCAAGGCTTTGCACGCCATTTGCAGCAGCTACAGCCACAATAGGACCCTGTTCTAAAGATGGTTCAGAAGGGGTGAAGGGCCTTTACACTTCCCCCTACTGCTGCTAACAGCTGGGGAGAGGAGGAATATGCTGAAGAGCCATCCTAGTGCCAACCCATAAACAAGTACAGAGCAAGCAAGAAGACCCTTGACTTCAAATCCCCAATTTTACAATTTCAAAACAGTTCGCTCTCTTGTTCTTTGTCACTGTCACATAGAAGACTCATTTGGGGGTGCCTCTTTTTTTTTTTAATTATATTACATACATTTTCCCTGTGAATGAGAAATATTTGTGTTTCAATGACAAATTAAAATGTCCTTTTCCTTCTAATTCTTCAGAATTTTGTGGATGGAGTTATGGCATGAATAATTTCTACAAAAAGTTTGAAAATACCAGCTCTGACTTCATACTTACAAGAATTCTTACTAAGTTAAAAAAAACATCCAGACCATTCAGAAAAAAAAAAAAAAAATTGGGTAGCTTCTGCAAATTATCCTAATCCACAAATTAAGGATTTAAAAACAGATACAATCTACATTCAAATATCTGATACAGGAAATTTTAAAGCAACTTTAGACATATTTTATACCACAATGATTGTGAATATTATTTTTCTATAGTACAGAGACAGTTTACAGAGCTCTGAATCTGTGATTTAGCCGTTGGATTTGCTCTGTACTTAAAAATCTCATTTTGTACATTTAAAACATCTGTTGTTCTGGAAGTTCCTAGCAACAAGGAGAGGACTAAATCCAAAATCAAGATCATAATATGGCTAAATCATTCCTCAGTTTTACTTCTGTATTAAAGCTGCTTTGGGTTTTATGAGCCAGAGAAAGTTTGTCTCAATACCAAAAGGAAATGAACATACACTTTGAAATGACTGTTTAGAGCACAAATTGTCATGAGACTAAGAGCTGGTGCTTTCAGTAGCTAGTACAGACTAATGATATAATATTGGAAGCTATCAAAATAATATGATAGCAAATTTAATAAAAACTAATAAAAATAAAAATAACATGATTACACAACTAATATTTTCAAATATTTTTTGCCCATTCAATAGAATAGAGATTAATCTGGTTTTACAATATTAAACATGAATTCTCTGTCTCAGAAATGGTAAAAAACAATTCCTTTTAAGACCAAGCATACAAAGTTTTATCTCTCTTTTTTTCAATACAGATGTATTGAAAAACTGAAAGGACTTTTATAGCTAAAGAAAAACAAGAACAACAATTTTAAAAAATCATTAAAAGGTAATTTGTTTTTTTTTTCCCCAGAGATCAGAAGGCAGACAAAAAAAGAGCAAAAAGAAAAAAAGAAAAAATAACCAGATAGAATTAGATTAAGCATGACTTTAATGCATGAAGATGTATATTTTTCATGTAACAGAATGAAAGCAACTTCCTAAAGCATTTATACTATTTCCAGACCACGCATCCTCCTGGCCTTTCTCTTGACTCTAAAGCTAGCTGTAGGATCTTTCAGCTTGAATATCCTTGTTTCACACCTGCCTTACAACAGTGACACATGTTTAAGTTATTACATTGTGCACGTGTTCATATGACATGCCAGGAGTTAATGTTTCTGATCTATAAAGAAAACAATGGCTTCCTATTACCAGTTAACCAATATATTGTGCATACGAGTGCACTGCAGCACAACTGGTGGGAAATTTTATGTACCACATACACTTCTTTGACCAGTGCCAATATTTCCCCCTGTGTGTAGCTTTTACACTCCACTTGTACAAATTCTTCCCAGGACTGTTCTACCTTATTCATTCCACAACCCAGCTATAAGCACACCATGGGCACAGCAGCTGCAGACAATCCTTTTTTTTAAGAATTCCACCAAAGAGTCAGCTACGCTTGTTAAGATATTTAAGGTGTCTGTTCTATTTAAACCAAGTCTAAAATAAATTTTTTTGAATGGAGTCTAGTAAGAGAGAACAATTCCACATAAATGAAAAACATATGGAATTGTTCAAAAGGTCAACTATGTAAAAATGTGTTATATACTGTGTTTATAGGTATTTTATACACAGACAAGGCTGGCATTGGAGTTTTATTGATATCCTGGTGAAAAGCACATTAATCTAAGGGTTGCAACCCCCTTTTCTCTGCATTTTAATGCAGACCACGAAATAGCACAGTAACATCCAAGTATTTTTGAAACATATTAACTTGTATTTATATTATATTTTGATTGTAAATCACTTCTGGCTTTGCCTCCAGATATTAACAGGTGACTTGTACATATATGCCATTCCCATTCATACGCCATATGAACATTTCTGAACTTCACAGCAGAGATTAGAGATCCAAAGTCAGAATCCTATACTATACTCCAGGCTCATCTTCACTCAGAAGTGCTGAATATTTTACCACAACTCACTAGATAATCTAATCCAAACAGTAAATACAGTATCAGACTTTGTTGTGTTCGAGAATATTCAAGATTTGGCCAGAAGCAACTAGGCTAAGCCTAAACACGAAAGACCAAAGGAAAAAAAGCTATTGCATAGCAAAGACCTTGAGGATAAAAAACCATTTACACCCGGAAAGCAACTTAAGGAAGGCGGAAGTTTGTGCCGGCACATGACCTTTGCTTTCAGTGAAACTACTGATATGACTGTGAATAAAATATGATGTAGGCATGCTGCTGCATAGAGGCCCCTGTTTCTTGCTTCTTTGGAAATGAGATCTGATTTTAAGCATGTATCTGAAAACAATCCACACTGACGTAAGTCTGTACATTAACTGTATCAATGCAGCACATTACGCTTACATTTGGCCCTAGAAATGATGCCAGCTCTGAACAGAGCACAGTAACCAGTCAGAAACTGCCAGGCACCACTTGGTACTGCTGGGTACCAGTCAGGAGCCTCAGTACATGGGATCCACTTTAAAATGTCACCTTGATAACTGTCCTTATCCAGCTGTATCTCTACCACACTTAAGGAACTAGGAGTCCTACAGGGAATGCATGAGCAACTACAACAGGAAGTTGTTAGCTGCTGGGCTCAGCACTCACAAATCTGCTTTCCATTTACACCTGCTCCAGCCAGTCTGTAGAACAGAAAAAACCCCTTGATTGAGGTTCGGAGGTGTAACAGTAGGTGTGATTGTAGAATACAGAAAACCATTTATGGGTTATGCCCTTTCTCAGACTCTATTTAAGAAGCAACCATGGATATGGGATATTTTTTGTTAATTAATTTTTTTTTAAATCAACAGGCATGCATGGTAGAAAGGGTTGAATTTGATGAGAGATATCTGGAATAAAACTGATGTTATATACTGGTATACTTGTTATCTATACTTCTACCTATAATAAGCACTTTTAGTATATAGAACTAGGCTATACACCTACATGCAATACATATTTTTATTAACTAGAGAAACAATATTGTACAATCTTAATTTCCATTTAGTCATTTCAGACTTGGAACAAAATTTTATCCAAATTAAAAAAAAAAAAAAAAAAACAACCAAAACCACTGAAAATAAAAGAATCTTTCATCACAGAAAGCATTGAATCTGCAGTTAAATATTTTGCAATGGATACAAGCAAGAAGAAAATATTAATACTAAATATTTAACAAACTTAGAAGGAGAGAGGGATATAAAAAAAGAGAAAAACTAAAATTAAGGTCATCTTCTATGCATATTAATTTCATTTGCAACATGTCCAAAGAATAGCATTTTATTTCAGTGGTATTATAAAAACAATATTGATCTACACAATTTCTGAAAATAGCAGAAGCCTCAGTAAAAACACATGGATTGCTCAAATTAATTAAAATTAAAAGGCTTAAGTTAGGGCCAACAGGTGCTGGAAATGCTCCACTTATTTCCACTCATAAAAAGAGACAATGACTAACCCTCCAATCTCAATGTGAACAACCAAATGACATAAAATCCACCATTTACATAAAAGGATACTTCCGGTTCTATGTCAATATCCAAATAATTTCAATCCTTTTTTTTTTTTTTTTTGCCTTTGATTATTCCACCGAAAATGTAAGGTACATACAATCTGAGCATGAACCCCCATGTCCATAAGAGTACATTCAGAATTTTAAATGGCAGCATTTATGACATTGATTTGAGATAGTTCATTCAAAGCACATCCAGTAGAACCAGAAGAAAATGCATGCAAATGAATATGCTGCTTTTTAAAATGGCCATTAAGATTTATTATTTGCTATGATAAATTCTTTTGATTAAATCTTACAAGAGTTCTTTTAAAAGGTATTTTTCTACTAAACATACTTACTCAGATTTTCAGTCCTAAATGCTAGAAAGCATCTCTCTGCATTCTTCTCATACTTATTTCAAAGACAACTTACTTATCTACTCCACTGTTTCCATTAATTATACTTAACATCTACTCCAAGAATTGAAAATAAATCTATATTCCCTGTTTCTTCTCCAGTCTTTCCACTGTTTAGAACATTTTTTCATCCCATAAATATGATAAAGCATATACACATGTACACAGCACTTTTCTATGCTCAAAGTATCAAATCAATAGCTGCTGAGTAAAAAGGAAAGCATTCTAAATTTTAAAATTCTGCACTGAATTTTAAAGCTACTGAAACTACCCTCTAGAAAATATTCAGCATGTTGATAACACATTAGCTTCCTCTTTGTTTCCTATATAATAATTTACATCAGTGCTGGTGCACATATATTGACTATTTCAGCACAGAAAAGAAACCTCACCTAAGGACAACAATTATTGTCCTGTCAGGATCCATAATCTGAAGTGGTATTGACCACTAAATCACTAAATGGTTATTTCACATATGTCAGGGACAGAAGAAGTTTAGTGCAATTCAGGACTCTCTATGTGCAAAATGCATATCTCATTTGTCCTTTTCTCCTCTAGTTTCTTTCTCTTTTTCAACTAAAACTGAGACAATTTCAAGTCTCAAAGATCTCAGAAAACTGGAGCTTGAGGAGAAAAGACTGTAGCTACCGAAGTTTCAAGTGACTTCCTTATTCCACCTACTTGGACTTTTTTTTCTACTTCTCTCCTTGTCTGGTACCAAAATTCTATGCAACAGTTTTATCACTTCTCTCAGAAATTATCTGTAAAAATGCATCATTCACAGCTGCTTTATTAACCTAGGCCAGATGAAATCTGGCATTTCATGTTATCTCAAGGATCAAGTCATGGTCTGAATGTACCTAAGCTGCTTCTTAAAAATTTCTTGTGCACAATTGTGCACACACTTCCCACACCCACACCTGCTCGCCTATTCTTCCTTCTTCTTGACCTTTATCTATAACCAATAAGGCTACTTCTTAAACCAAAACTACTTTCTGCTTGGCTGTGATTTCTTCTGCTCTTACAATTTTGGCCTCCAAACTCCTTAGCAAGTCCCCTTTAATCAGAGAATGCACAGATAAAAGTTAATGAAATGTTATACACAAACTACAAATCTTAAACAATTCAAGCAAGAGTTGTCACTGATATTATAAAACTCATTCTAATGTAATCCAGTTTCAGAAAACACAGTGCCCAAGATGAACGATCAACCTCCTTGTGATGCACATATAATTAAATGAATATGCCAGTGTAAGCTTCTATACAGAAATATGCTTGAAAATAGCATTTCAATGAGGATCAACATTCAGCCTACATGAATACAAAATTTGAAATGCAAGAGAGATTTCAACAGAGGAGCAAAACCCAAGCCATTACACACTGCCAGTGAGGGGAGGATTATACATATAAAAGGAAACACAAACTGAAGTTCATGGAATTGTTCAGAGAATGAAAACAACGTAAAAATGGGACAAAGAAAGAGAAGAGTCAATCACATGGAGTAGGATTTGGTACAGGACATGCTTGCAACACTGTTCTTAAGATTGAAACTTCACAAGCTGACTTTCTGGGATTTGAACTGACCAAGATTTGCAAAGCCCTTATAAGCAACTCTGCTCTTTCTGAATAAAACCCCAAAACTCACATTACTCTTGAAAACACACTAGCTCTTGAAGCAAGCGTTTGAGCCACACACATTTTACTCCTCACAATTTTCATTCTACTCATTTATGTGGGGAATGGGTGATCTGCAAGAACTTTTGGAAGCCTTATCAGAAGACATAAAAAATACAGATACTGGGAATAGGAAATCTTATAATGAAAAGCATGATACACAGCTCAAAACCCTGAAACCAAACTGTTTTCCCAAAACATCTGGCTTTCTTTTGTGGGATTTTATGTCCATAATAATAAATGAGTCAGGTTTAGGAGTCCCAGTTTATTAACTATTTAAGAATGTCTACGGCACAGCAGCTGCCTGGATCTCACAGCATGTCCAAATAGACCGAATGTTCCCTGTTGGTAACAGTATATTCAAATACAAGTATTACCATTATGGATTGATACTAATAAACACAGGTTTAATTTTAAATGGGGTTTAAAATCCATTTCCTTCCCTTACCATTTGTTATTTATTTTTTAGCTACTGAATATTCCTGGACAGTTAACAAAAATCTTAAACATTTCATCACTTTGCAGTACTGTTGAAGGCTTCGGATGTAAAAGTACAATATTTCTAAATTAAAGGTACTTTCTTGGAATCAAGTAAGCAAATACATACCATGTCTGTATATTTTTCTTTTGAAACTTTCATTTTAGTTCATGCCTTAAAGTTTCAACTCACCAATTCCTATCATCTGCACTGAGGCTGCGGAACAGTAAAAGAACAGTCTTTTAATGTCACCACTCCTACTTCTTACTCTCTTGAATACATTTTTTTGTCTTAGGAGCCTATGAAGATGATTAAAAAGACAATATTTTGCATCTGGATTTAGTTTTGAAAATGTGTAAACTCCATTTCTGAAACTAAGCGATCTTCACAATGAACTAATTAGGATTTCTGATCCCTTGGTAATCATTTTGGATTAGGCCACTAGGAATTTTATAGCTTTAAAGGAAATCTCCGGGTAGCAGAAGGACAATCGAATTGTTAATAAAACTTGCTTTAGAGAATCATTGCACATCAGGTGCAGCATGGAGAAGGAAAAGAAATTAACTATAGAGCTGTAAAGCTGTGAGTGCTCTTCCCTAAGTGCCGACGGCTGTAAACAGATCTCACAGTATTTATAAGGTTGGTTATGTACTGGAATTTAGAGTCCATTACAAAGATTGTATTTTCATAACTGTTTCCAGTAGCTCGGACTAAGTAAGGAAGCCATGGAAGAGAAAACTCTTCAAAAACAGCTGCATATGATCACTGTAATGATTGAAAGATGAGATATGTTCTCTGCACATGACAAAAAAAGACATGTAAATACATGAGTATCTTTACATTTGCAAAATATGCAAATCTCATAAAATATTCCAGTGTCCCTGACTAGCCGCCTCAAAATTGGAAACAAGAATGGACAAAGGTGGGCCACATTTTGGGGACCCAAAAAACCTATTGAAAAGATGATACCTGCCTTCTGCCTGTGGTGAGACTGAACCCAATCCAAGGCAACGACTTTGAGCAGCATGCTGCAGCATGAATTCTACGATTTGGCATATGAATGGAATTCTGCTAACATTTTTGCTATGATATAAGGATGACAATCAAAACAATTCAAGCCAAATAGAAAGAAGTTTTCTTTTACAAAATATTTCAATCATCTGGAATTCTTTGAAAATAATTTTATAATCCAAAACACAGTCTGCATCAAAACTAAGTTAACTAAATGGAATTTTTCTTGTCCTCCAAGAATGTTCAAATAATTCAGGTTGGAAAAATCCTTTAAGATTATGAAGCCCAACTGTTAACCTAACACAGCCAAGTCCATCACTAAACCATGTCCCCAAGTGCCACACTTACATGTCTTTTAAACATCTCCAGGGATAGTGACACAACCACTACTCTGGGAAGCCTGTATCAATACTTGAAAATCCTTTGGAGAATTTGAAAGAAATTGAAGAATTTCTTCTTAATATCCAATCTAAACCTCCCCTGGGCACAACTTGAGGCCATTTTCTCTACTACATATTACTTGTGAGAAGAGATCAACCCGCACCTTGCTACAGCCTCCTTTCAGGTTGTTGTAGAGAGAGATAAGGACCTTCATGAGCCTTTCTTCCCGGCTTTACCCCCACTTCCTCAGCCGCTCCTCTTCAGACTTGTGCTCCACCCAAAACTGGACACAGGACTCAAGGTGCAGCCTCACCAGTGCTGAGTACAGGGGGACAGTCACTGCCCTGGTCCTGCTGAGCAGCCATTTCTGGTACAGACCAGGATGCCTTCAGCCTTCTTGGCCATCTGGGCACATGCTGGCTCATGTTCAGCTGGCTGTTGACCAACAACCCAGGTCCTTTTCCACTGGGCAGCTTTCCAGCCACTCTTCCCACAGCCTGTAGCACTGCATGGGGTTCTAACGACCCAAGTGCAGGACCCAGCACTTTGCCTCGTCGAATCTCATGCAATTGGCCTCAGCCCATCATTCCAGCCTGTCTGGATCAAGTTCTGTGAAATTTACTTAGTACATGCTCAGCAAGCCACTATTTCAGTAAAGGGAGCTAATGCTCCCTCTGAAGGGCTTGCTAGCTACTCCCCTCAACCCTCCCCACCAGAAATGCAGAAATGCCCTCCTTCTCCAGATCAGCCTACAGCCTGCTTCCTTAACTTATTTCAGACAAAACAAGTAAGCCTGACTTAAGAATTTATGTGGTAGGATTTCACTAAGTAAGGTCATTTCATCTGAAGCAGTTCAGATAGCATTCAGCAATTAGCTCCACTCGCAAGTCTAAATTGTTGCTAATCTCTGACAGAGAAAAAAGAGGGGGAAGAGGGAGAGAAAAATAATGCTTATCTGTGAGAAGGTAACAAGTTACTTCTTTCACTGAGGGGCAGAATCAGAACATGTGTTTGTGATCCATTAGAAAATTGTGCTTGTGAATTCTTAAAATGCATATTTCAGGGAATAGAAATCTTTGGGAATGAAAGCCTGTCTGGATTGATTAAGTCATCAGATGCAAAGTGCTAGAATTGCCAGTCTTGTTTCCCTGTTTAATCTCTTGTTGAGGAAGTCCCCAAGGCACTCTTTAATTGTGTTTATACAGCAAAGCAATGATATATCACATGTGGCAGTACAAAAATATTTTCATGCTGATTATATAGGTTTGCATAACTCTGATTAAGGTACTTTTCTGTTTTAACTTCACAACTTTCAAATTTTAATTTGAATTTATAACTGAAGACTCGCAAAATTTGCACTTACACAATTAAAGAATGCTAACAAAAAATTACACCTGATTCAGTTTCATTTTCATTGTATTTTTTTACATGATATAAGATGTTATACAAATGTTTACTGTGCATTTCTTTCACATACCTTCACAAACAAAAGCAAGTCTGTTCCCCTGGTGATCACCCATTCGGGCAGCAGGGTACACAAGATTAACTGCAAGCCTATACAGACACTTAATTCCCAGTATCTCTTAAGAAAAGCAGACTGCAATAATTTTCTATTTTACTCACTTGTCACAATGCTTCACAGTTTCCAAGTTTTTTTTTTTTGTAAACCCTGACAGATGTGGAAGATTTGAAGTATTTGTTTTGTTTTTTGTTTTGGCTTCTTAATAATTGTATTCAACATCGTTCAGAAGAGCCCTGGGTGTGGCCAAGAAAAACCCTCTAATGGTCTCCATTGCAATTGGAAAGGCAAATAATTCAGATTGCAATCTAAAAATTTTTACAAATGTTTTTGAAAGGAGCACCAACTTAACTCTGTCTTGTATTGTTGGAGTAGGATGAACTACATTGGAAGCTGCTAACCCAGACAGAAAAAAAAATCCGTTCTCCATAAATACTTGAGTTTGTACTGGTGTTGCAGCACTGTCATGTGAAAAATGAGAGGATAACCAAACTGCAGCTCCACCCCCAGTAGAACTAGTATGAAGAAGGACAATTTGTTGGGTTTAACTCCCGTGAACAAACTCCATACACAGCAATACAAAACATTGATTTCTACGAACAAGGAAAAGGCATCTCAAGCCTCAAAAGCGGAAACAATCATAGATTCCTAAAAGGATCTCAGTTTTTGTTTGTGAAGTTGCAGCTAACAGAGCACTGTAACATCCTGTTTATATCTATTTTACTCACAAACACACCCACTTTTCTCTATATACTGTGCGTATAATCGTTTATAGATACCCTAATGCTACATACTCTGCAAGTGGACTGAGACTGCCATTCAAGAGCATTAAGGGGATTTGTTTAATCTGTTCTGAATGTGAGTAATAATGGGAATCACACTGGATTTTCTAACAGTTAGCATGTATAACAGGCACATATTTTCAGACATGGTTTTATAGCAGACCAGGTACATAAGCAAGTGGAAGTTACTCAAATGTGTTCCCTATAGATTTTGCTGACTTTGGGATCGCATACAACACAGGAGCTGGACCTCCAATAAATTACATGCTTTTTGCACATTTATTTTCACTAATATTTATGGAGATGAAACAACCAGCCAACATGAAACATTTCTGTTTGAATGATGCCATACAGCCTGTGCAGAGACCTCCAAAAACTGCCATGAGTATTACACACCACGTCAGACACAACAGCAGAAAGCCATCAACAGTTAATCCCAACTTGTTCCTGCTGCTGCCAGCTCCCCTTGAAGTCAGATGTCTTTATTTGCGTGTATACCTTGCGCCACTTTCATACTGTGACAGAACATATCAAAGGCTTTGCATGATTTTTAAAAAGCAGTTTAATAAAAGGAAATGAGCCAGTGACTTTTTAAAAAGAAAGAGCACTCGGTGCCCAAATTCCATTACATTTCAAAGGAATTTAAGGGCTCAACTCCCTTAAGATCTTCAGTGTAGGTTAGCTACATTCCATTTATCAAAACAGTGACTATTTGATCCCCACTTTTTAAAAAAAATAAGATGGGCACCAAGAGGCAGCTTCAGCATCTTGAAGTCGGTGATTTACATATATCAATTTAACCTTGTATGTGGTGCCTCCACAGTCATTACCCAATAACTACTTTATTGCTTCCTGACAGGGGCCTCCTCCACTGTACCAAAGCCATTAAATAATACACTCGGGCTCCCACACCTCTTCCACACCATGGGTCTATCACTGGATCACTAACCAAGCAGTTGTCATCCTAAGATGGGAATACTTCCCAAAAAAAGCTGACTAAACCAGGTATGACTTATCTTTCCAAAAGAAATCAGCAGAATTTTCATAAAGTGCTATCAGATGAATTGGGCGCACCTAAACCAATTTTTTTAATATATCCACTTCACACCTGTAAAAACACTCCTAGCACTGTACACTGCCTTTGAGGGAACAAGATATTTGAAAAGTGGGTGTTCCCATGTTTTTCAGGATAGCTTCATTCTGAGCCTAGGCATGGATGGCTCTTCAATGCCACCTAGACAATTTTTCATTCTTCAATTCAGCAGTTCTTACACCCTGCAGGAAAAGTGACGGCCATTCTTATTGCCCAAACAGTAAAAGCACATAACTTCTAACACAAAAGCAAAGAACGGGAGGTAACTAGTCCCTCAGTGCAGATCAGCAAGAAAGAAACCAACAGCAGAACCCAGAGGTTGACCTCATGTTGTTTTGTAACATAAGCACTTTCCACCCAAAGGGCAAAAGTCAAGGAGAGTTTGATTGTGGAGTCAAAATAGTCCTACCGCTCTGTTATTTTAGCCTCCCTTTCTTCCTCCAGATTATTCCACTCAACATAACCTACAGCATTTAGTGATAAACCTGCTGGCACACAATTTATAGAGAAACAACACTTGACTCTCTTTCAGCTACTTATCTTTTTAAGCAGTGGAAAGAAAAAGACTCCTACTATATATAGTGACTCCTTGGTGTCTAGCCTTCCCCTGCCCCCAGCCCTGTTTTTTGTATGCACACAGGACATGATGGTTTTAAGCACAGCAACAGAGAACAGTTCACTTTCCCAAAAGGACATAATAGGTGCTTTTTCACAACTGAAGGCCGCTTGTAATGCATGGTTGGTTGACTGTGAAAAGTAACTGTGAAGCAATGATAAGATCAAGTATCTCTGACTATACTGAAGAACCCAAAGCCATGAAGTTTATGCCGTTAATTGAGAATTAGTATGTACTTGCAGGATGTACAACCAAATCAAAGATTATTCCAATATAGGAATAATATAGGGCAATAACAAAAGCTTTTTTTTATAACTAGCCAAGTATAAGAACAGCAAAGGGGAAGCAAAAAAATTACCAAGTAAACGACTCTCCTATTCTAATGAATCTGGAAAACTTCTGGAAACTGGCTGATGTGTGGAAAAAAAAAATCACAGAAAATGTAAAAGGTATTTTTTACTTTGCCAATTAGTAGTAAACATTATTTTTCTAGAAGAACACCTCTAATATTGTTATAGTTATATATATAACTTACAAATTGCAAAATTAAACAGCACTCCCTTTCTGATTCTATAATTAGAAAATTAAAACAGAAAATTAAACATTTAAAAAGTTGTAAGTAGCATCCCAGCACTTATTCAACTACTCAAACATTTCCAACTCTAAATTTTAAAATACTGAACTGTTACTCCAGCACTGATATAACCAGTAATCAAAACTAAGGCACTTTCACCTCAAAATTTAATTTGTAGGCCAATGCTAACCCCTTTCTCAGATTGAAGACATAGCTTTTTATGGAGTCACACAAAGGTCCTATTCAGTGCTGTATTTGAGCTTCTTTTTTTGTGTCCAGCAACATGAGCAAGAAAGAAGGTGGATTGCAATTTGAAGGATTGCAAAAAAAATCCCAAAAAACCAAAAGCCACAACCAAACAAAAAAACCCCACACCTACCACAGCCTGAATTCTGGGAAGACCAATTTCGCTGCCCGCTATTTTATACATCTCAGACAAAAGCAAATATGTTCAAATAACAAGTGATGTCCACAGGAAAACAACACTTACTAATGCACAGAGAATTCTGATTTAAACCAGACAAAGCAGAAAAACAGTGATTTTGCATAAAAAGACAAACCCAGAAAAGAGTAACTTGAAACTTCATCAAAATTTTAGATGTTTCAGGAAGCTCTCCGTATTTTTTAATTTGCTGTAGCTTGATCAAGAAAAGAAAAAAGGCTTTGTCCCATCTACCAACACCCTGCTCCTGCTATAGTTATCCTTGTACCTTTCCCAGCCTTTATATGCTTATTTTCTAGACAAAAATAATAATTTTTTTAAACATTTACACAAAACACTAAAAAGAAGTTACACAAAAAACCCATGGATTTACACATCTCCAAACCATCTAAGATAGAAAAATATCAGAAAGAAAGAATAATCCAGCTAATAGAACTGTGGGCTTTGCTTGCCTATATGGGGATGTCACATGAGTCAATAAGAACCAATCTTTGTGCAACAGGCTGAGTTTTGAGAACTGAAATTTCCAAAATGAGAGGTGTACTTGTTTTTTTATAACAGGAAAATTGATCATGTTTGAGTTAGAAAGCTAGAAGTAACCTTCTGTTTTATTCTGCAGTTCAAAATTGTGTCTTTAAGGAAACACTTTTTATTTTTTTAAATTTAAACTAGCTTTTACACAGTAACTTCCAAGTGGTTTCAAACCCCAATTTGTTCACAAACTATGGTCAACATATGGTGACTATTGAAGTTGACCATAAAAAAATTAATCAAGTTAAGTGTACTTGAGAAAGATGTTGGCCTTCTGAGCTAACATAACTTAGCACTTTCTGCAAATGTTTCTGCAACACAGATCTATCTGCTTTTCATAGCTTTATAAGAAAGATTAAAGGACAAAATTAAGCAAGGATAATGCTATCCTACAAACAACTGTACAGAAAGTGCACCTACAGACAGTGGCAATAACATGACTTGGCTCTTACATCAATTGGAGTGAGTATTCTTGCATGCTGGCCATATGCAGGCTGTGTAACTATGAAGAAAATAGCCAAGGGACTCATTTATATCTGTTTTTGCAGATGATACAATTTAATATGAGGATCCATGGGGTGCATAACTGTAAATCTTTGACTGAAAATTACACATGGAAACAGAAAGCAACGGAATTATTGAAATAGTTTGAGCCTAACAATGAACATCTCAGAGCTCCTACAACATCAACACAGGGTGCCAAACCCATAAATCACTAGCCAGAATGAAAATGAAAATGCTTTATTTGTGTAAAAACATGAGAAAGGATGACTTAATTAGAGAGCAAAACCTTCACTATAACCAGTTGATTTATATGTTTTTCTCATCCATGAGACAAAAGAATCTTGCATTACATTTCTCTGCAGTAAAGGGAATGAGTTATCCTTCACTACCACAGTGAGCACAATAATACATCAAAGGGCTCAGGAAAGTTACATTTAATGATATCCCTTAGATAGTCCATAAAGTAAAGCAACATGTATTGCCATTTCATTAATCCCAACCATCCTAACTCCGTAAGTATCTCAAAAGGCAGGCAAGCTTATCAGAATCTTAACACAGCTTTAGCAGTAAGAGATGGCCCTGAGTCTCCTGCTGCCGAGCAAAAACATTTTATGGTATTATGTAGAGTATTTTAAAGAGTTTACAGTACTAAGTAATAAGCTATTAATTAATACATTTATATATTATGACCATACCTTTACAGAACAAAATACACGTGTCTCTGTGCCATTCAGTCCTGCCTACAAAGCTTCTCAGTGATCTGAAAATTCTGCCTGCCTGTGGTCTATGTTCTTCTAGGGCTGGAGATCATGCACGTACTCCAAAGCACAGGCTGTCTTCAAGATCCAGAATTTAATATTCTTATTTCTCTGAGTTCAGGTTATTTGTACAGCCTGCTTACCCAGCAGCAATGAAGTCAAGCTTCTTCAATGCCTCCTTTCTTATCAGCACCAGTCTCATGACCATATTTTAGAGGCAGGTGAGGTCAATAAGCCCCATGGACCAGGCAGCATGCTTAGTTTTCCATATTGCAGGTGAGTGAGTCTAGGATGTCTCAAAGTTTTCTCTTAAGGGCTGTGACTGTGTTACAGTGGAATTGAGACTAAAGGCGAACACCTAAGCTGAGATGGCAAATATGGCCTTCCTCTGCACAGCAGGTGCACACAGAGATTCTGTATTACCATCTCCAGTGAGGAAAAGAAAATTCTCAGGTCCCTAACATGTGAAGCTTAAAGGCAAGGATCAAACACCTATCTTAGGCATAATACCACTATACGCTACACCAGAGGGAGTCAGTTCCACCTATGTTCCTACACCACTATCTATGGCATAAACCTGCAGAAACATCTAAACATAAAACACAAGGTAGAGATGTGGTGGGTGGAATTTAGGTTACATATATTTGGTGTAAGTCTCCCAAAAGAGACCTAAGTAATGAAGCCTCTATAGAGGGGATAGAGTCAAGTTTCTCTGCAGTGCAATTAAGAGATTAAAGAATAAATGAAAGTTTGTAGTAACAGCTTGTAGTGTTACCTACTAGGATTTAAGCAGTATGTATAACTGAGAGAGGCACGTGTGCATTTACCTTCTCCAGTGCCAGCCTAGAAGACACATAGTTTTGGAAGAAGCAGGAAACAGGAATCAGTTCCTTTTTGTTAAACTGAATAACACCCACACTGTACTCCTCCCAGCATACTAAAATGCCAGGTTGCTGGTGATTTTCCTCTTTTAACCTCCCACTCTGGGACGTGTTAGGCATTTTATGGCTTCTAAAGCAAAATTTTCCCAGAAGCATTATCAGAACAGAGCCTTTACCATCTTCCCCAAAATAAAGTAGTAATTCAGCAGCAGAATAGTAAGGCTTAAAGCACGCTGAAACCCCTGCTTTGCATGCATACTAACACTGTCCCCTTGCACTCCATTGTCTTCTCTATTTCCACTTCCTCCCTCCTGTTTTGTCGTCTGACTGAAAGCTCAGGCACAGGCTGCCAGGCTGCTCTCCGTTTATACAGCACCTACTCTAACAGGGTCACAGCCTGTGAAACAAATTCCAGTGCACTAAAACACTATAAACAACCACCGCCAACAGGCCTGTCAGAGCAAATTAACTAAGTATATTTTGGTGACGCATGATTCCCAATGGCTTCTTAAGCAGTTTCTCTTCCCGATTTATGAAATCATCCAGTTTTCCACAATGAACTAGATGGCTGTTAGCGCAAATTATTGAAATTCTGCTTGACTTATGCAAAGCACTTTGGAGGCAGATGCTCTGCTGGTGCAAGCTAAGACCTTCAACAGCACAAGAACAACTTACACCACCATCTGCCCCTTCATCCACACTGACCTCAGCCCTCCTCATCAACACTCCGGTTTCAAGGGTATGACTCAATACACATTCGTATCTGAGCTCTCAGTCTTGTGGAAAAAAGTATCTATTACTGTAGGATGCAGTTAGATTTAGTGAATCTTTCTATTCTTGACACTGCACATAGCTGTAAGTGGCCCCAGTTGGATGGGAGGGCGGAGCTGGGAGAGGGAAGGTTACAACTTAACCTGCACTCCTCTGCTATCAGCAAAGCCATCCTCATGTTTCAACCATGAGACAGAAATGGATGGAGTATACAGGACCTCACTGACATTTAGAAGATTTTTCCCAGCAGTAGCTGGTTGCTACAGCTTGGTCTAGACATGAACAATTTAAGTTTCCTTGTAACCCCCGTGGGAAATGTCCAGCTGTGAAAACTGCTGGAATTTCCTGATAACCACAGCGTCCTGCCCTGTATATTAGAATAATGTTGACAGCAATAGTGTGCCAGAAGTAGACTTTACCAGTTTGCTGCAGAAACAGGGAACTTCCACCTATTTCTCACTTCTCCTTGTTACGAGAACTGATATGCATATCATGGGCCATTCCTGCCACACTCATACCCATTCCCCCAGTTACATAAGTGAGTTCAAATAAAAGAACAGAGAATACACAGCAAAGCAGGATTATTTCAAAAGCTTACACCCATTATTTGTTCCTTTCATTATAAGAAATTATGACAAATTCTATAATCAGCACTATCTTCAGCCAATTTTTATAGAGTAATTACAGTAAATTAAGATTTCATGTACTGTATAAAATCATGCATGGGGAAAAATAATATTTATACACCTCTTTTAACTCAACTTCGAACTATGGGCAGCCATGTAACTGGCTTATGACTGTTCTTTTTAAATCAACATAGACTCTGGGCTGTATTGCCAGAAAGACCAAGAGATATGACAACCTGAAAAACACACGGTTAATCTCTGTAAACCTTTTATTATTATTATTGAAGATTATTATTGTTATGTTTTGAAAAATTAGAACTCAGAATTGTATGCTACATTATTTTTAGCCACATCCACACCTCAATGGAAAACTTTAACGATATGTTGGAACTTATTTTATACACCAGGAACAAGGTGATATGCCAATAACTAAAAAAAAAATTATGTCACCTACCTAACAATATGCTTGCACTTCTTAACATGTGTAACCCACAGAATTTCAGGAGGGTTTGTTTTCCCCATATGACTCTAGAGATAAGTGATCAGTTCAAGTAGCTGCATGTTCAGCCATCATTTGACTGAATGTGGTAACATGAGCATTAGCTATGGTGACACATCATTATGCATTGTCTGTTCTTCCTATCTCATGTATTCAAAATTTGACAAAACCATACTTTAGGACTCCAGGAAACTCCTGCATATACATCCACCCAGCCTGATTAGCTTGCAAAAACAATTGGTGTAGTGGCAGCTGTGAAAGACAAGTTCAAAGGCAGGTCAGAAGGTAACAATGGTCCATATGAAGAAGGATCAGTTGAGCTCAGCTGCTTTCTGTATGATCAAGTAACACAATATCACCTCTCTTTCTTTAGGACTATACTCAATTCCTGCATCACTTTTTTTGAACTAAACTTCAAAAAACAAATACAAATATCAAGCAGCAGACCCACAGCAAGTGAATGGTGACAGCAGAATCAAATGGAAACAAATAGATAGGAACATCACCAACTGCTTCTGGGGGAGGAGAGTTGCAGGTCACCAGCTATATTTGGTCATGCTCGTCAAAGGCAAAGAGATGAACAGAGTTGGAAGATAATAAAGCATCTTGATATGGTTGCTATCAGGAAAGGCATAATGGAAGATGGAAACTTACTGGCTAACAGGCCAAGAAAAAGAGAGAACAGATATATTCAAACCAGAATCACACTTATGAATGCTTTTAGTTGGACTAAGCCAGGCAGCTCATCTCAAATTACGTTACACTACCACCACGCTTCTGTGAAGTACAAATCCAGCCCCCGGTGTCAAAGTAACAGTGCCAGACACACCGAGTCGCTCGTGCCTTCTGTCAGGCCATTAAAATGTGCTACAGGTCTCAGACCTGGTCCAGGAGAAGAAGTTTTATTTGACCACCCGAGCCAGCGAAGGTGGCAGGCAGCGAGTGTGTGCTGATGCCTTGCCACAGGGAGAAGTTGAGTCACTGTTCACTGTGCCAGCTGGATTCAGGCACAAGTTTAATAAACTGGTTCACTGCAGTGATCATGCCTGGTTGTTGCTGGCACCAAATGCTTTCATCTCTAAATGTCACAGGCAGGTTAGTGTGGCTTTTCTTTTTTCTTTTTTTTTTTTTTTTCAGTAGGTGAATAAAAATGTGGAAATTCCAGCTACAAAATCCCAGCAAGGAAGAGAACAGAAAAAAAAAATCTACTTTTGATGTTTCTTGCCGACATAAACTGGCTCCACAATTCTAGCTCCGCATTAAAATAGGGACAAAAATAAGCCCATCCTCTGTGGTCAGTCATAATTGCTGAAATCTTGGAATTATTTTCAGTGCAATCATTCTGCAAAGATTTTCTTGGAATGGGTCAGGGAAACATCAAGCAAGGAGGTAACTTCTTGTCAGACAACCTGAAGAAACATGTCCAGGCAAGTGAGAGGTAACCAACTTACTGCTTGCCAGGAAAGTTGCACATAAATGCCACTGAAAATTCTCAAGAAATGCATAACCTGTACTGCCCCATTGCTTGCTAAATTCCTTCTCTGGTTGGGATTGATCAGTTTTGAACTACATTGCACTTCAGAAAAAGAGCTAACCTCTACATGGGTATAAACCCGATTTAGACCTTGTTCAGAGCTTTTTACCCAGATCTTAATGATCACATTAAAAATTGTCTTCTCTAACCATAAATAGGAATAAGCAAGCTCAACAGCAACACTTTCAGGAAGAATCTTTAAATCTTAGTGCCCTAGTCAGCTGAAAAATATGCTCTGCCCTCACTGATCCCAAAGCTTCTAGAAAACAAGTTAAAGCCATCCCAAAATGTTTGTCACCCCCAAATGTTGGCACCCAGTAGCAGATGGACTTCTATAAAATTTTGGGTTATCTGTTTTGCTGTGTCACACACAAAAAAGGCCTGTGATAAAGAAAGCTAAGGTGAAGGATTATTTTTCATTCCTCATCCATCAGGTTGCACATGTCTGCTCAACCACTGAACTTGTTTTATTTGCAAGGGCAGCAGGGAACAATAACAATTCTCCAACAGAAAAGGAAACAGAAGAGTTATAGAATCACACATAAGCCTCCCCAACATCCTTTTAACAATCAAAGGAAAAAAGATAACCATGTTTCCATTGTGGATAATGAAATCTGAGATTCAGGTCATCTTGTTGTCTCCTTGTTGGCAGAATTATTTTAAGGAGAAAGTCCCAATTTCCCACTTCAATATATGTGCCACAATCAAAAATAATTTACACTGCACTTATCACCTTCCATCAAAGAATCAATACAGATACAAACCAGGCTTCTAGAAATGGGAAGGTCATAAAGTCATATTTTAAAGATCATATTTTAAAGGGGAAAATATAAAAAAGAGGTGTGTTTTTATAACTTTTCCAGCATCTAAATAGGAAAAATTACTTGCTTTGCTCCTATTCATTCTGGATACAGGTCAGATGCGTCTCTCAACTGATTTGCGTCACCCACGGCTTCACTAAGGACTGCCAAGCCTTTACAAGGCTGTTTCTAAGCTTCAAATATTGCCAAAACAAAACTGCTTCAGTGTATTACAGGGAGATGTGAGGAACTTGTGTATTATAATATTTGAGTTCTGTCTGGAGCCGAGATTTAATAAGGTCTTGCTGCTTTTTGATAAAAGCTATTTCTTTAGAAATATAACACAAAAATAGCTTTTCATGGACAACCAACAAGTGTAACAAGATAGACAGGACCATTCACAGTGTCATTGCCAGTCTAGACAAACATGCAAAATCCTATGCTCCATCTCACAAGGCTCATTATATAAAACCATACAGAAAACAAACCAGGACCAAGTCAGCATTTTCTGCCAGGAAAAATATTGTATGGCTTACCAGCTGCTGAGGACAGGAGTCTGTGAATTCAAAGAAGCAAAAATTATGTGATTCAGGATCTAAATGTCTCCTCAAAAAGAACAGGAGTGGGATAGTCAAGTGGTTTAGCATGCCCAGGGCAGGATGTATTAGCAGGATTACTGGAAATGACTTATGCCTGTTCTGCAGCTCAGAGTAGGAAATGCAAGCACGTTTACATGCCTGCCTCAGTGCCTTCTTGGACAGCACACCAGACCTTTTAGTGACCTTCTAATTTCTCTTTCCTAAATCCATTTGTACATCAAAATTTTGGACTGCAATTTCTTTCATTAATATTATGATAGTTCATTTTATATCCATGATGTTGCTTTATACAAACAGTTTATTCTAAAGTGATGGCAGTAAATTTTTACCTCATTCGACAGTGTGGGGATTTGGGTGCTTCATTTTAATCAAACAGGTTGACTGTAATCACAGATCTGAGACAGAGGCACACATTTTGGCTTGAACCAAACATGGTAAAAGAGAAACACAATGAAGAAACCTTGAGCCCAACATTCTTTTTCATAATTTGCACAATAAACATGCACTAACATAATTTCTCTTGTAGAAGCAATTGATCTTTTCCCCGTTCTACAGATTACAATGAAGTCTGACCTTCATATCAGGTCCTAAATAGCTGCCTCTCTAACCAAATTCCTTCTCCGTTCCCTGAGAAGCAAACACTGGTCCAATATCATGCCTCAAATTGTTTTGGTTAGATACTGGTAGCCTGACACTGATTTTGCTTTTCTCAAAACCTTGGAAAATAGTGAATCATATGGTTGGAATCACAGCAGCTGGTGGTGGAACACCAGCTTGCACCTTTTCAGCTCTACTGAAGCCTTTAGTGGTGATCCAAAGCAGCATTTGGATGTCATGTGTAATATATACAAAAGATATTATCATTGCTTATTTACCACAGAAAAAAAATGCAGGTGCTCAGGTCATCAACTGCCTTCTCTTGATACTTAAAAAAAAAAAAAAAGAAATTGCTATATATTCCTATATAGAAGCTGTCTTTTTCAATACAAAAGAATAATTCCCATAGTAGTAGAGTGAAGTTTTAACAAAAGAACAGTTAGGCTTCAAAGATTCATGAAGACTGCATACTAGAAATCTAAAATGTCAGAGCTAATTACTAAGATTTTTTTAAATCAGTTCTTAGCCCTTTTTTTTTCCCCACAAGCCAGAGAAGACATATAGGGTAGTATGGAATTATTTTATTCTGAAATATTATTAATCATTCAGGTTCTTTCTCTTCCTTTGAACTTCAAGTAAAAGGAAATCAGAGCCATCAGTGTTTGGAAATACTCAGCTTTTCAGAGTCAGGGCAGTGATTCAGGTTATACCTGAATTTTCTCCAATATGTTCCTGTAATTAGAGAATTTGACTTCCATGAAGTGTAAAACACATCATAAAAATACCATGGTCTAGCATCCTAAGTGTGAGATTCAAGTTAAGTAAATTCTATATTTTGGTCCTTAATTCCTCCTTATATTTATCTAATTCATGCAATGTGTCTGCTTTAGCTTCTCCCTGTGCACATACATCTAATTACTATTACTTGCATCACATTGTTTTGCTGACCAATGAATCTAGAAAATGCTTATGCTCAGATCTGCAGAATGAGCATGGAAAAAACCTAATTTACACAGTTGCCTCTTGCAAAATACTGTCAAATGTTGTTAAAGACACTGTGTGTCAAGGAGTTAGCATCATTTCTGGGACAGGAAATAAGGCAGAGAAACAAGCAAACACCTGGCACATCAACTGTGGTTGAAAGGCAGAAACTGATTCAGGGATTCCTCCAAAGTACATAAAACCAGTGGGGTATAACCCACTTTGGACACCTGCACAAAGCACCAGATATATAGAAATGGACTGGCCACGTGTACTTGGCAGGTGTCCTTAAACAACGCCAGTTAAACTTTTGGAAGCCTTTTTTTGTTTTTTTTCCCTTTTCTATATTTTAGAGGTGGACCAAACACAACATTTACAATTCTGGGGTGATCAACTTGTCCAACTGGAAGTACTTTTTATCACAGAATTCAAAAATAAATGCCTCCATGTGCTTCTACCCTCCAGAGGGCTCTAAAGGATACAGGAAACATGACATTGCCAGTTCAATGACTTGCACAAATATCAGTCTATTAAAAGCAATTTTGGGAGGGTTAGCTTCAGACCATTTTCTCCTAGATAATCAATGAGCTTTCCTTTGTTGCATGTCCCAACACCTGAGTAGATGAAAGTACATAAAAATGCAGGAAAAATGGGGAAAACATGAATGTAATTCAGATGCTTTGGGTGGTTTGGAAGACCAGAGAAAGCCACAATATGAAACTCTTTCTTTCAAAGAAAATGCAACTTTCAACACTTATATACTGCTTTAAATGTAGTATTTTTGATCTACCACAGTGACAATTTCCCACTCTGGCAAAGTATGATCTTTTAATTCAAAGCCTTCGTAGCAATTAAGGGTTTAAAGTGCTAGTATTTTTACTTTACTTGACTAATTACATTCTAGCCACACAATATATTTTATCGTGTGCAAAACAGGAGAAAATACAAAGGTAAAAACATATTTTATTAGTTATCTACTGATGATTAATTCTGACAATACGCACCATTTGCATCCCTGTGGGCCTAATATTTTCAGAGTCTAAAACTGAACAAGTTGTGTGGCATCTGTCAGTTTGTTAGAAGAAAATTACCCATGGATTAAATTATGAAAGAGGAAGGTCATCACAAAAGTTATCAAGATTTGACTGAGCCTTCTTGATCAAAAAATGTACCCCTCTGACCTTTCCTTTTCCTGTACTTGCAAGAAAGTTATTCCATACAAAACATTTCTTGCAACTGCTCTAACTTCCTAAAGGCTACTGGACTGTTTGTTATTCCAACTGTAAAGGTAGCAAGCAGCAGTGTTAATTAGTGACCTCCTAGAAATTTCCCCACAATTACATTGCATACAAACACTAGAATGTTAGTAAATTATTTGCCTTCTATACATCAGCAAAGTCTCTTTCTGCACATCGTTAGATAAACCTATTTAAACATATATTTCTGTAAATTGTGTTGCAAATTACCTTACTTCCAGTATCCCATGCTAGCAGCTGAATGAATATGCTGAGGAGCTGTTGCCAATCACTTTAGTGATATGATATTCCACAGGATTAATTTCCACTATACCTTCGGGTTTTGCAGTGATGTTTATGCTAGCAATCATTGCTAATGTTTTATTCAATATATTTAGCACAACTTTTTGCTAAATCAGTAAAGCAATGAAAAAATATTAAGAAAAGAAAAGAAAAGAATGAATAGTTAGAAAGTTAACACAAACTGAATCATGGTCCAGTGAACTCTGGCTTTGCCTTAAACACATTAGCAAGTATGTACCTCAGCTCCTCATTTCTCCCACATTTCATAAGCACTGTTAACCCCTTCCCTCTGGTTGTGGGTGGAAGCTCAGTGCACTGGTAAGATACGTTCATATTCACACAGCCTTCAATGAGTTAACTTTTATTCTACAAAGGTGAACAGTTTTGCTGACCCAGTGCAAGTCAGCTTGAATAAAATTCAATTCTGCTGTAGTCAACAGGAAAGTAGGAAGGAAAATAGGATTTAACAAACAAAGCATAAGAAGTCCACAGCAGGAAATCATTATTTGGGCAATTGTTCACTTTGTTAACAGACTGGACTGTATTAATATCTATCAGTGCATACTGCTGTGTTTGTGGTTTCTCTGTAGTGGCACGTCTGGTCTGATTAGTTACAAAGTGGTCATATAGGCAAGTGAAATCTGCAATTGTGTGAGGTTTCCGAAGAATACAGAATACATATGTCATTAATGCTTAATCTGGCACCAGCTTACTCTGGTTAAAGTTCGAGTGGTTGACTAAAATTAAATCAATACTAAAAGAAGCTCAGAATACCAATAGAAGTGGTTTCCAGACATAGTTTCACTGACCATTACAGCTGCTATGGATTAGGCATGTGAAACGGTTCAGTTCAAGTTAACATTTTTAGTATAGATACACAAAAAACTGCAGCCACAGTATTCTGCCTGTGTGCTTATAGTTAAAAGCATTCTAGGAACACATATAACATTGTTCCAAGTTACCATTTTGCATTTATCAATTTCAATCATGCTTCTTACCACAAGAAGGTTAAATTAAAATTGTTAGAATATTTACATGTGTGTGTGCACGCATATATATATATATATATATATATATATATATATATATATATATATATATATATATATATGACATTGCCATTAAGAAATAGATTCGTAGACAAAAATCTTATAAACCGCTGGGGAAAGCCTGACATTCTACAGGGTTTTACATAAGAATTATATTATAAAACTTAAAAAGCTATTGATATTAACCAGTGAACACGCTAACACCAGCAATGTTTGTACTGGAACAGTTCCTTAACTTTCATGAGAGGAGTCATAAACCAGTTTCTTTAATGTATTCTGAAGGCTCTGGATACAAAGCAGCATCACAGGCAGAACACTCATCTCCTCATCTAGCCATATTTTAGGTCCCCTTTTCCCAAGGGAAGTATTTCCCAGCCTGCCTGCCTTATTTAAGCTTCTTTGAAGCTACCTTAAAAGCTACAACCAACCTCTGAGAATGAACTTCTGGCAAGAAACTGCAGGTGGTGAGGTGAAAAAAAGCTTGCAATATAACTTTTTATCAAACTAAGGCATTTTAGATCAATATGAAGGCAGTAGAGATGCCAATTTTAATTGATTGTGAATGTAGTTCAGTGGTTGTTTTGAGGAAAGATTTTGATTTACTTGTTTTATGACAGGAGCGTGGCCGCGCCAAATGCTATTTCTCAATACTGCAGAGACTTAAACGAAACACATGCTGAATATATCATTCTGAGCCATTCATTTCTCATCTTTTATGGAATTTGAGGGATTTACTAGGGCCACTTTCTTTTAACTATTAACATTTTGTCCAGTTCACAGGGCATCTGCTATTCAGAAGAAAACTGGAAAAGGTCAATACACATAGCCAGCAATTGCAAAACACATCCCATGCATTGCATTTCACTCTTGACCCAATAACTTCCCTTTCCCAACCTTGATATTTCAGAAAGCATGGGTATTTTTTATATCTGCTAGTTCATAGGACTATCATTAGCCAGCTTTCACAGTACTATGCTTTGACCACTTTCCAAGGTGTGGGATCAAATCTAGTATCTGACATTTCTAATCCCCCTAAGAAAAGTCGAGTGCTGAAATGTACAAAACTGCTGCAAGGCTCCTTGTAGCAGTTAAACCCCGCATAAAACCATATGGGAAACTTGGGAATAAGCTCAAGAGACACCTGTGTAGGTTACCTGTGCCTCCTCTGCTTTTCACCTTTCAGCTAGCTTTATATTTGAGCAAAGATTAAGGGTTTAGATTCACAGAGAACCAGTGGCCCGTTGGCCTCCATAACTAACATGGAGAAGATGCCCTGTTATGCCTATTCACTCTCAGCCACTTTTCAAAAATAAAGTGCCTAATATTACTACATGTGCCTCAGCATATTGCTTGGCTCCAATACCCCTGTGGGTTTACTACTCTGTGTATCAAAACAGTGCAGAAGTTAAAATTTTTTTAATTGAATAATTGATTATTCTGTCCACCTTGCATTTATTAAAATTTTGGGTTGAGCCATATTTAACTCTCTCTCAGTTTTGGTCTCCTAATCTGGAATCAGTTTCAAGTAATTAGATTAACATATATTTTATTGAAGTTTTCTGTCATTTACCGTTTCATAAAATCTCCCATATAAATCTGGAGGAAAGACAGGTTGTTGGTAATAACCTGAATTTACAAAACAGAATTTGGTCTGTTTATTGTGAAGGGATATCTTTTATATTTTACTTATATGGACTGCCTTTTTTTGAGATAATCCATTGTAAAAACAACAAATCTCACCTTTACACAAGATTGCGACTCACTGAGGTAATCTAAGGGGCGAATTACAAAGCACTAAATACTTGTCTTTTACAAATTACTAGCAAGAATGAATCTCATTATTTATTTCAATTGCAGGTACTTGGATACCATCTCAGGGTACTGAGTTCTGTTAACAGTTGCCAAGAACTTTGTAGGACAAAGTCACAAGATTCCATTGCAAGTTTTTGCAGTTAGTGTCCAAGTATTACCCATATAAAACACTCAGTCTAATTATTTAAATGACAGTACAATACCTAAGTCAAGCCTTATAATGAGAACAATTAATCTTGTGGCTTTGATACCAGGCTGGCACTGAGAGGTAGAGCCAGTTAAACTAAAATTACACTATGCTTTCAGGATATCTTTTGAAACATATTTAAGATGCCTCTAAAAAATAGGAACAGTAATTTTTTTAATTCAAATTCCAATTGCCTTTTCTAGTAATATCTCATTTTTTGGTAGCACAGTAGTAAGATAATCTTGATAAAAACCTATTTTAAAACTTTAGATGACCATCTGCACTGACTTAATTCAGGAAAAAGGGGAGCATATATAGAGATCAGTGATTCTGAAACAAATATAACAATGGAGAGACTGCACTCAGTGCCTGCAAAGTGAAACCTAGGCATATAAAATACAAAAATGAACACAAACGTGTAAGGAGAAAGCATCTCCTGCTATTTTATACTCTGCAAATTATGTTACAATCATTTCATGTCTTTTACACTTCTCTTATCCAGTGGCATATGAATTGTACTTCAGTTACATACTAAGTCAATACTAAGACAGTGTGAGACTTTTTATTCCTCAGATTCATAAAATAACTCTGAATAAAATAGTCTAAATCAAATCTCCTGCTCCTAACAAGGTCAATACTGAATTCAGATCAGGTTGCTCAGGGTTTAGCTAACCTATCTAGGCCTGACACCTCCAAGGAAGGAGATGCCACAGTCTCACTTAGAAGCCTATACCAAAGTTTTAATGTCGTCATCACAGAAGTTGCTGGGTTTTTTTCTCTTTATATAATTTGGGAACCTCTCCTGTTTCAATTTACAGCCCTTGTGTCCTCTCCTCCTGCCTTGCAGCTCTGTGAAAGCCAGGCACTTTCTCCTCAAATCCTCCTCCTTACTACTGGCAAGCTACATTCAAGGTCCATCCTAAGCATCCTCTTGTCCAGCCTAAACAAGTCCCATTGTCTCTACTCCTTCTCACAGGTGAAGTGCTCCAGCTCCCAACTTCATAGTCCACTGCTGATCTTACACAATTTTACTGACACCTTCCTTGTACTGGAGGGGACCAAAACTGAACACAGTATTACCCATGTGTGTATTTTCATGTTTGTTTGGGATTTTTCATAGTGGTTTTGCTTGTTTAGGCTTTTTAATGTAAATTTTTTTTTGTCCTATTACTTGGGTTAATCTAAATGTAGCCATTATTCAGAAATATTAATATAATGGACTATGACAAAGAATATAAACCTCACAGCTTGCATCGCATCATGATACTGTTACGAACTCCTAAGATAAAGGATATCCTTTTCTGAGTATATAGTTTATTTATAATTTCTTATTTTTATCAACATTTGTCATCATATACTGGTTTTACTGTCTATTTAACCAAGAACTATATTTCAATATCATTTTGTTCAGAGATCAGGTACAGTTTAGAAATAATAGATCTCCTGCATGTAAAGAACTAGAATGTTTTCTTAATTTTTTTGTTATTCAAGAAAGAAATTGTCAGATATAGGCATTAAAATCCACACTGACTTTTCATATTTTAATTGTTTTCTCTAGCTTACTATGTCTGTGGACTAATTCCTGCTATAACTATTCTATTAAACAAAGTACTAAAATCACACTCATCAGCCCCTACTTGGGTTCTTCCTCGCTTTGGACCACCCATCTACCAGGTCCAAGCTGTACTCTGCTTTCTGCAGTCACAGTAGAGAAAACTCTTTGTTTCAACACTACGAAATTTAATCCTTCTCCACTGCTGCATTTTAGAAAGCATCATCCTTGCCTTCATACATCTCAGTCATTATTTTCTCAAGTCACACTTTTCATTGGAAGTCTTATGAATATAAAACCTGTTTCAGACTAAAACACCAAAACCCCACAAAACCCTACCAAGCTTGCAGTAACAAAGCCTGCTTTATTTGCTGTCATCTTGATCTTTTCTGTTTACAGTATCTTCAATCTTCTCTCTCAACTAACATAAGGTCTTTGAAAAAAAAAACCAGTGTCTTAAATCTTTTTGTAGGCAAAAATAATTATTGCAATGCATGAGTCCCACTATATACAAAAAGCAATGCGACAATTACTTCATTTGTTAGGAAGAGGTTAACATTGCTCTCTGGGCTCCTTGTCAAGTTCCAGCAGTTACAGAATGTCTTTGTGTAATGTATCAGCATTCCTGAATTTCTGTGAAACTGGGGAGGGGAAATCAATATTAAAAATCAGGGAGCTGGAGCCTTCACATGAAATACAGTTTTGTTCCTACCACAAAGCTAAGTGGTTTTGATCTTTCTGAACTTCTCAATCATGTGTGACCAAAGAATTCTTCGCAATGAATTATGTTTGCCTTCTATGTTAATGAAAAGCCAACATGCATAATTTATAGAAGCTAGGAACCAAACATTAAAAAATAAAGTCATAAAAAAGCCATAGGAGTCTTTAATGGCAGAGTCCTTACCATCTAAATGGAACTGTTATACAACATTTTTCTGTCAGATTTATTAGGTTTTATTTGAATATGTTCGACTTCGCAGTGATGTTTGTACAAAAATTCCAAAGAGTGAAAACATTAAAAACCAATAAAATCAAACAAAAGAATGGTCACAAGAAAAACAAAAACCCTGTAGAAGACTTCATTTTCTTTTAAAGCCAGTATTAGGGTTAAATCTCAGCCATAAATATCTAAAATACAGTGTTCCTCTTTCACAAAGGTGGATCCTAATATTTTACTTTCTTTTCTGCTTTTACGCTGCTACTCCTCAATACAATGACTTCCTGTAAGGAGTGGTATTCCACCAAAGTAACTGTCACCCTCTTTCTGTAATGACAGAGAAAGGCTTCTTCCAGATGCAGGAAAAAGCAGTGGAAAACAAGAAAAGGTCAGAATCCTGAGCCATGAGCATCAACAAGGAGCATTTCCACTGGCTTGCACAACTTCGAAGTATATGTAACTATATCTGTTTTGCAGTGTCATATAGTCCCCCCTACCCCTCATCCTCATATAAATGAGATTGTAGAGTAAATACTCTATTGAAAGACAAAGCCAGCAATAGAAAATATCTTTCTTCACCCAGTTCCTGCTTTTGGGACATATTATTTGCTTACTGTACTGAGCAAATTAGCTTTTTCATGTAATGAATAAGAATAATTTCTCACCCTTTTAAAAGCAATATATTTCATTTGAGCTTGTCTATATAAGGTAAGGTTTCTTATCTACACCATCTTGTAAACTGGAACTCTTAGAGCAGAGAGTTGCTCTACCACTACTCTAAGTGCTAAGCTGTCACTGATTTCATATGACAATGCAACTTGATTGAGATGCATTAATACAGATCTCCAGATAAAACTACTTTGTACATCTGAAGAATTAATTTTCCAAAGTACCTTCAATAACTAAACAGCAAGTTCTTAACCAAAGTGTTCTCCTGTTAATAAGTTTGAAGGTATGCTTTCAGAAAACATTACAAACTATCAGTAATACAAGCTTGTTCTGTGCTAATGTAAATTACACAATTATCAGTGAGATTAAGCAAGATTAGACTGCTTACAGGCTACCTCTGTAAGCAGTGGAATGGAATGGTTTCTACTTTGAAAACAATTCAAGAGCTGGATCTCGTTCCCAAAGAATGCCTAATCAGGCCAAACTGTTTCACAAGTGAGCTGGTTAGACAGCACAAAACACCATTTACCTACAATAAAAACTGAATCATCAGTGCAGATGAGAAAGAGCTCCCTTGAACAATACCCTTCCTTGCTTCTTAAAATCAGCAACTGAGAAATGTGTCCTCTCCATTTATTACGGCAATATTCTTTATGAATCTTGAAAAAAGTATTGATTTGGAGAGAAGCTGTTACAAAATTCATTGCTAAGTTTAATAAGGTAAATCATTGGATCCTACATTGCTTCTAGCAATAATTACTGATTACAAATCCAGAAACAACCTTCTGTTCGCCTTTTCTTCTAGCTAACCTACTACATTTTGGCATTTCCTGTTTGCCTGTGGTAGGTCTGTCCAGAGGTTACAAAGAAAACAAGCTAGGAGAAAAATGTGTACTCCTCACTCTGATAGCAGTCTTTTTTCCCCAAGCATAGTTCCTATGGTAAGCCAGCCTTCTTTCTTATAAACATTTTAACATAAAAACCTACTTCTCAGGGTCAGTCACGACAAATTCATCATCTTAGTTCCAAGAAGACATACATGCAAAGACCTGTTCTGCAGGTCGTCAAAAATAATTGACTAATTTACTTAAACAGCTGAATGACAGGAAGCACTGAGAAGACATTACAAGACAAAAATTATGTATTTTTTTTCCCCACCTAGAAGTTTTACTGGGAAAATTACCTGAATAAAAAAAAAAAATACTGAAAGAATTATTGTTAGGCATTTGCTTCCTCTGCAGCATCTGAGTTAAAACCATTAAATGAACTGCTTCAAAGTGTTATTGTTACAGAAGTTAAGTTTTCAGGTATTTCAAAGCCCCACTAGCTTCATACAAAAAGTATAAGCAATTCCATATATCTCCTATGCTTTACTACGACGACATCTCCATGATGATTCAACAGATCAGGAATTGGAGAATATTATAATAATTCAAAGTCTTCATTTCATATGGGATCATATACAGTACCTCTGCTATAAGGATCCTGATGCCTTTAATCAGTGTACCAGTGGGCAAGAAATCAACACCATAAAAAATATGTACAGAATTTGACAGACTTTTCTGACACTTCTATCATATTTAATTACATTCCTCTCATATTTCTATGGGAAGATTCAAAATTGACACTGACTTCTATTAATATCTTCAGACGTTTCAAATACACAGTTATTCAATCTTTGGAAATTTTAGGTCTTAACTATTATTAAATTTTAAAGAACTTTGCATTAGAAGCCTGGACACTAGCAAACAACTAACAACTCTGAGTTGACAACCTCAGAAGCCAAAAATTAAAGTAACTATATATCCTTTGATTTACTTTCTCGAATAAATTACAGACATACCATGGCAATATAGCATGAAGGAATCTGTACCACTGCTGTGTCTGATTTTCCTTTTCGTTGGCATACACAGTTAAATAGACAATGAAGTAAATCACATGGATTTTTTAGTAACTACTCAATGAATTTAGTGTCACTAAATTAGATCTTTATGACTTGGATTCAGTTTATAAAATCCCATAATAAATAAGAGATTTTTCTCTACCCTACACCATAGTCTTCTAAAGGACTGCTCATGAAAGTTATGCCAATGTAACCTCCAATACAAGTTAAGCACAGACCAATCAATTATGGTTTAGCTGTCCATAAAGAAAAAAAATCCACTGCATACAAGATCACATACCACTCATTATAACTTCTCACAAATGAAAATTCCATAACTACATTATTTATTACTTAATAGACTACCACACTGAGTAACTAATTTATTCATTGATGTTAAACAATTTAGTTAATAGTAAATCCAATACTTAAAAGCCACAGATTTTGCTGAGATACCTTCAGCAGTTGAAGTTTGAATTGCTGCAATGACTCGCACCCAAGCAGTCATTTGGCTGAATTCCAATCAGGATTCTACTGTGTTATGCAAATTCAAAGCTTCATGATTACAAAATTAAAATTGTTTCCAAATGTGCATAAATATAATTTTTAACTGTGAAAAGTTAATAGCATATTTATAATACCCTAGAAAACACTACTTCTTCTAAGTCCTTTCTTTGCTGATACATAGCAATAAACTCAGCCAAAACTCCACTTTTCTGTCCTAATCATCTCAAAGTAAAATGAATATCAACATCAAATAGGGCCATTTGAATCCATTTAAATATCACTGACACTTTCTTTCACCGATTTATTTTTTTAGAGAAAGACCAAAGGAAATTAATGCAATCCCATACTTTAATAGGAAAGCAAATCTCTATGGTTAACATAACAAATGAACTTAAATAGTTTGTAATCAGGTCAAACTGTCAGTAAGGGTCCTTTCTCATAATCGGAGATCAGGAGAGTGAAACTACAACTCCATTATCTTATGCAGATACTCTAGATAGCCATACATGACTTTTACAGTTAATATCCTTCTCATTACAAAGGTCTGATTTGATCAGGCACTTTTGATGCTTTGACAGAAAAACTGAAAATTGCTTCAGTGATTGAAATCATCAGTGCTAATAAAAAGGTAATTGGAAGAGATGTGTGTGATGCACTGCTTTAATTCATTTTTATAATCTTTTTTTTTATTATTAAACTCTGAGCTATGGATCATAAAATAAAATTTATTTTGGCTAAGACAAAACATATGTATAAACTTGATATAACTTGCAGCTGAAATTATACTTTCCTACATAGCCAGAAACAAGTAAAGCAGTAAATGAAGCACAATCAACAATAGGACACAATAACAAACCCGAAAATCTCATTTCTGATGGCCACAGTTACCATATCTACGAATACAGATAAACTTTCTGTGTACAGTTTTCAAAAATATTACTAAGTAAATACTAAGGAAAAGTAATACTAAAAATTATACTAAGCATGATTGTATCTAAATAAAACGGAATTTCACATTACACACTTCTGTGGTCTGAAGACCATGAACAACACTTACCAAAGTGTAAGACAGCTGGCAGATTTTCACAGCTCAGGAAGTGACTATGTCTTTTACTGACTCAAACCCCAATATTAGTCAGGATGAGTATTCACACTCTTAACCTGTTTATTAGTTATTTTTAACACAGCTATCAAATAATACACAACTGTACATTCGTTCCTTTGATCAGCCTGCGAATAAAACCCTCCTTAAAAAAAGGGAAAAAAGAAGGCAAAGTAAACACAGAAAAAAGCTTTATATTAACTTCCTTCACATGTTGCAACCTTAATTGCACAGTAAAGCAGCATTTCAGTAAAAAAAAGAAAACCAAAAAAATAACCAAAACCAACAAACAAGTAACCCTAGAGAGCCTGTTTCTACTTAACTACTTTCCCCATTTTGACTTTTTAACAGCAAGAAGAAAAACACAACCCATACAAAAAAATACAAATCTTCCCATAAAAGCTCCTTCCCAGGTTGGCTGTTAGTGCACATGGGAATTTAGTACAAAGACATTTTCTGCAAAACTTCCGGTTTACGCAATGATGACTGAAAACATTACATCTCTGTTAAACTGACTTTCTATTTATCAGGTCTACAGGGGAGAGTGATTTTGGACAAAATATTTGAGACTGAATAGAGACATGGCACAAAGAGAAGCACTTTTCACTTTATTATTGAAAAAAGCTTTGCCTTCTACATCTCCAATTTCATCCTAATGCTGAGATAATTTTATACCTACTTAAGTTGTCACTGTGCACACATCATGTCCATCATAGTCCTAGGCAGCAGAAAATTTTGAAGAGTTCAACTATTTATAACCGCTATCCTTTTTTCTTCCTGAAGGAAAACACTGCAGCATTATGCATTTGTTTTACAATCTCTATTGTTAAAGATTTCACAAGGAACATATAAGTTTATGTGGAGAGCTGTTGTCTGTAAAGGGAGTGAGGTTACAGATCAACAACCAAATTTTACAATGACTTTCACCATCGCCAAGGGGTCAGTTTGATTAACCCTTTATCAGTAAGGCTTGGCCTCGGGAATACATCAATTTTCCAGTTACAGAGAACTTTCCCCTTGCCTGTTCCAATGGCTTCACTTTTCCCCAGAAATCTGGCCAGTGTTGCTGACTTCAATTTTAGATTTCTGCTAATTTACTTGTTAAAAATAGTACTTCTGTCTTAATACTGTACATTTTGAAATATTGCCCATTCTGCAGCACTTAGAGACATGTATGTGAAGAAAAAAAAGAAAAGGAAGTAGTTTAAATATTCACTGCTTTCATGCACAGAACAGGACCAGAAATCTAATACTGTGTCAGCAGACAGACTGTTTCAGAACTACATCCACACACTCTCTGGCAATATGTAAACTCACTGCCTTACCCTTATACATTTTCTTCTTCAAAGCAGATACCAAAGAAATGAGTTTGTCCCCAGTTTTTTAACATCAAAGACAGGAGGCCAAATTAATCCCTAGTGTAACTCAATGGAATTCGTCCTTGGTCTTACTCCCCAAGGAAAGCACTACTCCAAAACATACACTTAATTAATATCCTCTCTCGGCCATAGATTCCTATAGGGCTTTTAAACTTTTCCTTGCGGCGTGCTCTTTGCAACTAGTCTAAGTTCATACAAAGGCCCCTTCTATCCTGGTGCTTTATTAGTGTTAGGAAATAATTTTAACATATATGTTAAAAGATGTTTCCACAAGAACATGGATAACATGGAGCGAACACTCAACAGTGGGATTTTGCAACTAACATAAAGCAAAACCAAGGATGTAGCTTTATAGTCTATGACGGCATATGGAGAACTGGTGAAAGAGAAGGGGAAGCAATGGCTCAAGATAGATAAAACTGGGTATGGAAAAAAAAGAAAGTTTGACCACTATCTCACTCACAATAATAATCAAAGGCAAAGCTCCTATTAGCTAAAAATATATAGGATCAAGCTTTTCATGAAGTGGAATACAATTTTCTCAGGTCTCTCAATCAGAGATTAGTACTGAACTGATGTAAGCATATACTGAAGAGTCCTTCTGAAAAAAAATCATGTTGGATGTACATTTAAACAGAAGAAAGATTTTTTTTTTTTTTTTTTTTAAATCAGAGCTAATGCAGGGAAGACAGCAGGCAGGAAGAGAAAACTGAATGAAAGTGTAACGGAGAGGAGGAATATAACCTGAACTGCATTCAACTTCTTGACATTAGAATTAGACAAACCAGGTAAATAAAGACTCAGGCTTCAGTGAATGCCTGTTTTAAAAATCTTTTAAATGCCTCTGCATGCATTACCATTTCTAGTTCGGAACTAAAGTGCAGTGATGCTGGACAGCAGAGACACATGGATATTTTATCTTATAATTTGCAAACGTGTGCAATTTCAAAGTTTCCTTGACAAAGAAAACCACATATTCCCTCACACTTATGGTCCATGATTCTGAAAACACCCCCAGTATTAGCGTATTTAGCCATAAGAAAAATGTGAATTTAGATTTTATAAAGACAAACCATATAATTCTGAACTTCTACACATGACAAAAAAGATGTTTCTGAAATCTACTGCAACAAGGAGTCATTCAGCTCCTTAGATTGCCTAGAATGGCAGGACCCAACATTCCAATAAGGAAAGATCAGTGGCAGACCATGAGACCAAAACCAATGCCCTTAGCAGCGTGTTTGCCAAGTGAAGCTAATATCAAATGTAGAAAAACATTTGAAACTTTTGGTTCTTGGACTTTATCCTCTGCATTGTACTTGCTCTTGAAATAGCCAACTCAACAGAATCACTAGCCACATTAATGTAAATGTCTTTGATTACAAAGCATCCATGAGGTCAAAAAAACCTCAAATATCAGGAATTCAGCTTCTGGAAGCATTTTAAATTAAATCTCATTTTACACAGCTGATAAGAATATGTCTTAATGGAATATGCTATTTGTGGTACGATGTGATCTTCTAGTATGAAGGTCATGCCAAACATTCCATATTTCATTATTTTATCATGTGTGCAGGCTTTTTACATTAAAAAAGTTCAACACTTATTGTACCATATTTTCATCTGCTAAGATTCCTAAGGTACAATGTTATTTTTGAGCAAAAAATTAAAAGCAATAACAGCTTGAAAACAAAATTAAGCTGGTGCCTTTAAAATCTCTCCTCCCAAATTTAAGTGATCTTACAACACCCACCTAATTCTTAGCACAATCCAGTTTAAAATAACTGATTATTTGCAAAACTGTTCTAAGATACAGTACTGACATGCTCTTGCATGTCAATAAATGGGAGTAATTTACTGTACATGCTGTTAATTTGTATTTTCTTTTCCGAAAATTTATAACTTAGCAGAAAAGTTCATTAGAACAGCACTCAAAATCACTGTTCACCTGAATGCATTCTGCCGAGAAGGCTTCCCTAGTACCATAGAAAACAACAGAATGTCAGGGTTCTATGAATGACCTTCTTATCAAAGGATAAGCTTTCTAACTTTATCTACAGCTTTTCCTCAATTAAAAATTCACCAGCAGCTTCCAAAGATCATGTAGCAGGTAGACTATCCTAACCATACTCACATTTGGGTGAGATCCTGGACATACTGCAGTCACAGGGAAGGTACTCCAGCCTACTTTAGGGAAGGAAGCTCTCAGCCCTGATATGAGGTATTACTCCATAAGCACTTCCACTGGTCAGCAATTATGCAAGAGCAGCAAGACACGGTTGAATTACCAGTCATACAGCTCTTTTCAATTCTAAATTAATAGCTACGTTTATTTGGCTTGAAGTATAATTTTTAAGAAAGTATTTTGAACCCCAAAATTTACTTGTGATCCTGACTTTCTGCATGACCTTGGGTAAATTTCAAACTTAATATACTTCAGCTCCTCCTGCACTAAAATGAATGCACCATAACATACCCACCTCTATAAATCTCTATCCTGCTTAGATGAAAAGCATTTTGCAGTGTAAGTGCAAAATCTTGTTATTTATTAAAGGAGGCTTCTACCACAGCCCTTCACTTAACGTTGTTAAGGCCACCCTTTACCTTTAAATCTAGCAAGACAATTATTGATTAATGACCACATCACCTCTGTCAGAAATATAAAAGCAATATAAACATGCCTTTGCCTGACAGATCAGCTGTCTTAAGCGGTAACTTGTGTAATTTCATCTATTTATCCTAATGCACCCCCACTTTAGTAGTTTCCAGTAGTCTTAAGTGGATACACTTCCTTTAGCCAATCCTAGTTCCTGTGGGAGTGTGGGACTACTGCTGAGGTGCTCTCAGCTTTAGTTTATGAGCTACTCAGAGGCTCTTTTACAGATCAGTTCCATCTTCCTCACATTCAGGTTTTTCAGCTCATTGGAAACACAGGTTCAAATTTCCAACCCAACAGGTCAGGCTCAAAATAGATAAATATTTATAATAAATAATAAAATATTGTCTTAATCTACAAAATACTCAGTCCTTAATATTTAGTATTATAAGTATACTACTTATAATTGAAGCTACCCTATTGAACTTTATAGGAATCTGCACTATCCAGGGCAACATTGGCCAATTAAATCCTGGGGGAAAAAGAAAACTGTGCTGAATTCAAAGACATTATACCATGAATTATGTGCTGTTGGCATTGCTGTAGTTCTTACTACTGAATGCAATTCATTGCTCAGTATTAATACCTACCTTCAAATAGCAAGGCCTGAAAAGATACAATAATACTTATTAGTAAGCAAAAGAAGCACATTAAGAATCTACTTTTTGGAGTGCATTACTGAAAGAAATTTACCAGTTATTACAAACATCAGTTATTTGGTGTTGCTGGCAACAATTTCATAAGTTATCAAAATTTATCTTAAAACTACACTTGGCCTGAATGAATCTTACTAGAGCATAACTGTTTTTTGTAGATGGCAAAGGGGTGACTTATTTAGCAATTATTTTATCTTGGCAAGAAGTAATAAAAAGCAAGGCATTCAGCTAGAAAGTAACAATCTACCTGGAGCAGGTTATATTTATCCAAGAGTTGATACATTTAATAATCAAGTGTAGATCTGCTAAAACACACCATCCTCTGCTAAAATTACTTATTGAAATTAACACAGTGGTAGACTTAAACTCTGTAAGAATGGTAAGTGCTTGGTGACTGAAAAACACCACATTAGCGGTACATAAACTGACTGAAATAAGCAGACTGTCAAAATATGACAGGAGCAAACTGTTGCATCCCAAATAGGAGGACAGCTTTATAACATGACAATAAATTATAACTAAGGAAGAATGCACACAAATAACTTTTTTGTCCCTCACAACAAAAATTTGTTACAAACAGTAACTGACTACACATTGAAGTTGAAATACTATCAAAACCCATGCATTTAAGAATGTCAAAAGCAGTTTCTAAGACACTGGGATAAAAAACAACCAATACAAAATATAACTCCTTTCCACTTGCCAATTAATAAACTCATATCTGGATTACTAGGAATTAAACAAACAAACAAAACAACCTAAAAAAGCAACAAAAAACCCCTATCATAACCAAACACAAAAACCCCACACATCTGCAACTCCCTGTAGCAGTTTTTGTAGAAGAGCAGCATTGTTTCTTTTTCTAACAGCTGTAAAGGTATCTCATCCTAAAACAAGCAAAAGATGCAAGGCACCCCCCAGTTGTGAATCTAGGTCCAAAAAGAACCTCAAATGCCATCGAGCCTCAAGGAAAACTAAAGGTTCAAGGTACAGTGGAGTTGTTGGAGGCATTTCTTTGACTATGTATTGTACTTTGAATGCATCAGTATCTGCATTATTTAGAGACTGACAGTATTAAATATATAATCTATTATCATACACATAAAGATCCCCAAAAAGGAAGTGAAACCACTGTAAGAATCACGGCTTTAAAAACCCATTCCACCCTGAAATCAGGGAAATTGATAGTTTTTGATCAAATATACTTCAGCATCTAATATCCTACATTTTGCTGAAAACATTTCTATCCAATGGATATCATAGGCAGTGCTGCCAGGCCATTGCATGGGTAAGCGAGATGTGTAAGAACTTGTAGAAAACAAAGCCTATGCTGAGGTAAACACCCTGGTACCTCGCTCATTAATTTACAAGGAAGTCCCACCACTGGACCTGGCCACTTTTAGCTTTCCTTTATGCTCCATTTTCTTCTTGCTCCCACTACATTCCTTGAGCAGAGATAATTGTAACCTTTCCAAGGAATCAGAGGTCTAAAATTCAGCATCCACAGATCTGCTAAAGTGTAGTCTTCTAACAGCTTCAGTGTTTCAATGAAAAAAAGAAAAATTTGCAAAAAGATCTATAAAAACAACTACCCTTTGTTTAGTAAAACAGTTTTACATACCAAAGTAATCAATAAATTATCTGTATGACCTTCACAGCCTCTCTCTCCTTCCCCTTCCTGGGAGTTCAGTGGGTACAAATGAGGTCTCTACTGCTTATTGACGATCCCCGTTCTTTTCCTCCAATATTATGTTGCCCTGAGTTTTTTCTTCTCTCTAAACTACTTGGTAGAGAAATCACCATTTTAAAAGTTGCTGTTCATCAAGCAGATGACCTTTGATCATCTTCACTTTATGATCTGTTCAGTATTGGTCAAAATTGTAATCAACAGAAACATGTAAAAGAAAGAGCAGTGGGTTGAGTGTTGAGTGTTTAGAACTCAACACTGGGAAAAAAATTATTAAGAATTAACTTTAAGCCATTTTTTCAACAAAGGTATTTGTCTTTGAAACAGTTACAAGTTTCACAATATAACTGGATGGACCTGTTCTCTAGACCTACCCATCTTTTCTCTCAGAATGCAAAATTTTTTCATTGCTAGCACTGTGCCATAAGCCTGGAATTCCACTTAGAAAAAGTCTCAGAAAAAAGAGGCAAGGATGCAAGTAGTCTTCCAATAGAAATGAAATTTGCCTTGTGATAAAAGTATATGCAAGGAGTTCACAATCTGAAGCCAGTATGCATAAAGAGTAGATACACACAGTCCCTATGGAAAGCTTTAAAAGCTCTGCAGGAGCTGCAAATAGCAGTAAGGCCTAAAGCAAAGCCAAGGAACACTTGGAACTTCTGAGAAACTGAATGTCAACACAATATCATTTATGAAAGTATGCAGTAAATTCTGAGAAGCTGCCTTGCAAGTCTCAGTTCAACCAATGACTTTTGCAGGAGCTTAACTGGTTTTCCTGCTACCCCTTCTTCTTGAGCTGATTCTATTTTGACCAGTGAGTGAAAAGCAACAGCCAGTGTAAATCTCCTAATCCGTCACTCATGACATTTAAACAGACTGCGTTGTCGCGAACAGCGTGATTCAGGTTAAATTTCCATTAAATACTTCCCTGCTTTAATTATTTTTTCAATGAAAGTTGACACTAGCAATGAAAAAACCCCATCATAAGAAGGCAAATAGACTGGAACTCTTATCACGAAGCTGTCACTAGGCACAGTGAAGAATTCACTATCAGGTGGTATCAGGTGGTTACTCATCAACAGAAGAAAACTCATCATATTTAAAGGCTCATCTTTCGGTCTGTATGAATTCCTGCTGATTGTGACATAGTTATTTTTTCAAGTACTTCATATTGGAGTTCAGAAGGACCAAAGAACTCTGAAAATTCCATACAGCAGAAAAACAATGCAACACAAAGATTAGTGTCAAATAACTATTACTTTTATGTGTATTAGAGCAAATAATTCCAGGTATAATGCATCCTGCAATCATGTGAGAATATACTAAATATTCATACTGCAATGGTAATAGAAATAAGAGAGCCTGCACATACAAAAGGACTGTTACATCCTTAAATTCCAGCTTGGTGCATGAAATAATCACATGCATAAATCTACTCAGTATATAAATATAAATTCCTACTCAGTATAACAGTCCACTGATACTAAAACACATTCTGGAAACCATTCACTTCAGTGGTCTGAACTCACAATTATCACATTAAAATAGGTGACTAATGAACTGGGTGCACATGTGGCTACTCCATCATAAAATGTATCCTAATAGCTTCAGTGATTTAAATGCCATTATGAAGAGAGATAGCTGAAAAATCTGGACCCCATTCATTTGCATAGTAAGTATTAGACTATAAAATGTGATTTCTCATAATTATTAGCCAGTAAAAAGGTACTTGTTCTCTTTTTATGTGGCTGCTACTGTTTTCAACACCTGGAGTAATAGTTGAAAATAAATTCAAAAAATTTACAACTCTTGGAGGAATTACTAGATCAATATAATAATTTTAAGGAAAACTCTCTCTAAGGCTTACAGAATCATACCAATGACAAAATGTGGACAATCCAGGAATATCTCCTTTGTTTGGAATGAAGAATATCCAATATATTGACATCTGATAAAATATTTAAACTATTATATACATAATAGTTGACATATATATATATAGACATCTGATAAAATATATAAACTATTTTATATATAAAATATATAAAATATTCAACCTAAAATCTGTACTTAATTTTATAAAATGTGATGACATTATCAGAATAACGTCAGAATATGAATTAGATGAGACTTTAAGCACCAGTGACCCCAACAAGCTTCTTCTACTGCATTCCACTTCATCAAAAATACACTGAACAAATTTTGAGGCAAGAGGCTGAAAGTCCCAGAGTTTTTCATACACTGAGGGAAGTCTTTTGGTTTCTAGTTCATGTGTCACTCAAATTACATCATTATCAAACATGAAGGATAGCATAAGCTGTTTCAGAAAATCTAGAGATGAGGCCAATATCTCTGGGAGATACAGGGAACGGACAGATCTTTTTGAGGAAACTGGCAGTCCAAATCATTCAATCTTTCCTTGCCCTTAAAAACAAATACAGTCCCTAAAGAACTTTGGGGAGTTTTTTAACCTCTTTAATTCATAAGAGGGACATAGCCACTGTCATGCGAAAGGAATACAGCTAAGAAGTGGTACTATAACATCTCCATCATCTGACATATAAAGTGTGCCACAAGATGCTAAACCTGAGCTCTGATGCCTTTTCCAAGTACTTCCCTTCTCTCAGTATGACTGTGAGTCCCTAAAAAATAACACATTTCTAACTGAAGCCGAAACAATACAGGCAACAAAAAGGAGATCAGCAAAAGATCAGCAGGAGAAGAATGTAGTAATCTCTGAGTCTATTCAAGTAACTCGAAGACCCAGTCACCTCTTGATTCACTTCAATTTCATCCAACCATCTTTTGCTTAAACATGGAATTCCACAGTCTAAAATACAGTCTTCCTTTTAACCTCCTTAGACATACAGAAAATGCAGGATGATTGGTTAAACACATGGACATAAAATCAGACAAGGCACCCATAATAATTAGATAAGCTAGAATTATATCAGCCCAATTTGTTTTTGTTTAGACAGGATATAATCAGTTCTTCAGACTGAAAGTCAGCACAATCCAATACAAGTCAAGCACAAACAATTAAAAAAATTATCTGAGCATATCTAACTTACACAGAGAAAATTTAAGAGCAAATTATAAATTTGTCAGTTTTGTCACAGAGGTTGTTATTACTTGTAGTAATACAGTTGTTGAGGAACATACAGATCTTAAAGTCCAATCTCAAGCACATGGCTTCTTGCAAAAGGCTATAGCACCAAGGAATGTTTTGACTACACTGAATTTCCTGAATGAATGGGAACAAGACCTTTTTACCAATCTAAAACCATAAATATGGGGATACATAATGTTGATGATAATACAGCTAAAGAAAAAAACTAAAGTAGGGGATTAATTAATTGGTTGGTTGGTTGGTGTTTTTTTGTTTTAATATTCTAGTTAGAGCAACCATTCAGTAACGTATCACATGCATTGAGAGTTATAGAAAAGTTTTTATCGTGTTTTTATCGTGTGTTTATGCATCAAAAGCATAGTTTTAGCTGCTAGAAAAATTCAAGCAAGCCCTCCAACTGAGCTGCACATGAGCAGGACCACTGTCTTCAAGCTAATTCATGCCACTTCACAGACAGTTCTTAAAAATAGTTATATATTTCCCTAACTGACTTATTTTAATCCTCCATTATGGTTAATGGTTTTTTTCCCACAGAATTATATTGTATATGACCATAGAGTCTTTTAGTGTCTTGAGCCTAAGTCCACAGGCCTACTTTCCAGGGAGCAGATCAGTCAGCCTAAAAACTGAGTCTGAAATAAGACCAACATTTTTAAAAAACGCATTAAAACCCACAGGAATTATTAGTTCTGCTTGTCAACTCCATTTTAATAGTTTTTACAAGTCTAATTCTGACATGATGTGAGAAATAGCAGGCAAAAAACCTAACTATAACTTATCAGGGAAAACAGAAATGTAAGCTATCTTGAGTGATTCTCAACAGCTGCACTTTAAAAACAGAATCAGGACTGCAAGTGCATAAACTCTGATGAAAACACTGATTTATTTTTAAGTATGTTGTACTTGGAAAATCATTATAAACCAAAACAAGGCAGAACTCAGCAATGGAAAAGCAGCTAAAAGAAATCCATATGGGCTTCATTTTTTCACATTTTTTCTCCCCCAGACGAATCCTCTTGCCCTCACTGTTCTTCTCTGTGCCTCCAATTGTACTCATCTACCTCTCTAATATTCCTGACAGCTTCAATAAAGACCTCAGAGTTGCTTGTCTCTCTCCTTCCCTTCCTTAGAACTAATTATCCATCTGCTTGGCATTCAGGTCCTTTCCAAAAGTTCCACAGATATATGCATTTATATGTACATGCAGGACAAACTCACATCCAGGGGAAATTAGATCCCTAAGTGTACTTGCAAGTATAGATCTGAAAATCAGGCTGGGAAAACTAGAGGCAACAACACAGCAGTTCAACTTATTCTGCATTTGATTCTGCAGATTGGATGGCCAATGTGCCAAAAGTTGAGTTGAAATTATGGGAGAGATCCAGAAGTACCTTCTCAGGAATCTGTAAGTTAAGGGTTGAAATACCTAAGAAGCAGACATTTGATTCTAGACTGCACTCCTGGCCACTTGCCTAACATAGTCTACGGACACAGCAAAATACCTACAAAATAAAGGGTCCAAAACCCCAAAAAGCTGTGTTTAGAGCCAATAAGGACAGCGAGTAGGAAACACTGTATTTATATGTGTTGGAATTTCATCTCTCTTCTTTCTCGAAAGCATGAATGCCTACAAAGATTCTCCAGTTGGAATGGATCAAGGGCAGAAGTCTGCACTGAAGACAGCTGTTGTCTCTTTTTCAAAAACCTTTCTTGATTTTGAGTATGTATAGCTGTTATGCTGAGTTTTGCTCTGAACCAGACATTGTGGGTGTATTTTATTAATACTTGAAGAACGCAACTCCAGGAATATTCAGGCACACATCCCCCATACTTGGTGAGAGGCAGTGAAAAGAGGGGAACTTTTAGTCCAACAGACTTTATTAGTGCATTTAAGGCATCTCTAAGGCTAAAGGAGAGCATGAGCTCACTACTGTTTTCTTAGGAATTTAGTCCACTTTTTCTAAGTCCTATTTTAAACACCAGAACAGGTGTTTCCAATCTTGCCTTTAGAAAACAGACACTGTGAAATCAATTTCAGTACAACACACCACCATGAAAATACATTACACCACTATGTAAGAGAATAGATAAACTACTGTATATCTTCATTTAAAAATAAAGATCTAAGTTGTTCTTGAAAAATAATAATTGTCAATTGTATCATTTCATGATGGCTTCATCAAAGAGTATGTTCTGTAAAAAGACTTGGGGGGGAAAGAAAAAAAAGAAACCAAGGACTTTCCTCAGGAAGAAATTTTCTGTGGCATCTCGATGAACTTTTATCTGTAATTGCAGCCCCCACCTTCACTGTTCATGGTATTGTCTATATAAAAACAGCCAGCAATTGTCAATCACACAGCCCAGTGAACAATAACCTGGTATACAGTTTCAGAGGAAGAAAATCAAGAAAGAGAGGAAAAGTAATTCCACCAGCAAACTGAAGATGCAGGGTTTTTTGCCGCTTTCATACCTCAGGAGAAACCTCCCTCCCTGTCTACTTAACAGCATCAAACACATGCAAACAACAACAAGAAAACAAAGCATTTAAAATTTTGGCTCAGCACCATGCTGATAGGTGATATAAAAGCACAAGGGTATAAGCACAGCCAGTAGGTGCCGTAGGTTGGGAAGTGCCAAACACTGCACCCAAGGTACTAAGAGACTGCAGCCTCTGCTGAAATAATTTGCAGGCGCTTGGGATGACGCCTCTGGTTGTGCACTGCCAGCTGTTACACAACACATTCCTGGAATGAGATCAGCGTAAATGAGCAAGGCTATGTTTAGTGTGGGACATAATGGGTTATGAATCAGGAGCACTGAAGACAAGCTGGTCTCTTTTTTTAAAAAAAGACATGTTTCCAACATGTATTAAACACATCAGTAAAACAGTGACTGCCACTTTGAAAATATCACTGCAGCCATTTATTCCACTTAACATACCACCTGTATGACAGAAAACAAAAATATGTGAATACAAATGGAAAGCAAAATTCCACCACAGTTAAATATACCACACAGAGAGACCTTTTCATACAACATTATCAGTCAAAATAAGAAATGTCAGAAAACATAACGTCAGTGAAATCTACTAATAAAATTAAATTTCATCGAGGCTGCAGCCAGAGGAGACAACAATAAAATCTTGGTAAACAACTTTACACTATGTTTTAGAAAAATATCAGGGGAAGAAAATCTAGCACCATTTTTTGTTTTTATTTCAATCCTCACTATTTCACTCTAATAGACTTCTTTTTGCAATTAACTGGAGAATCAAATTAAGGGGGTTAGTCATCTAACTACCTAGTAGGCAGGTGTAATCAAGTGAGTAGGTGACTAAATCCCGAAATACGGCTGTGCAATTAAACAGCAAACATAAATTTGTGCTTACAAAATTATAGGTCATCTTTCAAAAACAACCCCTTAGGGTAAGAAGAAGAAAAAAAGAAAAGAGAGAGCTCCTTGCACTTTCTCTGAGATTTGCAAAGCAAGCGATCCTTATGCTTCAGCACCCAAAGGCATTTTTGTTAGAATGAAATTTGGTGCAAACAAACAAAATCATTTAAAATGAAAGGGACATGTAGGAGGTTCATCAGTAACAGCTATGCTTTTAATCTCCCATATAGCTTTATAATTAGACAGATCTGATCCAAGTGAGCCAAATTAATCTACAAACTTGATGAAACCAAAACTCTAATTGAGGTTTCTACTCCCTGTTCTGTGGATCAAGTTATTAAATCACTTTGGCCTACACCAGCACAGATGTAATGTGCTCCTCTTTAAAGCCACAAGGTTTATAACGCCATGATAACTTTTTTTTTTTCAGAAGTCTGTGGACAAATTCTAACACACAAAGCCATCCAACCTGAACAATGTGAAGTGGAGGTAGAGCAAAGAATCCCTCTCTCTGTAACTACCCCCAGATTTCTGTTGAATCAAAACTATGAAGTTTTATGGTGGAGCCAATTATCAGGTCAATTTGGTTGCTTTTTTTCTTTCCAGGTCTTATTCTGATGTAGGTCTTTAAACTTCTGCCCCTGTTGAGCCTGTGAATCAGTGCAATTTACAGCACTCCTTAAGATAACTGAATATGGGCAAAAGGAAGCATAGACAAGAGATATAGTATTCCATGTAGAGAGGATAACTTTTATTAATGAAGCAGTACAAAACAGACCACCTCATGTTTTTCACACATCAACTTACAGAAAAATTAAACTACAAGAAGAGTTAAAAAAAAAATCAGGCTTTGTCCTACTCTTCATTTCAAAAAAATAGTTCTATATGCTTCACTATAACATAATAGAGAACCACAAATTCATGGTACATTGCAAAAGAACAACTATGAATGCTGCAATTCAAAAGAGTTACAACAAAACACTTTAAGAGCACAGCTCTCTAGTGGTAGTGAAGTGGTTTGACTTCAAAATACTTCTACATTTAAACCAAAAAGCAGAGATAAATATTTACTGGACAAACTAAAGAGATCAGAACTAGCTCAGGTCTCAGTTCTGCAAATCACCTGCCTATGAATAGCACCACTGTTAATACGCTAACTTATTGTCATAGCTTGATGAGCAGAGCCCAAAATAAGCACAGAATTTTGCTACAACATTTGAATATTCCATTTGCAATACTAAAAACCTGCATACAAATGGTCAAACTAGAAGTGACTACAAATACAGAATTGATCCTAAATGCTATTATAATGAATCTTCGAGTTTTTTTCTTTGTTTTTTTAAGTATGCCTCTTTTCTTATCCTGCAGAACAAGATGAGAGAATATAAAATTAAACAAAACTTAAATTCAGTTAAGAAAAAGGTGACCTAAAAGATATTAATCTCTTGTGCATCATTCTTCTGAGAAAAGATTTTGCTTGTCAGACCAGCAATGCCTAAGGGAGAGTGCCCTCAAAGAAGCACTTTTTCCCAAGACAATTTCTGTTTAAAGGAAATATGTTTGAATCAGAGGGGTTTGGATGCAAAAACCTAATAAGGCACAGCTGTATTTTTCCTTTCTCCACAGAAATAAGTTTAAATCAGACTGAGAAAAATACAGTTAATAGTCTAAAGGGGCATCAAGGATAAGAAAAGTGCTTATGGCAAACACTTTTAAACTGACCTTATGTATAGGGGAAGATTTCATGCAGAGGATAAGGGCAACCAAGCCATATCAAAGTTCAAGCTAGTCAGAAAAACAATAACCTTTTAAAGGAATCTAATATTTTAAAAAAAAAAAAAGTTTTTTTCTAATAAGAACCCTTGAAAAAATCCCAACCACATGAAAATCTAATTGTCTAGATATTTGGCAAGTATTGAGCAAGCCATTCTTTCTTAAACAGCACATGGATCCTGAAGTGCCCTGAGCATGTTATTAAAGGTTCACTTCATCAATGGGTAAGTGTAAAGTGATTGCAAAATTTTGCACCTGAGCAATGAAGTGAAGAGCCAGTTTCAAAATTATATTGAGACTTTCAAAACTTCCGAAATAGTAATATTTGACTAGAGTTAAACTCTCAGACTAGAAGAATTCTAAAATTTCATAATCTCCTGATTATTGTAATTTATGAATTTATATTAAAAGGTTTGTAGATTAAAAAGATGGCACAGCATGCAACCCAGTTAACTTTTATTCTGCTTATATGAAAGGTAAACTTGCCACTGAATGGCAAATGTAATTGTGACTGCTACATGAAGACCAACTTAACTCAGCATCCACAAAACTCAGTGAAAAGCTGATCAGTTTTGCAAAGTCAGTTTCATAGCCTTAGAAGGAAAAAGTCCTGGACAGTAGTAAAAGGCAAACTAAACCAGTATCAAAGACAGTCAGAAGTAAGTTTTTATCAAAAAGGCAAATTTTAGTTTTCTAAAAGTTGATCGTGGATCGTACTGCAGGTCTCTCTCAGGTACTTAAAAATTCATCTTACGTTTCATTCCACTGATAAAAACACATTTGGACAGTTCTTCACACAGTAGGATAGCCCTTACCAGACAAGAATGTTCAATTTTTTTAAAACTCACATTGCTCTAAATTTCCACACAAAATAAAAGTATAAAGCAGTGATAGATGCACTAAGAAAAATTCCTTCAAGTGGAATATCACAATGTAGCAACATTTCCTATTCCAAATGGGATGAAGAGCTGTAGGTATGTAGATAAGAAGAGTGAGATTAGAGATTAAAATTTACTTTTCAACCTTTATTTGAATGTGGGAATACACTTAAATACATTCAGTATTTGAATGATCCATAACAGGAAATACTCAGGTAAAAACAGAACAGGAGGACAAAATATTCTAGATGAAAACAATTGCAATTACCATAAGAAAATAATTATTTTAAAGCTAAAATACCATAGGCAGAATTTGAATATTTAATAAGCAAAAACCAATTACTGAAGCGCTTTACTCGAATATGAGTAAAAATGGAATAGCATGTTCAGCTAATTCTGCTGCCACTATCAGTGACATATACTGGATGCATCCAGATTGCAACTTAAATTTGGAACAGAAGTGAGCTTTTGAAGTCATCCCCACTTTCTGCACTGTGATTCATACATCATGGAACTAAAAGAATACAGATGAGAATCCTTTTAGATGGAACAGTGGTAGAAAATGTACTCCAACCACTAATGGAATCCATTGGACCAGATTAGAGAGAGTAGGAAGTGAAACACCCTGAAATATAGATAGTGTGAACATCAAGCTCTCCACACAAACTGTTTCCTTCCACAAATGTTGAGTGGGTTTTGCCCTGCACTGTTCAGCACAGACATTACAATCACTGTTTAGACCACAAATTATGCCTACTGTCACATGCACTTGCTTTTAAGTACTGCAGTATAAACTGTACAAACTGCACCGTACCTGTTACTCATTCCTGGTCTTTGGAATCTGAACATAAGAGCTTTTGGTCTCCACAGCCCCAGGCAGACAGATAACCTGCTGATGCTACACTTCTACAAACGTAGTAAAAGAGCATAAACAATACTGATTTCAGAATAGGCAACAGCATTCTTCTTCCATCCTAATAATTCAATTTTCCAGGGCTAACTCAAACACTTTTGCATCTGTGCAGAGAAGTGGCTGACTTCTCAAGAACTGCTTGAGGTGGGACTAGCAAAATGTGCAAGCATGGCTTGAGAAGTTACAAAGCAAATGCACTGTCAGACAAGAATTCCTGAACTTAGTAGAGCTTCCCCCAATGCCATGTGGCCCCCTGCACAGCATTCAGGTGCCAGGGTAAGCTCCAAAACAATCCATGGAAAGATATGGGTAGATATGTGTATCTTCACTAGCTCTTTAGAGGAAACTGTTTTCTTCACTAACTATTCAGAAGTTGCTAATGTAGGTGGAATGAATGACCAAGTTTGAACCAAAGCTCAGCTGGTGTTTTCAGATATTGAAACACTTTCTTAGGGGCCCAAAGTGAGCAGCCAAAATACAGCTCTTCGTGGTTGATGCGAAGTGCATTTAATTTAAAAGACAACCTATCAGTGGTATGAATGATCTTGAATATATTGGTGTTAAGATATACTAACCAATAGTAATATTCAAAGTAATTTAAGAAAATATGCCATCTACTTTCGCTACACTGAATAGTGAAGTCAGGGGAACAAAACTAACCTGTGGATTCACTGGAGACAGTAGAAACTTGTCTTCCCTTTTTCCCTTTTTAAAATGCTAAGGATCTGGTAGGGTTGACCTTCGGAAAAGGCAGAAGTCTGCGTCTTTCCCAATCTAATAGATCAAGTAAATAACCTGAGTATTTGGATGAACATTCCAATTAAAAATATGTATGGCTCTACACAAATTTTACACAGATTCTGATGCCAAATTCAAAACTACATAGGCACAAACCTTGAAATAATAAATTATATCTAAAATAACTCAGAAGTTCATTCCAGAAGAGATTTAAAATGGTCATAATTTAGTAAGACGTTTTTGTTTAAAGTTTTAATGAATGAAATATAAGATACTGGCAGCTTTGCCTCATTCCACTGCTGTGAGCTCAGCAGAATTTAAGGGACATAAGTGGAGGGACATGTATTTCAAGTCACATAAACATAAGAAATAGGAGTGTCTTACACACATGTTTAGCATTGTTTTCTTTATTTTACCACATGCTTAGTAATGCACTTGTCTAAACATACTTTCAGGTTTCAAATGCACCATTTAAGCACACTAGAGATCTCTGCATATCCTCCAAAGGTGGAAAAGTTTATACTTTCCTATTGGCACCCTTTTTGTGTTGGATCAATCTAATCAGTTATACTCAAACTATACTACTTGTGTTTGATATTGCATTGCCAGTGTTGGTGGTCCTGTACCTCCACTCCAGTAAAACCTCCCGCAGATATTTGGCTACCATCTTCCCTTTTCTATTAAATACCTAGTTGTTAACACATCATCTGAAAGCATGGCAATGATTTGAGACAGCATGGAAGAAATAAAGAGCAGAATACCAAACCTGTAATGTAGCTGTCTTAAGACACTTTCCTGGACGGGAGTGTGGGGGAGAAGGCACTTGAAGATATTTTTCTCCATTTTGTTATTTAAAATTAAAATTTTAACTGAACTGCTCTTTAGGTTTTGAAAAATACTTCCAGATAATGTTGTTATCCCTCATTGGCCCAAAACAGACCAAGAGTTGCTGTCAGGTGTCTGTTATACAGGACAAGATTTGAGCGTTCTGAAAATGGATTCAGAGTTCATTCAGTCTTTAAAAAACTGGACTTCATAAATGTTCAATATATTTTATCTCTGTACAAATTAATGATCAAGTCATTTTAAAGCATCACTATTCAGCACACTGATCTGTACTAAGGCTCTTTCGGTCACAACATGATGGACTGTTTCTGATCTCACCTACATGCGTACTACCTTTAAATGAAATTAATATGCCCAACCTTAGTTTGGCAAGAGAAAAGATTTGAATCTATGCCAAAATGACTTGTCCAGTGCCAATGTTTATATCACCAAAATACTATAAATCCATGTTGGAAATCAAAGTAAAATTTTTACAAATTTCTCAAATTCACCTGAACATGAGGCAAATTTCCTCTTGCCAGAAAAACTCAAAAATAATGATTCCAGCTTCTACTGGAATGGAAAGAGGTGTCTTATCACAGGGCAAATGGATGTGAACAGGTAGGAGAGAGAGACATATTTTTCTGCGAGAAAAGAGCTTCACAGAACAAAGGAATGTCTATACAGAGATTCTTATGGAATGTTTTGTCAGTTATTTTATATCTGTACAAAGAGAGAAGGTCCCTTGGGATCTCTATCATGATGAGCCTGTTAATTCTACTGCAAGCAGTGCCTGCCAAGAACAGTCTCCACTGAAACTGTTACTTATGACAAAATCAGGCAACAAGCATTGCTTAATGTACATTGCAGATTTTAAAACTCATCCCTTTTGCTGTAAAAATAGAGAACAAAGCGCATCACCATGGATATGCAATATGGACAATAATACATATCTAGCGAAATCACATACCAAAGACCTAAAATGGCTTTAAAAACCTACCTCAAGAACTCAAATCCAACTTCTATTTTTCTGTGCAAGCAGATAATGGTGAAAAAACAAGCATAAAACACCTGCTTTCAGAGAGTTGGCAGAATATTTCACTGGGACTTAAGAAGGAGCCCCCTCCACCTTCTTTTGGGACATAAGAACCAAGTACGTCTCAAAGGTGCTACACTGGAAATTAGAGACCTTAGCATTCAGGCTGCTTTTTGTAACTAAAGAAAAAAAAAAGGCGGGGGGGCAGGCCAAATCATAACAAGATAAAAAAAACTTTATAGGTTGTTTTCTCCCACAGCTACAGGGCACTCAGCAGGTAAACTGTGAAACTACTGTGAGCTACTTTGAGAAGTGCTGAAACCACAGATAATTCAGAGACCAAGTAACTGTTGGGAAAAAAAAAAAAAAAATTGTGTTTGAAATAGTGATTTTAGGTAGATGACTTTGAGAATTAGAAAATGGCTTACAATACCTATTTTATCTTATAATAATTTTTTAATTCCTATATAAACTTCAGTTGTTACCATCTTTTCCAATACATTCCTACTATTTTACAGAAGTAATTCTGGAAACTCTTTCTGGTTTTCTAGACTGAGCTGCATGGATACTTACTGTTTCAGTTAGCTACTTTTTGATTATTTATTACAATTGTATTATATATTACTCTCACATCTCTTCTGTGATTCGGTAAATAACTAACAATCTGATTTTAGGAGGAAACAAAATCACACAAACCTGTGAGCAGTGCTTCTGGAACAGTTTGAGCCGATGCCTTTGTTGCCTTATTTGTAGCTGCCTATGTGTAAATTCCTGCTTGTAACAACATTAGTACTCATTCACACTTCTGGAGAGGAAGTTCAGGAACGTAACCTGGCAGAGAATCATTCTTTTGAGAACTGAGAGGCAATGCTCAGCTCTGGTGGAAACCCTGATAGCCACTGACCTAAACTGCTTAAGAAATGATCCTGAATTTGAAAGAAGAAACAAATGGATAGTAAACACAGAAAAGACAAAATTCTGTTTGGGGAAAACATACTCTCATCACTGAGCAAACTATTGAATACTTGCATTTATTTCAACTAAGTTTCTCTAAATGTAATATAGTAAGTTTTACATGCCACCTATAATTGTTCTTTAAAATTCAGGAACACACAACATACTGAGACATGGTTACCTAATTCTTCTGAATGAAATCCAGACCACAAAATCACAGAACTACAGACCAGCCATCATATCTGGACAGAAAATCCAGCAGTTCTGATCACCTTCACAACTACCAATAATTGCTAGAACCTTCAGCATCTCTACTGAATATTACAAGCTGAGCACTGAAAAGAATTGAATATTCTCCAGTGTCTTGGGGTGACTCCATGATGTACATCCCCTATCATACCTCTATGCCAAAAAACTAATTGTGTGCCTTTTTTGTGTCTTTAAACTAAGCTTGCGAGGAGAGGGGGGAAAAAAACCAAAAGAATTTTTCAAAGTAGTTCCCAAGGACACAGAGATAGAGACTCCTCTGTGTTGCCCAGCTGCACGAACACAGAGCGAGCACCCTGCCTGTATCTTCAGCCAGCTCTTCAGCCAGCTCTTCATTTGTTTGGGGTTTTTTCCTTTTTTCTCAGGCGTGTTTCCTAGGACTTTGGGGTTGTTTCTTTTTATTTTTTTATTTCTCTTCTGGACTGTTTCAACAACATCAGAACAAATCGGGAAAACTTTTGTTCAGGCCCGGGAGTGACCCTACGGCCTACCGCCACCCTCCACGCCAGCTCTGAGAAGGAGGGACCACACCTACAAAAGGACTCTAATTTCTTCCCAGGTTTTCTCTCTATAGCAAGGGGTTTTACTATTTAACATTATTATCCTTTTCCTGTGTGTTTGTTAATAAATAGGTTTTATCTCTTTCACTTTCCTTCGAGGAAATTTTTTTTTTCCCCCGAACCTGGTTGGGGGAAGGGTGGTTGTAACCTGGTTTTCTCCCAGAGGATATATTGCTAGATTTTGGCCAAACCAGCACATCTGGTAAGAAAAATGAGTCCAAGATTGGGGAATAAAAAGAAGAAAGGGTGAGTAGAAGGGGCATCACTTCAAAACAAAACTGATCAACAGAATAAACAGATCTGAAATACAGTTCTTAAGGGTTGTTGCAGGAGAGGGGAATGCACTTAATGGGAAAAGAAATCAGTTTGGGCTAAACACTCTGTTTTCCAGTTTGTCTTTGCATTAGAGTACACAATATAGGCCCTAGTACATTACATGACTGTAAATATCAAATACTGAGGATCCAGAAAAGAAACTCTGATATACAGGATGTGACACATGACTTTTAGTCAGTGCATAATTGTCAGAACAGTACTTCAGAAAGCAAATTTTTTGTTTAGTCCCATTTATTATTACACATTATTATACTATGTTTATCAGATAGCCTCTCTGAAAAGTCCTATTAACAAAGGGAAAAGAAAATAAAGAATGGTATTTAATTTTAGACCATTCCAGATTGATCTCTAGTCCATGCTCAGATACCTGGAATTCATCCAGAATAAAAACTGTTTTTTAGAGAAAATGAACTAACACAGACCTTGAACAGTTTGTTATCCTAAAATTTAGCTGTTAGCTATAAATACTCAAAAAAGTTAAAACTGCTGCTCAAGGGTATTTACATGTTGGCTTAGCTTCATGTTCATTATGAAGTCTTGACCTATTCTCCATTTGACAAAACCAAGGAAATGCTAAGGAGAATAGGAGAAGCAGCTATCCTAATATGACATTTCTTTCAGGCTTGCAACCAATTTTACTCCAAGAAGAACCAAATGCAGCTGATATAGAAAAACCGGAGGGCGTTTTCACTTTGCCTACTATACTCCCTTGTGAGTTCAATGAGACTACATATGCTTGGCAGAGCATGTGCTTAAAAACTTTGTTGGATTAGGTCCTGTGTCCACAATTTTAGAGCTGTGAGAAAATTGCCAGGAAAAAGCATAAATGAGTTCTGGCACAATGGACTGTGAACACAAGAATGAAGAGGCTCCCCATCATACACAAACCACCTTCCATGGCATAAAAATAAACTAGTATTTCCAGCACTGGTTCATTAGGTAAGAGAACTCAGAATAACTTTACAATTACATTTAATAAGGCATAGCACACCATTTAAAATATCCTATTAGCATTCTGGGTTCTTTTCTCAATGCTCCTATTTAAGGGTCTGATTGTGCTTTAGCTACTGTGGCAGCATAAGCTAACATAAACTGGGGCAGTTGTGGCTTCCCCATTCCCTTACCCTTGATTGACCACTCATGCTCCTGCCATTATGAGGTGAATGATTCAGATAGCTGATCAATTCAAAAGCTAGAAGGCAATCATGTTATACTTAATTTGACATAGCTATGGCCCACTGCCACAGGGACAGTCATGCTGCCCTCCCTGCATCCTGATGCACATACCAACCCCTCCCACAGCAGAACCAGCAGCTTTACAGCTGTGGATACGGTTACAGCTCACTGACCCCACAAGACAGTGACCCTTCCTTTTGTTGGTCCAACTATATATAAAGGTTAGAAAAAAAGCAGCTTGAACCACATTTTGAAATTTCAGTCCATTCAGCTCCCTAAAGCTGCCTTACCACCTGGTCATCATAATTAGTGCTGGCACCAGTGAATGGAGAAACACTTGGTGGCTGAGAGGATGAGAAGATAAAGCCATGACAACTTCCCCACTCTAAGCTGTAGCTCGTTAGGATACAACCAGTTTAGTTTTGAGTTAGCTACCCTGGTACTGCTGGCAGCCTAGCTCTGCAAAAGTTATCTTTTCAGGCGTGTTTTGCAACAGGCCTGAGGAACAATTGCAGTGATTGCTTGTTTAATGCTGCTAGCAGTGCAGCCCAGAGGAAAGCATGCACATGTTTTTAATCATGCTTTTCACAATTAAAAGCTTTACTGAATTATGACTACAGGGGAGAGAACTAACACCCATGTGATGTGGTACATTTAATGTATTTTCTATTTTTATTATTTTCTACTGAGCTATTTTCTTCCATCCCCTGTTCTTACCTTGCTCCTTTTTCATCTTTCGCACCAGCAATGACAGCAGTTGCCAAGCTCAAAGTGACGAATTGTTAGTACTCATATACATGAAAAAAAAATATAACGTTTGCTGGAATATACACAACAGAATAAAGCTAGAAAAGCTAGAACATTTTATTGATAAATAGAGCCACAGGAGACTTCTGACTGTCTAACTGCATATAATTTTACTATTTCTTACTCCTAACTTTTCCTTTTAAGGTCTTCTCAAATAGGATTGAAATCACATCAAAATCCAAGTTACAACATTTTGCTAAGGCTACCTTCCAGAAAACAAACAGCTTCTCACTTTTAAAGTAGTATTCTCCAGGGTGCTAATACATAGCTGGGGTATTGCACAGTGCTACACAACCCATCGCTCTGCCCGTGACACTCAAGGTATTAGATCTGAAGACAGGTATGACATCTATGAGCCAAAGTACATTTAGAAAAAATAAATCACTGATTCCATCCAATTATGAACATGAAGGCAGGGGCCTTCTATGGGGCAAGGGCACTAAAGAAATTTTAAAGACAATTAAATGAAGAGTTCAGGTTTTAAGTAGCATCTTATTTGCGAGATAGGAACTACACAGTGAGCCGAAAAGCTGTGTAACCTAACTGGCGCCACAAAATTTTTTACTCTATTTAGAAACTGAGCAAGCTAAGGAACTACAGAGTTTCTTTTGTGGTTCACCTTGACCTGTGAGGCTATGTGGGCTATAAAACAACATGGTACTAATAAAAGCAAATGTGTCTTCATTAAGTGATATAAAACATTTGTTCTGGGGATACCATGAAAGGAATCAGACCTAGCTCTAACACCACTCCAAATATCATATCCTGTTCTGATGAACATTTAAGAACATCTATTTTTCCCTTTTAAATAGAACCAAACTTTTAAATCAAAATCTGTCCTAGGAAACACAAACTATTTTTGCATCCACCCTAGGTTCCCAAAACTTACTTAGCTTTGTGCACTGACCTACTGCTTAGTAAGCCTGACTCATTGGTACAGATGTCCAATAACACAGGCTGGGATGACACACCTGCTTCATGCCCTGCTTTGTGCAGGAGTACATCTGGTTCTATGTTCCAGTAGCTATTACAAAATTCAGCACTTAACACTGCTTTTCATTCATTCCTATTTCAGCCTCATATCCTACTTTTGGAAACATTTCAGTAGGCTTAATACTAAATCGGAGAGGGTGACACCCAACCACAGGGAAACATAATTACTCTAACAGGTGAAATAGCCGAGAGGATACTCTGTGGAGTACAACACCACAAAATAATACAGAATTAGAATGTGCGTAGCAGAGATGGCTGATAAATATTTGATGAGGCTGACAAAATAACTACTTACCTCAGGGTAAGTTATAAGTACTGCATTGTTGGAACTGTTGATTTTAATAGCAAGGGCTACTGCTCTACTGTTGCTTGTCCCTTTTGTGGCAGTCTTCCTAAGTGTATTGTTTGGCTCCAGGGTACTAAACAATTCCTTAACAAAGTCATCCCATCATCCTCATCAGTGTGGTGACCTTGAATCATTTCTGGAAGCCTGACTTTTGAATTCTGTCATTTACAATAGATCTGTCCCTTGATCAGTAAACATCAGAAGACCTGCATTAACTACAGTCAAAGCATCAATAACTACTACATTTAATTCTCCAGTGAAGTTAGAAATATGACAGATTCAAGTATTGGGCACAACAGAGTCACCTGTGCTGCATCTCACAGCCACAGGCAATGAGAACTAGTTCAAGAACCAAGGAGTTCATGACAGTCCATCAGCTATGATGGTTGTGACAGCACACTGGGATGAGGCCCCAAAAGATACTACTTCTAAAAGTAGAATGTGGCCTCCTTTGAATTAGGCATATGTTCAATCTGGAGAACTATGTCATCAATCAAAAACTGTGGAAGAGCTCTTAACACTACGGCATAAAAATGTAAAATAAGAATTTTAGTGTCCATTTCAAGTAACAAGTTTTAAGAACTACCACCAGCATGACCAAAATGTGTACTGCTCCAGCAAACCAAAGTAAGATAAATTTTGATCTACAATAGACTACTGGGATTTGAGGTAAAAGCCTCTTCTGAGACATATCAACACCGGTATCACAGTACGACCAACCTGAACAAGCATGGCAATCACATTGCCTCTATAGAAAAGCTGTGAGTCATAGAACCTTGATGGGGCAGTAGCATTTTGACTATTTCATTATAACAATCAAGAGAAAAAAAAATTATGATTCCAACCCCAGAAACATTTCAATACTATTCACAATATTATTTAATTCAGATTATATGCTCTGGCAATACGCATCAGCCATATTACCAACATTATCCATTCTGTGAAAATTCCAAGTTCTAGCAAAGCTCCAAAGTGGCTTATAATGGCACTGATAATTTCCACAAAATGACATGGAAAACCTATTTGCGGTTCCAGTAACACGCTCCAACAAAGAGCATGTGGGAATGTGCTCCCTCTTTTGAGGCGTGTCAGCAGTTCTTTAAATGAGAGTCACTGTTTCCATTCAAATCCCTTATTTTTCAGGGGGTTGCAGAGTCAGCCCTCAGGGAGAGAGAACTGATCCTAGTGGTTTCAGGTGCTTTCATGCAATCCTGTATCTCAAAAACAGTCCTTTTTTCTTTTTTCTAAGGAACGTTTAAGCCATTAGCTCATAATATGGATGGCTGCCTTCTGGAACGGTGAGGGGAGAAAGGGGCGCGAGACACTAAAATTACTTCTAAAAGAAGATATTTTGGAAAATAACCTCTAACACCTCCACAATGTCATTTTTTTCCAGCAAACAGTTCCTAAAGATCTAGAGCTAATCTCCATTTGGTGGCCAATGTTGACAAGCTATAAAGTGAGTCTTGGCATTTTGTGTAACCTGGAAAAAAAGACCTGGAAAACCATTTTAAAGGCTCATCCTGGACTTAACAAATAACTAATACTCATCTGATATATCAAACAATTACATAAATATTAACTTCAGGGTTCTAAAAAAGGTAATGAAACAGTTTTAGGACAGAAGTAACCCTTACTAAGTATAATCTGACTGTTATATATATATAACATAAACCATACAATTCCAACTCTGAGTTTCTGCACAAGAAAACTCCTCTTTGGAGTGCTTAATGAGTTTTGGGGATTTCCTGAAACTTGCAGTACTGGTTTTCAGCAGCAGAGGAGATCTTAAAGTGGAGTGCTTGGCTCTGTTTTGTGCTATTGAATGCGTCCCATTTAATTACCTCTTTTATACAAAGGTGGATGGTACAAGTATCTGTCTGCCAACTGTGTTGTCCAGGCTATGAAAACCTGAGCAGGATTCAATATGCCTGGCAGCATCTAAAGTCTTCTTGGCTTGTAATGTTGAACGGGCATTCAAATAATGCATTGATGAGTTTCTCTGTCCTTTTATTCTCTCTCTTTTTTTTTTAATAATAACATCTTATTAGAAACCAGAATAGCATGAAATGTTTATAGTTCTCAAAGATTGACATGAACATATAGGAACCACTAATATCTAACACAAATAAACATTAAGAATCAACAGGAGAATGTAAACTTTATAGATAGTATTCTATAATGTCAAATAAGCAGCACAGATATCTGCATACTATCTCACAAACCAACAAAAATCTGACAAAAGAAGTGAAGCCAGGAATAATGCACTAATCCAAAGGATATATGAAATTCAAAGCTACTCATGTTCTGAACAAAAATTATGATTTCCCAGTTAAACAAAAAACTAGGTACAAAATTTTGTGTAGCAAAACGGCAGAGTCAGTAATGCATTAGGTGGGAAAACAGATGTCTCGAGAAACAAGTTTTACTGAGTATTCAGTGAAAAGATTTCACCCAAGCTAAAGAAAACAGTAGCCAGCGGTTCAAATCCATGAGAAAAAATAAAAAATGCTGGGCATATTTGCAGTGTGCACTTTAGATGGCAATACTTGATGCAATAGAAGAAATAACTGGTGTGAGGAAACAAAAGCAACACAAGTCTTACAAACACTCATAAGAAAAATGGAGTATTAACCTCTACCGACACAGATGAAAAGTAAGGAGCAGCAAATAACAGAAAAGTCAGGCTAGTTTCTTTCCTGCCCATCTTTACTGGCAGAAGACAAGTGCGTGAATGAATCCTAGTGATAGACAATCATCTACATCTCTTAAGCTCATAGTTATGCAAGAAAACTGCCAAGGAACTATGAAAAACAACATTTAGTCACAAAAAAAAACTTTTAAACATCTCTTTTTTTTTTTTTTATTCCTTCCACTGAGCTACAGTTATCTATTCATAATTCCTAAAACTGCGTTTAGATTTGATTTTTGTTCCATATTTACCATGCCCTCTCTTCTCAACCTATCTTTTATGTGTTCCTTATTTTCCATTATCCATCTCGATTTCTCATGTTCAGGTCTTGGTAAAAGTAAGGAAAACCTTTTTGAAAGACTCTAGAAAGCTTTCGATATAGCCATGAGTATGTTGTTATGCCTTGTATCACTCTTTATTGCTCCCTAACTGTAACAAAAGCAACCTTTTGCTAATAATTTTAAGAGTACCTTTGAATTCTCTCTTCATTAAAAAACAAAACAAACCAAAATACTTTACACAAACAATTCTTTCTGCTAAAGCCATCGAATTTGAAGGAAAAGGGTCAGGCTCTCTATAAGATGAGTTTTTCATTTCCTACCTCTTTTCTGTGATGTCATAGCATTTTCTGAGACAACCAATGAATCAGAGTGTAAGGTAGCCCTCAGTTCTTTGTTACATTGACAGTCACAAAACAAAGCGGAATTAATCAAAGACTTTTTTTAACCTCTGAATGAAAACATTTTTTAAAACACTCTAACAACTGTTGGGATGGGGCAAACACAGAGACTGATCTCTTTACTCACTGTAGTTGGTAATATACCTTATAATACACTACAATCTGCAAATAATAGAACATATATAAGACTTGCTGTGTTCTCATGTGCTATATTACATTTCAGAGGAGATGTATATACAAGCTTCTGCTAAAAGAGAAACTGCACTTCATTTGGTATTGGCTTAATGAAGGAATTCTCACATTAATCTCTTAAGCTGTACTGCTCTTTAGAAAAACAGACTCTGTGGAAAAGAAAACCTCCATAAATCTCTTCAACTCTCTCCAGAAAAATAGGCTTTTTGTAGCCCAGTGATTTTCTTTGCACCGTTTCTTGTGGAAACAATTAGCTTAGCAATTTTAAAGTATTAGGTGGGCCCAGCTGCAGGGTCCTGGTATCTTTCCTATTGCATAGCAATATCCATACAGAGAGAAACAAGGATCTAGTCTCATAATACCACAATACATCAGTAGGAAATACCTAAGTGAGCAACTAATGAGGTTAGGTCTTGAAGGAGCTTTCACTTACCTGAGGCCATCACAAGTTTCTGCATTTTTGACAGATTTGTTTCTAATTCAGGATTCTTTGTTAGTCAATTACAAAATATTGTGTTGCAACTCAATTGTCAAAATGCCTGAAACTTTACTCAAACTGTCAGTGGCACATTTACCCCTTCAGATGAGCCCCATTAATTGGGCCTTCAATGATTTTTAAAAAATAAGTCTGCTGTTCTCTACTTTTGCCAAGAGTGTAGTGACCAAACTTCAGACAGAAGTTCAGGTTCAAGACTGTAGCCATGAACAGCAGAAAAGGCTGCGTTGCCAACAGTACTGACTCATTCAGCTGATTGTTTAGAAAGTTCACTATAGGCATGAAATCCCCCTCCAGACAGTATGGACATTTTTTCAAAATTATCTTTAACCTAACTTAAACATTTCCCTTTTATTTAATTTCATGTACAATACAGTTAGTATTACAATCGATTTCTGTCCTATTATACTGTCTAACCTGAAAAAGTGAATTGCTTTGCTATATCCATTGCAAATACTTTTGCTGTAATTGGCAAAAACATTAGCATCCAAATGATTACTAATGCAGCAAATTATGATAATTACAATAACAGTAGTAAGGCCACCTGCACCTTACTCATGCATGTTGAAAATATAGGGCAATTATTAGTCCAAGATATAAACAATAAATGTCTGAGAGAAAACAGAAATCTTTCACAGACCTGTTTTAGAGTTTTTACAGAATATTTAGGCACCCTTCAAAACAAATTCAAGGATATGCCTTTCCTCATATGTGTAGGCAAGAGGTAATATTAAGAACAGTACAGCACAAAAATAAAAAGACTCAGTGGAGAGCTGGCAGCAATTTATATCCAAAAGCTCTTTACTATCTAACTCTTTGTACAAAGCCAAGTATTTAAGAGTACTCCTTTCTAAAATCAGATACATGAAACACTATCACAAAATTTCATCTTATATTGCATCACTTTTTGATGAGCTACTTAGCAGATGGCAGTTTCACAGAGTTGTGTATTCATAAGAAAAAATAAGCATATAGCTAAATTTAAATGTGTCACTAGACCATTTAAAGGAAAATAGTTTCAATCTTGTTTTTTAACAAGTTTGTGCAACTAAACATCTTTCTGGGCTGGAACCATGGAATAGTTCCTAAAATTGTCTAGGCTACTAAGAACAGCAATCTTTGATTAGAAGGGTGAAGTTGAAAGATCCTCTCAAATGGGACCTACAACATCTACATGAGCATTGCTATTCAATGCCGGAGAAAAAGTAAATGCAGCTGTACAATGTCTGGGTGCAGCTTTGGAGGGTGTTTTGAAAATCTGACTCAGAATGTCTTATTTTACTGGAGTTTATAGCTCAACCTCACAGTCATCTACGTATAGCCACCTGTCTATTTAATCAAAAATAATAAGCCAGATTCCAATTAAAGACAGTAAAAAATCTATTCCAGCCATAAACAGATTATCATAAGCCATAATAGATGATCATAAATCATAAATGCTGAGACAGTTTTTGGTCTTAGATGCTTGGATTATTAAAATATGGAAGTTTATTTATTTTACTAAATATAATCATAGAAGATGAGAACTTCGAAATCTAATCTTTAAGTCATCTAAATATTTGCATGACAGCAACATACAAAGAATTTAACTAAAACAGTGGAAGCATAGTAGCAAATCCAAATGCTAAATCTATTGTCTCATGAATAGGTTCTCAGAAATACTTGTGTTTAAACATAAATGTAAATATTGAGCCATACTGCTCTCTCAGGAACAGACGATTACTCTGAATTATCATGGCAAAATCAGGCAAACATTTCCTTTACATAGTAAAGACTTTTTTTTTTTTTTCTTTTAGATCAATAATTTACGGGATAGGTTTACGGTATATCAGGTGAAAAATTCTGCCAGGAAAATAAAGTCTGACAAGTTGTGAATATTCCAATAACTGCATGACATGACATTGACAAATCTGATTCCTGGTGTTGTAAAATCAACAAGTAAGCAAATTACAAAATAATCAACACAATTGTTTCACACACACACAAAAAAAAAAAAAAAGACCAAAACAAAACCAACCACAAAAAACAAGATACGTATTTGATCCCAATCATTCTTGTATTCATGCTAATTTTTCATCTGCTTTTCCACTTTTCCATCAATTTAGTGAAGTTAGTCATGATTTACCAGCATAAAACTCTTTACTCATAAAAAACCAACCAGACCCTTTCTGTGTAAAACATTCACTAGGAATATTGGCAGGAAAAACATATTGGTTGGTTTTAGGAAATTCTCTTTCATAGTAAGTAGCATGCAGCACAGAGCATACAAGAAATTCAGAATACTTACTGTAAGGGCTATATCCCGATAAATGCCTATGTTGTTATTACACCCTAAAGCTCACCACCAGCACAGTTTAATTGTTGTTTTAAGGTTGTTTCCCATATTCCTTAGAGATTGCTCTAAAAAGCCCTCAGGTACAAGAACTTCCTTATATGTCTTTGTGACAAACCATATTTTCAATTAATTTCACCAGAAATATTTTAGCACAAGTGAGGGCTTGAGAAGTGGAGCTCTGCAAATCTTTGTTAATTGTTACCTTCTAGAACACATGAAAATTTCTCCATAAAATCAAACCACTCAAGCAGACTGCAATTCTAATTATAAATTCGTAACTTGTAAAGAAGAAAATGGAAGACAGCAGGAAGAGTACACCAAAGAGAAAGGAACTCCACTGTACCAACGTAGAGTCTACACTCACTACATCTGTACTTGTGATTGCAGAAGAGGTCAGCATTGGTATTGTAGCTGTGAGCTCATGGAAAATGTAAAGACATAAGAAGTGAACTCAACTTCAAATTACATTCAAATTGTCCCCCAGGTCTGTGCAGTACATGATGCAATATATGCCGCTCTGTCCTCCTTCTAACCAAAACAGCAAGAACAAAATTAGCAGGGATTTATCATGCTAACATTATTCCTCCCAATGCAATGCACACAGACTCTGTGTTTTGAGGTGGTAAGCAGGAAGAATTATTTTCCATTCACTAGACAGAGAATGTTCAAGGGAGTATTTTGTACCCACTCAAAGCAAAAGCCTTCTAAAAGAAACTACTCCTACAACAGCAATAATGCCACTAGCTTCCAAATATCATGAATGGGATCCCATTCTCTACTGTGAAATCATGACATACTTGGATTAGAAAGCAATAAATAAATGTCTTGGTTGGAGACAGACGATTGGGAGTACAGTAGCATACAGACACCCCAGGATAATAAGTAAAACAACCCAGGGAGAACTGTTTCAGCAATTAAAAGAAAAATCATAAAACCAGTAATTCCCCTTCCAAAGAGACTCTATGATTGGGCTAAAACCATTCGTTCTGTCCTTGCACAGACTTGTAGCATGACTACTAGATGTCATTTTCTGCAGTCCTAAGTCACTATTCCAAGTAAAGCCAAAAGTCTCACTCACATGCTTAGCAGCTGCCTGGAAAGTCTCAGTATAATACTTTGCATGAGGTAATTAGTAAGTCTGTGACAGGATGATGCCCTACAGCACAGTTTCTCACAGAACAGCCTTCCGGGTCTCAGTCCCTTCTTTCCCTCAGTTCTTTGCATAGCTCATACAACATATTTTCATACAATCACAGAATATCCTGAGTTGGAAGTGACCCACTAGGGTCATCAAACAACCAACTCAACTTAAAATGAGAATCTATCTTGAACTCCATTAGGAAGCGAAGGAAGACATATCAAGAAAAATTATTTTTACTCTACTTTGCCCCTTTTCTCTCTCTTATTTACTACACATAATTAAATTAAAAGCAAACTCAAAACAAAACAAAAAACCAAAACAACAAAAAAAAAACAATAACAAAAAACCCCAGAAAATATTCTTTGAGGGCTCTTTGTAACCACCATGGTCTTGCTGCAGTCTGTGGTGCCTGAGCAAGAACTCAGTCCAAAAACATCATGTACAGAAAAACACTGAAAAGCTGTGATTTCATGCCTACTGTTACCTTCAGGTTTAAGTAGCTCCCTTGGCTCTTACACTTGTAGCAATTAGAATTTCCAGACAGCTCGGTGGCAGATATTCTAGGTGTTCTCTATATTGCTGCACTAACTGGCAGATGGCAGTCAATTCTTACCATGAATGAATTAAACTCACTCATATAACACATGGCTGTAAACCTAAAGACTTTTTAAAAGCTTTCAGAGTTTTCATTCTGCCTTTTATAGTTACAAAGCAACAACAGCCAGCTATGTGACGTAAGTCTCAATTTTCGTCATGGGCTAAGACTTACACTAGGATATGCAGGTCCCCATGCTGTTGTTTCTGGATCTCATGAATGCATTTCTACACTTTTCCACTCATGCTAGTCTTTTCAGTAATAAGGCTATTTAAATATAGCAGAACACTATCTACTGAAGAACAAATATGTGCTTGATCAGAAGACTGGAGCATCTAAGAGAAATAACCTGCCATATGTTTGTGATTTATTAATCTAGTTGCCCGAAGTTGGAATTTTATCAGGATTGTATCCTACATCAGAGAGATGATATACTTTTCTATTACCAGGAGGGTACTTAATATAAGCAGATGGCAAAGGTTAAACTATATTTATGTCAACTTTGACAGGCTCTCTTCTTCTACTGACCTGAAGTCCATGAGGACTGCAAGTAATTAGCACTCTAGAAAAGTCAGAGCTTTAGGCCTTCAAGGGATTTTTCAGGTTGTTTTTGCAAGCAGGTACTAATTTTTTTGTTTTAAGTTACACTGTGGCATTATTATGCATTGCTGCATTAGATATCCTTCTTTCCTGTCCACTATTAAAAGTTTGCTAATGTAAATTCTGCTATTGAAATTAACTATATATTCCAACTCCCTGCCTGTCTGTGCTACAGTTAGCTGGGAAAAAAGCAGCTGACTGCTTTTTAAACACACAATTGGCTGGGTTTTGCAGATGTATAAGGATTTTCTATTTTTGACTATTGTTGATTGCAATCTCTAAGCTGCTTTTCTTAACTTCAACATCCATCCATCCATAATGAACACTTCTGATTTACAAGCAACATTCAAATACACTTTATAATACATATTTTAGGACAAAATCAGACAAGGAGAGGGGGAAAAGAAGTGTGAAGGTACAACTTAGTAAGCAAAATGTGAAATTGCTATAGTCAAACACTGAGAACCTACCAGACACTTTATTAAACTGCAAGGCAGTACTTTACAGTGCTGCTCTTAAAATATGTTAACACTATATCACAGTTCCCGGCAGCATGAAGTCTTTCCAGAAAATGTGTCATCACTGTATGCAGCATATTTTATAGGCAGTATAATTTCATTTTATTATATCCAATAATATTTTTCTGAAATTCTAGGAAGTCTCTCCACAAAAGATAAGTAATGACCATATTTTAATCAGCTGGCACAAAGTGTAACCACCATACCACAGGAAAAAAAAAACACCCTTTATTACACTAAAATGCCCTCAGTTTAATTTTGCCTCTGTAGAAGAGATCATGAATAAAACCTGTGAGAATCTCATTCAAGTATTACGTAGCACAAAACCTTTCAACTGTGTAGTTATTTAATCCCAAGACTGATCTTTACAGTCAAGCCATTCTTGACAGAAGAAGCTGAATAAGCTCAGAATCCTACACATTGCACTGTTGTAGCAAGAAAAGCTAGAAATTAGGCCAACAAAGGCTGAAATATATGCCACTTGTTTCATATGTCCGCTAGCGTTCTGAAAAGATGAGCTCTACATCTCTAAGTGAAATAACATAATTTTCCTTTTCTTACCAGGCTTGGATTTCCGCTTTGTGATCTGTCCGTTACTGGAAAACATTGCTGTGGAGCCCGGTATAATGGTCCTTTCCTCTAAATCAGACTCTGGGATTGTAGCACAGCCACCTAGTTGAAAATGGAAGACACTTAATGTAGTGTTTATGTAACAAAATAAATTCATTGGTGCATAATTGAGGAAAAGAGGTGATAAATTAGCTGACAGGAACGCATAAAACTGAAATAGTCTTTACTTTCCCCTCACAGAAACATTTGTTAAAGAAAACTATTACCATTGTTTAGAAGGCTGATTATGCCTTAATGACTTCTCTCTGCTACTTATGTCATTTTGAAGAAAGTTTGAATTAACTTAGACCACAGAATATGCAAAACTGTTTCCACATAAAACATGGAAAATAATGTGATTTGTGTTAAAGATCAGATTGCTGGGAGCTATTTTTGTAATAAAGGAATTAAGTGTGAATGAAATAACTTTACAAAATCAACAAACCTTATGAAGATTGTTAGCTTGCCACAGAGAATGATATGATGATATTTTGGATGGGCTATTAAATGCAGTATTTTTATTTATGTTAAAGATATGGAAACACAGGGATACTTTCAGGGTCCAATAACACACCTTACTCAAGTGATTATAGGAAGTATGGTACAACATCTTTGTATTTTTCAACATTTCTTTATGAGCCGTTCACTAGACAACACAATCACTTACAGCTTTTTCTTCAAATATGTTTAAATGCTTGTGTTTAAAATACGAAGAGAGGTATAATCTAGTAGTTGTAGTAGTAATAGTAGTGGTATCAGCTGAAGATAGCTATAGTGGCTTGCAGTGGAATAAGTTGATGTAAATTTATTTCAGGACACTGGAGGATGTGTCACTATTCCACAGCAAAAAGATGGCCTTGCAGCACGTGCATTGCCAGCAATACAGTACACAGCTGAGCTGCATCTTTTTCTCACAGCCCTCCCAGGAACACCACTAGCAAGCGAACAAATCCATGCATTCAGCTATTGTGCTCTGAAAGCACATGTTTATAAGCAGCATATCAACTCCCAATGGAGTGCACAGACTTTTTACCTTCATGTCAGAGTTGTTCTATTTTGAAAAGACATGTTCTACTCCAGGCCCCATAAAAAGTGCATCAAATTTGCAGCAACACAGACTATTCTCCCTTTACAAACGAAATGAGCAAGACAGTGAAAAATAAGGTTGCATTCCTAAGTAGGAGAGTTGCATTTTCCCTGGCAGGTTCAGAACCCTGGCAAACCATGTCCTGCACAAACGCACCACCCAGTCTAGCAAGGATAAAGCATGGTAGCTCCAGTGAACCCTGTGAAAACACTCAGTCCTACCAGATGAAGAACTAATACAGCATCTTTTGTTCCTAAGGAAGAGTAAAGACACAAGCTGCTTTATCCAAATGTACCCTCAGAGAAAGTGTAAGGTGCATTAAAGGATTTATGTTTGATTTACAGCAAGCAAATTTTTTCAGTAAGAAAGGAAGGTTAGGAGTAAATGTGACACTGTGCAGATTCGCGACCCATGACAGCTTCAAATATTTAGGATACCTGCTATGAAAATGGAAGAGAAAACTGGAAATTAGAAAAATCTCTTCATGTTAAAATACTGTAACAGTGGGGTCATGTCTGACATTGCATTAAATATAAATGTACCAACAGCCTAAATGAAAATAAATACCTGTAAACCAATACTTCTGTTGCCATTTGAAAACTGTGACTAAAATGTAAACTACAAGATTTGAGGAAATGGAAATCAGTGCTTTAAAAGTCAATTTAGATATTTTTCATTCTTTTTGTTCAGATAAAATATACAGGATACAAAATTAAGGTTTCTTGTCCAAAAAAACAATTAAGAATGGCATCATACATTTTAATATTATAACATTTTGTAACAGCATGAGCAAAAACTCACCAAGTCAATTAGTATCCACTGAATTTCTACATGGAAATTAAAGAACTTTTCTAACATTCATTCTAAAACCTGAAATTCAGTAATTTGTATAGCCTTGAGGACTGATGACCTTTGGTGCCAAAATATTTCATTAGTTATCAATGCTGACATTAACTGAGTAAGAGTTGGAAAAGGTCTATTTGCCCTTAGCTACAACACACTACTTGTTAAAAGGAAGCAGGACATCCTTTTTTTGAGTTTATGTAAGAGATTTATTGAGATACACTTGTCATGATACCATCAGAAATTACTACAATTAAAAGCAAAACTAACTTCTTCCATAATTTTTTATTACTGAGAATAGTGAGGACTGAAATGTTATCAGTGACATACTATTTTACAAAAAAAGAAAATTTCGACAGAACACACAGAGCAATACTATCAGCATCAATATTAAGAGTAGTAATTAAATGTTATTTGTGCCAGGATGCCAATAACTGTTTCCTGTGAACTGTTTTTAAATACTATTTTTTCATAAAGGCATTCCATGTGCTAAAAGCACTGTTCTCAGCAGGATGGGATTTCACTAGGATTCTTGTAACAATAATTATTTAAATAAGTGACCAGACAAGAAAGCAAAATACGGTTATATTTTTACTCATTTTTTGAGATAGTGAGGCTTACAGGATCAAAGTCTTTGTGCCCCTTCATTTCTACCTTGCTCTTCTAATACCAGTATTACCTTTTACATGAAGGAACTACTCAAATTTGCTAAACATGTCCCTTAACTTGTTCAGATGCATAGGGCTGGGGAGCACAACTGGACCCTCATCTACACATAACCTGCCTCAACACAAGCAGTACCCTCTTCTTCCAATGACACTAACAGGAAATTCCATTTTCTTGCTCCCATCAGCACAGATACATATCCTCAAGATAACAATGGATACCCTTGGAAACATGCCATGATTTCCCACAGGAAGAAAGGTGTGGAGACCACACTAAGGCTATTGTCACACAGAAAGAAGGGAAACACTCAAAGCAAATTGCAGATTTTCACCAGACTGGAAAAGAAACTGGATAAGGCACAAATACACACTACTGAATATAATATTTAAACCATGGTAGACCAGGATTTTGTGATTCAAAAACATTTTACAATTGAGAAGGACAGCCATCTGGAGGAAAAAAAAGCCCCCCAAAAAAAAGAAAAAAAAAAAAAAAAGAAAAAATAGAAAAAAGAAAAAAAAAAGACCTTTTCTGCTAGGACTACAAGCTTTTTCATTTCATGCTTGAAAAGTTCTACTGATGGTGTATATTCTGACTTCTCTGGTCAGAACTTCTTTAAGTTAAAAGAACTGTGAATTTTTGTATATCTTTATATGCATTTCAGTAAGCATCCCCTGAATGCCTGTTTTAGCAAGCATTTTCAGTTTTTAGGCACATGGAATCCTAAAAGAAATCACAGCAACAAAATAATTCACATTTATTCACAATTAACTGAATAGTACAGATCTGAAAAGTGAAATATTTAAGGAAAAAGAGGGAAAAGACAAGGAATAGTAGTACATAAATCTACACACTGGAAATGATCCAAGCTGAGAAGTCCTCCAGATGTCAGTCTGTAAACAGTGCTTCATAAAATGAATTTCCCCATTAATTGTTGGCAGAAATAACATCTAGACTGTGTTATTACATCTGACCCACTCTTTCCCCCTTTTCTGTGTAGCTAAATTCTTGTCTGGCATCACACATCTTTTATCAGTTGTGATAAATCCAAGAAAGCAAGCTTTTGTCAGCAAAACTGTTTGATAGGGTACAACATGCATAAAATTACACTCAAGTTAATTGTGAACTTTGTTCACCAAAGGAAATGAGACTTCTCTTGCTTATTTTCACTACATCTGTTTTTGTAACACTTTTGGTTCTTCAGTTGGAAAAAGATACCCACACCCAAAGGAAACATAAACATGTAACACATATTGAACAAAAATTAAGTACTGACAGTTTTCCTACAGGTTCCTATCACCATGTTTTGACACATTTTAATACTGCTTTAAAAGTTGAAAAACAGGAAAACAAAAGTGGTATACATCAGAAAAAATGAAAAGGCACTTTGAGGTAAAGAGTATTTGAGTTTCCTTTTTCTCCTCCACTCAATCACAACCCAAATTATGCATAAAGTTTCCATTTTCCTCTGAAATTAACTCTTACAAGAGTCCACAGAAAGAAGAAAAAAAAAGCTTCCTGAGCAGTCTTTGGCAGCAAGATAGTCAAAATGTGAGCAGGAAGCTCTGTAAACAGCAGGTTTTGCATCCATCTGTATACCATTATAAAATGGAGATAATCTAAACAGTAAAATTATTTCACAGAGATTCCAAAAAGCTATACCCAAAACCTTGTTCACTTGGGTTTTCTCTTCTGTCGACAATTTTAAGAAAGTGCAGTCTAATGCTTTAGAGGTTATTCTCTCTAAAAGAGTTAATCAATTACTTGTACTGATTCTGCTAGCTGTATTTATTCAAGTCCTGTAAATTTTATTAGGATCTGCCCATCAGAAAGTAGCTTGCCTGTTGAAATAAACGCTGTGTGCAGGGTGTGAAGATAGGTAATGTTATTGCTGCTTTTTAAATGGAAGACAAAACAACATAATCTATAGAAGAAAACAATACCTATTTGAGTGTATGATGAGATCTATGGAACATTTATTCACACACCAGCCCTGGAGTAGAGTCTATAATTTGAATAGACATGCTAGGAAGGCAAAAACATTTCCATTGCAGAGTTTGAGGAGAAAGAGGGAGAAGAATTATGAGGAAGGGAAAAAGTAAGGGAGAGAATCAGGGAGGGAGAAAGCGGGGGCGGGGGGACTAAGACAGAAAGGAAGACGGGGCAGAGGGGAGGGGAAAGCAGAGAAAAAGGATTATTTTTTTCCCCCTCCCAAATGGGTGCCTGATAACAAACACTGTTACAATTCACAGTAGCAAACAGTCCAGGTTTAGTTCAGATTTTCACTTGCAAAATGTAGAGTCACTAAATAATCAGTTATAGATTTCAGAACATATCACTTAAGTCTTAACAGTAGCTACAATCCTGCACTCACAATTCCATTGTTTTCTGTCTGCTTTGACACAACCAAATTCAACAAAATGATGGAAAATATTTCTGTATTACATTCCAGTAGAATAATAAATTAAAGGAAAAAATTATACCAACAGAAAATTTAGTCCAAGGTCAGAGAAAATCACCAAAACATATTTTCAATGGGAGTACACAGAGACTTACTAGACTGTTGTTCTGATTTACTCATTTTACTGAAATGTTTCTTAACAAAACTTCCAGTTCTTGAATTCCATAGCTTTTTTCCTTTAATAAGTTGTCACTATTCGCACTGAGAGCTATGCAGAGATAATTCACACCAATTGTGTGGCTTCTGTTTGAGCTTGTAGCCCATTCAAATATTTTGAACATGCCTGAGTTCATAAAACCTTGACTTACAAAGTTCAGGGTTCTTTGGCAGCAGAAGCTCTTTATGGGAACAACTATGGTGTTTAAACTGTCAAAAAGTCTTGGCCATTCTTCCAGGATGAGGTTCAGTGCATGTGGTATGCAAGCCATACCAATGGCATTGGGAAACACACTGCTAAGAGCAGATCCAACAGCTGTTTTCATTAAAGACACATTATTAGACATTCAGCCAAGAACACAAGATCAAAATTCAGTAGTACCCTTACTAACTCAGGACTGAGAATGCAGGAACAGTGAACTACATAAATGCCACCCAATATCTCCCAAAGGCCCTTGTTACACACTGTGAACGAAGGATGAACGATGACAGTTGCACTTCGACCACAAAAGTGCACTGTTCCTTCCAACCACTTATTCACCTGATGAGCAGAGACTGGCTGAAAACCATGGTCTGTGTTCTGATATGTGCTGGGAGAGGCAACTTACTGAATTTTTAGTGCTCGGCAGATTTCCATCTGCTTTTATGTAACAGAAAAGAAAAATCAGCTTGCAAAAGGAATTTTTCAAGGAGAATATCAACTCTTGACAAACAACATAACCAAAAAAATCACTATTTTTCAGAGTACACTGCCTCACAAAACACTTGGTGGTTTTTGTTGACTGGGTCTCAACATCCTCTTCCCCATACTCAGGATATCACTAAGTATAGCTTTTGTTTATCATAATTAGACACGAATTTCTTTCAAAATACTAAAATATGGCAGTAGCAGAAGTTACAGAATATACTTTCATCAACCTATTTTCAGGACAACATTCTCTATTCAGTAAAAAAGTAATTTCATGCTACCCTTTTGTGGAGCAAGAAGAATATGCAAGCCTTTTGTTTTGGTTTACACAGATAAATTCATTTCATGCACATAAACATACACATATATGTATTAGGATATATACACATATGAAATACATAAAGAACTTTACACAAAATTATTTTTTTTAGTAAGACTTTTTTTAAATCTCTAGAGCTTGTATTTATCACATTGTTTTGGTAATACATAGTTATAAGGAGGCTACTAGACCTTTAGACTTTTATACTAATTTACATCAAAAACTTCCAATAGGTAACAGTCCCTTTGATATACACTTTCCTGATTATTTTTTTTAAAAGCATATTCTAATTAATTTCCACTGTCACTACTGGTTTCTATCTGCCAATACAATAGAGAACACCTCAAAGACAGTGTTTGGAGCAGCTGGGGTCTCTGGAGCATGCTTATCAAAAAAACTTTCACAATATTGTCTTTATGTAGTCTCTAACCTTTCTTCAGCATATAGTGAAAGCAAACAGAATAAAACTGACTTTTATAATCTTGATAACAAACCATCCGGGTATCCAACATTCTAAAAAATTTAGAGAAATATTTTGCTCCCATTCCCATTTAAAACACTTGCACTTCCTGGAGCACATATATGAAACTTTATTCCAGTTGAAGATGCAAGCATGCATCTTCACATATACAAACACTGTATACTTGTATGTATGTATATACACAAATTTTGGATTTACAAGTGAAAGAAGAGCAAGTCCTCATTCCCTGCACTCAGAAGTTGAAGAGACAGTAAATGTTTGTGGCATGGTTTGCAGTGCTGTAACCTATGAGTTACGAAAGTGTTCCATCACACAACCATAGTGCAAAGATTGTCAAAGTGAGTAATCTTTGACTGATTCAGGGGAACAAATAACTATTTAACTTCAGGGAGCTTACAGTATTTTGGCCTAAGCAAAACAACAACAGGAGGGAGCTAAAAAAGGCAGGTTAGTGAAAATGGGATTTTTATCTTAGCTGTGAACGAGAAATAAAAGATAATGCAATTTGTTGCATGAGGCCTTGTTATGCTGGGTATGTTTGATACTTGAGACAGCCCTGACAGAACCGTAGTAAGACAGAAACAGCTGATGAAGCATCTATGCCTAATCCAGATGAGATTGAAATCAAAGAAAAAGCATTTGAGATGTAACTTAATGCATGATTTTGGGCTAGAGAATAAAACCTACTGACATCAGATCAAATATACTGTGGACAACAGAAGACAGTGGACTAGTAACTGGGATTAAAATGTAGGTACTGAAGAATGTATGTTGCTCAGAAAAACAACATTAAATTGGTAGAGTAATACTTCATAGCACTGTTGTGATGGGCTGCTGAAAGAGAAGTATACAGAATTGGTCACTTTGGAAAACTACTGTAAAGTAGTTTAATACACAAAATGTCAAATTTTAGCTACAGAACACAAATATCTGATTTCAATAGCAATTGCAGTTGCTTTAATATTATGAGAGTTGGAAATGATGTTATTGTGGAAACGAAAGAAGGTATTAAATCCACAGAAATGATCACAGGTTGACAGAAGAAAAAGGTTCCAGTGTAATGACTAGTAAAATTTGGAAATCCACCTGACAATTTTCCATGTAAGGATCAAGAAAGGAGTAACACTATTGAACAAGACACTGGTAAGACATCTAGAACACTGAGTTCAACTCCTGTTACCTTGTTCATGACAGGTTAAATAAACGTGGGAAAGTTCAGCTGAAGATTACTAAGACCATATAGGAATCGCATACCTTACTGACACTTGAACAGATGACCAGTCTTGCTAAGGTAAGACTACTAAAAATAGAACAGACTGATCTATATCGATAATGCAATTAGGCCAGAAACCCTTAGTGTTTGGCAAAATAAAAGACACTCTTAGAATGAGGAGGAATTATTCAAAAATTAATGTTTACTGGAAACTAGGTCTCTGACTAACAAAAGAGCAAGGGCTTTGAATCACTCCTGAACAGAAACCATGGAGATAAATAATTCTGTTTATGAACGGGACTAAATTACTTTGTTCTAACACAGAGATGGAGTTTCTGAACAAGGGGTTTCTTTTCTTCCTTCCCCTCCATCCCCTCCAAATAGAAAATATAGGTTATACAGGCCAAAACAGATACAGATTCATCCATTATTATTCTGAAATTACCCAATTATCTATTATCTAATTATGAGTAGTTATCCAATTCTAAGAACATACGTGAATTACTACTCTCTATTTATCTAACAATATTTTCATAACATTAAAAGTGAACATGAGATCAAAAAAAAAATACACTACATGACTACTTTACCCAGCTATAGGAAGTAACCATCAGTTCACAATGGAAATATAAAGATCCTGGGAGCAAATATCATTGAAAATATTTCATTTTAAAAGAAGCCGTGATGTTGTACATGCTTAAAAACTCTGGTTCTGAAAATTGTGATTCTCAATAACATTTGGAAAACAAGCTTTCCAAATTTACATTTGGAGAGAAAAAATATAAAATGCTAAGTGCTGAAATTTCACATAAGTAATCTGGCACTGCATTTGAAAGAGGGTAATGAACCAGCTTCCCTTTTCCTGTATCTCCTGATAATACTTAGAATATGTAGATCAAGGGATGAAATAAATATGGATAAAAGCATCCTCTTTTAATGTTATTGAAATAAACCAAGTAAACATCTATCTGGTGGATTTAGAAGACAAACTGTATAGAGATCCTTTGGGCACTGAGAGTTTAGGAAATCAAAGCATTCATAAGGAAAAAAGAGAATTCTCTTTTTTAATAACACTGAAGTTCCCTTCCACAATCAAAAAGCAGCCTTCGCTGAAAATTTTTTATTTTCTGTTAGTTATGTCAAAGACATAATTGTTCTCTTGTATTGGAAATTTCTACTTTCTCAGTTATACCCAAGTATTAGATTTGTCCATAGTATGTAGAACATGTAAATAACATTGTATTTGTTTAGTCATTAAAAATGTTGTTTTTACTTAATTGTCAACTATGATTTTTATTAATTGCACTGGGAACTAAGAATCCATCAAATTATACTAACCTATCTTTGCACCCACGCTGCAAAAAAACCCATACATTACTTATATTTACTTTATTTTCACTAGCATTTAATACTTCATTTACTATATACTCCACTGACCAAATAAATCCAAGTATTATCTTTTGTTAGCTCAACCTTCTACAGCATTAAAATCTCTGGGATTGACTTTAAGAGGAATCCAGAAAAGGGAACTTTGGCTCCATTAAGTATCATAATACCATTCAATTAATTTCGTTTATTTGGAGGAAATGAGCACAAAACTGTACATAATAGTTTAAGATTACATCTTCTACTATAGACAGATTTTTTCGTCTGTTTACAGAACTTCCCATTCAGCAAATTTTACTCTTCAAGCTGCACAGAATTTCATTCTTTCACTAGTACCATACCTATACCTGTGTAAATCATGCAATTTTACTAAAGTCAACACCATTCAAATGTTATGAAAATGATACAACTGAAGGATTAAAGATTTTTCATATATAAATATTTTGTATCATTTCTCCTGCAAGCATTTTAATAAGTAGCCAGGAGATTGATGCACTTCATGTGATAAACCCTAAAGAGAATCGACTTTACAAAATAGCAAAGTATCTTTTGATCAAACACAAGGTATCTGAAGATCTGACAAACCATGCTTCCAAAAATCTCTAACAACTGGGGAGAATCCTGGCACTGAAATTTTCAGGCAGGAGGAAAAGATTAAATTTTGGCTAATGTCATAACATGAATTACAGCCACTAGAAGATAATGAATAGTTAGGGAGAACTCTGTTCAAATCCAGCCTTTTTTTTTTTTTTTTTTTTTTTTAGAAAAGCAAGGTCTGTTTTTACAATAAAAATGCTATGTCTGAAACAAAGTGGCTTTTTATATGAGAAGGCACAGGATTAACTGTTCTGTTTCATTTTATTTAAAAGCTGACATTGCTGCTACTGTCTAAGATAATAAATAACATAAGTGACAGAGCAAGTGATGCTCTCAGTCTGCTACTTTTATGCCTTATACTTATTTAATTCTCTCAATCAACTCTCCAGTTTTTAAGGATCATCTTGTAGCTTGACCAGGACAAGGGCCTACTCATTTTTTAAAAGTGCTGCATTTCTAAATGTGATGGGATACCCTGGAATCTGCTAAAGTAAAAAGTGAAAATTGTATGCAAAGGGAGTCCCTACTTCCCCTCCAAATCACATTTTTCTTTGTTTTGTACAACATCAGTACAGGCTAAAGAAAGTCTATTTCAACTTAAACATACATTTTGTAATGCTTATTTTAAATAAAACATAATTAAGAAATGTCTACCTCATCTTCAAGGAAACTAAACAAAGCAAGATAAAGACTAAATTATCAAACATGCTATTCAAAATACAACTAAAAGTATTGGACAAATAACATGAAACTGGAGAGATCGTACGGCTTCCTTTGCCCAATCACACCAATCAAGAAAAAAAGAGAGGAAGCAAGTTTAGAGGTCCTTTCTGGAGCCTGCTCCAGGCCAGACTCTCCATGGGGTCCCAGCCTCCTTTGGGCATATCCACCTCCATGGGCTGCAGGTGGATCTCTGCTCCACCATCTGCTTTCACGGGCTGCAGGGGCACTGCTTCCTCACCATGGTCTTCACCACAGGCTGCAGGGGAACCTCTGCTCCTATGCCAGGAGTAGCTACACCACCTCCTTCTCCACCGACCTTCGCATCTGCACTGTTGTTTTTCCTCACACATTCTCACTCCTCTCTCCAGCTGCAGTTTAACATACTTTTTTCCCCCTTCTTAAATACATTATCCCAGAGGTGCTGCCACCATCCCTGATGGGCTGGGTCTTGGCCAGCGATGGGTCTGTCCTGGAGCTGGCTGGCATTGGCTCTGTTGGACATGGGGAAAGCTTCTGGCAGCTTTCCAGAGAAGCCATCCCCGCAGCCCCCTGCTACCAAAACCCAGCCATGCAATACTCAATACACCATGTTACAGAACTAGAACAAAAGAACATACTAGTATCCCTTTTCCTAGGCTATAAACACTACTTGGTTTGGAAAGTTAAATATTATTTGAAACTGTTTTTTATTGTCTAAAGCCATTCTCAAACAAAGGTAGGGTTTTGCAAACATTAATATGCTTTAAATTATTTGGTGGACTTTATGAAGCTACTGATTAAAACAACACCATGCCTGCTGCTTCTCCTATACTTCAGCAATGTCACTTTTCCTTCACCAGTTCTTTTCACAGTCCACCTCTTCTTCCTTTAAAACATCTTGCCACAGCACTGACTTACTAGCTATACTTTCTCTACTTGCACATTACTTGAAAGAAACTAACTAGTCCAAATACCTGTATCTGAGCAGCAAACCAAAGATCATCTAAAAATATGGTATCCAAAGATCATCACAGTAGCTTGTTAACTTCACACCTATGATATGTGATATCAAATTCTTTTGACAGTTCATTAACAGTGTAAGCAATATCTTAGTGCCCACAATTGTGGGATATCTAAAGTTATCTAAGTATTTTAGAGTCAAATTTATTACAAACACTATTATCAAATATTGTCCTCTTCATCTCATTAGACAGAAGAAGTATTCAATATGAAAAAACTATTACATCATTTTGACTGATGGGTTGGGGATTTTTTGGACTTGATATCAACTCTTACTCCAACAGCACCAAAATTCCTCCGGACCTTGGTAATATCTGACTCCTTCATTAAATACGGTAACTTGATGGGGGACAAATTCTGTAAGAAAAACAACACCCATCAAAAATGCCACAAACCACCATGAAAAAAATTCCACTATGTAAACATCGCGCTTCTTAATTTCCTTCCATTAAGTCTGTATTCCTATAAAGAATTTGTTGTATAGCCAAGATCACTGAATGTCTGTGGCATTATGATTCTCTTCAAATAATTTTCTCTCAAGATTACTGAAACACACCAGGTTATCTTGGCTCCCCTCCATAAAATAAACTTAATGACTTCAAACACAGAATAAACAAAGGCCAAGGATACATTTCATTGGTAAAAAAGTGTTCTCTGCCCCTTTGCTTTAATTTGGTCACGTCTACAATACCAAGTGAAGCAGAGCAATAATAGCCTGTCTTGAGAGCCTAAGACTTCTTCACTTGAAGATTCAGCATCCCCATGTTTCAGTCTTTTTAACTCTGTTCTTTTCTGAAACGTCAAGTTTTGATCATTATTTCATATTCAACAAACAGTTCCCTACAGGCCAATGTACTTTCTTCCTCACTGAAAATTTATGAAATCAGACCAGTATCTAGAACACAACACATCCCCCAACATTGAGTATATGACAATAAATTAGAGGTTTTCAAAGCCTTGAGAAAGATTATTTTAATTAATTTTTAACAGATGAACTCAGGAATAACTTCAAATAAAAGATAATGTGATTATATTATTTTTATGAATCACTACAACATTTACATTAAAACATTAGCTATACTTTGTTCATATATAGAAAAATTATTTGTTAGAAATGCTAAAAAAGAAACTTCATTAGCTAAATATAGATTTTCCCTTTCCAAATGACCCAGAACTAAAACAGAAATTGGAAGAGACATTGTCTAGATAATGATTTACCTAAATAGAGTTACTGAAATCCAGCTCCAGTTTCCATTATGTAGCCAACCAGCCTGCAGGTATAATATCTTCAGCTGGCACCAGGCTTAATGCTTTTTTATTGATCTGCCCATGGCTTAAGTGCACACATAGGATATGGATTGTTAAACAATTCTTGTTATCTATCACTGATTATGGAAATATAATACATCTTGCAGCAGCATCTGCACTTTCTCTAACATGAAACGCTACTTAAAGCAAACTGTCCATTTTATCCTGTGAACTCTCTAACACCTGTGGGGGTTTTTGTGCACCAGCTAAATGGCTGGATTTGTTAAGTACCAATTACACAAAAAGCCCTCTGTTACAGCCCATGGTACAAGTGATAATATATCATTAGATTCCTTGTATTTGAATTGCAACAAATGCAATGTATAATTATAAATAAAAGTAATAAAATACATTCCGATTCTTTGTATTTCTTCTCCTCCCCAACTGATCCTTAGCTTCTTCTCATCTGAAGATTTCAACAAATATGTGGGATTTGCTCAAGTCAGTCTTTGCAAAGGGTTTGGGACAGCTATTAATACTACATACTGAGTGTTTCCTGTTTGATGCTCAGTAGGAATTAATAGAAATAAATTAATGCAATTTTCATATTTTCTTTGTAATTTTCTCTCTGTACTTGTCATGAAGACAAGAGTATAGCACTGCCATCATGGCATCAAAGTTACAAGGAAAAATGAGGCTTCTGCAGTCCTCTAGTTTCTTTCCTCACAAAATGGAATTTCATATTTGTGTTTTCCTTTCTATTAACATCAAATTTGCAGTAAGCTAAAGAACATCTTCTGTACCTTCCTTTTGTCCAAACACTGAAAAAAGACCTCCCTGCGGTGAATTCCAGACTCTGAAGGTACTTTTAAAAGGGTTCACTCTTATGCATTCTGCTAAGTCAGGTTACCAACCACTACATGAATGTGAGTAGAACAGTAACAGAGAACTGTCAAGCAAACAGGAGACATCCTGACTAAATTAAGTCAATGGCAAAACTCCCAGTGACTTCAACAGGGCCAGGATTTCACCCTTATCTCGTTGATCAAAGCAATTATTTCACTGTTCAGAAAGACCAGACTGCTGCACCTGCCAAGAATTTCTTAGAGCAGCCTACCATGGTGAGTCTTACTTGTATATACCTCTATAACTATTCCTTTTTCATTCTACTGAAGTAAACTCTAAAACTGACAAAAATACAACATCATAAACAGCATCCACAGCAAAGATCTTTCCTTCATATTAGCAAATGTGCCAGATGAAACAGCTCTCCTTAGCATGACTTTACCACTGGTCTGCAAATGAATTATTATCACTCCCTCAACACCTCCTCCCAACCACTGATGGCCATGCCTGCTGAAGTAGCATGCCTGCATTAAATAAGAATGATTTGACTCAACAAATACAGTGCTTTCTTGGTTTGGCAATGCTGTATTACAAAAAAAGCTTCCTGTTTTACAGTGAATCACAAAGTACACACTGGAAAGAATATCTTCTACATACCATGGACCCAAATTCAGGGTAGATTAACTGTGAATAGTGTAACTGAACACCTCTTCTGTTTCTTCACAGGGTTTACAATATACATTGTAACTACACTGACCAAAATGATCTCATGTATATGCAATTCAACAGTCAGAGAGAATCAACTTATGCACATGAGAATCAATTTCACACTAAGCTAGAAGAAAATAGTTTTTAATGTGCTGCAAAAACAACCAAAAACAAGGCTCTTTTTGACATAGATACCAGTATTTCTTATTTGGAAATATTTGAGAAATCTGTTGTAAAATTGTACTACGAGCATTTTTCCCTTGATAACTAATTAAATGAAATAACCAAGCACAACTGCTTCATTTTTCCTCCTCAGACTGGGAAATTATTGCAAAGTATTCATTCTGCCAACACAGTTCCTTTGTAGGGAAACATGGCAGTTGTTTACTGCCAAAGGCATCACAAGAACTTGTCTTACTCTCAGAAGGACTTAGAATCACAGGAGCATAAGAAAATCCTGTCTGTAACACGTTATGTGACCCTTGCTAGATCTTAACCTCTTTAACAGTAGTTAAAGATAGCTGGCTGGAGTCTATTTTACATTACTCCATAGAATCTCCTCTATCTCTTTCTGGTAGAATGTAAATAGACCCAGGATACAGAACATAATTTATTGCACTAACTTTAATCTCCTGTGTAACTCCTGTCGCATTGTTCCATGCTTTATTAACGACCTGATTCAAATGAGAATGCCAGTTCATAACTTCATTTAAGCATCTCTGAACAGCAACCTAATACCCCTAATGACTACCCTGGTTACAAGAAACCTGCTCCATTTTAGAGAAAATAAAACCCAACTAATTGATATCTATTTAAACAGATTTTAAGATTGGAAAGTCTTATCATTCAGCAAGACTTTACCCCAAAATGTCCTTCATAAATTCCTATATGTAATTCAAGCAACCATTTATTTCTAAGCTACTTTCAAGAATGTCACCAGCAATTATTTTTATTTAAAAAACCCACAGTTTTGACTGAAAAGTTTATTTGAAAAAAGTGCTAGAAGAAACACATGCTTATCAGTATTCAGATATAGTTTTAAGATAAACACAAAAGATTTCTCAGTGCAACTATAAAATTTAATAAAGTTCAGCATCACATAACTTACATTAAAAAGGTTGTTCATAATATTTATTACCTCTAGTTGCACTATTTCTGTTCACCCATGCATTTGAATTGAGGCATCCTTCATCATCCATATACATCAGACCTTCTCTTTGATCTCTAATGGTAAATTTAAAGGCTGAGTAAATGTTCTTTGAAACACAGAGTGTGGCACAGCTGTTTATTGTTACATAGAAGACAGTAAGTCATTAAAATTGAAACTCAATTAAAACAGTGGAACATCCCCCTAATCATTTCCCAACTTTGAAGTAATACCCTTTTTGGTGATATCTCTAATTTACAGTTAACTAGTTTTCTTAAAGTGGAATAAGTCAAGCTTTGGTTAGGGTCAGAATTAATAAAGTACATCTTTCATCAAAAGACAGAGAGCTCCTGGCAATGCACCCTGCTGTGGTATTTGCACTTATAACACACAGCAAACACCCACCAGATATGCAGCGTACCATGACAATCGCATGAAACTCATCAAGCCTGCGGTTTTTACCAGTTTGCTGAAGGTTTTTACAATCCTAACAAAAGTACTTCAGCATTATGTAGCTAACTACACATTACTTTTTTATTAGCTCTTTAGCAATATTCTAATTAGCAGAGGGTGAGCTAAATTTTTGCCTCAAAGTGTAACTGAATCAAAACAAAACCTTAAGGATTCAAGTTTATGTGATTTTTTGGTCATGCATGCCCTCTTATCACCAGTCTTTCTGTTTCACAGGACAGACTGTGAAACATAGGACACAATTAGGAAAAAAAGAATGATTTTTTAAAAAAATTTAAATCTGCCAGAGTCATGAAGCACCTCCTATGTTTGATTTGATTACATTTTCCAGCTCAAACACCAGATCAAAGTTTTAGGGATGGGTGAGTCCAAATAAACACAGGGGCAAGGGAAACTTGAATTTATGGACCTTCGCTTACCATGTGAACATTAGCTTAACCATTGACACCAGGCTCATGAGTAGACTTAAGCTGACTGCTCACAAAAAAGTCAACAGTCATAAAGATGCTCTCATTCTTTAAAAATTCAGAAAAAAAAAATCTGCAAGTTCAATACTGATGATACACAGCTTTAAACAATGTCAGGCATTCAGATTCGGGAAGATGCTGCCCTTTTCCTCCCTACGAAAAATCTGTAAGACTATGGGGGTGCAATTCACAATGTAGCTACTGAGGAACATTACTGCAGCCTGATCTGCATCCAGTCTGTGCTAGAGGTGATCACTCAAAAAGACAAAAAGACCAAAGTGACATTGAGAGAGATTCTATACCTCATTGACCATCATCCACAACCCAAGATGCTACCTTAAAATGCCACTATTTTAATCTTAGGCTGGTATGCAAGGGTATGAGCGATGCTTGACGAGGCACTGGCTGTGTCCCACAGTCTCTAAAACCCAGCATGTCCAATCACATCTACCTCCAAGTGTGGGAGCCAACCACCCAGAGGCAGTGAAAACTGCCCTACATCTCCAGATGGATCTGCCTGCGTAATATGTCCCCTGAAGTTCAAGAGCTCTCTCTCAAATTAGTGCAGTTAACCTCAGGGAATAATTCTTTAATTGAAGTGTAGTTTTCCACTGCAGAAAAGAAGAAAAAAAAAAAGCCAAAACCAAAATACCAAAACAAAAAGAGAAATCATTTATTAGTGCAGACATCCCTGGCTCTCTGAAACTCATAATCCAAGAAAATTTTAGCTAAAGTTATAATAAAACTGCATTTCGAAGCTTTGTTATCATATAGTTATGCATTTTAAAAACAATTTTCTTCTACAGCGTTTGTCATGCTTAGACTAAGACCCAAGGCAATTTCAGCTTCAAATGTTAAAGCCACTCTTTTAGGTGAAGTTATAAGACCTTTAAAACTACTTTTTTATGTTTCAAAAAAGCACTGGGAACTTTCCTGTATGCAACTCAAAACCAGCTGTACTTTGCAAGTAAAAACTTTCCAAGTGCCTGGCTCTCTGCAGATTTTTGGCAAATCTATTTGAAAAATTGAAAAGTGGGAGCCTGAGCCAAAGCTTACTGAAGTCTATGGAAAAACTCCCACAGATTTCATCAGGATTTGGATTAGGCTCTGAAAAAATCTGAAGTAATTGAAAAATCAGTTCTGCATGTAAAAAATATGAAATTTTCACTAGGTTTAGATTTATTGGACTCCTTTATGGTAATGTGGAAGAGCAAATACACTGGAAATGGTGTTAGTGATGTACATATAGTTTTACACTGTTAATTCACCACAGAGTTCCACGGACTTGTACATGTTACTTACACTGCCTACATAATAGAAATGGTGAAATCAATCCCACATATACAGACACCTTCATTTTAAAGTGACCTGAATATTTAGAAAAAAAAAAAATAACATTATTAATACCTTTATTGCACAAGTGGGGAGTTTTTTTGTTGGGTTTTTTTTTTTAACTGAAGACCAAACAGACCTTCAAAAGCTGTCAGACAAATTCAATGATAACATACACAGAAAAATAATTATGCAAACAACTATCTCATTCTGGGCACACTTGCTCAGGACAGTTTATAATAATGTAACACTAGCAATTTCAGCTAAGGCGCACCTAATTTATGGCAGCATAAGAGAATAGTCAGGTTTACTCAACCTGAACATGCCAGAAAATCAAGAACAGAAGCAAATGCAAAATAAATAGGTTGTGGTACCTAAAATAATGGCCACAGCATCTCCTGACGTGTGAACAGTTGCATCTCTGCTGACTGAAGGATGCTACTTCCAGTCAGAAGAAACTGAATAAGTCATTATTCTTGACATACCCTGCTTCATCCCTCTGTACTACCTCTCTCTTGCTAACTTTTTGTTGATGTATAATTTGCCATGGTTATACTTATGAAAAGTAGACAATCCCTGTCATTTTTTGGTGGTCTTGTCCAGATAGAGACTGGAAAGGAAAAGTAATGTCACCCAAACTGCAGAGCTAATTATGGTCTTCAAATACCTACAGCTCATGTACAAATACCAGTGCACTTCATCATATAATCTGTTCTCATAGGCTGTTCTTCAAATATCACAGCATAGGAAAGCTTAGAGGAATGAAAAGATCTGGTAAGTGGAAATCCAAAGACTGACTAGACAGACAAGACTGAATCTTCATTAATATCATACCTTAAATAAAATTATTGTGCTACATTATTAAAGTTTGGCTTTATTTTTTTTTTAAATGACATAATTTTTGCAGCCTCTTAAAATAACTACCCAGGTTTTAGCTTTACTTTTTTTACCTGCTACTACTGAATCTTCTGAAATGGAAGGTCAGAGACTGTACACTTTCTCCATTAGCAATACTTTTTCTGTAGTTTTGAACAATTACCTTATTAATGCAGTTTTTAGAAGTTTATTTTTGCTTGTGGTCTCTAAAGGTTTCAAACAACACAGAAAATAAAAGTCCAGTGACAAGCAGGATCATCAGGGAAAAATTTTTTCAACTGACAATTATTTCCACCAAAAGCTTACCTCAACATTATGAATCATTTGTGACCACTTATACCTAAGTAGGACATATTAAAATTTAATGGATTTCAACGCAAAGAGCCAGCAATAGAATCGTGCACACCAAGGCACTAATGTGTTGATCCGAACTGTACTTAGTTGAGGCAAGTTGGAATTGCAATGCTGCCAACTAAATTTCATAGTACCACAAATGAATGAATCCCAGATCTCAAGAGGGATTTCTTTTTTATTCATTATGCATGACATTTTCCTCTTTAAATTATTCATTTTTTAAAAAATGTTATTGCTTTAGCCTTCTTAACCTTTGTACTCCTTCCCCCTGTGGTTTTTGCCAGCTGTAATATCAATTGAGGAGGGGAGATGTTCTAAACAACATAATAAAAACCTTTTCACAACCCTACACAAAAATGTGTCCTGTTACTCTTCCATCTTATTTTGCCCCTTTTCACAACAGTGGAAGTTGAAATGCCCTGGAAAAAAAAAAAAAAGCATCTATTTTCTGTAAGTGCTTTCATTTCAATTAAAAAAAAAAGATTCCAATGCTTTACCATTATTTATATAATCCCTGAAAATTAACCACTTGCAGAGCTATCATTTGAGTCCTGCAGGACTCAAAGTTGACCAAGTGAATTAAAATTAAAGACTACCTTAGACATTGTTCCCTGCTTTCTTCCCATCTCTGATATTCAGATTTCCAGTTTTCAGTGTGCCCACCTGAACCAAGCCGAATGACGTAAGAACAGGCTGCAATGTGCTGTTAGGCTCACCACAATCTATTAATTTGTAATTCTGTGTTTTAACAGTAAAACACCTACATTGAAGTGTACGTAGGAGCTACAACACCAGACTGCAAAGCATATTTGAACTCTGTTTATACACAGGTATTACACTATGACCTTGGGAATGTCTCTTATTTTCTGCATAGTTCAGTTTTCCTTTCCACACAATAAATGACCAAAGTTACTAAAACAATAGAAACAAAAGTTTTAAACAGCTAAGGAAGTTACAATGGAAAGAAATTACAGCGAGTAATGATTCACATCAGAGAGCCAAACAATCAAGTTTCTGGCTCCACTAAACTGTTCTTAAGCTTTTCTTAAGCAACCACAAAAACTTGTTGCTGTAAGCTCTCCCAAAATTCTCCCTAATGACTTGCTACTCCCCTTCCTTTTCACTAAATCAGCTTTATGGGGCAAGGGACATATTTTAGTCTCTAAAATAAAACCCAAACAATTAGTTTAAAATGTTTGATATATTACTATTCACTTATTTCTAGGCTTTTATATTAAGATTGAACTGTGCATCGTGAACAGCTGATAATTTTCTGAAAAAATATTTTAAACACAATGAAATAGAAGTCAAATTAAAGCTGCAGCCCTGTATCATGTTCCATTATATACTGTATCATGGCTCATTGTTAGCTGACCCAACACAATTTAACAGGAGTGCATGACAATGCTAAGGGCTGTAAGAGTCAGAGCAACTTCTTTGCTCTTATCATTCTCATGTGATTATCATTGCAACTAGAGGGAGAAAAGAAAGCTATGTTTAAACTGGCACAACAGCTCAGCCATGCAGAGCTGCACAAATTGGACACAGAAGTACACAATGATCGCACTGTTTATGGATTTAGTCTCTGTTACGCCTTTGTCAAGCCCTGTTAAAATCTCCTTGCCTGATAGACCCACACTGGTACCACAGGATTTTCTCTGTGGTTACTGCTTTGGGGAACCCCATTGACAGCTGACCAGAAAAGGTCTTCCTACCCTTTTGTTGCTACCTCCCTCTGTCAGAGTCATTTACTCCCTTGGGTGGCTAGTGCTGGGGTTACTTGCTCCAGCTATCACAGTGAAGGGACTGTGCATGGAGTTGCATGGACACCAAAGGGCACAGGATGGAGAAGGAAAGTGAAGCCCAGTGTAGAGAGAAAAAATACAGAAAATAATTGAGGAAAACCAAAGGGGGGAAAAAATTAATCAGAGCCATATTGGCAGCCTTACTAGAAGGAAGAACTAAAAGGAGAAGATAGAAAGTACACATTTTACCAAATGTTTGTTTGCCTTAAGGCAGCGTGCAAAATATGGGAGTTTCAAAAAGACTTATACAGTGATGATGGATCAGTTTGGGCTTCAATGCAAGTAGTACACAAGTTCCCAACCTGCAAACATACATTAACTTTTAAAATGGGTAAATACAAGTTTTGAGCACTTAGGAAAATGAAGAATAATGAATGCAATACTTCAGTGACACATAGCTATACTTCATATACATATATTAAATAAATTTAGCTAGCAAATGTAAGGAAAATCTTACTTTCTGTTTAAATGAGGAGTTCAGTTTCATACTATACACAAAAATAATACTTTGTCACTGTAAGTAAACAGCCCACTTCCAAGGGAAATCTATAAAGTTATTTAATTGATCAACTCATATGATTTTAAGGAAGTTGGAAAAGACGAGTTAGAGTTTGCCTCAGTTAAAGTCACTTAATGTCAGTTTCATATTTAAGGACCTGTGCTAAAAAATCCGAAGGAATGAACTGACACAGTGTTTTGGGCAGTAAAACCTCCAGGTACATCTAAGAAAGTAGTCCTTAGCAAATTGATTTTCAACAAGAAACAAGCACTATTATTAAGGTTTAGATTTCCAGAGTTCACAGATACTTACCAATGTCCTTTAGACACTTTTGTAAATGCTACTTGAATGGAAGCAGGTAGGGAATAGTGGAAAGAGGTGAGGAGCCCTATGATAAAGATGGGTAAAATGCCGAATATAATTTGGTCAATGACCACCAGTTTCATCAGTTAGTGCTGAAAAGTGCTCAGTTCTATAAAATCCTTTCAAGTACCTTCAGCAGGCTTTGTGAATACTCTTCCTTACCTAGATTTAATAAGCAGTCCTAGAAAGCTTTATGAATACCCAATATATTGAAACTAAAATAAGCAAAAAAAAAATTGAAAGCATTATTTTGAGGGTTACTAAGAGGAAAAAAAAAAGTAGTTCAGTATTTTGTTGCTATAGAAAGCATATGGAAAGTATCTTAAGTGAGAATCACACTTCATAATGGACCACGGTCTTCTGCAAAAATAAACACTGGACTTGTGTCACATCTATGAGAAAAACCCCATATTTAATACAGTTCTTTGCACCACCATGGGGGTGCCCATGTAGCCCATGGGGGGCTACACAAAACTGCCAACACATTGTGATCTCAAGCTCACAATACTTAAGTTGCCAGAAAAGATCTCAAACCATGCTCTGTTAGCCTCACATGATTTTTATAAATATCTGCCGGTGGTTCAAAAGCATTGTCTTGGCCTCAGGGCTAACTTCTGTATCTGTGCCTTCTTCAGGCGACTTGAAATTTGAACTACATGATTCTAACTTCTCCAGGGAAAAAAAAGTTACTGTAATTGCTACCAAGATAACATTACAAACACAGACTGGAACCTGTGTGAGTACAGACACAAGCCACTACATTTTTCAAGATATTCTGCATTTAAGTCTATTAAAGCTGGAGAATACCTGACTTATGCTGCATGTTTCCTTCCCACAATGACCAATGAAGAATTCATAATTAAGTGTGTAAGAGAGGAATTCGCAACTACAAAAATCCTGTATCTTCAGATCAAACTATTACTAGTCTTTCTTTAGGTACACTCAGCGCACTAAGAACTTGCAGCAATATTTATGTCTATTTCTTATATATAAATTAATATTGTTCTTCCAGGATCTCAAATCCACGTGTTTTTCCAATTAGTACTAACATTCTCCCCAAGTTTAACAGCATGTAAACAGAGAGTTCCTTAAGGAATATGACACATTCTGTTGCATCCCAGCTTTCCAGTGAAGAAAACAGCTTTCAAATGGGCAGTATTCACTCACAAATACCACAACAGGATTTTGAAAACAGGTTTTTATAAGCTTAAGCAAGGAAAAGAAACCCTAAAAAAAAGTCTGTCTTCTAAAGCATGAATATAGATTCTGGGTGCATATATATACTTAATGTGGTAAAGAACATTGCCTTTAAAGTTTGCATTTACCCATTCATAATCTAAATGATAGAAACATGATTATACAAAGTAGAATTATAATCCACTTGATAAATTAAAAAACAATGAAAACAAAGTATCTACTCAAGTAAACACTACCATGCTGATTCTGTATAAATCAGAATGGGAAACATCTGGTTAGGCAACAAATTTGTAGAAAAGGGTCTTGAAATTGAGATAGGGCAGAGTACAGTACGATGCATTTACTGCACAGACTAAAGGAGAAGCATTCTATTTTGGAAAACAAAGAGTAAAACTGAAAATCATCACCAAAAGACTGTAATAATTTAGTCACAGTAAGTATAAAAGAAAAGTTACTGAAAGAAAGTACTAAAAATATTCCACAGTTTTAAACAATTAAAGAACATCATTAATTGCCAGCTCCATTTTCAATACTCACGATAAAACACTCTGATTTGCAGGAAAACAATGTACATCAAACATTGGGAAAGCCTTCCAACAAGGACACTAAGCTACTATAAAAGCTATCAAGAGATATTGTTCAAGGTGTTTAAGAGTTCAGATAAACTTTGTTACTGATGTCCTGGATCCGTTAACCCCATTGCAACACAAAGGCTGGCAGATGGGCAATCATCTTGCCTTCTAGCTCTAACTTTACATAAATTTCAAATATTACACTTCACAAAACTACTTCTAAGTCCTGGATGCAAAATATTCATCCTTTTCCTTATAATTTCAGTTCTAAAGATTCAGCCATCTCAGAACATGACAGTCTTTGGCATTCCACAGATTTCAGTCATGGAGCTTAGTAACTGACTTTCTGGTTAAATAATATTTTCTCTACTGCTCCAGTCATATACAACTACATAAGTAAATCACACTAAAGCACAGTAGAATGATCTCCTAATGAAGCCAAGAGATCAAAAATACTGAAGCTGAGTTAAAAAAAACAAGGCAGAAGAAAAAAGGATGGTCTAAAGAAAAATAAAGTCCTTATTTAAATTTAAAAATCCTTGAGGCTTGAACAAAGCCTTGAACTGATACAGGCACTATTTGCACATCACATCAGGAACTATTATAGGAAAAGCAGGATCACATTCTAGTCGAAGAGAACTGAGCTTCCCAAATTATGGGTGAAGCAATATTGTAAATAGAGCTCCGATCAGACTGACATCTAAACAAGTCTTCAAACAGCCACAGTTAATACTCAACAAGGTTTTAAAAGCAATCCTGCAAAACACACAGATATTATAAGAGACCATTAAAAGCTACAGAATTAACTCACTGCAGGTCATCAGGATTTATGCTATAAATTCTCATTCCCATTAAACTCAATACATGACAATGTGGGTGGCCCACAGCACCTTTCCAAGCACTTCCCTGGCTCCTGCACTTTGGGTTGGCACCACTCCCTTAACCCCTCATCGCTCCTCTCATCCAGCTATTTATGCATTGCCAAAGGCAACATAGTACATGATATAGCTTGATGTGGCTTACAGTTATAATCATATTTAGCCAATGATACTGATTAAATTTTAATCACTCATATAAGAACATCTTAAATACTGGAAAACTATCATGTCCCCCATGAAATTTCTCTTTATTTTTCCCTCAGAAGAAAAAAAACTGAACTCTATTCAGTCGGTCCAGGTTTTCCTTAAATTGTGCTCCCTTGTGAATCCTGCTCATGAAGAATAGAAAGAAATAATCCTATCTCCTCATTAGAAGTCATATGACTACAACCCAAAGTTGGAATTCACCTTTAGTGGGAACATATTGCTGTCTTTTATTCAGTTGCTGGTCCAATATAACACCCATGAGGCTATCCTATGGCAAAAGTGCTTATGGAATTACTTCTCAAATTTTAGTTTGTCATATTCTTACTTGCTACAGTCCTTGGCTCTTGTCTCAACTGAAAACCATCTTAATAACTTTAGATCCTTCCTTTAATTTATCAAGGTCAGCATTACTGCTCTCTCAATATGCCTGAAACTACTGCAAGCTTGTTGCAAAACCACAATTTTAACATTCATGCCCATATTCCATCACTGAAGCTATTAAAGAAAATAGTGAACAAAACCAGACCCAGGAGAGACCATGGTCTACCTCTAACATACAGTCTTGGATTAACTACAGATACTGACAACTACTTTTGAAGGCATCTTTCAAATAGTTGCACACTTCTAATATAAAGAACATAAGATAATCATCAGCTTTTCAATATGGCTTCAGGCAATTTCTCTAGATTTCAGGGTACACCATCTTGAACATATTAAATATATCTTCTAGAAACTGAGCCTACAGTTACAGTGCTGCAATACTAGAAGGGTCCTAGGCACTTTAAAAGACATTTTTAAAAGTCGGTTGCTATGGAAAAAGGGGTTTTCATCATTAAGAAAAAGAATGGGCTTACGATTTTGTTATTGAACAAAATCCTCAAGCTAATGCTGGTTACCCCACTGAACAATTATGGGACCATCTTTGGCTTGGCTTGGAGCTTAAACAGCCTGAAGAACTTTCCCCTACATTACCACCCAGTATTTAACCATAAATCCTCAGATACAAATACAATTCTCAGTCTCCTCTCCACATATAGTTCTACCTAATTCTCCTCGACTTATGCCAGTTCTCTCCTTTAAGGGCTGGGAAAAGGAGTTTCTCTATTTTCTAGGCATTATCAAAGAGCTCTTGACTCAACAGCATACAGTTATTTTGTATACTGGTTTCCCTTTATAGGGCATCATTCTCAATTTCTTCCAAGTGTAGACTGAACAGGTGCTTTTAGCTGGACTCAACAGTGAGTCAGTTTTTGATTGTCCCCACTAATGACACTGTTTTCACGCTGACAAGTGGTCTTGAGCACAGGAATTTATTTCTTTTAGGTGAATCTAACCAAGCAGATGAATTCCAGGAATGTACCTAGAGTACTCCAAATGCTAATCAAGAACTAGGCACAGACCTAGTTCTGAAACACAGAAATGATACAAGTCACCTTGCCAGCCTCAACTCCTTTTTCCTGCAGATAATTTCTAACAGACCACATTACTTGCCAAGGTAGAGATGGCCAGAGAAAACCTGAACAGGTGACAAGACAAACATGTTCAAAAAGTGTCAGTAAAACCTTTATTCTCAAAAAGAAGTTCCAAGTTTTCTCCACTCCGTTCAGAGACAAACACACAGTTTCAAAATACACAGCACATCCTGCTGGAGGGTAACTACTTAAATACCAAGCTATTCTGAGCATTTGACAGAAGTATTTCTCTCTAATGAGCTTCTCCTCTAAATTAAGATGAATTTTTTTATTGTCGACCTCTTTCAAAAATTATATTCTTTCAACAGTTAATGAGTAAATGAAAAGTCTATCAAGAGCAATATTTCTTCTTTTTTTTTTTTTACAATATTTACAAATTTTACCCTTTTCCTAACAGAATCATAATCTAATTGCATAGTTCCCTGAATTCAGTAACACTAGTCAACTGAATAGGAAGAAGTGAAGTTCCTTATTAAATCAATTCACCTTATTAGCTTAGGTGGAAAAAACTGAACTGCAGCTATTTATACCTTTTCAAAATTCTTAGAAGGAAAAACAATGGTCATATAATCAAAGTTCAACAAATGAAATGCCCTTCACACATATTTTAGTCTTGCAAAGAAATACTAATAGAAATTTGTAGAGCCAATATGACACTCATTCTGCCTCACTTCCTTGCTTCACATGATTACGAGTCTGGCTCCAGATATGGCAACGGTATAACATTGAAGTAAAATATGTACATACAATTTCTACCACTGCATGGTCTGAAGCTGTTTTACCAGATCCTTTATAGCAGCACATGCAAAGGAGGGCTGCACATAAGGACTTTTGAGTTGTTGAAACATTGCACAGACCATTCATGTTATATTAAACAGGAACTTAATTATTGTTCGTAATGTAAGAAAACAAAATACTGATAATCAAGATACTGCCCTAGCACAACTCCAATCTTTACCAAAAACCACATCCATGAAGCCAACATAATAAACTCCCAGCTTTAAAAATGATGAAAATATAAAATACAAACTTTTCCTTTACAGATGTGAAGACTGCTGCTGGAGAAGTAAGGCATTAAGGTCAAAGACCATAGTGATACTATGGTTTAGGACAGTATGAAGTTGAATGAACAGCCAATCCAAATTCAGAGCAGAAAGCTGGGAAAAAAATACCTGTTTCCAAGTCACCAGGAGTATCTGATGTTCACTAAGAGACTATCTATCTATCTATCTATTTATCTCACTGGAGGAAAAAGCAGGAAGAAAATGTTTTGCAACAGTACAAAGATACTAAACTTCAGGCTCTACAGAAAAAATGTAACTTTGCTCCCACTATTACTAAAAAGTAGAAATATAGAAAAGAACATGAATAAAATTTCCTATTAAAATATAATTCCATTACATTCATGTTTATCATTGTGCACTGTGAAATCCTGGCCACATTCTTTTTCTATATGGGAAATATTACTCAACACATACTTAAATTAGTTTCATCTTCAATTTCATGCTTTCTGTGAGATATCACCCAGCCAACTAGTACCTTCTAAAGTTGCAGATTTTTTTATTTAGTGTTATCACTACCTCATGATTTGTCATATGGATAGGCCAAAAAGCCACTAATGCAAATATATTAATTTCTTTATCAAGAAAGCAGGGATTTTCAGTCTTCCTTTTTTCCATCACATTAGAAACATACACATGTACGCATCCAATTGAAAAGTGCAAAGAAATAAGTGATAAGAATTTCAGAGGTTAACAATGACCTTCTGGGTTTCATTTGTTGTATTACTGTGCATACTGTGCAAGAGCAACAGCAAGTGTTGAATAAAATAAGAAAAAACCCCTCAGATTTAAAATTATCTTATTACCTAAGTCATTCTACTTGTCACCGACACAAACAGTGTTTAGTTTCCACAACCAATGAAAAACAAACTGCCAAGAAAATAGAATGTGAAAAATTTTTAGTTTTAATATGCAAATAAACATTTTGGATTCTCAACATGCACTTCACGTCTTACCTGGCACGACAGCAGCTTGCTGAGTGGCTGAGTCTGTACTCAATGAGAGGCGACCACCTTTGGCCAATCTATCACAGAAGAGGGTGATGTTCTTCTTCAGTCTGCTGGTATCTTTGGGCATGGACAACTGGCTGCTGAGAGTCAGGGCCTGCTCCTTGGAGCTCTTTGACAAACAAGTTCTTAACAAGTAAGAAATTGCAGCATCCACAGTTTCTTCCCAGCCCTGCATTAGAGAAAAGGAAACTAAAAATTAGGTGAACTGTAATATGATATAGCATATTAAAAATAAGATAACAAATCATGGACTAAGAATTTTCACATTATACTGATACATAAAATATTGTTTGGGGGTTAATGAGTGTCATGAATACCCAACTTCAACTTGTACAAGCAAAAGCTGAAAAAACAAACTTCTTCCAATATTGAGGTCGACAGAGAAATCTAATTTCAATAATAGCAATGATGGACAGTATGTGGTAGAACAGTTACATTCAGTCGTTGCATTAATAACTGAAAACTAGAAAATCTTGGTTGTGACATTTAAAATTAAGAACGGAATTGAGATGTAAATAAAAACATAATACGTAGTACATAACATTATGATGAAGATACATCAAGGCCAGGAAAAAAATATGTTTTCAATTATACATTTCTTGGAATCGCAGTCTAAGATTCTCATAACATGCCAATAGCAGAGAACATCACGACTACAACCCAAAGCTTCAGATATTCAGTACCCATTTATCAGATCAATTAACCTTAAGTTATGAGCACAGGCATGTCAGTGCTGTGATGAAGAGACTGATTTCAGCATAGTGTCAAGCTGTAAACATTTATGAAAAGACCAGCTTAATAATCACTTCAGTTAAAACAACCAACACTCAGTAAAAGCAAG